>OX595851.1:6338718-7562182 GCA_951392215.1 Epirrita christyi
GGATGGTTAAGCGATCGCCAACGAGCGTTCGTGAACGTTATTCCACAATCCACGGGGTGGCAGGGACATCAAAGGAATCAACAGTGTTTGCTACACCTTAATTTTTTAAGCTCCAGCAGAAAATACACTGAATTAAAAGATATTCAGACCGCTTTTCTCGAAATAATAAATAATAAATATATAATAAATAAAAAAATATATATGCATACATAAAAAAAAAAAACAATGGACACGTTTACAACTCCTTTTTTTTATTTTATTTTTTGAACTGCGTTGTGTATAAATCGTGTTATATCACATTAATAATCAATTATCAATATCCAAATGACAAAATGCTATACCTACTTTATTGCTTTAATGAAGTATTGTTATTTTGTAATTTTTAAATGGCTGTAACATTATTAAAAATAAATTTGATAAAACCGAAATATGACATTATTTTATAAAAGAAAATTATGGTTTCCTTTTCAAAACAACCTTTAAAAATTGCTCTCAAGGTAACTGAGGGCAATTTCTTTGATTAACTATAATTTCAATTATTTTCAATAATTATCATTATTTATAGAAGTTAAAATATGTAGTTACTTACCAGAGCATATCTTAAGTAGTTCTTTGGTGGTCTAAATGAGGTGACCGTCAATTACTCAGCTTCAAAACCATTTACAGATTTTGCAGTGTTTGTTTAGAATGGACGTTGGTACGACAATGGTAATCATGTGCTCCGCATGCGGAGCAACCGATGGCCCGGTGTAGACGCAGCTTTACATGACAGGATAAACAAAACTATTTATAAATGTGTTACCAGCACTAAAAGAGGAAATAATCATTGGAAAAACCCGGCTTGTGCGTACATAATGTCGTAGTAAGATGTAAACATAGGGAGATGGCCATTTCCCTACTAAGATAGTCGCGACGAATTTGCTTTCTTTTCATTTTAAATTTCCCTATCAAGATGGCCATCTTACTAGAATAATTTAGTGAAATATAACTAAAGTAATAGAATTGAAGTTATCGTGGCTTGGTATCATTTTAGAAAAATTACGACTAATACACCACGTACTTCATATTCACCGATGACGAGGCCGTTTCGGTGTTGAGGAAGAACAGGCAGTTGAAGGTGAGCCGTCAGTTGAAACCCTAGAAAGTCCACCAAAATGAACGAAGGCGCAGGCCTACCCAACGCAGAGCATATAGCAGTCAACCCTGATGCGTCATATATCTTTGTATAATATAATATATTATTTGTCTGATGTACGTAAGTGAATAAATGCCTAATCATATGATTTTTTTCTCATACTTAGCTAGCCTACCTCTTTATCTAGTTTGAATGATTTTGTGTAAATATTATAGGGAAACAAAGAAAAATCCATTTATTTTAATACATTTACAAAAACCTCAATCATGAATAAGTTTTATAAAAAAAAATAACCGAGGAAATAATTTAACATAATAGTTATTGAATCATAAAAATACGTCTGCACAGCTCAGAGTCCGTCCCGATTCGAAGAGGGCGCGCTAACTTTTCTCGTTATACAGATTCGTGCTTGTGTTTGAGCCACCTAAAAATATTATATTGACAGTATCTTCTATGTGCGTCGATTTGACGTTTGACTTTGATTAAAATAGCCATTAGGTGACGTTCAGAAGGTATTTATGCTTCATAAAATCTGGAAATGTCAAAAATATGTAATTACTCATGTGCACTCTCGCTTTTGTTTATATACCTACAAACTAGTTAACGAACAATTATAGTTTATATTGAGTCTATGACTAGAAGGTACGTCTACAGATGGCTTTATAAAACAGCCTTGGTATTTGTAATAGCATAAGGCGACCATTAGTGTACCAACCTATACCTACCACAAGTGGACACACAGTGAAAATCCCATCAGATACAAAAAGAGACAAAATTTAAATGCTGTTTTGGTTTCTTCAAAATATTTAATTCATAGAAAAGGCTCAGTTACAGTTTATCATAATATGTCGGTAATATAGTTACATCAGGGGCACTGAATATGAATTGTGTTCTTGATTCGGATTCTATTTCCCAAGACTTCTAGAGAAATATGATTTCAACAGGGGATAAAAGGGGGCAGCAGCAATCACCTGAGTAATTAACACCAATCCACCTGCTTAGCGTGGTGATTATGGCAAATAGCACCATTGCATTCTATGGGAGGAGGCCTCGTCCAGCAGTGGACGTCTAAATGCTGATGATGCTGATGATGATGATGAAATGGGCATCTTCCTAGGGAAATACAAACTGAATCAAAAACACGATATTCGTGACTACTGTACTAGGGAAACCGCCATATTCCTGATGTTACTATCTTACTGCGACACATAGGTTGGCACTTAAAACTTTACGTATGGCAACACCAAAAAATATTTTACATTTTTCCTAGTATTTTACTAGAAAAAAGTGGTATAATGCATTATTATATGATACAATTTTAGAACACTAATGCAGTCTACGTTTTGTTTCATTCGTAATACACACAATAAACGTTTTTTGTAGGTATTTTGCATATAAGTAGGCTACTTACGCATACATAAAGCGTACTACGTGAAAGTATTCTTCGGATTATTGTTTTGGTTCCGCTTTTACAGCCAAAAACACAGCAGTGTTCTGCTGTGTTTTTGGCTGTACCACACTACCTTTAATACCAGTTTAACACAAAAAAACAGAACGAAAACATAATAAATATACTGCAAAACATTTTGTTTACAAATTCATTGTCAAATGATGTGAACGTCAATGTCAACTACATGATATTTTAGTCAGTTCGCGTAAGAAACCCACTGACAATGGGGTTTAAACCAACTTCAAAAATGAGAAGGAAAATGAAGAATGAAACTGTAATATAGTATTGTCATCAAAATTTGTCAGAGTAAGCAAAATTTCAATACTTACTGATTTTGGAACATTTTTGAAGGTGCTATAGTCATCGGCTGCCACTCTCTCGGTGCACTGTGGAACCTAAATAGGCAGGTACCTAGAATATTATAGATAGAGGATACTTATACAAATAAAAAACTTATTGTACAATTTCCTAAAGTGTCAAGTTATCAAGATATTTGAAGGTAAAGTTATAGCATTACGACTACTTATTCGATATTAGATAAAAATTTAGTAGATTAGATTTTTAGTTAAAAATACAAAATACCCTTTCAAAAACTACCTATTCTAATGGATACTTATAAGACATTAGTTTTCAAGAATGTAATCTTAAAAATCATACGAGACCACACTCAAGTTCTACAATTTAGCGGTCGGTTTGACTTATTTTGTTCTCAACAATTGCACCGTGAAACTAGGTGAAATATACTGAAATCCTGCTAAATCCTGTTAAATATATTTTTACGCAAACAAATACTTAGGTCATGTGCCTTTTTCCAAGAAATTTCCGATAATGCTGAAAAAAGTACTTGTTTATGTTTTGAGGAATCTACGAAAAAAATTCAAGTATTCATTTCCATATTAAAGAGTATTTTAGTTTCACATTAAACCCTTTTTTAGACCCCTTAGAGGACGAATTTTCAAAATTCCTTTTGAAGTATTCCCTAAAAAAACACCCTCCAAGTTTCAAATCTGTAGTTCCTACGGATTTGGGCTGCACGTTGTCTGTGAGTCAGTTAGTCAGTCAGCCAGCCTGTAAGTGCGTGATTAAGTCAGGAATTAAATTTTTTGATATTTCCTATGAATTAAATAAGGCTATAGATAGTTAATAAGAAATAAAAAAAAATATTGTAAATTCATTAATGGCTCTGTTTTCGTGGACTAGATCATTAATGGTCAAGGGTCAAGGAACAAGTTATAGTGTATGCACTAGTAATTAGAGATGTTTCTATTACGTCAATCTCATACGATATCACAACGGCATTCCACGGCATTGCACCATTTTGTACGAGTAACGTAAGACTCTCAAATTACAAGGTTGGTTTAGCGAAATTATCACTGAAAAGTATAGATTTACTGCAGTTTTTTGGATTAATTCATGTTTATTTGAAAGGTACAAACTGTTGAGATACTTCTCAAGTCGGTAGCGTTAACGAATTCTCTTAACGGCGCAAATGTGCCAAAGAGTAGTAACTTCCTAGCAGGACCATTTCCGATATTGCTATAACTCGCCCATTTTTGAGGTACAAATTATGAGCTTCGAGTTCTGAGAGGTACAAATTAAGCTCTTAATTTGTACCGAAGTCAAAAATGGAAAAGCTAAAGTGGTCCTGCCAGGAAGTATCACGCGAACTGACATTTAATTACGCTCATTCATTTATAGGCCAAGCATTGCTGATGTGCAGTGGTAGTGGTCCTACAGATCTTACTTAAATCCCGTTGCACGGTAGGAAACTTATGTAACTGTTTAGAATGTGTACAATAGAATGGAGTACGGGTGATTCATTCGTGTGGTTCATATAAACATTGCACGGGTCAGTAACATTAACAAGATTTATTAAGTGTAGAGGAAGTTATCAGTTGTATTGTATTTGCTTCTACAAGTTCTGCACGTGACGAACTTCTAAATATTGACAATATGGAACCTGATTTAGATTTCATGATCTAATTACAGTAGCAGCATCGGTCTTTTGAAGATATTTCTGTTTATTTTTGATAATGATGAGAGAATTTAATGCAAGTTTGGTCGGTTCAACTATCTAATGTCAAATAGATTTAAGATACATATGGTGTATTCAGTAACCATAGATCAGGCGAAACAGGTAGTACAGAAATTGTTTTTCTAAGAATCACATCGAAGTTCCTCAATATTAGACTTTTTTATTGATATGTGTCACAAATGCCTCTTAGCATTCCAATTTTCAGAATTGTGTGAATTTAAGGGAAAAAATGGCAGACTAAACTTTTTTTTAAATCGTTGAACATTCATGGGGGTGATTCGGATGTGCCATTGGTCCTTTACCACTCCGATTAGCTTGATCCATGGTCACTGAATCACCATGTATTAAGCACATTGCACCTGACCTTTATCTCTGCAAATGTTTAATTGTATTCAATCCTCCATTAACGACACATTCAGAATATTACTATCAACAGCAAGCATACTTTATTATTAAATCTTTAAAACTTATAAGACGAAGGCGTTAACATTTTATTATTTGTGTAATAATAGCCTTCAGCATGATATGACATTTACAAAATACAACTCATACACTTATTTGGCTAAACTATAATGTCCAATGATTGTTTGCAGCAGGGTCTGAAAAGTAATTATGCATATACAAGGCTTTTGTTTTGATTCCGGACAAAATGAAGGTTCTTTTTCGACGGATAATAATAAATGGTTGTTGTAAACGTTATATATCGGTCATACGATTTAACGATAATCCAGGAATACCTTATAATCGAGTAATTTCTTTCTTAAACTACCAGGAGACTAGGAAGCAGTAAGAAGTTTAAATTAAATATTTGTAAATAAAAGTTTTCAAATAAAAAATCTATTAATTTCTCGAATGAAAAACTTGAAGGAAAAATCTCGAATATAATTTCTTGTGTGAAAAAGTTCGAATGAAAAAGTTCGAAGGAAAAAGTGTAATGAATAATTTAACATATCACACATTTGTTTCTAAATTGATTTATCATTTTAATGATGGTTTGTAATTGTAATTATTGAGCTATGTATTGTATTATCGAGAGAGATGTCTGTAACCTATTGTCTCCGATGCAGGAAAATTACTGAAGTAGACAAAGTACATAAGTAAGTACTTACAGTGTTTTAGGATGTCTACTTTTAAGTACATGATTTATCTATCCACCTATTAGCTAGGTTCACCAAAATCAAGCCAGTAAAAAACATTTTCGAAGTTGCTTTACTTTTTTTTTTTTTTAGTTTTACCATGTAATATTTTGTACAAAAATGTATTTGTAGTATTGCAAATACATTGAGCAAATTTGTTTTTACATGAAATATTACATAACACGTTTATAATTGAGGCATCGCGTATTTAAATGTAGAAGATTAATATTCAAATTTGATATTGGCATGTCCTCATAAGGAAAATATGTGATGAATCCAATAGAAATGACATTCCAACTTTGCCATATATGCGGTTCAACTATATAATTAAGTTTTCTGGTCGTGACCAAGACAACTAATTCTGCAAGAAATATTGTTTAACCCTTTTATCATCAAGATAAAGGACTTGAATTACAATACATACACGCAGAAACACAAGGTGGTAATTTTTGTACATACATAAATAAACACACGTCTTTTCCCCGAAGAGATAGACAGAGGGTCCTTCAAAGAGTCTCTAATCACCGTGGATTGTACAAGTCGTAGGAATATAGACGTGACAAGTGGTGAGCTCATCGCCACCATTGCTTTCCACGACCTACTCGGCTAACGCTTTCTTCCAGTAATAACACACTCTTAAATAAGCCAGCAGCCAGGACAAATCTTATACCAACGAAAATTGCCCAACAAGTCCGGGTACAAGTCCTAATTTAATTATCCTCGATGGTACAAAATTAATTAATTAGAATAGATAAACATACACGCAGAAAAAAAAGCAGTGGAAATTTTTATAATAGTCATTTATGTTGGGTTTAATAGTGTCCTTATTCAGTGGTAATCCCGTATTACACAAGAATTTATCGAAGAATCTTTATTACAAGAAAAAAAACCAAAGGATCGTGTGACTTATTTGCTGAATTAATAAGCCATGTATTGTGATATTTGTATGGCGGAATATATTACATGTTGACGCACATTTCATATCATACATAACTTAGGAAAATTATATATTTCTTATTGTAATTAAATCTTGAACGTCATATTTAAGTGTTTACCAAGAACGACATTGTAGGGATATGTTTAATCATCTAAGCTGGTCTTCATTGAATTCATAAACAATACTAATTAGTAGATATTAAGCCACGTTAGCCTATGCTTTGTTCCCACGGGTAGCCAAGCCACCTTCAGTGGTCTTAGAAAAACTGAAACCGGTTTAAAAGAGATCGAATCTCCTAGAACAACTATGTTTGTATGCGTTTCTAATAGAAGGTTTAAATAATCCTGTACATGCGGTCTGTGGTGATGGTCAACTATCAGCTTGTAATAAAGCTACTTTCGTTGTATCGATGTTTGTGATCAGAAAGCATGGCTTATAAGAAAATACCTGAGACAGCGCAACTATCAAAATAATTTCCAGAAAAAAAAATCTGGAAGTCTAGTTTGTAATAGGCATGTCTAAAATAAAGTCATTTACGTCATTTATGTCTCAGGGTCGGCAGCGCGCATGTGATGCCTTTGGTGTTGCAGGCGTCCAATAGGCTAACGGTAACTGCTTTCCATCAGGTGGACCGTATGCTAGTTTGCTTGCCTTGGCAAGTAGTAGAAGTATAAAAAAAATATATAAAAAAGTCATAAATTCGATACCTACGACAATTCAGTCAAAGACAGAAAATGTCAGATCAAATTATGCAAGTTGGACCTTCCTACTGCATGAAGACACACGCTTGGCAGTTTTATTAAATCTGACCCTTGTCATGTATGAATATAAGTTAAGTTTTTGACAAGTGTCCGTTATTTGATGCCTTACCTGATAAGGAGAAGTCGTTGTGACGACTCTCAGAGTCGCGGATAAGGAAAGCGCCATGCTCGTTCTCTGGGAGGAGCAGTTTCTTTTCCGCTTCGATTCGTTTTATTTTGCGGAAATACCATCTGTAACAAAAAATACACCAATTTAGATAAGTTATTCAACTTTGTTTTTTTTTATTTGTGCGAGTGACGGAACTGGTTGCTGGCCCATCTGATAATAAGATGTAACCTTTGCCTATTACAACAGCAATACCTTAGTAACGCGGTGTCAATCTTGTAGTGTGCCAAGTTTTTTCTTCAGGTTAGGTTAAAAATCAATTAAAAATTGTTGCTTGCTCGCGGTCGCCGCAATGTTTCCGTAAGTATATCTCTTACACTATATTTTCTCCCCAGCACTCATCTGTTAGTCATGACCCACGTTTTTATGAAATATATTAGTTTTTTTCAACTGCTTAGATTTACATTTCTTTTTCCTCATACACTACTTTTTGATAATCCTATTTTTTACGCCAACCTAAATCTCAACTTGCACGAAATAAAAAAAATATTTATGATAAGAGTTGTGAAGCAGACATTCCCGTGTTTTCCCTTGTACAGTTTTAGCGGAAGATCATCGTTGTGTGGCCACAACACAACAAATGCTGAGCTGGACGCCAATTTGTGAGGGTTGCATGATTGGTAGGTACTGAAAGGCATACTATTTATAATATAAAGTAATGCTTGTCTTCTGTGTAGTTTTTAACCGACTTCACAAAAAAGGAGGAGGTACATTTTTTTTTATGTTTGTTACCTCATATCTACGTCGTTTATTAACGTTATCGTTTTTGCAGAATCCAGTTCTGATGATGGAATTCATGAGGAATTGAGGGAACTCCTCAAATATTGTAGGCATACATATAGCGATTTTGATATTTTCAGCAACAAATCATGCATTTGCATTCAGAAAGTATCATAACCCTTTCACTACTATGGCTTTTTCATCCAGATATTTAGTCGAGTAAAAAGTGGAAGTCAGTTTTTTAAATGAAAAGTTAATAATTAATGTAGTTTTTATGTCTGATATTTTCCCGTGTCATTCTTGTCTTATAAATAATTTTTCTTTCTTTTTTCTTAGTCTACAATGTATAATGTAATGTCTGCAATGCAATGCGCCCCAACAACAAAGTATATCTGTAATTTCATCAGTGCCCGCATCCTTAAAACCGGAACCAATGCGAGCATTTCTGGTTGGCGGCAGAAATATGTAGTAGGTATGGTGGTAGTTCTTCCCCAGACAAACTCTTTATTAACGAACTCTGCTAATAAATAAAACGGACAAGTGCGAGCGAGACTCGCGCCCTGAGGGTTCCGATCCGTAAATTATTTCAAAACCTTCAAAGCCCTTTTCGAGTATCATTACTTTTTCCTAGAAACTTCACCATGCGATTATAATACAGTGGATATTCCTCGATTTTAGACCTTTTCCATAATTTGCTTGTTTTTTTTACGTTACGATAAGGTCACAGACTTTTAAATGTGATATAAATTTCAAGTTCATCCCTTTAGCTTTTCCTGAAAAAAAAAAGTCTTGATAGACAGACAGACAGATAGATAGATAGAGGGAGAGAGAGAGATAGAGAGAGGGAGATAGATATAGAGAAAGAGGGAGATAGAGTGTGAGAGAGAGAGATAGACAGCCAGACGGACACCAAAGTGATCCTATAAGGGTACCGTTCTTTCTTGTTGAGGTACGGAATCCTATAAATAGCAAAACATGAAAGAAATGCTCTCTGTAACACTAAGTAGATTTGGCTGTCTCAATCGATGCTTTCTTTTGATAAAAGATCTTCGTTAATAATTTTTACTTTTGCTTGGTAGCCTGATAGAATGATCTTTCAAACGTCGTATATTCTTTGAAGACATGCAGGCAGCATAACAATACGATTGTCGATGAGACCGGTGTCACTCTCGTTCAAACATAAGGGCACAGAAAGTGTCTGTCGGTGACTCAATTACCACGAATGAACAAGTTACCTATTCAGCATTCATTGGACGTATGTGCACTTGCTGGTTGGCGTTATTGGAGACTAGTTTTAGTAGCCACTTTTAAAACAGTGCGAAGTGTAAACTTATGAATCATTTCTAGACGTGTTATCTTCTCGACAGTTTCAGTTAAATAGAAAGTTCGAAAATATCGTGCTGTTAGAACCTATAGCGTCTTTAGATAAATGATTCTGAATCATGTCTTGTTCTGTGTTGCAAAACAAAGCTGTAGTTTTGACATCAGAATTTGTTGCACAAAATCCTGAACGACAGACGAGCGAGGTCATCTTGTTTTGATTCATTAATGGTGTCATATCTATGTAGGCGTTTAGTTATCAAAGTCTAGATGTAACATGGGGCATGTGAGTAGGTGATCTATAGTGTAGTTTTACTTCTGCAGACATCCACTGCTGGATGAAGCGTCCCCAACCCCATAGCATACATAGCGTGCAATGCGGATTGATGATCGCAGTTTGATGTCAAGTACTCAGGTGAATGCTGCTGCACATCCAATGGCGTAATCCCTTAGTCGCCTTTTTCGACAACCACAGGAGGATTTAGAGGAGTCCTATTCATAGGCTGAGAATACCACGGCTCAGTGTAGTGTAGTTTAAAACATATAAATGCACCAATTTTTACTAAACGAGGAACATGATATTAATGTTGTTGTTTAGTTCCATTAATAAGCTATACATTATTTGGTATATTGCCATCCCTTACTTTTGGATAATGTCAAACAGTGACAGGACTAACTTGAAGAATGCTCAAATTTAAGTATCGTCTTCATGAACTTAAACTGTAAGTACCTACTTCAAAACTAATAATAATTTTAAAAACAAAATTATGAACCGTTTTAAAGTTTCGGCATAGAAAATAATATAAGTTAGGGAATCACGTCAAACGTATTTGTTGGTTCTGATTGAATCGAACAGAATTTATTAGTTCAAAATAATTCGAATAGATCATGTTCAGTTTGTTGAATGCTGTCACTGCTCGGCTGAAGAAATATGCCTACCTACTTAAACTTTAAATAAGTATATTTACTTTTATACCTAACCTTTATTTTTTTTATTGGTTTAACTTTTTCCTGCAATTTTTTTTACGGTTTTAATATGCTACGATAAATCTAAAAGAGCCCAAGGCTCCATGTAACGTCATGGCTTAGATTGACTAATCATTTCATTGCATTCGTGACTATAAAAATATGATTGAGAATTGATTACCATTGTTTATCAGGTGCTTCCACAAAAAAAGCACGGTTGGACCCTCGGTCTATTATTAAAGAAACGACCGAGGCGAAGATATCAGAATAACGCGGCTAGATAGCTGTAGGTAACAGCTGTATTTCGATTGACATTTAAACATACAAACTATTGCCCGCTTGAATTGCATTGTTCTAACTGGAAATCACAAAATAAATACCTATCTAGGTATATATTTTGAGGTCACGTCACCTTTAATTTAAGTATCATTTGAAAAAAACGCGAGCAATAGGAACTTTGTGTATACAAAGTTTAAAATGTATACTGCATGTTTGTCGCCAAGTTGAAGTTGAAACGTTATTTTGAAAGCGTTTAGAAACAACGAAAAATTATGCAATTAAAAGGCCGAATCTCGCCACGACCTACTTGAAATCGTGCAATAATTGAAATATTCAAATGATTTTATACCAGCCCCTTATACCTAAGACATAGAAATAAGCCATTAATTAAAACCGCACAAAAAAATAAATAATATTAACGAAACTAAAATGCTTTCGGCTACAGCTTTCAATCACAGGATTAACATAAAAGTAGAGCTTATTAAGGACCGTGGAAGAAATCTGGATGTAGATGACAGGCCGAGGATGAATATAGAATTTTAGATTTCATAAGGAAAATGTTATGGGCAATGTTGCAAGAGTCGTAAAAGTGAAGCATGAAAAGGGCGCTTGGACTTGTTAAGTTTTTACTAGGAGCGCCTTCAGTGAGACCTCGTCACGCGCTAAGGGCATCCAAAGGGTCATAGATCGGTTACTAGCAGATACTATTGAAGGTCTATTAGTGGAAAACGCATAAGGAATTGAATTCAACCTTGTTAATGATATGGTAATAATCGTTAGAGTTTCAAACGGTGCTCATCCTTGCGGAAACTATAAATATTGAGGTTTATTAAGATTTTATTTGAACGGCCATCTTGGCATAATTTTTTAGGTAAAGGTGGGTAAAAGAGTTGGCTAAGGTGTTATCAGTTATAGTATTGATATAGTGGCAGATATAGACCATATCCGTGAAATCTTATTCAATTTCATATCACCAATGTCGAATGTATAGCAATAGGCCAATAACCCACAAATAAGCAAGCAATTCGCGTCTGCTAGATAGATCGACCTTGACCTCCTTACTAACACTGGAGGAGAGAAATCGTCATCAAAGTTATTGATACATTAGCATAGTAAATATTAACAAGCTCGACAAACATTTAATAGCACCGAAAAATTTATTGACTACTGAACTAATATTGGAATTAAACAAAGAGAAAACTGGTTGTTTCCTTCATTAATTACTAGACTAATAAAAACGGCCTCCTCAAAACTACAGAGATAACTCAGAATAGATTTGATACCGAAGACAGCGAAATCAATAACATTGGAGCAAATATATATACATAATATAGTGCAAGAAGGACATATGACAAACATCATTCGTGTTCGTGTAAGGCTATTCAAACAAGTTAATTCGCTGCTATATTTGTTTAAGGATATTGTAGATACGTTGAAAGTGCAAATAAGTTTTGGAAATGTGAATATTGTCATTGTTTATCCAGACAATTAGCAAAAAGTAAAAGTGTAATTTTTTAGCGATAGGTGTAAGCAAGATTGGCAATGGAAAGGATGATAACGAAACTGTTTACCAAAACGAATCTGCGAAAAAAATGAGGCCACTAAAACTAACATGGAGTTGCATAACAGTGGTTTATGAATAATTAGTTAGTTGAATTAATGAAATACCGATGGAGATGAGCGTAGTAACGGAAACGGATATTCCCAATAATACGTTTCTTACGTAATTACGTACTTGACACGGCACGATGCGTGAGTGTTTACATCATAAATTCATAATTATATGTTCTAGGTAACTGTTTAGTAATTATTTTGCTATCAGAGATAGGATAGAAAACATTTTGTATCTTTTTTGGATTCCGTACCTTAACATTTAATAAACGGGGTCCATATAGGATTACTTTGTTGTCCGCCTCTCTGTTTGTCAAGACCTTTTTTTCTCAGGAACAGCTAAAGGTATAAATTTAAAATTTATATCAAATAAAAAATTAAAAAAAATAAAAGGCAGCTTATAGTGAACTCATTAATTTTAAAAGATATGGTAGTGAATGTTCTAATTTTTGTATAGAAATTGCGGTGGCGAAAAACCCTAGAATACTTCCAGTTACCTAAAAATTGAGAAATTTTAAATGCTGGGAGCCTTTGAAACACACCCAACGAATAAAGGAAAAAGTCTAAAATTTAGGAGTTGACTTTTTACTACTAAGATCGCATCTTATGGATTAAAAAGTATGTTTATGCATATTGCATATTTATAAACCGAACTACACCAAAGCAAAAAAAGGGTTAAGATTATGTAGGTTACGTTAGTATGTAAGTTTGTTCATCTGCTACGAAACTACTTGACGGATTTTGATAAATGAGGTGTCATATGAAGCGTCTTGACCATGTCTTGACGTTTAGCGTGTCATAGGTTATTACATAGACACACTAAATCCCATATGACGGAAATTAAACGCAATTTTCCAACCAAATATAAATATAATGAGTTTGACAAATTAAAAGGCTTGATGAGTACTTTACAGTTGAGTATGTTGCAAAAAACAAAAAAAAGTTTAAAAACTATAACCTGAACAAGTATCAAAATGCTGTATAGGAAGGCGAAATCCACGATTCTAAAGTAAAGCTTTCAACTTAATTAACAGTTGTAGTCGGAAGCTTTACCAAATAAAAATCGTGAATTTGGCCTCCAACTAACCAGATTTAACTAAGAGTATATAATCGTGGATTTGCTGTTCCTCTACAACATTTTGATACTTGTTTTCAGCTGCTGCTGTTGCGTTTTAGTATGGGTCGGTCGGTTCTTGTTCGTAAACATAATTTTGAAGAATATAAGAGCAATCATAAAATTTAGTGGCCAAGTGTGTATTTACTTTAGTACCAGAAACCATGTTATCTATAATGATGGCTTATAAACCACAGCCCTTTGACACCGTTAGTGTTAGTTGTCGTAATAAAGAAGAATTAATTACGTAACTTTCGCCAAGAGAGTTTTATTATAACGAGTTAAGCAGAAGCGCCGGTCAACCACCTTCGCGCGCCGATGTAGCCACTATTTTTTTGCTAAGCCCGTCGCTCCATGCTCCGGGATGCTAGCTAGATGGGCAATCTAATTATAGGGTCTCCCTCTTGAGATGGTCAAATGCATCGCCTTAAACTCCTAGACCAGTTTTTCTTTGCAGAAGATATATACCGTTTTGATTATCATTTATAGCTCCAAGTTTATTTTCAACATCCTGAATAGATAGACTGGAAATAGACAGGCGACAGGCTAGCAAGCGAGATGTCTAATCGAAGTGATTGGAGTGGACTTTTATATTATGTTGCGTTTATTTAAAAATAAATAACTAAAATTTGCCCGCGGCTCCACTTGTATGAAACCTAAGTAGGTACCTTTCTTACACGAATGTTTATAGCAATAAAACCTTTTTCGATAAATTCCCTAAACTACTGTAAAAATTGCATCTAACTGAATTCGTTGCCTTTTATATGTATAGAGAAATAAATAAAAATGCATGCTAAACGTACTTGGAGTTGAAAACGCGCGTGTAAAGTTGTAGACAATGGTACACGTGCGTCTTGGGCGTTTAGCTAAGTAGTTCGATAATAGTAAATGCGTGTCATTGATTATACAAGACAAAAATGACCAGTAAATTGGATAACTGTCTCATCTCGTATTGTGCTGGGTGATAATACCGTGGGAGTATTCCTAGTAATAAACACTCTGCTTTTCTATATATTTTGTTTTAATTTGTTATCGTTGTTGGAAGAGAGACACAGAGTTATACAGAGTTTGTACACAAAATTGCACAAAATTGCGTAACAAGATGAATTAGAAACAGCATTTTAGATAATTGTTACTGCAAACGGTATTTTTGCAAGCAATATGGGTTTGCCCGTTACAAACAAACAATTTACAAGTAAGGATAAAAGTCAAACAAATCGCGACATCTAATGAATTTGAAATAAGGACTTCCCATGATTCGCAATAAACAAAGACTTGTGCGCTACTTGGTCCTACTCTAGAATTTTTACCCTGTTTGATGTATGATAGAAAAGAACCTGTGCAGAATAATAATAATGAGTAAACATACCGGGGATTTAATAGGTATCTATATCAAAGCTATTGACGACAGAGTATAATAGGAAATGTTGGAGATAATTTGGCAATCTCGTAGCGTAGGAAAAACTATTAGCAACGTTGACAATGAGCCGTTAAATATAACTGCCCCCTGTTTAACAATTATGGTTATGATGAGCAGTGCAAAACGTAAAGCAACTGGTGGTGAGTACTGCGAATTGCTATCAACCGTGTATATGTCTATGCCCAGAGTCTATAACGGGAGTCATGACGAAGTATTATAACAAAGAGGTAAGCAGCAATCTGAGAAAAAAAATAATCAACAGCCATTTTGTTTTTAAAATTTATGCAGTTTAAAACAAAGCTTGCATCGCGAGTTAAAAATAACCAGCTGTAACTGTTTGAATTGTTAGACATTCGAAAACGGTTCGTATGAAAACATCCGCAAGAGCAATAATTATCGACTGAAACCGGTGCAGGCGCAGCAATAATAAAAAAGCAAAAATAAATCATAAAACCAGTTGTATTGTTCTTTCGCAAGAGACGATCTGAAGAGATGTGATAAGCAACAAGCCATTTTCATTGATTTTCAAACACGTGTCGATTGTTCAACAAAGCCGAACATTGAATTTTTTTATAAACGGAGCCTTACAATACCTAGTAAGAGTAACTCCATCTATTGCAAAACATACGTCTTGCAGCTGTTAGCAATTTATTACGAGCTCCATAATACATCATTTGGCTAGAAAGTAAAGTTGTGAGTTGTAGAAAAAAACGAAGAACCTAATTTTTCGAAGCTGAGACGTCACGAAACGGAACCCAAGTCGTTCGACAGTGAAAGTGAACACGAAGTAATTGATGTTATTTAAACAATTTCTTATATTTTGATCAATTTCGAATGAAGTACTATTAAATTTTAAGTGATAGTTTGCATTATCTACCTATAATTAATATGCAACGGAGTCAAAAGAACACGATCCGATAGTGTGATTAATTGAGAAATAAATAATAAGGACATATTATGTAGTTACTTCTCATTCCAGTTGCGTCCTTTTTCAGATTCAAAGGTCGAATCCGAATGCATATTTTGACATTGAAATACACATAGCTGGCGGGGAGGCATCACCAAACACTACACACATTAAAATCATAGTCTACTCTTGTTTCTATTCAAATAAGAAAATGAGGCACCACTTTACACAATGATTATTGTTTAAGTTTCACACACTGCAACTACTGTAATTCCGATTTTAATGAATAAATTAGAAAAATACATTACAAAACGTCTCCCGTGTATTGGCTCAAGCTATAGAGCTATTTCAACATTAAGAAATAAAAATTTATCTTATCTTTATAATTTATCAATCATAGCATCATAAAAGACTAATCTTTAGTACCTACCAACATTATTTTGATTTTTTGAGTATGTTAGTATTATGATATTTTAAGTACAATGATTTGATATCTGGGTTAGACGATTAAACTAAGTATGTCCAACATCGACAATGAGATCATCCGATGAATCAAATTCTGTTGGGCATTGTTCAGGAAACTACGCCAATCTTCTCGTTATAGATACCTCAGAACCTCACGACGAATATCTACATCAGTGCATGTTGCCAGTGATGGATGACTTACGGCACTGAGACAAGGTCACTAACTATTAGGCCAGTCATATGTTACATTCGAAATTGCAATAATTGCAGTAAACTTGCTTTTTTGGTATGTTGTTTGGGTCCACCTAGATAGTATTTATCCAGATTTGCAGCATTCTAAAATGTAAGCGCGCTGAGTTATTGCTGAAAACCCGCAAAAAAAATCACTTCTTTTAGTTTTGTGCTAAACAACGACATATGAAGACTCTGACAATTATTACTTTTTTAAAGTAATCAAAATTCCTGACAGTTTAATCAATAATCCAATTTTCTAGGTCTAATAGCCCCCAAGATACAAGGTTCCCAATGTTCTCTATTTTTTCCCAAAAAGTTGAAAAATGAGAAATGACAAATTTTCGACGAATCATCCATTCGGCATCAATCAGAGTCGGATTTTATGCCAATCACGACATCCATGCCCCAATCCCCACAACTACTTCAGAAAAGCCTCTCCTGCAAGAAAGGTTGTACTTGGTCTTGCTCTTGCAGGAAGGCTGGGATGAAGTGCTCTACACTCTGCTAATATTGTAAGGGAAGTGAGTGCACGAATGTCCCACCAATCGAGGATGTAGAAGAAGATGGAGACGACCCCGATGATGCTCTTGGAGAAGTGTTTGATGTCTCTTCTGATCTTCAAATGGGCATCAACCTCCCCATCAACATCAACGAGGGCGGAGGGGGTCTCCGTCATCGAAGTTTATATCGATACTCCTGGGCACTCAAAGAAGACGTTTAGATTAACTTAGGCCCAACAGTGGTGGTGAGCCTATTAGACCTAAAACTGGATCAGGGCTGAAACTGTCAGGAATTTTGATAATTTTAAAAAAGTAATATTGACCTGTCTCGTCAGAGCCTTCCTATGTCGTTTTTTTTTGCACAATACTAAAACAAGTGATTTTTTTTGCGGGTTTTCAGCAATAGGTAACTCACCGCGCTTACATTTTAGAATGCTGCAAATCTGGATAAATACTATCTACATGGACCCAAACAAAATACCAAAAAAGCAAGGTTACCGCAATTATTGCAATTTCAGCGTTATTTTTGAACGATATGACTGGGCCTATATTGGTTAATAAGATATCAGTAATTTTCAAAATGAATATCAAAGATAGGTGAAGTGGATGAGAAAATGTGAGAAGTAGCAAATATTTAGCTGCTACGGCGTTTGTTTCTTCCGAAGAACGTGTGTGCTCTTTCGGTACAATAGTATTGTTGATGTATTTTGAGCATAACACTCATGTTTTCAGAAATATGGCCGGTTTTACCAACAAAAGTCATTGGAACTTGTAAAATGCAGTTGAAATAATGCAATAATGTGGAATGCATTATTGTCAAATAATTTCGAAGCAATATTTGGTAAAACAAAGTAGAAAAAATATTTTGTTATCCTAATTGAGCAAAACTTCAGGTAAAACTGAAGTGGCTTTCTATGACTGTAATAACCTAGCCAGATATTAAATAAGAACCAAACAGAAAACTTGACTCTTCCACCCAATGCATGATCAAAATATACAAAAACCTTAACAAAGAGACTAATCACTATTTAAATGGATCTGGAATAAGGACAAAGGCAGATTTATAAGAACAAAGCATACGCCATTTAGGTGACGAAATTATAAAAAGACACAGGAAGCTCATCATTCGCGAACAAAGGTACGTACGCCAAAAAATTCAAATCACAGTTGCTTCCGATCGATCAGGCGTTGTTTTGTGGCGTCACCTTCACGGTACTTCCTGAAGCGGTTTCCAATCGCCCCGAACCGAAGTGCGGAGAGGAAGACACAGAGACCGGTGCACCGACCGACCGCGCAACCGTAGCCTTGGACGCGAGCTCCCTGCATTCTAATCGGACGGCCTTGCGGAAGCGCGTGCTTCGGACCTGCTCTCGTAACACGGCCCCTTATCAACAATGTTCTACAAATGTCTGGTCTTAGACAAACTAATCAGTTTTTACGCACGCGCGTATTTAACCCCTTGAAAATAAGCCTCAGTGTAGAGTTAAGAGACGCTGTCTTTATGTAATTTACACGCACCCTGCGAACACGACCATCATACGTCATACGTCCTCCTACGAACTAAGTATATGGGAGTTTTGCTAGTGGGTAACAGTTTCTAATAAAATCTGGTTTTCAATTTCAGCCACCAAGCAGTACCTACCGCTTGCATTGCTGTGTTCCGGTTTAAAGGAAATTACAGGCACGTGAGGCTTTTCATCTTTATGTCTCAGGATGATGCACAACACAATGCCAAGTAGCAAGGTGCGTCCTAAGAGGTATTGCATTTGTAATACGCTGGGTTTATCTCTTAACATCAGGTGGGCCAAAACCCAGTTCAGTTATTCACTCAAAATAAAAAAAACTTTATATTTTTTATAGCAAGCCTATTTCACTGGCAAAGTGATTAGCACAAAGCTGTGGCTTGCCGCGGGCCGATCGTCAGGAGGTTACTAGTAACCAGTTCCACTCGCCGGACCCGTTCAGGCTTTGTTAAGTAAACCGATGTGGATGTTGCATAGGCACGCATCAACGCATCCAAAAACATTACAAAGAGAAATGTCAATAAGGCATAAGACGTGAAAACATTAAACACACACAGCTGCTACTGGACCAGCGTATAACAATGATGATAACTTTACATATGACCGGTTCATTTCACTAGCACATGGATTGTTTGAAGTTTCTCTTAGTATCTACATACTCTAGAATGAATGCACGGATCGGATTTTTTTTCCGAGAATGCAACTATTTACTCTATAATCGTTAAGATTGGCTTAGTTCCGTTTTTACCGGTTCATTAGTAGGTCGTTAAGCACGACTTTTCACAAAAATGAAGGCATTACTAACTTCAAACAATCCATCAATGGAATGACCGAACAATAGTTATTTACTATACATACTAAACAAATTATTATAGGTCCTAACTTCAAAAAAAAATAACTTACGACATGGTGTTCAGTTTCATGTAGTTGTCAAGTGGAAGAGATTCGAAATTTTTATGATGTATGTTTGTTCCAGACAATCTTCGGGCAGTTCTCATCCAGCTGCCTCTTTGTCTTCTAAACCCTTTATCGTTTTTAAGATGTTGTATGTGTCGTTTTACAATGTCATGCCATTTCCATTTAACAGTGGCAGGAGAATCACTGGCAGCATCTTCTTTGCATATTTGTAGACCATCACTAAATCTCCTCATACTTTGGAGATACACTTCATTTGACTTCGGAGGCAGGCTTTTCCTTCTTTCGTCGGCAATGATCATATCTTGTGAATTTTGTTCAGCTATCCATTTCGATATAAAATCATTTTTATCACAGTCATGCGTAATCACTGGCTCTTCTTTGGGTGGTGGTGGTATCCAATCCAGACTAACCCACTGACTAGATTTGGGTTTTGATTTAAATATCACATCAACCTCATCATCACAGTCTGAGGAGGCAATGGAACAGACTGATGTCTTCTTCTTAGGAAATCGAGAGCGAACAGATCGGCCAGTGGGCGTTAATTCAGGGCTAAAATTTTCTTCAACGATATCATCTTTTCTAACATCCTGCAAACTCTTAATACAGTCTATATTAACATAAGAGTTTTCGGAGCACGAAGAATCCAGACTGAATCTTGGGGTACTTCCGTTCACAAATCTGGATCTGACCGTCAATTCTTCGATTGTATTTTCGTTGATACCACCGCCCGTTTCGCGTTCGTTGGTAAGAGAAATTCTTCGTTCATTTGAGATATCGTTTTCCATTTCAATTATTTTGGCCATGCTTGGGAAACTACAATCCTTTTCTAGCTCGATTATTCGGGTTAATTTTTGTTGACATTCTTTGTCTATTTCTTTGCTGTCTATGATAGTTGAGAATGAATTATCTTCATTAAGTTGAATTATCCTCGTAATTCTCTGCGGAAAATCATTATCTGCTTCTACAGATACTGGTGACGGCGGTTTATTATTTTCAAATTCAATAATTCTAGTTATCCTTTGCAAAGGTTCCCTTTCAAAATCTGTACTATGGGTTTTAGTATTATTTAAGTCATCTAAGTCTATAATTCTAGTAATTTTTTGTGGATACATATCTGGCGACTTTAAACTGTCTTTTTCTTTGTTTATAAGATTATTATCAGATTCTCTTATTTCTAAAATATCAGTAGAACTTAGGAAAGACTTACAATCTAATTCTTTTAAATATCTTTTGGTTGATGAAGGTATGTCGCAGTCGTCCAACGTTATTCTTTCTTCTCGAGAGTTGCTGCGGCTTTTCGCCTTTTGTAGCGCACTTTCAGTGAGGAAAACACAAGGAACTTCGACTTGCATTGACATCTTTCTTTGTCGTGTGGAGTTTTCCATTTCTTGATTGATGTCATTGTCGATGTCTTCGGGAATCTCTGTGTGCGGTAATACAATGGGAGTTCCTGCTACCATACGCAAGAAATCTGTAACGGCGGCAATGTGCGCTCCAGTTACAGCCCCTTGTAATTTAACGCCAGAAACTTGATGAGGCACTAGTTGATTATCGCGTACACACCAAACTACGGGCAAAGCCCCTTCTGACACCATCATCGGGTCAATATCAGTCTTCAGTCCTTAATAGTTTTTGTTTGAATATGAATGATAATATATTAATCTATCAATAACTGTCACAACACGATGACGGTTGAGTTCACTGGTGCATTTCCGGGCTACGTCTTACACTTCGATAACAAAAATAGTAGAAGTAAACGAACACATAAGTTTGTTGTTGAGACGGCGGCATAGCGCGATTGACGCGATCGGTACGGAGCGAGGCGAGCGTGCGCGTCCGGCGGAGGTCGCGCAAGATAAGACGGCGAGAGTCGCACGCGCACCACCGGGCCCGCGCGCCCCGCCACAACTCAGCACACTCACCTTCGATCATACATCAATTCTCATCTGATGCACTCCTCGGGCGAATTATGTAACGGTAAGGATGACCTATTTACCATTATACCACAAGGTTTCTTTATAATAACTTCATCAGCTGATACTCGGGTTTTTATGTTGTGCGATCCTTATTTGTTATTATCTCTGAAAATCAATGGATTTCTTTATAATATAGCCGTAATCCTGCGGTGCGACCTGTTAAATCACGTTTGTGGCTATAGACCGAAACTGAAGCCAATTGTGTCTTGTCTTGCAATCTTCAATTTATTTGCATAAAATATGCGAGCACTGGAATTCAAGTAGGTTCGTTGCGGTGACGTAACCGATACGAAAGAAAATTAGTAAAACAATCGCCGATCGCGGACGTCGTTAATAGTCGTTAACAACAATTTAGATTCTTTGTGATTAATAACTTATTACTGCACTCCACAGCGGACTTAAAGTTCATCGATGCAGCTCGAGTAGCGGAGCTATGGTGAATTGTAAGCGAATTAAGTGAGTTAAGAATCGTAAGTCACCCTATGTGATGTCGGGCGAGTCATCCTGTCGAGTACAGTTAGCCGGCTTTGTATTGGCCCTATTCTTGTCAGACAGGACAGTCCATTACTCCGCCCGACAGTCTCGCCGTCTCGGCTCAGCCGATGCAATACTGCATGCTTTGTGCTCGCTTTCGTGTAAGAGAGTAGGTAGGTACTAGGTTAATATTTTCCACAATACCAACCACAACTGGCAGTACTGGCACTGTAACAAATTTTCGTGATTTGGTTAAGTTTACGCTTGTTGCTGTTGTGTTGTGGATGGATGTTTTGAACAGAGTAACGCACGTTAAGACTCTAAGAGCTACCACCGTTAGGGTTGACTGACATACGTCCCGTATTCGACTGTGGTGTCCTGCATTGCCACGCGTCCCGTAGGGATTTGTTTGTAATAAATACTTGCGGTCAAAATCGAAAGGTTATTTTTCATGTTTTACGTATAATATTGAAAACTAGCTAAACCACTAATGTAGTAGTATCTTCATAAAATGCGCGCTATACAAAGTGCTAATACGCAACTGCCTATGTAATTTCAAACTTCATGTCCTTTAGTTTTATTTTGCTATGAAAACTTTGATTTATTTAGAAGGCGTACTAGCTGACTTTTTTCTTTTTTAGAAAAAAAACCAGTCAAGCCCTATTCGGACTCGCATAGAGAGTGTTCCGTACAAGCAGGCTAAACCACATTAAACCAATTGAACTTATTCAGTCAACACATTTAATTCACATTTTCTTTTCACGAATATTTTCAGTTTCATGTAAGGCGATTCTAAAACGTCGGAAACGTTTCGCTGTGAACGCTTAAATCAGATATTTATGTTTATTATTTAAAAATCCCACAGGTTTTTTCAGCTAAGTTTTACTCAATTTAACCCAGTGGGTTTTTTTGGGTTGGGGACGATCAGGCCAACCCTGATTGAGTAGGTACTCAGATGGATGCTGCTGCCCAATCGCTGGTGTAATCGCTTAGTCGGCTTTATTTTAATAACTGAATATTTTAAAGTATTTATACTGTGTTAATGTTAAACGATGAAAATTAAAACGTAGCTGACCTACACTCCCTAATTCTAATGCCAACCAATATTAATGAGATCAGATTAGTCCATTTCAATTATTCCTACAGGTAAAATACCTACCAACGGAAGCAATTGGTTATTCGAAGGCCCTACATTTATAAGCAGAGACAAAGAAGTAATATTTTTTTTTCCATGAATGCATTATTATTTGAAAATGACATTAAAAAAAGAGCCTTCGCTTCTAGGAAATATAACATGTTTGTCGATGACGCAAGTCACGGTCCGTGCTTCAAAGACCAATGCGAATTACAGGCTAAGGTTTTTCCTATTTTAAAAACATTAAAAAGCCTTAGAAAATTATGGATGAAAATACAACTAAAGGTTCAATCGGACAGTATTAACATAGGTATTAGCGAACTTGTAACACCGCAAATGCCATTGGACAGTTAGGAACGGCGCCGTCGCAGTTTGCGATGCGCCTCCCGTATCTGGGACGGGCAAATTAAGTATTAATTACTCATACGAAGCCTAATGAGCCCTTTATGTGATGATGGGTCTGCATTCATCAATTACAATTTTATACTGCATACAATTATGAGAGAGAAAGAGTTAGCAACAGCTAGAAGTAGTTGAAGCAAACACCCAATTAAATTAAATAAGGGATCGGCGCGAAAGGATGTAGCAAATGGTAAGACAGCAATTACAGAACAAAAAAAACAGGTCAAGTACGAGTAGGACTCGCGTGGAGAGGGTACTGTACAAGAAGGCTACCATAGTAACCACTAGTACTCCATTTAAACTTGTTAGTTAAATCATTTAATCATTTACTTACTTAATCATTTTCTGTTACGATTATTTTCCATTTTCCTTAGGAGTTTAAAGATTTAGGAGTTTTATTTAGGTTTTCCTGTAAACTATGAGTGAGACCTAATATTCCGTATTTTTACCGTATATTATTATTTTTCATAACAAGCCATTTCTTTTGATCTAATATCATAATGATGCATTTGATAAAAGTTTTTGTTTAATTTTCTAGTTTGCCCCCTAATTTACTAAGTAGATTCTGAAAAAATTGGCTGTAACAGACATGCAGACAGTCAAACAGACACGAGAGTGATCCTATAATAGTTTCGTCGATACCTTTTGAGGTACGGAACCCTAACAAACGATTACATAACCCAACGTTAAAAGAAGATATTAGACACAAAGATGTAAATGATTATGCGTAGGCGTTTGACGGTGACAAAGCGAACGACCTCTGATATCGATAACCAAACACTCTCGAATGATATTCGAAGAATCGCTTTCGGTTAACATTTGGGAAGTCCAACAAGGAAAATAAGTTGCAGTTATGATATATCTTGAACCGTAACACCAAAAAGTGTCACGCAAACAAAAAATACAATTATGAACTGACAAAAATTATTGAAGACTCGGATATTTAAGACGAATAATTATTAAAACTAGAAAAAAAATAAGCTCATTACGAGCAAGCTTATATCTCATTAGTCGCCAAATATTGCACCTTTGACACATGAACAAACAAATCGCGAATCATTCGGTGAAAATCACAAAGTGTTTACATCGAAATCTAGGACTCGACGTAGAGAGTTCTGCATGTGAGTATAGCACACGTTGTTAGATCTAGCACCTAATGCAAAATTTAATTTTATACAGCATTCACGCGATTTCTACGTACTTAGCCTTCGAGTACGTACCTGCCAACCAGCATGTTCAATATTATAATGTACTTTTGCTTTTCATTGTTTTTAGGAAACACAGCAAGTATATGATTTAGGAAATATGAATTTATAACAGCTTTCATTTCACCACAGGACACTCAGAATTTAGTAGAAACTACAGTAAAGTGTAGCGACTCAGTAATTATACCCTTTTTTGCAGCTCATAACTTCGAGAGGAATAATCTGATTTCATTTAAACTAGTTTGCTCGCAACATCGTCTGTAGTTGAAGAAGCGTTGTTTCTTACTAGAGTTATTTCTAAAATGTTAAAATGTTATTCATCCAGAAGAAATATATCAGGGGTGCGATTTTTAAATGTCATAGAGTGAGTAAACGTCAGTTAAATTGCCGTTTAATCCCCGATTTCGGAATTTCTGTATATTGAAACTCATTGATGACAAAAATTCTTATGCCTATGATATCAGTACTCCTCCAGTACATATCCTGAAACGGTGATTTGCGGCCTTTTTCATGATATCTAGTCACTCAGTGACACTCAAAAATCGCACCACAGAACGGTTCTACAAAACAAAAGAAAACACTCTAAAAGAGAATTTGGAAGAAGTAAATTCCGAATGGAGTAAACAGCAGGAGGTAAATAATACCGATACATCATGTGCAATGTGCAATTGGCTATGTCGGCCAGCGATAGCGCAGTTCGAGGAAGCAAGCGGCCACAGCGTCAGCACGACTGCACAAACGTATAACTAGTATCACTCCGAGACACTAAAGAACACTATGCATGAATCTGTGGCAAGCACGTAAGTTGAATTGAAACTTAAAAAGTCAACGTATCAGCTCATATTCCATTTGGCAAAATAAAACGATCAGCACTGGCAGGTAACTCTTTTTTCGACCAAGTAGGATGGCTTACTTCTGAACTATATGGATGGGCTAGCGCAGACATAGACAAAGAGAGGCTTATGCCAAGCAGTCAGTATATGGAGATGATGAACCATATTGCAATTGAAGACTAAAGATTGAAATTTAATTTAGCTTTGAAAACTGATTTAGAGTGACACAGACCTGTCGACGCGACGGTAGCGAGATCACGGCGCCAGAGTATGGCGCCCGGCAGGCCAATTCGAGACGCACGATTTTTTTCCTCTCGGCATCATAAAATTATTACCGTACCAGCTCACCACGTAAATAAGCTCTGCTATAATAAGGCTACCGTTTCATCACAACATTATGTTAATTGCTATCGCCACGGTATAAAGATACAAATTACATTATACATTGAAAAAAAAAGACGCAATCGGATAATATAGTAAACAATGTACGTATGTTTGTTTGATTATGATAACTTATATGTATCAAGTTCTAATTACCTGACCTATTTTAAACAGCTGAACAAATAGTATTATTCAGAGAAACAAAAGTAAATGTAACGGTATTCATGACGCCGAGGATTTAATCATTCATGTCATGGCATTGCTTGGCTATTACCTTCAAGGAGTTCCATTTCAACATTCATTCATTATTCACTTGACACTCAATCGATATTAAACACAATATTGCAAATGTATTTGCAATGAGTTCTGAGGGCCTAGCCAAGTGGCATTCGTTTCGAAGCGATTCCATTTCTACAGTCGTAATTCAATACAAATGACCACGTGACATATCGATAGCTAACGTCAATCCCATACATTTTGGACTTTTCTACTGGCGTCATCGCTATTAGAATGTTACTTTGTCTACCGCGTCTGGTCGAGCTAAATAGTTTTTTTCAGCAACTTGACACGTTATTGGGATGCTGGATCTATATGCTCCGCCGAACAGCTAAATGGGGACTGAAAATAGTTTTGTGTAGATTAAAACCGTGACTACAGCCGCGTGTATTTCTTCCTAAGGTTTTAAAGTTCTCATTTACTATGTATCAGCTTCTCTTTGCTCCGAGGCACCACACAGGCGGACGGGTAATCAAAGTAATCCAAGCCGTGTTTGTTGCCTGATTCTTCTAGGCTAGGTCGCGATGGAACAGGAGTAATTTTAATTTACAAGACGGTTCAAAATGGTCCTAGTGATTTCAATGTATAAAATTATTTTGATTTGATTTGAATGAGGGATTTGAAACGCCCGTGAAATCGTTTCAAATCATGCTTTCAGCGTTGAAAATAGATGGCGCTGCTCTGTTACGTAGCTGTCAAGTGTCAAAATAAAGTTAAATGTCAACATCAACAACGTGGACATATATTCGTATCGTGGTATTTATTTTTTGCTTACTTATAAAAACACCACGAAATCACTAGCGCACTCATGAAGCAGACACAAACAAAATATCATGACTAATAGCCACAGATTAGTTAGATAATAGCTTAGTACGCTTTACACCACAGATAATACATTTGACAATCTTGTCAGCTACAGTTGAGTCAGCGCCATCTATCGAACCAATTTGAACTACTTTTTTTTAATCGAAGTTGAAAAGCCCTCATTGCGATTGTAATTTGTTGTGTTGTGTACTTCTTATTCACAGTATTGTAAAAGGATCGACAGGCTTGCTGGAGTTGCAACTAAAGTCATCTATGTGATTCCAGAAAAGCACTTCGATTCAACGCAGGATTCGAGCAAAGCAAATACTAAGCACTAGTATGTGACGAGATCTTTAGCGTGTTTAGCTGTTGAGCGAAATGAGCCCCTCAAATTCCTATAATGTGAAAGGGTCGACAGACTGTCTACGCGTAACCAACTGGCGAGTCTTACAAATGTAGTTAAATAACACGTGTTGCAAATGATAAATAGTCCTACGATTACCAGTTCGAATACGGAGCTCATCTTCCACAGGAAAATATATATCATCATCATCATCAGCCTGTAGAAGTCCACTGCTGGACATAAGCCTTCCCCCTAGCTAGACAAAGACAACAAATAATGGATTTTATTCATGGGGGCATTTGCCATAATCACCATGCTTGGCAGGCAGATCGGTGCTCGCAGTTTGATGTAAACTACTTAGATGGATGCTGCTGCCCATCCCCTGGTGTAATCCATCAGTAAGGCTTTTACTACATCCACGGGAGGAGATGGAGGGGTCTATTCATAGGCCGGACACACCACGGCACTAACATCACTAACACTAAACTAACATCAGTTCATACAAAAAACTTCAAAATCCATATATATATACAAATACTTTTTCAGCCATTATTACTACATTATTTACTCATAGTACTTTTTTATGTTGTTATTATAGTTTGTTCCCAATTTACAAAACAACCGACAGACAACTCTAAAAATATCATAAAAGTATTATCTTACTAGTCACTTTCCACAATTAATTAAATAGATTTGACGATGGCGTAATGGCTTTGTTAGCCAACCATCTGATTCTGACGCGTACATCTTCCATTATCTCTTGGAAATCGGACTCGACTGCGGACACACTGTAATATCCTAAATGACGTCATTGAGGGTGGGCAATGGCCGCAACAAGTAAGAACAGAATAATACTCCTGTTTAAAACATTAAACTTGATGCAGATGCAAAAGCAGGAGGTAAAGTCATCAAGTTTCAAGTTATGAAGATAGCGAGATAGCTACAATTCAAGTAGCACCACCTAGTAGAAGGATCGTTTCAAAGTCAAACAGCAATAACAGACAAATTACAGCTGCTAGGTAACGACGCTATAAAATGTTCAATAGAATAACAGAGTTTAATTCACGGTCAACAAAAGGGGTGGAAGATTTCGACAATAATTGCAGTGTAATTAACACTAATGTGCAATTTAATTTGCCTGTCGTAACCATCTCGAAGGTACGTCGATCTGCAGATTACTGTTTAAGAGCGTTCTAGACGCGGGCGTAGAAAGTTGCTTGTGGCGCGACTGGACGGCGCCTGCGTATGTCCTGCGATCCGCATTCTCCCTTCCATGATTTCAAATAAAACAAAAAATATAAAAGTGACCATCGTAAAATACAGTGTATCGCGGAGTAATGACTTTAGAAAATGTTGTTCAGAATAGATTCCCTATCCATTAGTATTCCTTTATAGTAGAAAGATGCAGCGCAGAATAATTTAATGCACATGCAGAGACAACTTTAGGATATTGCATCTCATCATCATCATCAGCCTGTAGATGTCCACGGCTGGACATAGACTTTCCACCTAGAATGCAACGACGAATGGTCTTGACCGCCTCCATCCACCGACTTGCTGCGATTTTTATAATGTCTTTAGACCATAAGAGAACCTTTATTCCCCAACGGTTGTCAGTTCTGCGGCCTATATGACCTGCCCATTCTGAGAGCTGTCGGTGATCTAGGTTCTTGGTTTTTCTACGGATTTACTCATTTTGGATTGCTCTCATCATAGCCCGCTGAAGAACATTAAAAATTTTTATGACGCAAGTCAAAAAGATGCAGCGCACAATAAATGAATGCCCATGCAGAGACAACTTTAGGATATTGCATACGAAACACATAAAAACACCGTGGAAAATCCGAAAACTGAAAATTAGATAGTAGCAAAAACATTAAACAATTTTATGACGCAAGTCAAAAAAACAATGACTTGCACACAGTACAGCAAAGACAAATAATTTGTTCAGCTTAGCAGGTATAGTTTAAAAAACAATTATAGCAGTAACGTTCAACGATATAATTTGACAACGGTTACCTCTACCTACTCCCAGTTATATTAATACAAGACGTCCCCATATAGAGCCAACCGAAAGTTAGGATGTAGAGCTCCCTAAAGGGTACCTGAATTACTCCTACGTATGTTCCGCAATTTTATTTTGTTTAGAAGTTACGGCTGTTTTTACCTATTCCTAAGGAAAGTGACTCTCTCAGAATCAAGTTTTTATGATAAAGCCGTTGAAGTAGCTTAATTATTAAACTTACAGGATAAATAGCCAGTAAAATGAGAAAGATTTGAAGTATCAACTCAAAAAAAATATTCAGTGTTTTTCGCAGACCATTTATTTTTCCAGCTTTTGGATGGGCAAAGAGGCCGGTGCTCGGTGGCAAGTGCTACTTCCAGACGAGTTGCGATTCGTGTTTCATCTGAACTCAAGAGAAACACGAGGTCTTGCTAGCAGTATGTATTTAATAAGGTGCCCGTCGTTATTTCTAAAATGTTATTGGACCATGGTGGGAACTCCAATGAAAAATATTTCAGTTATCCTAAACTAAAACTTCTAAATTAAAACTTCGAGCTATAACGGAAAAACTGTAACGACAGAACTCTATACATTGTGCGCGTGATACAACACGAACAAAAGCCTACATCTAAAATAAACATTGAAGAAAATAGTAGTTTCAGCAACAAATTTGCACGTAGGTAGGATAATTGATATTGAACGGTCCAAAAGAAACAACAAAGAATTCTTGAGTCAAACAGAAGCCTTCACCTAAATATAGGAATGATTACAAAGGAATGTCACGAAGTAGCAGTTGTTTAGATAATTGTAGTGTATAAACAACCGCATCTGCGGTCGCGCGGCGGCCGGGTCTGCGCGGCCGGCGCTGCGCGGCTGCGCGCTGTTCTCGGGTCGACGAACGACCTAGCTCGTCGCGAGGTAGTTTCCTCCGCAGATCCGCACCCGTTCCGACTACCATAATAGTTACCGCTTCCATATTTTATTCATCAGACAAAACAACATTGTGAATCTGTTATCTCTATATTGCTCTACCCCAGCTACAGATTCAAAATTGTGGTCTGATAGAAATTTACATTTTAAAACGGAGGAAGATGTTTGTGGCTTCAGAAGAAAAAGTTCGAAAAGACAGTGTCTCACCTTTTCGATGTTGTTTTTAGGGTTCCGTACCTCTAAAGGTACCATTATAGGATCACTCAGTTGTTTGTCTGTCTATACCCGCCTATTTTCTCCGAATCTACTGGACCAAAAATGTTGAAATTTGGTACATAATACTTTAGATGACCCAATCACGGACGTAATGAAACGAATTCTGATTTCGGGGGCTAATTTTGGGGGACAACATAGAAAATTAAAAAAAAACTTACGACTTACTTGTGTTTTTGGGAAAAAATAAATACCCAAATTTTCTTTCTTTTTTCTTTTCAGTGCGAGACGAGTAGCGAAGTATTGTAAACCGAGTCACAGACTCCTGAAGTGACGAGCACGACCACTCTGCCAAGAGTATAACGATAAAGAAGAGAGTGGTTACTATAGTAGCATATACTTGTACGGAACTCTATCCACGCGATTCCGACTCGCAGTTGACCGGTTTTTTAACACTTGTCTTGTATAACGGATATACCATAGATGGAAGAAAATAATTCAGATAAAGACAAGGTGCTAGCTGAGTAAATAATTATCCCGTCTCGTATATTAGCCATCCCGTATCCAGCAGACGCAATGAAAGATTACGATTTATAATGAGAGCAAACAAGTAGAGTTGCTCACCTGCCTCCGAGGCAACAATTCATATAGAATCTTGCCCTGCGAGACGCATCAAACCATAAATGAGTTTTAGATTAAAATAAATTAATAATTGAGACTAGGTATGATGAGAATTAACGAGCATTCCAATTCAGTATCTGTTACCATACAGGTTTTTTTGTTATGCTTAATGTGTAATCTTACTTATACCATCTGTCACATTTTATATCGTAATACCTCTCCAAGCAAAAATGAATATGTTATTACATTGAACCTAACACTCCAGTGTACACATATAGGTACCAGTTTTGGTGACAAGTGGTATAACTCTCACTTACGGATGTCGCATTACATCTCACGTGCACAACGCTCTATTACCGATGAATTGGCATCGGCAAAAAATATAATTTTTACTGTACGTCGTCGTTCATACGTTTCTAATCACGTCATATCTAGGTCAACGGAAATTTACGACGAGAGCGATTTACTGAAAGCCTTTTACATCATCATCTCTTCGAAAACACCTGGCAGTACCAGGATCTAATCTGCATGAGCCGGACCATGTCCGCTAACTGGGGAGATTTTTTGTTAATGTTTTTGAATTCGCAGTCATTCAAAAATTAAGATATGATGCAACGTCACATTCAATTTCGATTATAATTTGTAATTAGGATTAGCAGTCGACATAAGTGACATAAAGGAGATAGTGAGACAGCAATTGACGCATTTGATGTGTGCTTGTGTGAGTTCAAAACAGGGAACAAGAGAAAGTATTTGGTAAAAACCACATAGCGAAAACACTGCATCCGAAAATGATCAATAGTAATCAGCGTGGGCGACCGCCACGGTGCAGTGATAATTGAAAGTGCCATCACTTGCAGCCACAATGTACCAAACAGAATGTGTGTCAAGTATCACGGTCTTAGCACTCGTACTCGTACATTATCGACCATGACATAGGCAGGGGATTGAAAGCGTGGGTGTTGCCAAGCATTAGATGCTGCTAGCTGTAAGACAACCAACGGCGCACGGTACGCCGCAGTCACAAGGCTGAAATGAGGGATGTTTCCGCACTATTTTCTCGGAATAGGTACACTTTGATTTGTATAGCAATTAACTCACACGCAAAGAATATTGTAAGAATAATTAACATGCGACATTAGGAGTTGAAATAGCGTACAGATTTTCTGGTCTAATTTGCGGTAATAACAGTAAGTAGGTTGGCTGGAACTACTCTTTAGGGAGTTACCTATGGCACGCACGCGACATTACGCAGCGCTCAAATGCAAGGGAAATGTTCTCTCGCTATTCTGTAATCTGCCCAACTTTACCGTTTCAGTTTCGTCATATCTGGACACTTTCTAAACTTTGAAACTGCAAATGCAAATAACAAAAACCAGGTCAAAACGAGCCCCTGACTATTAATATAAGTAACATAACACCCTTCATAGTCCTGATCCCACACTAGGATTCCTTGTGTCGTGGGTATCAGGACCTAAAAGTACCATGGTACCACAACACACAGACCAAGAACAAGTATTTTCCCCGCAGCGGGAATCGAACCCGTACTTATTGCGTCTCAGCCGGGGACTGGCCCGTTACGCCACTGAGGTCGTTTGACATCAGATTACTATTTATTTATAAAAAATGGACACAAACTATGTTCAATATTCACTAATTTTAAGACTATTTATGAAATTTCATCAACAAGTTAAAATCAAGATAATATTTATGACATAGCGCGCAGGGCATTCCTGAATTGGAGAAGAATTTCGTAGGGACCATTCTGCACAGGAGCAAGCATTATGATAGTCAATGTTATCTAAATAATTATTGTTTGATTCAAAACAAACGTAAGTATGAACAGCTAAAAAGCGATGTTATTATAATATTTTTGTAAAGGGTAAAATTAACAAACTCGAGTCCAAATTTGGCCAAAACAGCAATGATAGAATATTTTTAAAGGCACCTTGGTTTCCAAAACGCTTTTGCGGATGCAAATGGTAGGTAGATACGTTATGTCAAGGCTATCGACTGATCGGTTAATGTGACACAATAAACAACCCTTGCACCACAATTGAAAGAAAACCGTTTTCTGCCTTGACACCTGGTTTCCCCGAATAAACGACAGGCAAGACGGGGCCTGGCTCCCAGTGGAAACATGCGATAATAAGGTATAATTGCTCATCAACTCTGTGCCTATATTTAGCTGCAAATACTCTGGAACTTGCTGCGCATGCGACTAGTGCAATTACGTAAAGCGGTTGAGCCATTTCTAATCTAAAAATAATCGTAGGCTTTGCAGACATTGGCGCCACTAGGATCGTACGAGAAAGTAAAGACAATTATTTTGAATTCCAGCAAAGTTCAACCAGAAGGGCAAAATACGAGTTCTTCTTCTGCAAAAACATGCCAATTTTGGGCAAATAAGATAAACGATAGTGATTTATGATGCATAACATGCATTTGTATTGTCTTCTGTACAAAAATCTCTACCAGCTTTACATTCCGATCCAATCCTAAGCCAATGCTCGTATCGAATCTCCGGCGGCGATGATAGTAACTACCCTACGTGTTTCACAAAAGTGGCTAGAGACTATTGCAGATTATGGGTGATAAATACATATTTCGCTTCAACGTTGCATATCCGTGACGAGAACTAATACATCATTGGCGCCAGGCTCTGGTTAACCGTCGTCGTCAGTCTGCGCGTGCGATGTGAATTTTCCCCAGGCCATCGGCTCCAACCATTAGGGAAGCTATCATTAACGTGGCGACAGTGATCATTCGTTCTAACCGGCTTACGCGTAAATTACATTTTAATTATCACGTAATACGAAACTAACGTAAATTTTTCCTATTGCACCAAGTTTTTTTTACCATTGATAAAATGTGAAAGCTTATAAACGTAACGAAATTGTAAATTTAAATGCGTTTATTAATCATTATCATCAATATACATCTAAAATCGTTGCGTCTGACTATCAACGCACAGCTTAAACCGTAAGTCCAGGGAAAAGTCCGTGAGCAGAGTGCATTTCTTTTGTGGTCTAGAGGTGCACTAAGAAAGGGATTTCCGAAATTCACCTCCTAAGAAGGTGTTGATGTTTGTATGGAAAAAACACCACGGAAAGAAGCCGTGGGCGTTCTACTAGACGTGTTATTAAGATGCAGTAGATGATGAGGAACGATGAACAGGGCGACACATCGTCTTTGACCTTAATTGCAAGTAAAATGCCGATCTCGGCCACTGCTCTCTCTTAAATCAAACTCGAGAGCCCTAGAACCCTACTTCACAACACAAACATTAGAATGATCTGCCTACTATAGATCTAAGCTATTTAAACTTATGCAATAAAGCTAACGACCTCATCTACTTGTTTGTGTGTGAATGATAGGATAATTTGAAGAGGGACTTGTTAATTTGATGTACTGTTACTTTTAGCTGGAAGTTGTGATTTATGATTAAGTTGAATGATGTAAGAAACACATCCGGCGATCCGAGTGGTTTTTAACCGACTTCCCAAAAAGGAGGAGGTTCTCAATTCGGATGTTTTTTTTTTTTTATGTTTGTTACCGCATATCTCCGGCATTTATGAACCGATTTGGAAAATTCTTTTTTTATTTGAATAGAGATACTTCCAGATTGGTCCCATTTTTTTCAGAATCCAGTTCTGATGATGGGATCCATGAGGAATTGAGGGAACTCCTCAAATATTGTAGGCATACATATGGCGATTTTGATATTTTCAGCAAGACACCAAGCATTTGCATTCAGAAAGTATCATAATCCTTTCACCACTATGGTTCTTTCATAATTTTTTTTTAATCCAAAATTATTTAGTCTAATACAATGGCGGAAGTCGGTTTTTTAAATGAAAAGTTATGTTTGTTTATAATTGTACAATAAACCAGTAAGTTAGATGGGTGTATGGTAAAGAGAGTCCCAGGCAGAGACACCCCTGAGGTAATGTATCCATTTAAAACAACAATTGATGTCTAGTGAACGTAGGTTTACAGCGGAGCAGCGGGCGTCGTGTCAGGGATGCGAGCAGGGCGACCGGGCCGGTGAACTCAAACGCATCCTGTCTCCGGTGTCGTTGATGTCGGCCAGACATCTCAACAAGGGAATGTGGGTTTTTAGAAGCCGTTACTGGCACACCCCGGCTCATTCATCATCAAAGCTGGGTCAATTGGACATCGGGTCTTCCATGCCGCCAATGCAATGGGCACAATACTCAGCGACCACTAAGACGAACCTTGTTCTAAAGTAATAACGAACCTCCTCATCTGCATGGATGGATCATATTTTACATAGTTATTTCAAAATTTCACAGCAATGTATATATTAAGTACAAACTGGAAATATGCATTGAATTAACATAATATGCGGGTAATAAACCTTACATATACCCACATGACATTTTGTACTGTAGGTATACTGCGAGGACATCGATTCTACAGATTTCTAGCTTTATAGGGCCTAAATACGCAATATGCAAAACCACTAATAATAGTTGTCCATCATTAAAATCATTATCGATAAAGCTGAGTTGAGGTAAAATACTTGTCGTTATTGATAGTGGTAGTAGGTACCTGAATGTCAAATGTTTATTATTCATTCTTGATCAGAATGCAGTGTCGTATTGACGTCGCGAACGCTGGGTTCACCGAAGCGGCTAACTTCCTGTAGTTCAGGCATGCGCCGTGAATAAACACTATCTTCCATTCTGACCGTTACCATCATAAATAAATAACTAGGTAGTTTAGTGGTAACATTTACCATTGTATAATTATCATTGCAAGCTATGGGTAGTACGCTATACATGCTATGGAGGAGGCCTCATCTAGCAGTGGATGTCTATACCGGCTGATGAAGAAGAGAAGAGAATTATCATGTTTTCCACAACAAATAAACGTCTTCTGACGAGTCCCCAGGTGTCTCGTATTCTGTCGGTAGTTTGCAAGTAGTTAGGACCGATTAAATATTTGTTTTGCCAGCATCGTTGGTTTCATTCAAGTCATCAAGTTTACCGTTAAGTAAGCTGCTGCTAGGTAATGGCTATTAGTCGTCTTTCGGAGCGGTAGCTGCGTGACGTTCACATACAAACTACAGGACTTCGCATTTTAATATTTGCCATACAATTTGCGTGTTTGCCTAGGAACCGTTTCCCTATAAGCTTGTTTGTTGAAGGAGCAGCAATTCAATAAGAATGTATGAAGAGGTAATGTATCGCTCGTTTGTCTCCCGGTCGGCAGCGCATTGTTTAAACTCCATCGGTAGTTTAACAGTAGTGTCGGCTGCATTTGACCTCGTTTGTGCAGCAGTTCGTGCGGAACGCGATGCAATTTTAATTACCGAGACCGTCTTTTGCTACCGCTTAATTTTCATAAAACAACAAGCCACAACGATCGCTAAAAACCCAGTTTTGTGCCAATTCTGCTATTTGAAAATCAATTTCTAGAGCTGATGAAAAGATTTTTGACATTTTAAGCAGCAATATGTAATGATAGAATTGAAATTATCGTGGCTTGGTATCATTTTAGAAAAATTACGACTATACACCACGTACTTTACTATTCTCCTGCTGACGTTTCGTTGACCATTTTGAGGTCCTTCCTCATGAGCACCGACCGCGACCACGCTCAAAGGTCATGCGACGAGAACGTTCTCGTCGCATGACCTTTGAGCGTGGTCGCGGTCGGTGCTCATGAGGAAGGACCTCAAAATGGTCAACGAAACGTCAGCAGGAGAATAGTAAAGTACGTGGTGTATAGTCGTAATTTTTCTATAATATGTAATGAATTGTAATGTATGCAAATCAATTTTTAAAGATTCGTTTGAGATCAAAACTTTCCGTCTGTGATGCTTAATATGTTTTACTGGAAGACTACAATGAGTACGTTCGCCGGTGATTGATGTTCGTCCTTCATGAGTGACTACCTCTATAGGGGTATCGGATGGAGTGGAACGGAAAAACACACTGGCCATAAAAACACAAAGAATCACAGCACGGTTGCGGTTTTGCATGACTATCGTGTCGTAGAAGCAAACGTGCTACCGGATAGATTTTGAGTTGCTTCTCTGTAAATACACTTGCTTATCATGTATTTCCTTAATTACTCACTCAGTGTTAAAAGTAGCTAAACGATTGAATTTACAATTATCTTTACTCGAATTAGGTCATCATCTTCAGCTTTTAAGCGCTCACTGGTGGACGAGGCGAATTAGGTAGGCTTATACGTCTAATCCATGTTTGGCAAACATGGGCACGCTTTTGACACCCTTTTTATATTGACCTACCGAGCGAATCCTACATGGAATCCTTTTTTTAGGCTTCCGTACCTCAACAGGAAAAACCCGACCCCTTTATAGGATAATTTTTCTGTCTGCTTGTCTGTCAAGGCCCTTTTTCTCCGGAACGGCTGCAATAACCTAGTAGGGTTCTTCCAGTAACCTCAAAATTCAGAATTTTGGAATGCTATAGGAGGCATTGTGACGCAAATGTAGGAAAAAGTCTAAAATTAAGGAATTACTACCCCTACTTTACCCGTTAAATGGGATGGTGAAGTATGTAGGAAAATGAGACTGAAACGCGCAAACTCTGCTCGGGCTCTGCGACGATTTTGAAATAATTTATGGATCGGAACCCTCTGCGAGTCTCGCTCGCACTTGTCTGTTTTATTTATATTGAAAACCGATTAGCCTGACCGCCAGAGGTCATAATAATGGATAGGATATCTCATGAATAAATTTAACGAAAATTATTCAATCTGTGTAACAGTATATTAAAATGTTGTGTTATTGATTGCATAAGGAAAGAAAGATGATTTACATAGCATTTGATAGCACACAAAAATAAATTACTTTTGAACAAAGTCGGCGCCAAGCCGGACGAGTGAATAAAATTTTAAATTTTGGAGTCGGAAGTACATTATTGATGTCAGACCTAATAAAATATTTAATTTGTCATAAAACATAATAATGTGATCGATCTATCGGAAGGAAGCTGTGCTGTAGCAGAGGTATGATACATCACCGCCGAACTATGTCTATGAGCAGGTAGATACCTACTTTCGCTTGCAAATTTTCTAGTACACCGAGTCTAGTTGCGTAATAGTCAGAAGCGTGGTAAATACTTGTCATTATTATTGTAATAGCGTTCTAATCTAAACGAGGGGCAAACGTTTGGGGCGTGGTGTGAAAGCACGATAGCTTTGCTTATTCGCAAGTAATATTGCCTATAGACAGGTGATCAATCTGCTTGAAGGTTTGTAACGAGGATAAGCGCATGTGCTTATAATTAACCGGTAATTAGGACTAAGTACGTAACAAAGATAATTATTCTGAACATCTAGGACGAAGCGTGATTTCAAGACGTTAAAATTAACTGTTAATTATGATAGCAAGACTATATTTATTTACCCATATTGTCTGATGCAACAATCTTATCTTATCTTATATACTATAGTATAGCTTATTTATCAAATTTTGAGTAAGTGATGGCGTTTTACCAGCAGTGGTAGGGGTTTTTGTGTCGATTGTGTAGTTCTAAACAGAAAATATAATAGGATAAGATTTATCGAGGATTACCTGGGTAAAAAATCTGAAAAAATGGGATGGACACCAAAAAATTCACGCTCTCTTCGGGAGTTTTAAAGAAAGTAAGATAGAAGAATAAAACAATTTTAGATAAGTGTCTACAAGCAAGTGTCTGTGGCAAGGAAGCTGTTTGTAATTAGTGATAATGGTAGCGATTCTGTACTGATTCTCTAAATTTAAACTGCGCTAAGACTATCACGGTCACTTTTATTTAAATCTATCAGAAAGGGCACGCGATGATTTTAGTGCACTTCAAATTAAGTTAATACTGTACAGAATCGCTTTCAAGAATAATTCATGAAACAGAAGCCTACCCCATGCCATAGCCCTACTGACAACAATACACAACTGAATCTCTACCACTCTACCTATTTTTAGAACACCGCACCCTAAGCCAAAAGGATCACTTATCATTATTTATCAACAAGGTACAGTGGCCCAATTTACATATATTATCCCGAAAGATGATGATTTAGAATCATTCACACAATAGCGATATTTATCATTAGGGGAAATACATTAGGAATATCAAGATTTTATGCGATTTTGTTCTAAGACCATTTCCCAAATACCGCAGAACAAAAGTTGTTCCCTATTTGGGTAGGTAGAATGTTTTGGGACCTCCACTACCACGGAGACGTATTCGCGGAAAACTGCGAGTAAAGTTACTAATATGTTCACAGTCTAATAACAGTGTTTGTGCTATTGATAATGCAAGCATTCCAATATGCTTTCACTTCATGTCTGCGGATGGAGCATAACTGTCTCTTTTAACAAATCAATGCTTCACTCACACACCTAGTCCACAATAAATATAATTAGGTATGTAAAAAATAATAATTGGCTTTATACATTCAATCGAGTGTGTTACAGATATCCAATGTGCAACACCCTCAATGTAAACATTAAAGACAAATTGAAAAGTATTTTATTCATTGACATTACAGGGATAATTTTTAATCGTCTTATAGACCAAAATTACTCCTGTTCCAACGCAACCAAGCCTAGAAGAAGTATTTGATGATCTTTCTTACTACTAGGTGGAAGTGATTTATTGATTACTGATGAGCAGTAGAAATAGGGACGGCAATTGGTAACTCTTCTTCACAAAGAACCTTGTAAAACCTCGTAAAACTTCTGTAGTTAAGAAACTGCTTTGAATCATCATCACATAGGCACATGGAATGCCACGAAGGTTGGCGCCGCCTTGAATACACCGAAACTATATAAACATCTACAGACTACATTAATAAAGCCGTGGAGTGGTGAGTCCGGCTTAAGAATAGACCCATCAGTCTCCTCCCGTGGATGTCGTAAAAGCCGACGAGAGTTAAACCAGCACAGGAGATGGGCGCGGCAGCATCCACCCGAGTACTCAACACATACTGCGATCACCAATCCACCTGCCAAGCGTGGTGATTATGGCAAATCCTCCCCATTACATTATATGGGAGAGGCCCATGTCAGTGGACTTCTGCAGGCTGATGATGACCCTACTCGACTTACATTGAAATACAAATATTTGCGTAGCGAGCCAGTGACGTTTGCTCCTTGATAAACTTGTAGTAAGTAGTGTGATATGTCATTACTCACATTAACTAAAGTAGGTAATATCTGTGGATATTACTCATGCTAATGAACCAGAGAATTACCTAACTAATCAGATGAGTTCTAACAGTAAACATCCAGGAAATGGATGATTTCATTATTATAAAAATTCGGCCAAGTGCGAATCGGATTCGCGCACAGAGGGTTCCCTACCATGGGAAAGTATGTTGGTACCACAAAATTATTTCTTCCTAAATTTACATTTTGTAACACACGTTTGTTAGTTTGTATTAATGCTTTATCAGTAGCATTTAGACGTCCACTGCTGGACGAAGCCTCCCCCATAAAATATAATTGGGGGAATTGCCATAATCATCACGCTTGGCAGGCGGATTGTTGATCGCAGTATTCATGTTCAGGTGGATGCCAGACTCACATGGCCAATAATGCTTAATAGCTCTCAAACTTATCCAGATATTGAAATGAGACTTTGTTTGTTTAATGTGTCACTGATTTTTTATTGGTCGGGCAGGATGCGTTAGGTTCATACTAGGTTCATGCAAGGTATACCAAGGTGGTAAAAGGATTCTGTGTCCTGGCAAGAAGGTAGTCCTATACAATACAAATAAATATTGATTTGTTCAAAACACAGGTAGGTAAAGTTAAATATTAATAAATGTTAATTAATTTTATGGATAACCAATATCCCAAATCTAAAATAAATATCCAACAAGTATATAACATGTATTCAAATTTTTGGTTGAACTTGTCAGTAATTTCATGTTTTCCTTCACCATTTGGGAACAAAATATTGCGCACATATTTTTTTAAGTAAAAATCCATTGCTGTCATGACTGGGATACAAACCTATAACCGCAGGATTGGAAGTCACTGGTCACTACACCACCAGTACCCCACCTTACTTATATGAAAATTTATATAGATTTTTTACAAAGTAGAATTTGTTTTGTATAAGTGGGAATTTTTCACGTGCCGTTATATCGGTGTAGGCACCAACTGTTACTAACTGTGACTGCTGGGTGTTGTTAATAAATTTACCTAAGTAGCTGTGCATTCAAGTAGGTAAATACTTCAAAAACAATAGCCTTAAATGTATTTTAGCTGGGTCCTTATTATGTAAATAAGGATAGTAGGTATTCAAATGTTCATCAGTCTACTAATAAGGTACAGATGATTGGGTTTTGTGACCGAGCATCAATCAGATAAGTTAATTTAATTTAAAATTTACAAATCGAGGTTGGTAAATATCTCACTTTCAGCTAAGATTATGCCATACCATGATGATTATAAAAGTTGTATTCAGTCAGATGGCAAATAAAATAACTGAAATCCGACTAAAAAATTTAGTCTGAAGACAACCGTCTACTGTCAGTCTACTGTTATCCATCAAAGAGTTCCGTTGTCCTTCTTATTATCAGATTAGTTCTCACAAATGATACCATAAAAGGTATATGGTATATTGTCATCAGAACTTGACAGGTATGCAAGATTTTTCCTCAATCGGACATGGGGAAGTGATTCAAACATACACCACAATGCAATGTTTTAACTCATTGAAATGGGAAAAAAATATATATAAGTACCATTTTTGGCCTGGCCAGGCTAAACAAGAGTCTGGGCTGTAAAGTACACCTATGACTGTAAAATTCCAAAACAGAGGGACTATAACCCACAACTAATTCACATCAGAATTGTAATTCAAAATTGTGAATTGTGTAATTCACATCTAGACATGCGCCAACTAAGCCAAACCAGAATCAAAATAAGTTTATTTTTAAATTAACAACAGGCTCCCTAAAATACTCAGGGTGAAAGTTCTCATTCACAAGCCTTATTAATCTTATCTATGCAATTACATCAGTGATATAATAGGTCTGATATACTGAACTGCTGAGCAGCAGCTGGGTTACCCATACCTACAAATCAAAAATACAACATAAACAGATTGATTCTTGTTTTTAATTTCCTATAGATTTGAAAAAAATAGTACAATTCATAGCATTTCATTGTGCAGCATTGTTTTGTATATTTTGATATGAGTTCTGAGCAATATGATAAATAAACTTTAGCACGAAACAGTGCATAGTACTGCATCACATCCTGCTCTACAGGTTAGCACATGTAAAGGAAAAGAAATCGTGCAGGAACCGTTCACTATTGAAATGATTGCATAAAAACAGATATGATTACTCACGGCTCGGCCTCTATGGACTGCAGGCGTGCGACATAGTTCGACGGAATGTAACCTTCTTGTTTTGTTTTCTTGCTTCTCGCCAGCCACCAGTCACCTTGAGTATCGTTCAGGATCTCCAGGTGCTCACCCTTTCTAAAGCTAAGGTCTTCATCAGTCCTTGCATCGTAATCGTACAACGCTACGAATATTCGGGTGGGAGGGACCTCACTCGTATCAGTGCCTTGATTCACCGTCGATCTTATTGGGTCAGGAGGCGGTGTAGGCACTGGAGATTGAAACGGTCTAGGGTCCTCCTCATGAGGATTGGTCCTCTCATTTTTGCTCTTGGAATCCTTTTCCCCTGTACTACTAAAGCAGTTCCCCATTTTCTCTTTACAAGGTGAGACTGGTACCACTAGATTTCGTTAAATCACACACTCGTAGGAACCCAAACGATTGTCCAGAGTCTTTACATCTATAATCATTGTATTTTGTCACTAAGATTTCAATCTATAAAACAGGCTATTGGGATTTTAACGTAAACAAAGATTGAAAATTCCCGTACGGCCATCACTGTAGTCGGCCATTTTGATACGCCATAGACTAAATATGAGAGAGAGGCAACGCAAAGCAAATATTTACATTACATACAATACAACTGTTGGTCAGTTGTATGGTAAACAAATAAAAAACCTAAAAAATTACCTACGTATAAAAAATGTTGATTCAAAAAATGGGTCTTGATTTTTGAGAACAAAGTTTATACTTTTTGAAAACTAAAGCGTCATCGATGCTCCCATCTTTATTCCGTCTATTATCAATCCCATTGCCATCTGTCGAGTTTCTCGGGCATCGAGCACTCAGCACTGTCATGCGGTCGGAAGGCAAAGCCAGCCAACTTTTCACCAAGCAGACGACGTACTAAGTAGTTCTCTTGATAATGTCTAGGTGGCGCTGAAAATAAATTTCAGAGCTAATGAAGCTATTACAATTATTGCAATTATTGCAATAGTAATTTAGGTAGAAGGAAGCCTTCTGACGCAGAAGCATTCCTAATCCAAAAGTGTTTCTTCTTTTATAAAATTTTTCGTAAGTACATACACAGAGACTTGCCTTTCCCCTATAAGTAGGCATGTAGGTAGGTACCTACCTAAGTTTATTTTAATCAATGTACCAACCAAACAAGAGCTAATGTTTCCTACCAAAAGTATTAGGTATTGCTGGCTTGCTCATTCTATATTTTTATAATTATACCTATAAACATATTTAAACTTTGCTGTGGTAGGTACTTACTTTGAAGAATAGGTCCCCCCCGTCTAGGGATTACCTAGTACACCAAAGGATGGGCAGCAGCATCCACGAGTACCTACTCAACATCATGATAATGCGTAGCCTAATCCGCCTGCCAAGCGTGGTAATTATGGCAAATCTCCCATTACATTCTATGGGGGAGGCCTTCCAACAGTCGTCGGGAGGAGACAGGGCTCTATTCTTAGGCCGGAATAGTTTTTAGTAGGTACGTAATCCCATGCTTTTTTAATTATTGTGCAACGTGTCTAATTGCTTCTTAGGCTGCGTGCCAACATAAATTAACTAAAGTAGGTAGCATCTGGTAGCAACAGTTCATTCGTCATTTTCCAAGTCGTTTTTTCTGCTAAATTGCATAAGAGTTCACAGTTGGGTAATATTTTATTCAAAAAACCCCAGAACTTAGGGTTCGCCTCCACGTAGGTATTTTCACTACGCACGTAGTGGTCCCGCTACGCGCCGCAACTGCTACGCGAATCAACGGGCTGCTACGCGCGTTGGGCAAATAATATATCTCTCGTGCAGACGACGAGCTAATTAAGATCTTACCATTCAAATTAATTAAGTAAGTACTAGATAAATTAATTACTAGATAATGTCTAGTTTTATGAAACACATGCTCATCATCATCAGCCTGTAGAAGCCCACAGCTGGACATAGGCCTGCCCCATAGAATGCCATGACGGTCTCCATCCACTGACTTCCTGCGACCTTTATAAACACATGGTATGGGACTGGAAATGTACATACTTGAAATTTACTCCATAACTAAATTCGGAATACGTAGATACCTACCTTCATTATTCATACATTCGCGTGGAAAATTAGCTCACCCTATCCTAATCCCGCTAAAGATCGTTTAGATAGTTTATTTTTGTTTACTTATTTAAAATTTACATTTCATTATAATTTCTAGTTATTGATTGTACCTATCTACATATTTTTGATTAAGTTTACAATCAAGGATGTTTTTTCAGGCGGATGGACGAAACGATGTCAACGATCTTAAGGTAATGTACCCGATCTTTAGGTTGGACTACCGAATACTAAAAATTTCGTAAGCTTCTCAATGTTATTACATGTATTTGACTGTGAATCTAATCAGCACTGGCACCACAATATAGAGACACATGCTAAATTACGGTCCGCACACTCTTCATTAGCAAGTGTAGGCCTAAGTTAGTGCCAGGTGACGTTGTCTTTATGATGCAATGTAAAACTTTGTAAAAAAAAACATTAATTTATCCTTCTTATGACCACGTTGGAATAATTGTGGCATTTGGGAAGAATTTTATGATGAATGTTTTATTATTTGAAAACAATGCTCTTTTCCTGGTATTTAACAACCAACGATTAACTTGACCTAGAACAACGAACCTACTGCTTTAACCTACTCTACTTTTAGGGTTCTTTACCTACCTCAAATGGTAAACGCAACCATTATAGGATACTGTTTGTCTGTCTGTCACAGCCCATTTACTCCGACTCTACTAGACGAAAAAAGTTGAAATTGAATACTTATACAAAGTTAGGTAATCCGATCACAGGCTTAAATAAAATAATTCTGATCTGGGGGCAAACAAGAAAATAAAAAAAAACTTTGTCAAATGCATCAAATAAACGGTATCCTTTTTTATTAGTTTAAAATGCAAACTATAAGAGATACTCAGATCAAAGATAAGTCAGGCTACTATCGAGAAGTTCCGTAGTCCACCTTCCGTCTACATCATCAGCCCCCTATTCTTTATCTTGAAAGTCACTCAGTGACTAACGTTTGACAAGTAAAATTACCACCAATTGACAATTCTTAGTGATAATTTTGAGCAATTGATAGTGATTTTACTTGTCAAACGTTAGTCACCGAGTAACTTTCAGTTAGGGAATATGGGGGCTGATCAGTTCGCTGTCACCATAATACTTATAATATTGGCACAGGGACCTATGCAAAATTTCAGCTCAATCGGTTGGTGGAACTGGTTCAAAACAAAGTTCCAAGATTTGACCTAAAAACCAAAAATGACAAGTTAAATTAAAGCTTCTGAAAAGAGCTCTACCAGTAGTTCCGTAAAATTATTCAGCAAACATAATTCTGAATCAATAAGCCAAAATTACTAGCCCGCAGCACTAACACTCATCTGCGACACAAACATCAATAGGCTTTCACGCGAGCTTGTTCGTCAAGCTACATTGTACAAGTAACCAAAGATAAAAGACCGATAAAAGATAGTTCGATTCGAAGTCGAGTGTGGTAATGGTGAGAATGAGCAACAATCAGAGTCAACCAACTCGCAACTAAGTCAGTATAGTTCGAATCGTCCGCCGCCCGGTCGCATGGACCGCACGCACGTAGCCGACTGTACAGAAAAAAAAATACATTTCCACGCGCGCGTTGGTTTACCATCTACAAATATTATAATCCCGAAAATTGCTACTGTTCTGTGATAACAAGCAGTAGTCAGCCACTGGATTACATTTGTAAGTACTTATTAAACAGTTTTATCTTGTGAAAACCCTATCACGGTCTGTAAACATTGAGATTTGGTGGTTCGAATTTGCGTTTCGCTATGTAAACAAATAGTTCTGCTGAAAAAGTAAATTTTGATTAAATCGAGAATCAAATTAAATAAAAACTGAGTGAGCTCAATAATACTGTATTGCTATTAATAAAAATTACCAAACAACTTTAAACATCAAAATAACTGAATGATTTTAATACCATACCTATTTCGGAAGCCTAGTAGTAATGCTCGCATTGCTGTGTTTCGGCTTGTCGGTGAAATTGCAGGCACATGAGACTTTTCATCTTTATGTCTCAGGATGAATAGCGCAGTGCAATGCCAATTAGGGCGCTTTCTAGGTGGACGTGACCCTAGCAGGTATTGCATCTAATATTGTAACGAGCTGGGGTTGCCGCCTAACACCGGGGGGCCACATGCATACCTACTCAAACAAAAAAATTAAAAACAGTAGGATTAACTGTTTTTTATTTTTTTGTTTGTCAGTTTTTATAATACCTATCAGTCAAAAATAAATAACTAAGTAGATACACCAACAACATCCTACTAAACCTTACTTAATCTGACCTCCATAAATCTTATTTATTTCCAAAACGCTGTTGATCCTGAAACCAGATGAAAGAACCATTTAGGCCATTTAGTCTATAATCAGTGCGTGTTGCTAGTGATGACTTAGGTACGGCATTGAGACGTGGTCCCTAACTATTATTGGCCTCATACAGTAGCTTAAAGTCATGCAGCGGGTTAAGGAGAGAAGTCTGCTTGAAGTTTCACTACGGGTGAGGATCCCAAATGAGAAGAACCGTATAGAACTAACTTCAACCGCTCAGAATTAGCAAGTTGAATGTGCAGGCCAATGGCAATGAGCTGGTCACATAGCTCGCAGAACTGACAACCGCGAATGTCGACCACAAATCGTACGACGTAGGAAGAGCCCTCCTAATAAGACATTATAAATGTCGCAGGAAGTCGGTGGATGGAGGCGGTTCGGGACCGATTTTCATGGCATTATATGGGGCATTCTATATATGCTGATGATGACCTACCTATATGAAGAATAATGATTTCATGTTAGGTGTTAGACCTATTAATTACATCTACTTAGGACATCTCCTATTAGACTATATTAAAAAAAATACAGATCTCCGACTTCTATTAAGATTTTTTGGGTATTTAGGATTCAAAAATCTATCGACCTATCTATCGAACTGATTTCCTATTACAAACTAGATAGATACAATGTGAAGAAGCAGAGACACTTAATTTGACATTGAAGAATCTTGCTTGTATTTGACACCAAAACTCAAGTACTTATCTACTCTTTTCAAGGGAACGGATGGTAGGTAATAGAAGGTAGGTAGGTATCTACTATATACGTAGCTGAAAGAAAATAACACCTGGCCAAAGTAAACACAGGTGTATTTTGATAACTAGTTTTTGATATTAAATCCTGGCTGAACCGGTTCCAACGTCAGCATTCATCAGCATAATAAAAACATGAAAATTAATGGAGCCATGCAAAATGTATCTAATTAAAACAAAACCGTCCGTAATACGATTATATGAACACGACATGTGTTAGCTCACATTAATGCAACGATAAGGTTCAGACTCTATAAGTAAATAGTAAATAGTTAGTTGTTCCTCGCAACATCTTCAACTAATGATCCCTGTCCATAAGACCTCTTTTTTCACGGACTCTTTTACGGTCACTGCGATCCGCTTATGGAACTCTCTTCCAGTCGAAATTCGGAAAGCTGCGTCCATAGGAATTTTCAAGTCCAAACTGTACCAATACTTTTTCTCATTGCAAAATGTTAAACAAAATTGAGCGCTTATGTTATTTTCTGATTTGTTTTCTTTATAAGTATGTTTATGTTTATGGTAGGTTATAATAATTATAATATATATATTTTTAATATGTATCTAGTTATTTTAAGTAGGTAAGTAATTAATTATTTATCTTTATAATCTCGTTATGTATTATTTCCCAATAGCACTACCACCCACTCTATATTACACAAAGGTTGGCGGGAAGAAAATGCTAATTAGCATTAAGTTCGCCTATGTACTTGTTTTTTTTGTCTTGTGCAATAAAGTATTTTCTATCTATCTATAGTTTGCACGGACACCCACAGACTAAGAATATATAAAAACCGGTCAAGTGCGAGTCGGACTCGCATGGAGAGGTTACCGTACAAAAAGGCTGCCATATATACCGCTAGACCGATTGAACTTTTAGTCCTCGGTGAAATTAAGCAAGACATTTAGACGCATTTTCTCTTCACGAATATTTTACGTTTCCCGTGGGAATTTAAAGTCTTAGAATTTTCTTTTAGATTTTCCTGTAAGCTTTGAGTGACGTTTATTCTTATGAGTACATGGAAACATATAACATTTAATTTTTTACATGTAACATTTTATAGACCGTACTTTTTTCAAAATGTTAAGCTCATAACTAAATAAACAAGTAGGTACTTTTCGGAGATAAAAGTTGAAAGATGCTCAATTTTCATAATATTTTCTTTAATAAGTATCGTTAAATCTTTTAAAACTACATAATATTTTTTAAATTTTCTAAATTACCCTCCAAAATTAACCCCCAAAATCCAAATTCGTTTATTTACGCTACACGTGAGTAATTGGAACACATAATTCTATATATGTACCAAATTTCATAAACATTGAAAATTGGCTGTGACAGACGGAAAGACTGACAGACACGAGAGTGATCCTATAAATGAGGGTTCCATCATATACGGAACCCTAAAAATAGAAATCGATGTAATTTTCCATGCTTCTTTCTCTTCATCAGCCGGCATAAGCCTCTCTTATAGAAAAAGAGTATTGGCTGTAATAATTACCACGCTTAGCAGGCAGATTGGTGATCCATCCAAACGAGGAATGGGCGGAGTCCTATTCTAAGGCCGATACCCCTCGAGATCCAAGAAAAAAGATGTCGCATTTTCCATGCTTCATCATCATCACTTGAGGATGGAGGCTTTGTCCAGCAGAGGACGTAGTCGTACACGGGCTGGTGATCTATGACGCGTACAGTCTTTCTTTTATTTATAGTGCAGGCAAATATATTAACTAACATTAATCTAGCATGATATTATGCACATAAGTAATTCCTATCCCCGTGTCGTGATCGATGCGTAGAGCAAACATGAATATCATTACCTTTGTTTACGACCTCAAGAAATAATAGCTGAAGAGAGCGTACGTGAACCCATTTGCCGTCTGTCATGTGTAGCAATGGCTCTAGAGGGGTGCAATTTTTGAATATCACCGAGTGACTAAATACCATCAAAAAGGCCGCAATTTACCGTTTTTCAAGAGATGTACTAGAGGAGGCACTGGTATTTATATCATAGGCATAAGAATTTTATCATCAACTAGTTGCGCCCTGCGGTTTCACCCGCGTGAATAATGATGAAAATTGATGATGATGATGATGAAAAGTATATAAAGCCTATGTAAGCCTATGTGTTAATCCAGGGCGTAAAGTATATCCATTCCAAATTTCACTTAAATCCATTCAGTAGTTTTTACGTAAAAGAGTAACAAACATCCATACTCACAAACTTTCGCGTTTATAATATTAGTAGAAAGGATGAGTTAATATATACAGAAACTTGGGAAATCGGGGATTAACAGTAATTTTACTGACTTTTAGTCATTCTATGACATTCAAAAATCGCACCCCTGGTAGTTTACCTATCTATTGAAATCACGGGCAGCATTAGTTGTTAGCGTAAACACTGTCTCTACCTCGCACAAGTTTACTGACGTTTCTACTCTAGAGCTTTGATTTGTGTTAGGTAGGTGAGTTTATGAAACTATGATGACGTCAATGATTCCCTTTTCTGAATGGTTTTTGTTTTTACCCAACTACGTTAAAGCAAAAGAAGGTTTATGATTTTAGCAGTCTATCTATGCGTGTAAGTTTGTGATTGGTCAGAGGTTTTTTTTTTAATTTTGTACCTATATTGAAACTTGTGATCAGAGCTACATGTGTAATGTTTTAAGTAAGTTCAGACTTCAGAACTAAGTTTACCTAAGTAAATATAAAAAAAACTCTTTGTTTACCTATGTATATAAAGAGTTTTTTTTTCATAAAAATAAAAAGCAAGTAATGTATGTTGTAATTCCAAGTAGTAATGAGTTACTTCTTGGAATTGTAATATGAAATTAACATCTCGAGATGTTTATTTCATAATACTACAACAGCTTTATAATAAAAATATCAGTATTTCTTTAAGAAATGTTCAAAAATGCCGCAATCTATTTAAAACACTACCTAAATCGAACAAAAGCTTACTAAGGCCTTATGCCTTATCGTTAAGGTGGAACGTTTCACAAGTGGCGAGAAATTCAAGAAGTGTTGATGAACTATACCTAATGTGCAAAAAACACAAAACTATTTGAATTTCGCGCCACTTGTGAAACGTTCCACCTTAACAAAGTCAAAGTCAAAACTATTTTATTCATTATATATTTATTTTTTCGTAAGTTTTTTTTATCGTCTTATAAACTAAAATTGCTCCTGTTCCAACGCGACCAAGCCTATATTAGAAGAATCATGGCAATAAACGGGGCTATAGGGTTGATTTGATAACCCTTCTTACTACTAGGTGGGAAGCGCCTGTGTGGTGCCCCGAGAACAAGGAGAAGCTGATACATAGAAAAAGAGTATTTTAAAGAGGAATAGAATCAGCAAAAGTTCATAAGACAGCGCACTCTACGCTTGCTGCACTTATAAAATAACAACCTAATTTATACCATGTATAAATATACCATGCATGTAGGTAGATACGTACAGATATTGCAAATTTACATATTAGCAGTCGAGGGGCAGAGCGATATTAAGCCACGAGGCGTGTAATATGCTTTCTTAATTGAATTATTCATTATGTAGGATTGAAATATTCGAATAGGAAGTTTAGATACACTTTCTGGACGTTTATCATAGAACCATACCTACAAAATTCCCCATAAAAGACCCACTTATCGTTTTTTCACTGCAAAGATTTTTGTTCTTCCTTTGCCGTGTAAATATAATGACTTTCGTTCGAAACGCTACGAAATATAACACTTGATAAGTCAAGTGTAGCAGCGAAAGTTCTCAATTCCCGTTTTATTATACGGACGTAAGTAAATAGTTTCGTAACATGGGACCACGGGCCCGGTAGGTATAAGTTTATTGGAAGCTTTGGTTTATGTTTCGAGCAGCTGCTGTTCGTAATGCGAGTTACGCCTATTTGCACTTCCCCGACTTTTGTGTCTTTCTTTTGTAACATACACAGATCTTTTTTATGTAACATAAGTGCCACTACAGACTCTTCGTCTTTTAATTATGGCCTCTGGGGAAAGTTTCCTCAATTTTACCACTGTCAAGTAGTTATATTATTTTGACAAAATTAGATGTACAACGTTGGCAGTTTTACTAAAATGTTTGTAAATAAGCTACACCGGTTGTCTGGAAGAGATCGCTCTTAAACGATAAGACCGCCCATTGTATCTCTGATTTGAAACTTTGTATCCTTATTTTTTTGTTTTTGTTTTTGGTGTACAATAAAGTTATAATCTATCTATCTATCTACCGGTTAAAATGCCATCAAAATAAAACAATATTACTCAAAAAACACTAGAAATAAAAATAAAATAAACATGGACGACGTCTCTTTGAAAATACGATAAAAAACACTACAGACTCTATTATCAACATCATCATCGTCAGCCGATAGATACCCACTGCTGGATGAGGCCTCCCCTATTAAAGCATCCATAGCGTACACCTCATAGCATGCAATGGGAGGATTTTTCATAATCACCACGCTTGGCAGGCGGATTGGTGATCGCAGTTTAGTGTTTAGTACTCAGGTGGATTCTGCTGTCCATCCTCTGGCGTTATCCTTTAGTCGCCTTTTACGATATCCACAGGAAGAGTTAGGAGTCTTTGGTTGAGATAAATATACGTTAATTAGCACGTACTTACGGTTAGCATTGTCCCTGTCCCTCTCTAGCACGCGTGTTTTAACATTTGTGTGACAGTGACAAGGACAGTGCTAAGCATAAGTACGGACTAAGTAACGTCTATTTATCTCGACCTTATTCTTAGGCCAAGACTACCACGGCCCACGCAAGCGATATTGATGTATATTTTCATCTTGTGACAGCTCCATCCCATTTGACACAATTATGGACTTGTTCACCGACGACTAAGTACTTATTTTATGGGATACTTAGGTTCGGCATGTCAAATTAGTCGGTTTCTATCAACAACTGCTAATTTTAAATTTTGCACGCTTGACGGCAGAATGTATTGGAGACTTTAATTTATATTTATCATCTGTCTTGTACTGTACCTATATTCTAAGCAAATAAATAAATCATTCATCATTCATTCATTCATTCATTCATTCAAATTAGTCGGTTTCTATCAACAACTGCTAAGTATGTAAGTATTTTAAAAGCGAATTAATTGTTGAAATCAAACATTATACGATCAACGCTGTGCGGCAATTTTAGAATTCGAATCACAGCCATTTGAGAAAGGATACGAGGAGGGGATATGAAAAATCCATCAAAGCATTTATATAGCCCTTAAATGAAAACTATAAACTAACACTTTATGGGGGTCGAGCTCACCAGGTAGGTTACAGGCTCGTATTTTATGTTGAGGAATCTACTTCTACGAGTAATCTTGTAATAGCAGCATAAAACTGTTAAGCGGCGTGCAACAAAAGTCTCATAAAAACAATTGTTGAGATAGCAGCATGAAAGAGTATTTTTTAACAGCGAGCATAATAATACCACGACGAACAGTCTTGAACTGCCTCCATTTACCGTCTTCCGACCTTCAAAATCTTGTGAATGTTATGTTACATTTATGTACTTTAAGCATAATAACATGTCCTTTGCATGTTTTTTTAATATAAATTGTTTTTGTTAAGCCTAGCTCTAGTTTTCCTAAATTTGACAAAATAAATAAATAATGCTGGACATTTCACTCAACATTATCTAGCCCCAAGCTAAGCACAGCTTGTGTTATGGGTACTAGATAACTGATATACTTAATACAATACATTACATAGATAGATATTTTTTATTATACATAGAAAATACCCAGAACACCCTGAACAAATATCTGCAGATCGTACAAATATTTGTTCCGAGGCGGGAATCGAACCCGCAACCACCTGCGTCACAGGCGAACATTGGCCCGCCGCGCCACAGAGGTCGTCAAAATAAAAATAAAATGTATAACATAACATAACATGCATAACATTTTGAAGGTCGGAAGTAGGTGGATGAAGGCGGTTCAAGAGAGTTCGTCATGGCATTATTATGGTGGTTATGGGAGGTCAATGTCCAACAGTGGACTTCTACAGGATAATAATGATGTTGATAAATCTAGTAAATATCGTAGTACAAGGAAATCCTCCAATCTCTTCCCTTGTGATGTTTGTAATTCTGCTTGTATGTGACTCTAAAAGAGTGTTTAGTTGTGAGCGTTTGTAGTATGATAGAACAAGTTTGGTGAAAGGATCAACTCTCTACCTTACACATAAGTAATACACCTTTTTTTTTTTGCTGTCGAGGGTGAAATCTTCACCTTTGAGGGTGTGATAGGGTTATGTGAGGTTGCCGGGACTCCGACCAACTCACTAAAACCCCCCCGGTGGCCATCCTCTGCGCATGTCGATGGGCTCCGGGATCTCCTAAGAACGCACCGGTCTCATCTCGCGAGGCGCCCTTTCGGGCCCATCCCGTGGCCCAAAAAAACTAACCACAAACACTCCCTCCAAGTTGTGGCAGCACGGGGTCCACACCGTGCTGCCACCGTCCACGGGCTCGTAGGGCCCTCACCCCAACCACCACGCGAGCCCAGCGACATCCATCTCTTTCACCACAAAGTCGTGAGAAAAGCTCACGACTTTGTGGAGAAAGAGAGAGATGTCACTTCCTTCCTGGCCGTCATCTACCTTCCAAGCATAGTTCAGTCCACTGTTGTAAGCTGGCTACACCCGGAAGGTAGAGAAGGCAAAAACCACCTCTTCGCCGTTTATTCCCACATTTGTTTCCGACACCTGGACAAAAAAAAACGCGAGAACAAACAGCCCTTCCCTGCCGTCTCATCATCCAGGCATAGCAAGGAGCCGCTCTGCCTGGGTGATGAGGTTAAGGTAGCAATTTTGTTATGACGCTATAGAGTCCATAGCTCTACATGAAGTCAGTCTATCCGTAATAGGTTAGGTAAGGTTATGCTTCCTCCCTCCCCCCCCCCCCCCTCCTTTAGATAAGGTTATTTTTTAACAAATATTATCAAGAAGTATGTAATTAAGAAATCAGTTCAAGATTTGCCAATTAATTTTCATTTGAATTGAAACGACAATTTCAAATAATTCCTTTTGTTAAGTAAAATATAAAGCGAAAATTGTTAACAATTTCGCTGAGACCCATTTCGGATAACATAACAATCTGTTCCTACCCCCAAGGGAATAATTGTATGATGACAATTGGTAGGTGTGAATTCTAAGGGAATTTATTGCTAAACACTTCAGGCGTTACAGAGGGTGCCTTAACCCTTAACCTATCATAACCGAAGGAGATGAACAGTCTCATTAATCATAATTAGAGCGAACTTTCTGCTAGTCGCACATGGTATTATAAGCGTAGATTATATTGATAAATTTATTTAGTCCTATCTCAGCCCCTTTCCAACCCTGGGTGGAAAACTGATTAGACAAAACAAAATTATTAAATACACAATATAGTTCTACGTCCCAAGCCAATAAACAATTAAATCAACCTAACCATGTCAATAAATAAAAAAATCTAACAAATTTTAGGGTTACGTACCTCAATAGCTACCAAAGGAACCATTCATTATAGATAGATTACTCATGTGTCTGTCTGTCAAAAAAATTGATTGATTTGTCATGTGACATATCAAATGAAAGAACCTAATTTGTATTTCTCACAACGATGTGAGAAATACAAATTAGGAAAAACATTTAAGAACTTGATAGAACTTTTTTTTTATATGAGTAAATGACGGTACTAACTTGTGGCCCATTACAAATGCAATACTTCTTAGGTCACGTCCACCTAGGACGCGCCCTATTTGGCATTACAATGCGGCCGTCATCCTGAGACATAAAGTCAAACAACATATTATTTGACATGCCTAGCTACTTATTATATTGTTAAATTAATATTCAGAGATATGTAACATCAATATTCTGCTACAAAATTGTGCCGTGGTGTGTCTGGCCTAGGAATAGATTCCTTCGTCTCCTCCCGTGGATGTCGTTAAAGCTGAATAAGGGGTTACACCACGGTATGAGCTGTAGCATCCACCTGAGTACTGAACACTAATACTGCGATCATCAATCCGCCTGCCAAGCGTGGAAGGGATTACGCTACGGGATGAGCAGTAGCATCCACCTGAGTACTGAACACTAATACTGCGATCATCAATCCGCCTGCCAAGCGTGGAAGGGATTACGCTACGGGATGAGCAGTAGCATCCACCTGAGTACTGAACACTAATACTGCGATCATCAATCCGCCTGCCAAGCGTGGAAGGGATTACGCTACGGGATTAGCAGTAGCATCCACCTGAGTACTGAACACTAATACTGCGATCATCAATCCGCCTGCCAAGCGTGGAAGGGATTACGCTACGGGATGAGCAGTAGCATCCACCTGAGTACTGAACACTAATACTGCGATCATCAATCCGCCTGCCAAGCGTGGAAGGGATTACACCACGGTATGAGCTGTAGCATCCACCTGAGTACTGAACACTAATACTGCGATAATCAATCTTTTTTTTTTGTGCTACTTGGCAAGCAGACTTGCTTACGGCCCACCAGATGGAAAGCAGTTACCGTAGCCTATGAACGCCTTTAACACCAGAGGCATCACACGCGCGCTGCCGACTCTGAGACATAAAGATGATAAGTCTCATGTGCCTGTAATTTCACCGGCACCCGTACCCTTCAAACCGAAACACAGCAATGCGAACACTACTGAATGGCGGCAGAAATAGGTACGGTGGTAGTACTTCCCCGGACGAACTCTTTCACAAGAAGATCTACTATACTAACAAGCTTGGTAGGCGTATGACCCCATCGCATTCAATGGGGGAGGTCTCGTCCAGCAGTGGACGTTCAAAGGCTGCTAATGATGATCAATATTCAAGCATATGTGGCGCCTCCCAGCCTACTGATCTGACAATCTGTAATCTGTCAAACTTCATTTACATACATAGAATAATAAACATAGGGTTTAATTTATTCATGGGGCCGATACTTTGGACCGTTGTCAACAGGTCAAAACTTGAGTTAGGTAGCCGTGGTCAGATTGACTTTGTTAGATTAATCTGACCACGAACTTAAAAAGTATCCGTGATTAGAATAGTGTCCATTGTTTATAAGTAGGTTTTTTTTATCAGGATACATTCAGTAATCAGTAATCATTTATTTTGTTTATTATTGTGAAGGTAATACAAAATATCACATAAAATGGTTAGTACATGTGCCTTGATAGGGCGCAGCAATAGCAATACTTAGAGGTAAGTGGCACTTAAATAAACACTTAATACTTATTTTTGAAGCTTAACAATTTCCTAAACTTAATTAGACATTTATTATAATGCATCAAGGATACATTAGACATAATATAAGATATAATAATTAAGAGGATATCCTTAATTTCACAGTGACATCCTACTCAGGGGTAGTCAGAGACAAGTCCAAATAATGTATTTGGCACTCTCGCGTTTCACTCAGTAGGTACCTACCTACCTAGTTATTGCGTGACAGGATGCAAGTTCATCGCCGCTTATTGAAAAACTTACTGAAAACCCATCTTTAACTTGCCAAAACCATTCCAAACAAAACTTTCAGCATACCTGCACACAATATATAGGTACAGAAGGCCAGCTCAGTACAACAAGCGATAACAGGCACATTCACTGTAGACACACTGCACACTAGACACGCGTACCCACGTAGAACTCGGTCGACTTGCGACTGGCGTTCGACCAAGTTCTACCGAGATCGTTGTGGGTACGCATCTATGTGTGCATGCGCCTGTTACCGCTTTTTGTACTGAGCTTGCCTTCTGTGATACCTCTCTATCCTTACTACTTATACCTACTTCTTTACGATCTTGTTCGTGTAGATATTTTTATTTGAGAAGCAAAGTTGTCATAGTCAATCACACTTTACCGAAAAAATGGTGTTATAGACAGACGCTGGCGCCATGTTGTGTTGATAAATATAGCTTTCAAACAAACCATTGGAAAAATATCACGTTGTTAGAAAAACGATTTGTTGGGGAAATACTAGATGACGGTGATAAGGGGTTTCTGTGAAACACCGTTTATCTACATAGTTTTCCTGCCCCAATCAACACTTTGGAACTGTAATGTTCTGAAACAAAGTTATGAATAAGTATTACAATTCCGCACAAAGATAAAAAGTTGTTTTTTTACAAGTTTTTAAATATTGGGTCCTCTTTGTTGTTTGTAGTAAATATTATAAAATAAGAAAGTTTGGGTGTGTTTGTTAGTTTTAAGTATTTATTTACTTATGAATTGGCAACATGTATATAATTTATAGCTTAGCTCTAAGAGTATAGCTTATGTAAACACATGTACCCTGTACATAAGGCACTGCCCTTGTAAAGGCGCTGTTTTTCCCCGAAGGGTAAGGTAGTCATACTCATAGTTTAGTTAACCTTAAAAAAAGACTATACATTCCTAGGGGAAACGGAAAATAATAAAATAAGAATAAGAATATAATAAGAGAAAATGTGTATAAAACGTGTTGACTTGACATATAAGTTCAATTGGTCTAGTGGTACGGTTTTTTTATCCCGGCATGATAAAGTCATGCCGGGATAAAAAAAGTCAAGTCAGCAAAATATTTCAGATGAATAAAAAATACCTAATTTGAATTAAAACAAAAGACGACAGACGAGAAGGTCCACTAAATGAAATTCCACTTCACAAATTCCGACAACTGCTATTTGCGTGCGATAACACTCCAGAATCTACATATACGCCTAGAATATAAATATAAATGTTGAATGTTGAATGTATTATATACTTATGTTGGGTTTGGTAATACTAACTTTATTCTATTTTTAGGGCCGGATACAACGACGATGAAAAAACCATTGTTTGATTTACATAGACCCACGAAGCTTATCTACATTCAGACGAGACACCGCATGTGCACTAAGTGATGAACAAAGGAACGATTCAATCATGTTAGCGGACAATGACACTCGCCACGAAGGCAACGCGAGTGCCAACGGAACGTACGATTTCTTCGAAGAACCCAGCATCATATCAGTGCTCAAGCATCGAGGATCCAACTACAGCGCCAATCTAGGCGAGGTTCTACGCGTGCTCGAGGATTGGAGGAATAAATATAACATTTCTGTAATAAAGGAATGCGAGCGCTCGGAGTACTGCTCCGGGGAGTTCAGAGATTTAATTCTTGCGTATAATAATATTCATGGATATGTCAGTTTATTGGTAAGGATTTACTTCGCTATCGCTTTATAATATATCCTTCTATGTCTAGGCAATGTTCTATGTAAGGCACAGCTTAAACAGCCTCTAGCTTAACATTCAAATCAATTCAAACTAAATTCACAGTTGTGCGTCACACTTCCGCTTGATTGCTGGACTTATTACTATCGGGAATAATAGATTCAAGCGTATCAAGAAAGGAGTTCATTAGGCCATTCTGATTTGCTGATGTTGGCGAATAATACGGTTTATGTTTGCATCCTGGTTGACCCTTTGTAGGGATTACGATTCGCACGCTATGTCTGTCGTTGAGGGCAAGCGGGCCAGTATCGATCACACCAAAAAGGTGTTGAGACGACGTGTTTAATCAAACACTACCGAAGAGTTATGTTGTTGAACCAAGGTCACCGATAACTCAGAATTTGAAAGATTAAGTGGCATTGGTCACGCCAAATAACTCGCGGTTCTCCTATTCGTGGCGACCACCAATTAAAAGACGCGGTGTTAGGATGTCTCGATGAATTGATGACATTGTAACATTTGTCGCAGGAAGTCGGTGGATGGAAGCGGCTCAAGACCATTTGTCGTGGCATTCTTCGGCCTATGCCCAGCAGTGGTGCTGAAATGATGATGATTATGTTATTTTTGCTTGAAATTACACACTGTTCGGTACGTACCGGCTCCATTAAGAATAAAATGATTTTTCTTCATCAGATCTGCCTATTCGGCAGTCTAGCAAATGCCTTGAACGTAGCAGTGCTGACTCGGCGCGATCTGGCTTCAGCTCCCATCAACCGACTGCTGAAGTGGCTCGCTGTGGCTGATGTCTTCGTCATGATGGAGTACGTTCCATTTGCCATCTATCGATATCTGGTGAGTTTATATAAGTAAAGGAAGATAATCACTAAGGCATTATATTATTTGTATTTAAACCATTTCCAATGAAACTCGTGGTGTGTGTTGCAGCAATATATTTACTAGGTATGTACACACGGGGACTATTTATTGGGATTTTATTACTCATACGTTATGGGGGCACCAAAATAATGGCTCTAACCCCCATTAAATGGTTCCTGAGTGTAGATTTCGTTTTAAATTTGGAACAATTTAATTAACCCTTAAGTTTAATTACAGAGTGCGGTCGTAATTTTGTATTATTTTATGTTCGCACTGCATCTTGACGACGTTACTTAAGTATCATATTTAATTATAATAACCTTTGAAATAACTAACCGCACTTCAGGTTTTTGATTAGAAGTAAGCTTAGTAAGGTCCAAGTTCATAAACAAATAAACGGGCGTTAACCATCGGTCAATGTGACAGATAATGTATAAAAACATCTGTCAAAAAGTTTTGGTTACTACCTACCTACTACTACCAGAACTATATTTCAACTGCTGTTTAATTAAAGTGCTAATTAAAAAGGAATCATTTTAAATTTTCGTAATCATTGTATTTTACCCGATGTTTTTTATCACTGCTGTACATAGGCCTGCCCCTTAGAATGCCACAACGAATGTTTTTGAGCCGCCTCCTGTGACGTTTATAATATAACACAAATTTTTGGCCATATATAGACAAGCTCAAAGTCACGCAGCAGGCTATGGAGAGAGCTATGCTAGAGGCTAGAGGAAATGTTGAAATCCGTAGAAGAACCAAGATCACCGACATGGCTCTCAGAAATAGCAAGTTGAAGTCGCAATGGGCAGGTCATATAGCTCGTAGAACTGACAACAGGGGAATAAAGGTTCTCGAGTGGTGACCACGAACCGGAGGATGCGGTAGAGGAAGGCCGCCTCTCGATGAACTTAAGACATAAAAACGTCCGGAAAACGTTTAAATACATAAAAAAACATGTAAAAAATTGCTCTACATTTTTTGATTTGGTTGTTTTCACTTGACTGATTAAATGATTTCTGTTATTTCTAGCTGTTTCCCGGTCAGCTGGACCGTCCATACTCCTGGGCGGTGTACCTGCTGTTTCACAGTCACTTCACTCAGATTCTTCACACGGCATCTATTCTGCTGACTCTGTCATTAGCGGTCTGGCGGTACATAGCTATCAAGTGAGTTCCATTCAATACTAGCGCTACCCGTGGTTTTACCCCTGTTATTCTCCCGAGGAAACTGAACTTTGGGATGAAAAGTATGCATACATACATAACATACACACACGCCTTTTTTCTCGAAGGGAAAGGCAGAGCCTCTAAAAGGACCTCTTTTCACCGTGGGTTACACAATCGCAAGAATATAGACGTGACAAGTGGTGAGCTCATCGCCGCCATTGCTTTCCACGACCAACTCGGCTAACACTTTCTTCCAGTAATAACAACTCCTAAATAAGCCAGCAGCCAGGACAAATCTTATACCAACGAAAATTGCCCAACAAGTCCGAGGACTTCGTGTTTTAATCTGTTTACCAAATTTCATCGAAATTGGCTTAGCTGTTTTGGTGTGAAAGCACGACCAATATCCAATCATCAGTAATTTCACTTTAATTATGTTAGTAAGGATAGCTTTGGGAGCACTGGAATTTGAACTATCGATCTAAGGTTGTTAGTTCAAATCCCGGTTTGAAAACGATGGATTTTTCACTTGACAAAATACGGTAAAGGAAACATCGTGAGGAAACCGACAAGTCATCATCATAAACATCATCAGCCTGTAGAAGTCCGCTGGGCATAGACCTTCCCCTTAGAATTCCACGATGAACGGTCTTGAACCACCTCCATCCAACGACTTCCTGCGACGTTTGTAATGTCAAATCATACTACAAAAAAATCGAATACATGTGACATGCACATGAAAGATTCATTCACCCTACTGGTTCTTTCATGATCGGTCACAAGGCCATTTTCAAGACCACCGAACCTCAAACTGGTAACTGGTAATTTTATTATTAAATTCATTTACTAAGACGAATGTCTTGAATCAGTGCGTGTTGCCACAGTGATGACCTAATGCACTGAGACGTGGTCGCTAACTATTGGCCGTATAGACAAGCTCAAAGTCGCGTAGCAGGCTATGGAGTGAGCTATGTCATGAGGTGTTGAGTACACAGGTGGATGCTTCTGGCCCATTACCTTGTGTAATCCTTAGTCGGCTTTTACGACATCCACGGGTGGAAATGGAGAGATCTATTTTTAGGTCGGACACACCATCTGAGTTTAGGAATATAATGCAATTTTGAACTGATTTTTCAATGATTTAATGTGTGACTTACAGGTATCCATCTTACAGTCCTGCCCTGTGCACCGACCGACGCTGCACGATAGCAATCCTACTCAGTTTTTTGCTGCCTCCAATACTTTGCATTCCTTCATATTTCGTAAGTACCAACAACTTTTGTTATATCCTCTAACTACAATAGAATATCATATGACTCTTTTAATTTTCTATACCTTTCTGTATCGGAAATATCTTTAGGAGTGTCTGAACAAAACAGCGTGATAGTTAGTTAGATAGAAAGATAGATAGATTAAAACTTTATTGATCACCACAGAAACAATAAACAAATAAAATTACTATAGGAAGGCAATACAATGGGCAGCCTTATTGCTGAAAGCGATCTCTTTCAGGCAACCTTTGGATGGAACGAAATGAGCAACGCTATAATAGACTGCGGTGTACCTACAAAGCAAAACAAAGAAGTATTCTAAATTAATTAACATATATAAGTAGTTATGAGCAATATTGACTTAGTAACAATATTGATTAAATCCTAGATCTTACTAAAACAATTCGAATGTTCGTATCTATCTTCTTCTATCATCTATCTATCTATATCTATCATCATCATTATCACCAGCCTGTTTACGTCCACTGCTAACAATGGGGAGATTTGCCATAATCACCACCACTTGACAGGCGGATTGGTGATCGCAGTTTGGTTTTAAGTACTCAGGCGGATGCTGCTGCCCAATCCTCTGGTGTAATCCCTTAGTAAGACTTTTAAAACATCCATGGGAGGAGAAAGAGAGGTCTATTCTTAGGCCGTATAAACTACGGCTCACCTAATTCATTTACCTAACTCATTACTCCTTTAAAAGAACATAGGTAACCTACATAAATTCCCAAGACGCGATAAAATGTCTTCAAAGATTCCTACTTCTGCATCTCTTTGTTGTTAGATTATTTACTCACTTTTACGAGTTACGTTACGAGCTTTACGAGAAATGACATGCGTAATTTAAAATGCCTTTACACATAACCCTCGTGGTTTGCGCACTCCCAACACGCATCTCAGAATTAACCACGCATCGAGAAATCCGAGAAAAACAGTTTCTATTTGGTTTATATTGCAATGAGTGTTTTGGAAAAAGCCTTTGTTTGAATTCGGTGATAATAGATAATAGCTGCATCACAATTTATTTTGCTTACAAAGATGCTTGAGTGCTTATTGTATTTGGAAAAACAAAAACAGCATTACAACTTTAGTTGTAATGCTGCTTTTGCAGGCAAAAACCAAAGTTCTCCACTCCTAAAGGATTTACTTTAGGTAGAATGACAAATTGTTCATCTAAATTGTTTTGGCACTCTTCTCGTGATTGATAAAGGCTCGGATGTAGTAAAACAATACAATTAACGGCGGCTTACGCCCAGGGTTTCGGATCACACCTTAAATTAATTGATTTCTGTTTCTGGGGTGAACTACTTGTGGTCACGCTTGCTTGATAAGCAATGACGGCCCTCAATGTTATATCTACTATTACAATGTTTTTTGAGAGAGGACATTTGTATCTAAAAGTTATTTATGAGTGTCGTAAATAATTAACTAACTTCGAACTAATCGTCATGGTAATATTTTTAGTTAGTTATTTTATCAAGAAAAGCCTTATAAATACGCGTTACCCATGTTTACAGAACACAAGCGTAAGTTTATATTGGCCGAATCAAAAATGGTCACTGGCAAAGTTAAAATAATAAAATTTTAGTCCTGACGGAACCATAGTGTATTTTTACACGACTACAAAAAATTACATTAGCAGTCGTATGTAAAATTTTTCATCTGCTCCCTCGTAGCTCCAAAATCACTTGAAGGGTTTTGACAAATGAGGTATCATATAAAGCATCTTAGCGTTTTGCGTGTCATGGGCTTTGTGACGTCACACTCAATTAAATATGGCGGAAATAAAACGCAATGAAAATATAAATATTGTGTTGTGTGGGGTCAAATAGAAGTCCCTGTCTCAGCATATTATCTAAGCTGCACCAGACCGTACGGTGCAGCGCTGGTTTTCAATCAGGGTCAGTGATGCCACGATCAGTAATATTAACTAGCTTTCTCGTTCTTTACAGGTTTTCACGATTCATAAAGATTTTACTTTCGACAAAAATGCCATGCCTTCGAGAGTATATTTCGTTGACTCTGATTACGATGGAACGTTATACCAAGTCAACTTTTGGGTGCACGCTGTGTTGATCAAACTATTGCCGTGCCTGATACTGACAGTGATCAGTGCTTGGTTGATCAGAGCATTGTACAGAGTGAACACTAAGAAGAAAGCATTGAAAGGGTACAGCGCATGTGCTGTTGAAACTGTGAAGAATGGCAATGGAAACGTTTTCACACGAAAGTCGACAAAGCGCTCGAAGGCTGAACGCCGAACTGATAGAACGACAAAAATGTTGTTAGCTGTGCTGCTACTTTTTCTTTTAACAGAGTTCCCTCAAGGCATTTTAGGTAAGTTAAAGAATATCACCAGCAGCCTTTAGACGTCTACTGCTGGACGAGGCCTCTCCCATAGAATACAATGGAAGGATTTGCCATAATCACCACTATTGACAGGCGAATCGGTGATTGCAGTATTAGTGTTGAGTACTCAAGTGGATTCTGCTGGCCATCCCCTGGTGTAATCTGTTCGTTGGCTTTTACATCATCCACGGGAGGAGATGGAGGAGTCTATTCTCAGACCAGACACACCAGGGGACGGTCAGCAGCATCTGCCTGAGCAACATGAATACTACGATCACCAATCCACCTGCCAAGCGTGGTGATTATGGCATTTCCTTCCATTGTATTTCATGGGGGAGGCTTCGTTCAGCAGTAGACTTCTAAAGGCTGCTGATGAAGCATAGCTTAATCACCACTTTTTCCCACAGGTCTCTGGGACCACTGGGAGCCTGTACACTCGACGATAGTGATAGGTTTTGATCTATACCACGTTAGTCCAATAAGCGTTGGTGTATATGCTAAATGTCTTAAAAATTTGGAGTCTATTGGCATACTGGTTTCTTCGCGATATTTTCCTTCATTCACAACACAACACAATTTAAATTTTCCGAACAATCGGAGTCTCACAAAGAGCCACCATGCCTCTCAAGATTTACATTATTTCAGATTCAAATACCTACAACTGGCTTAACTCCTATAATTTCCAAAAGCATTAGGTTTGTTTGACCACCTGTTGCGGTAACTATTTCAATATTTACTTATTCACCAATAGATATCTTAAGCCAGAATTTCAAAGATAAGCTTACACCGACTAAAATATTCAAATTTTGCCTTCTATTTATCCAAACCGAATTCTCTCTGATATCATGAAACAAAGTAAGCAACAGAATCTACATAAACAAAGCCGCACACATAATTCTTATTCAAATTACATTTCAAATTGTTGATATATAGAATAAAGTGTGTCTAATAATTTAAAATTGAACACCCCACTCTAATTAGGTACATAAGTCAAAATAAAATATTCCAAGGACCTTTTCGAACGTCAAGATTGTGTCAAGTGCCAAGTAAAAGCGGTGGAGGGATGTTCAGTTTTAGACTAGACACACCCTACATTCCCAATTATTTGATCGAATGTCCCGTTTTTTAATTCACGTCTTGTGTTCACTAGGAGTCTTCCAGTTCTCTTTCTGAAGCATGCTTTACTTTTGCAGGTCTCTTAAGCGGTCTTCTAGGCCGCTGCTTCTTCAAGCGCTGCTACGATCTATTCGGTGAGATGATGGATGCATTAGCACTGCTCAACGGAGCTATAAACTTCGTACTGTACTGCTCAATGTCGCGACAGTTCAGAACCACCTTTGGGCAGATGATGAGGAGTCAATGCAAGCAGGCCCCAAGATCTGGATCACATACTGAGCTGCAGACTACTTATGTTTGATTTTATTCAAGGTCAGCTTGTATTTTGCTGGTGAAATTATAATAAAAAACAAATGAGAACACAGGTGCTGCAAGCCTGTTCTGAAGCGTGCAATTGGTCCTTCGAGCTAGATATGCAACTTACTGGACCTTCGAACTGGATCTGAAGTACAGAATATAGCTCCTCTAAGCTGCAGATTACTAAGAATTCCTTATTCAAAAGACCACGATACTCGTACGAAAAGTTAAGGCGAATATTAATCCTCTATGAAACTTTTTTATGAAATAATGAGGTTACAAACTTCGTGGTCGTTTCAAGCTGCAAAAAAAGCTCAATTTTGGAATTAGTGCAAAGTTTATGAAGCCTTCCAAATATTTACTGGTTGGCTAAGTTAAAGTACAATTCGACGAAGTTAAAGATACTGGTTATACCAATTAAGTAACTTAAGTACTTATAAGTTATGCTAGGAGAGCTAATGTGTAATTTCAAAATTTACCTACAGTATAAAGTGATAAATAAATTGCTAAATTGCTCGAAACCTTGGATCGTATACTCAAATAAAACTAACGTAAAATCATCATCATCAGCAGCATCATCAGCCTGTAGAAGTCCACTGCTGGACATAGGCCTTGTACGTTTATGTACATCGAGTGGAGGGTCGTCTTCTACTACGCTGGCGTCGTCCGGTTTGTGGTCGCCACTGGAGAACCTTTAGTCACTAATGAATTTGGCTTCCATTCCGGGGCGGGGCGCGGCGGTGTGAATTGAGCCTTATGATATAGACCATTCTTACGAAACTTCACTATGGTAACATCTCATAATTTTGTTCGAATAACCTACCTTTATACGGGTGTTTATGCATTGGAAGTCTTTGTAGACTGTTTATTGTTTAAATATTTTGTAGATAGCTTTTAAGTATTTAGTTAGTTTGCTAACTTTAAGTATTTATAAGCTTTTGTGTCCGTAAACTTTTTATTTTATTGTTAATACCACACAATAGTATTAACATTTATTTAATTTACCAATCAAAAAAACTTAGGGCGTCAGGAGCGTCCCCAGGGCGTGTCCCGAGAGCTGGCTCTTATCTGGTTCAAAGTATTAGTATTGCCATTTAGCGTGGTAATACAGCCATTCCGTTTGTACTAACAAACGAAACATCAATACACAAAACAAAACATCTATAGATAGCTCAACTGATCCAGATCACTAGATCTGGATCAGTTGAGCTATCTATAGATGTTTTGCAACGGTCTTTGGATGGGTCAACTGTATCTTGTTTATTTATCAAATTTTGTATATACATACTTATATTAGTTGTATTATTCTTTCTGTAAATAAAGATATAATAATGGAAGTAGGTCTATGTGCAAATCCTTGCATCGTGTGTAATATTTTACTCTTCGTACCTAATATTCGTGGTAAAATGTAAATTGTTAATAATTTGATAGTTCCCAACATTATTTGGAAGTTCATAAATTTAGTCAAAGCATGTAAGGGAAATGTAATTTACATAGTATTTGGCGAATGTTGTTCCTTTCGGGCCACAATTGTTATGCAGATCAAAGGACCCTTGTTAGTCCTCCAACATAATGTGAAAATGTAAAAAAAACATGAATGTTTAAAAAATTGAAATTATGCTTTCTACGTTTTAACAACGTTAAGCCAGGTAGGTATAATATTACTTTGTGTCATTGCCTTGAGGTACCATGTCCCTGAAATAGTCTAGTGTCCAATGGTAAAAAAACCAGTGTGATGAAAGATTAAATTCGCCTGACAGACTCCTTTCATGCACATGTCACATTCACATGCCTACGAACTTTTCTTAATTTTGACTTCTTTATTGTTAACAAAACTACAGACAAAAAACTTACACATAGGACAACTACAAAGGCGAGCTTAAGGAGACCTTAAGCTTCTTAGAAGAGTGGGAGAAATGATAATAGTGGTGGGTAATGTATAAAATACTTTTGGTTCTAGGAATGCTGTAAGTATTCATGAAATTATTCTATCTAAAACTCCTATCTAATGTAGGAATACTTACCGTAAGAAAATGTTTACATGATTTTAGATGACCGTGCGATGGAGTAGCAATGCAATGCCAAGTAAGGCGCGTCCTAGGTAGACGTGACCTAAGAGGTATAGCTGGGGTTAATTGGGCCACAAGCCAGTTCCGTCACTTATACAAATAAAAAGAAAATGTTAGATAAGTAAGTATTTAATTAATAACTGAAGATGTACATATTTGAATAAAATAATTTTGATAACGTAATAAGTCTAGTTTTGTTATTATGTAATCCTGAAAGAAAAGTTATCTCAAGCCCATCGACTGACGTCACACTATCTTTTCATCAGCTAAGTGCTTAACCTGCTAAAGACTACAATTGCGAGATAAATGGTCATTAAGCTTAACTCTAGCTTCTTTCTTTAATTAAAATTGAGGTCAAATTGACTAGGTTAATTACAAAAAAACTACACTTAACCACCGGTTCCGTTAGCATTCAGCCACCCAAATGCTGGCCTAACTGTTATCGATCTTTTTTTTATTCGTATCCTACTATATTATTAATGCAAAAGTTTGTGGGGATGGATGGATGTTTGTTACTCTTTCGCGCAAAATCTACTGAACGGTTTTTACAGTATTATATCTTTTACATCAGAATAACATTATGGGCTATAATTTATAAATAGAGGTTCCACACGCGGGCGAAGCCGCGAGTAAATGCTAGTATTATTTTTATGCGTCTTGTGGTCGGCCGAGAAAGCGTTGGAGGGACGATCTGGACGCCTCCGATAGAGGATGGTGGAAGACGTCTAAGGAAAGAGATGCTAGGAAGGATTCGGTTAGAAAAAAACAAGCAAACAAACATTACGAAAACGACTAAAATTAAGCATTCAACTTATACTTCACTTAGAATTAAATCTCTATCCTTACATCCCTTCCCTATTCCTATACCTGCAAATATAACAAAAGTGAAAAATTCAACCTGGATTAAAACATAAAATGCTGCTATTCGGAATATAATACAGAAGACCACTATAACGCTATAAATATAGGTATAGGTATTCTATACCTATGTAGTGTACATAAGAATTGACATTATAAAGGACGCAGGAAGTCGGTTGATGGAAGTGGCTCTGGGTGATGATGATGATGATATTTGTAATCCAAACATTTTCCGCTCCCATCTTTAATCGTTACCAACCTGTTTCCGTCCACTGCTGGACGAAGCCTCCCCCATTGAATACAATGGGGGGATTTGCCATAATCACCACGGTTGGCAGGCGAATTGATGATCGCTGTTTGGTGTTAAGTACTCAAGTAGATGCTGCTGCCCATCCCCTGCTGTAATTCCTTTGTAAGGCTTTTACTACATCCACGGGAGGAGAAAGAGGGGTCTATTCTTAGGCTAGACACACCACGGCATAAGACTTATTGACATTATCAACATTATAAAGGTCGCAGGAAGTTGGTTGATGGAAGCGGCTCTGGCCCGTTTCGTTGTATTCCAGGGGAAAGCCTATGTCCAGCAGTGCACTTCTACAGGATGATGATGATATAAGTAATCTAAACCTTTTCCGCTCCCTTCTTCAATCGTAGATACCTATTTAATGTCTGTTTTAATCACAAGGATTAATCATTGTATTAAAACCTCTGACTGTGTAAACACCAAGTAATACGCGGTTAATTAGCGTGAGTTACTTTAGTTTGGGTATAATATATAACATAAAATAACAGCACCCAGCAGACACATACATAGTCCTGATCCCACACTAGGATTCCCTGTGTCGTAGGTATGAGAAACTACGAGTAACATCCACAACACCCAGATTCGAAACAAATATTTGCAGATCCTGCAATCATTTGTCCCGCAGCGGGAATCGAACCCACACCTCTTGCATCTCAGCCGGCTACTCGCCCACCACGCTACGGATGTCTTAGGCTTGTATTTTTATGTTTTAATGGACGATCTTCGTGTAAGTAAATATGATCATTGCTCAGCTATTTTCGTTCCATCTATCTAATTCTCCTCACACGCAAAGGAAGTTATTTATCGGCCAATAAATAGTCAGGGTCGTGCGACCGTGATGTAAAGTTAATGATAAATTAGCAATTCGTAAAGAAAACACTCCAGAGATGTCGGTCAAGGAAATGTATCAGCGTTATCTGGGAATCGGTACTTACTGTATAAATCCGACAGTGCGGGATTCAGAGATCTTGCAAAAGTGTTTTAAATATAGGTACTGTGATCTACGATGTCTAAAGAAATTGGCAAAGTCATCATCATTATCAAAGTCAAAGTCAAAAATATTTTTTAATTTAAATAACAAGAATCATTTTGAACCGTCTTATAAACTAAAATTACTTTTGTTCTTATGCGACCAAGCCTAGAATAATCAGAGCAACAAACACGGCTTGGCTTGATTTGATGATCTTTATTACACTATAATAGGTGGAAAGCGCCTTCTCACTGCTATGTGGGAGGTGTCACGAGTACAGGGCCATCTGCAGCCTAAAGGCGTCCACTGCTGGGCGAAGCCATAGAATGCAATGGGTGGATTTGCTGTATACCACCAAGCTTGGCAGGCGGATTGGTGATCGCAGTATTGGTGTTGAGTACTCTGCTATGCCGTCCATCCCCTGACAGCAGCAGAGAACCCAACACCATATCGAGTAGTGTAATTATAAAGGTATGTACATGATAGATATGTAACTGCAACACCAAACTGTATTCCCCGATTTTGTTATCATTACTTTTCTGGATTGCCTCCCACTATGAAAACAAAAATGAAGTGCATACGTCAAAAATTAGTTTAGGCGCGTCTTGGGATGCGCCTAAACTAATTTTTGCGATGCGATATGTATCTGTAATGGTGGCACTTCACTTGGCGTATTTGCGTAAATGTTTGCATTATTTTTAAGGCTGATTTTGCCTTGGATAAGTAACGCAAACATTTGCGAATATACACCAAGTGAAGTTGCACCTTAATACCCGATTACAATATTTGGTACAAAACAAACACTCCCTAGTTCCGTCCCTGGCCTAATCTAAAGGCTAAAGCCAGAACTGAAGATCCACTATTCCGCTGAGTGAGCTTGAAGCTTTATTAAGTTCTACCCTTATGCGTAGTTACACTTGTACTAAAGGGCCGATCGGATATCTTCTGAGACCGGAGTCTTAACTATTCAAATAAGATCTTGAGGACATTCTGTAGGTTTTGATGAGATCATGTATTGTAATTAATGAACTTTAGGTACTAAGAACATTTGGAACGGTTTGAAATTACGCAAATAACGCGTTTGATACGAATAGAGTGTAGACTGTGGCTGTTAATTCAGGGTGATTTTGTAATCATTTATGTAAGTAGAACTTCTTATGAAAGAGTACATCCAGGAATGTATTACCACGATACCTATTTCTGCCGCCAAGCAGTAGTGCTTGCATTGCTGTGTTCCGGTTTGAAGGGTGGGTGCCGGTGAAATTACAGATGAGACTTTCATCTTTATGTCTCAGGATGACGGGCGCCGTGTAATACTAAGTAGGACGCGTCCTAGGACGTGCCCAAAGAGGTATTGCATTTGTTATGGTCTGGGGTTACCATTACCTAAAGTTTTATAATTTACGCAAAACAAATGAAATCAAAAAAGTAGATAAGGAAACACAAGAATGAAAAACCTTCGTACTAATAACACTCGTACACTCTTATGTCTACTCTACACTTTCACATAAATACCTACATTTCGGCGAATAAGGATAATGTGGTTTGTATAGGAAGGTGTTTTTATTTACTTGGGTATGAGATTTAAATATACGCTGATTATTCACCCTATCTTATCGCATAGTTGACCCAAATTCAGGGTCGTTAGACTTTACGAAGGCATTTCATAGAGATATTGAGAGAAATAAGCAAGAGCAAAAATGTTTTTGTTTCATTACGCATTCCAATACATTTTTGTAATAAAGACAGCCAAGTGCGAATAAAAATGTGCGTCTTGAGGTTTCCATACTATTATATATATATATTATGTATAATATACATTGACGTTTATTAGCGACATCTAGTTGTGAATTTGGTACAAAAATTAATGTATAACGTAGAAAGTTCGTTATTAACTTTCAAATTCAAGTACGTAATTTTTATACTTACCTACTATAAACTTTATTTTTGTTTTTTTCTTTATGTTGTTCGCCATGACGTGGGAATACCCCCCCCTCCCCCACTCACGCTTATAGGGGTATTACGATACCTGTTGTATTGTAATGAAAACTATAAAAAACAATGTTTTAGTTCATTGCGTTAGTTTTAGATATAATTGATTGATTGTAGTATCTGCCTATTAGTTGTTCAGAAAAAAAGACTTGACAGACAAAGTAATTGGAACAACCAAAAAATAATTCTTTTTAAAGTAGGTAGGTAACTCGAAAATGCCATACAGGTCATCTAGCATTTTAGATGGCATATTTTTACAAATATCACGAGGGAATGCTAGGTAGGTAAGTTAGTGTAGGTATAGGTAATCTCGTTTCGTGGTAGGTAAGCTCCCCATTAATCACAAAGATGAATGAATTAGAGGATGATGTATCGGAATTCGGAATTCTAATTACAATAATTGACCAATGGGCGCATTCACATAGAAAGCAGATTCAAGTCCGACCAGCAGATTTTTTCTGGTCGCCAGATTGACGACCTCCGTGGCGCGGTGTAGGCGAGTAGCTGGCTGAGACGCAAGAGGTGCGGGTCTGGGTGCTGCGATATCATTGTACTCATAGTTCCTGATACCCACGACAGTGTGGGATCAGGACTAATGTTGTATGTGACTGTTAGGTGTTATGTTATGTTAAGTATGTTAAATAAAGAGTACAGATTTCAAGTCTATCTACTTACAGGTGCGCTCAATTAAACGAATAAAACAAAATGATAAGAGTCAAAGTCACGTCAGCGCCCAGTAAGGAAGATTATCGGGGTGATGGAGATAAGCACTGTTTTCTATGTGAATACATCCATAGAGGTAAACTCGCATTATAATATACAATCAGTCATATTAAATTCCAATGGTGCTATATTACATTTGAGGGTTTACCATGAGCTCATAAAGCCATTCTTCAAAAACTATTCAGTACAAAGTATCGGTTAGCCGTTGACATTCAATGATGAGGGATTTAAAGTTATTACTTTAGTCGCAGAAGTCTGCTGCGGACATTACAGAACCGATATTTTGAACTGAATAGTTTTTGAACTGGATGGCTCATGGTCACCCAGCTGATCTGTTAAAATCAATGAGCTGCGTGAAATATGCTTCAACTAACTTGTAGACTTCCAACTGGCTCTAGTTTCATTTTAATAAAAAACTTCAAGTCAAATCTTCATAAAATGTTGTATACATAATTGGATAAGACTTATCAAGGTACGGATTCTTCATGGTTTTTAACCCTTTGAGCTGGGGAAAATACGATTGTATATCCATCAAACTGACAAAAATTTTCAAAATTATTCTTTACTAGTTGCGCCCCGCGGTTTTACCCGCGTGAATAATGATGAAAATTGATGATGATGATGATCAAAAGTAGCCTATGTGTTAATCCAGGGCGTAAAGTATCTCCATTCCAAATTTCACTCAGATCCATTCAGTAGTTTTTACGTGAAAGAGTAACAAACATCCATACTCACAAACTTTCGCGTTTATAATATTAGTAGGATAGGATAGGAGAGTAGGATTGACAATAGTTCAAAGGTCAAGAAAATACGATTTTCTTTTGTCTAGGTGGCCCGATCGTGTCTTCCACGAGTCCAATATACCAGAAAAAAATTACGGAGAGTTGAAGCGTAATTCAATTCTCGCTGCGTAACAAATGTTTGTATATGATCTGCAAATATTTGTTCCCGCAGGGCTATTCTCTATCTCGCGATAGGTTTGCGAAAATTGTGCAATCAGGGCTGTCAAACGGTAACTTTTGTACGAGAAAAGTGACGCTTGGCAGCCATGATCACACAATTTACGCCTGTTGTAAACGGGATAGAGAATACCTTGATACCTTTTTTCCTGGATACCCACGACACATAGAATCAACACAGATGGAATGGCTCAGAACTGTGTAGGTATTTGAATATTGAGTGTTATGTTTTGTGTTAATTTAATCCTAAAAGTTCAACGAGGTGTATGTGAGAGCCTTAAGTAATGGTTTTTGGAGTCCATTAGAACAAGACGTTACAAAGACGATAATTCAGAGTGAAACCACGTAACAGCTGCTTTCACTTTCAGCTGAAATTCTATTTGAAAACAGTCTTGAAAAATGCTAACGAACTGACGAGCTTTGAGTGTTTAAAACGTACTTACCTACAATTTGAACCAATTATTGCACAAAGTTGGAGTTTCTTCGTAATACTTTAATTAATTTTCCATGTCTAAACATGAACACCTTCCTAAGAAGGTAGTTAAATAGAATAATACAAATAATACAAGTGTACAAAATTTTAAAATACCAAATGAAACAGTTTAGCTGTCTAAAAACGGTTGTAAAAGATCTAAAGATAGCTCAACTGATCCAAATCCATTACCAGACGGAAGCGGAAAGAAGTTTTGAGACTTATAAGCATCTTTAGGTATGTCTAAGGACGGCTGGCACAGTGCAGTGCCGCCGATACCACGTAGGCTGCGTCCTATAGGTTACCGCTTAACATTAGGTAGTCCAACTGCATGATCAAAATTAAAAAAAGCTGATATGGGATTACACCAGGAGATGAACAGCAAGATAACTTACCTGAATAAGTTATATACTCTAATGCTGCGATCACCAAACCGTCTGCCCAAGCGTGTTTATGGCAATTTGTTTTTTTTATACTACTTGGCAAGCAGACAATTATATGGCCCACCTGATGGAAAGTAGTTACCGCGTAGCCTGAGCACCAGAGGCATCACGCGCGTTGCCACCCTGAGACATAAAGATGTAACATGTGCCTGTAATTTCACCGGCACCTGTAAAACCGAAAACCAACAATGCGAGCACTATCTGTTAGGCGAGAACTCTTTCAAAAAAAGTGCTACTATCAACAAAACTACTTATATATACCTACTACTTGCATTCTATGGAGGAGGCCTAGTCCGACAGTGGATAAATCATTCGAAATTAAACTCTGACACCTAACGGCTGATGATTATGACTCTTTGCCAAGTTAGTAGTTCTTGTTAGTAGTAGTAGCTCTAACTTTTCATAAATAACTAGTGGAATTTCCGCGACTTCATCTGCGTGGAGTATTTTCCATAAAAACTTCAAAACTCCACTGTGTTTGTGGGTGAATTTAGTTTTCGATTTTAGGGGTGAATTTCTAAAATTCCTTTCATAAAGCACCCTCAGACCACAAAGGAATGTACCGTCCAAAATTCAGGCCTCTAGGACTTCAAAATTTCAAATTTCAGGACTTTAGGCTATGGGTTAATGTGGAGACGGAGAGTCACGCTATACGATACATGCAGGGTATTTCTTTGAAATGGGTCAGTGAGCGGAAATCCTTAGGTTCCTATTAATTTAAAAATAGTTTTAAAACCAACTTTTTCAATTTCCGTAATAAAACAAGCAAAATAATTATTTTTTCAGAAAATATCGTGTTTAATCCGTTAAAAACTATTTATCAAAAAAAATTGAATGCAGTTTTTATTTTATTAAAATCGGTGTGCAATCAACATTTTTTGGTATCTCTTACCATTTAGTAGTACTCTCCCTGTGTGACCTACGTGGAGACTTTTCTTATTTATTTATTTAAACTTTCACACAAAACATTAGTGCTAGGAGAACTTAATGCTAATAGCATTATCTACCAGTCATCCTGGGCGTGCAGAAAGATGGTGAGGCGTGCCTTACAAACAAGGTAGTAACCAATAAAACAAAAATATAAATATAATCTAAACTAACAAATTATAATATATACTAATAAATTATAATACACATATATATATTATACATATTAAAATTATACAAAACATCAAGAATGTTAAGAACAAATGAGTGAGAAAGTACATAAAATTAACCAAGGCTGTAGGTAATAACATAGATAATAAAATCAAGAGAGTGAAACACTTAACAAAGGAGATAACTAATAATTTAGCTTCTTGAGATAAAGCTCACGTACCAATCTTTTAAACGACTCCTTTGAATCAGCCATTTTAATAACTACCGGCAAATCGTTCCAGAGTCGAACAGCCACAACCGAAAAAGAATTTGAACGGAAAGAAGTCCTATGCAACGGGATGTCAAGAAGAAGATTATCGGCAGACCTAAGTTCCCTGTCATGTGCGTCATCTAGGAATTGGAAACGATCCTTAATAGTACAGGCAAATTAGCAAAAAGTGTGGACCTAAGTCGTGTAGTCGTGGATTCTTATGGAATCGTCAGATGACACGAAAAGAAGCTTATCCTAAGTTTGCACCGTTTCTGGCGCTTACGGAACCCTTTTAAATATTAGGTACAAACTTAAAAAGGCCGCAAATTTTAAAATAGAAAGAAATTACTTGATGCAAGTTAAATTACGTATAGAGAGATTGTCTTAGTGCATTATGATTTTAATAAAAACCACGTGCATGTAGGGAACACAGTGTTGAACAAATGCATCTTCCGTAAAAAAAAAACAAGTATAAAACTTCCGGCGGATGTAGTACTAATTAAATGAATAAGTTTAAGTCAATTTCCAGAACTACATTAATTTTCCCCGAAGTAGAGCGACAATAAAATATGGAAAAGTGCCTTCCGTGAGACGCACCAAGGTGCAAACCTGGTAATGTATTTCGAACATTTTTCTGATAAGTCTATCAATTTGCACCGACTATCTTAATTTTCCCGGAGCCGTAATAACCACAAAAAGTTTTTTTTGTAAATGATTTTTTTTTGTATGTTCCTTATGTCGGATTTAAAAAATACTTGGTGCAAATGTAGATCATAACGGTTCAAAGTATATGCCAAATTGCACCGACTACTTCTATTTCCCCCATTAAGTTACGGATATTATAAGGTTTTCACCCTATTTCACCCTTTTCCGGAGGGTGAAATTACTGATGCTTATTATTAGAGGTGATTTTTAAGCCATACAAAACAATTAGAAAAGTTTTCATGACTATATCTAATTAGTTCCACACTTTTGCAAAAAATCACCTAATTTGACTGTACTATGTATAAGATAGCAAGGGGAGTGCGGATCCTTTAGAACTGAGAAGAGTAAACAACGACGTTTCTTCGACGGAAATCACAGATGTAGTAACAATTTTAATTCGATAGTTGGTAAACAAACACCCAAAGGCCTTTTGAAGGACGAGCATTAGGACCTTTGCAGCCGTTTCAGAGTTTCAGGTAACTGTTTAGTTATTTATGATATTCATAGCTCTGTTTACCAGAATGCCCCCGGCTGATATAAATCAAGCTCAAGTAATTTAATTCATTAGACTCTCGTAGATTAAGGACCATCAGGAACAAAAGTTGCAGTTACGACTACACGTTAAAATGTTTGTTTGATATATTTATTATAATACAATACAATACGTCTGTCTTGGTTATACCTAGGTACCTACTACTAATACTAATTTGATGATACAAGTATTATGTTTATTATATTATAAATATATTATATTATATTTAATATATTATATTAACGAATCCTATCTTTGTTAAAATTGCTCCTACCCTAAATTATTTTTTACTTCTTTTGGATTATAGATATTTATCTTTTTAATTACAATGTTTTATAGAAATGCAATGTTACTTACTACCTAAAGATGTGGAAGAGCGAAAATGCCTATCACAAGTATTACAAAATACTTAAAAGGTGTTTTCAACAACTAGTTATATTAAGTATCTTTTATTACCAAATAAAACATTTGTATTTGTATTATATGTATCTATATATTGTGATACTTTTTTGAGAACTTACAATACTGCATCCACCTACCTAAGTCATCACCATCATAATCAGCCTCCACTAGAAGTCCACTGCCGGACAATGGACATAGTCCTGCCCCACAATCCAGTTTTACTGTGGCCCTATTATAACATTACGTCAAAATTATATATTCATAATACGTAACCACAAGGCCCGTTTTTGAACGTCAAGCTTGTGTCAAGTTCTAAGTAAAATAGGTGGAGGGGCGTGCGGTTAAGATTAGACGCACTTGCGTTGGATATTGTACATTAAACACCGATATATATAGCAATCTATAGTGTATCAGATGTTTCTTACAGTACTATTGTTTAATCTTTAGGTTTTAACTTTTATCTTCGACTGTACATTGTTCAGATGAGTTGTTAATTTGCTGAAAAGGCTGGTAATCGGGTTCGAGTCTGGATAACGCCTACAAAATGGAATGGATAGACTATGTTTACTGTCCCTTTGACTAGTACTTAATATGAATGTAAATTAACACCTTGATCCTTTGTCTTAATAGTGTTTGTCCCTAAATGAGTGGCATTTGAACCTACTCAATATTTCAATATAGTGCTGTGGTGTGTCCGGACTAAGGAAAGACCCCTCCGTCTCCTCACGTGGATGTCGTAAAAGCTGGCTAAGGGATTACACCAGGGGATGGCATGAGCAGCCCTGAACACCAATACTGCGATCACCTATCCAACTGCCAAGCGTGGTGATTATTGCAAATCCCCCATTGCATTTTATGGGGCAGGCCTCGTCCAACATTGGTCAAAGTCAAAGTCTAAGTCAAAAAGAACTTTATTCATTGAAATCACAAGGATCATTTTGAATCGCCTTATATAAAATTAAATTACTCCTGTTCCAACGCGAACAAGCCTAGAAGAATCAGGCAACAAACTCGGCTTGGCTTACATAAATGGTCCGTCACCACACAGGCGCTTCTCACCTAGTGGTAACACTAGGTGAGAAGCGCCTGTGTGGTGCCTCGGAGCAAGGAGTTGCTGATACATAGTAAATGAGAACTTAAAAACCTTAGGAAGGTAGTCAAAAGTAAATAAACATCAGCAAAAATATGCAAGACAGCACACGCTACGCTTGTTATACTTATAAATAATAATCTAATACAAACATGTAGATAGGTAAGTACAGATATTGCAAATTTCCATTTCAGCAGTCGAGGGGCAAAGCGACATCAGGCCACGCGGCTTTATTGGAATTCTAAAGGCTATATACCGATGAATATGGAACATGGTTTAAAGTTTTATTTAATTAATTCTTTTGCACAGAAACAATGTCGTGCTAGGAGGAATTAATGCTACTAGCATTATCTACCAGTCATCCTAGGTGTGCAAAATGATGTTGAAGCGTGTCTTGCAAACAAAGAAGTTGTTTAGTTGAGGGCCAGACATTTAATTTCAAAGTATCCCTTTACTTTACGATCGTAGACAGTGCTACAAGAATATTGTTCGAATAAATTTGTTTCGTCTAGAGTTGTGTTTATTTTTAGATCATTCAAAACAACTGCACAAAAATAATATTTCACCATCATCATCATCAACACCAGCCTGTTTACGTCGACGACTGAACGAGACTTTCATTGAATACAAGGGGGGGGATTTTCTATAATCACCACGCTTGGCAGGCGGATTGATGGTGATTGCAGTTTGACTTTTCTTCCACGGGAGGAGAAGGTGTCTATACCTAGGCCGGACGCGTCACGGCACAAATTAATGTTTATTATCCTATACAACGATCTTACTATTAAACGAGCAATATTTGTGTTAAGTCCTATATAATATATGTTTTGAGATCTAGAAAACGGCTCCAAAGATTTCGACAAAATTTGCTAAGTATATATAATGGTTTTTGGGGACAAAAATCGATCTAGCCAGCTGGGTGATTTTCAAACGTTCGGAAGGGATTCCGACCGAATTTGTTAGTTTTTCATTTCGATGTGGTAAGTAACTAAAACAATTTTTAACAATTTTATCTAGTAAAACACAGTAATAATAGTAGATTATGCACTAAGGGAATAAAGCAGCGTCTTATGTCGCGGGCGGCATATTGAACCCTGAGCGTGACGAGGGACTCTAAAGTTAACTCCCGAGTGTAGCGAGGGAGTTATATAGAGTCCTGAGTGAAGCGAGGGGTTCAAGCTGCCCAAGACGAAGACAGGCTTTATTCCAGAGGAGCATACTCTACTTTTCACACTTTCTGCGAGACAATAAAAAGCTAGGGCTTGTTTTGATTTTTGCGGTAGTAGATTATCAATTATCTCTAAGCGTCTGTTTTGATAAACTTTGGAGTAGAATCACTATCGTTTGTAATTTTTTATCAACATGAATATTGCAATAACTTTTACTGAAAATTACAGCACAAAAATGTCATATGAAATAAAAGAGTCTTTGTAAACGCTAGTCCTTATTCTAAGGTAAACGCACCTTTTTCTTTTTTTTTTTCGAGTTCTGCTTATGGTGGCCAGTTCGATTTTTAAACAAACCTCTTTACAACGCCATATGAGCATAGAGTTTTCCACGAGTCTCCACACGAATTTGACGTTCCAAATTCAAATCACTTTAATCCCTAGGGAGTTTCATACAACTTTATATCCCTAGAGAGACAATGCTGTACTTTACGTTGAGGTTGCATGATTTGTAATTGGACATTGTCGAGCTGGTGGTGTGAAAATAATATTTTTTGTTTTAGATGTATTTTACTAGAAAAAATTGTTAGTTGTTTCATCTCTGGGAAAACGTTTTTTTCCGAGCAAAGCTCATTCACCCATGGCAGGTACTCTCAAAATAAACACAGCTCTAGACGAAACAAATTGTCCCATAAATCTCTTGTATTTAAAAGTACAATGGACTGACCAATCCTAAGTTTGCCGCTAATAAACAATGATTAGCGCACAAAAATGCGTGGGCCCTGTGACATGAAACACGACACCAAAACACAAGGGTGATTGTGGTAACCCTTGTTTGTAATACGTAATAGGTAGGGGCATTGCATTAATTTATCATCAATTGCGTCGTCAATGATTTCATTAATCTGTGGCTGGTAGGTAACCCGAACCTTATTACCAAATACAAATACAAATATACAAATACAAATATTTATATCGGTTACATTTCATGGGTTCGGGACCCTCTTTTAAGTATAAATATACCTGTATTAGAGAGTTTCGCTCTTCCGTTGTTGGAAAAAGTTATTATACATTAATTTTAATTGTAATTTTTGTGAGTAAAAAAGTGAACAAATTTAATATACATATACAAGTATAATATATAAATAAACTAAAATAATAGTAGATTATGCACTAAGGGAATAAAGCAGTGTCTTATGTCGCGGGCGGCATATTGAACCCTGAGTGTAACGAGGGACTCTAAAGTTAACTCCCGAGTGTAGCGAGGGAGTTATATAGAGTCCTGAGTGAAGCGAGGGGTTCAAGCTGCCCAAGACGAAGACAGGCTTTATTCCAGAGGAGCATACTCTACTTTTCACACCTACTGCGAGACAATTAAAAGCCAGGGCTCCATAAAATAAGTATCGTCTGTTTTGATGAACTCTGGAGTAGAATCATTATCGCCTGACATTTTTTGTTAACACTAATATTGCCATTGATATAATTATATATTGCTAGAATATTGCAATAAATTTCACTGAAAAACATAGCACCAACCTAACATCTCTTTTGTTTCACATTCTTTAAAATCCCGCCTATTTCTTTTTTTTCTGAGTTCTGCTTTTGGTGGCCAGTTCGATTTTCGAACAAACCTCTTTAAAATGTCATATGGCCATTTTTTTACTTGGAGTTTTCCACGAGTTTCCACACGAATTTGACGTTCTAAATTCAAATCACTTTAATCCCTAGGGAGTTTCATACAACTTTATATCCCTAGAGAGACAATGCTTTACTTTACGTTGAGGTTGCATGATATTTAATTGGACATTGTCGAGCAGGTGGTGTGAAAAATATAATTATGATATTTATTCCCGACGTTTCGAATGCGTTACAGCAATCATGGTCGCGGGCTGACAAATAATAAGATAACACAGTTAAATAATAGATAATAAGGTAACACGCGATAAATACCCGTGACAATATAATGTAATTACCACTAGAAACGGGATATTTACCATGATTTTTGTGCCGAAATATCGGGAATCAATAATGCTCAAAAATCATGGTAAATATCCCGTTTCTAGTGATAATTATGTTAATAACCATGATAGTTTCAAAAGTTATAATAAATATGTGTTCTAATCGCGAGAGTTTATAAAATAAAAAAGCTGAATTACCAATATTCATCAGCATTAGCAGCCTTTAGACATCCACTGATGGACGAAGCACAACCAATAGATAGATAGTAAAAGATATCAAAGGTTACCGACATAGCTCTCAGAGTTAGCAAGTTGAAATGGCAATGGGCAGATCATATAGCTCGAAGACTAATAACCGTTGGGAATATAGGTTCTCGATTGGCGACCCAAGCCGAACGATGCGGTAGAGGAAGGCCCTTAACTCGATGAACTAAAGACATTATAAACATCGCTGGAGGTCGGTGGATGGAAGCGGCTCAAGACCGTTCATCGTGGCATTCTAGATGGGAAGCCTGTGTCCAGCAGTGGACTTCTACAGGCTGATGATCAAGATACAAGATACAAGATTTTATTAGTAAAAAATATTTTACAAGTCGAGTGTACCTATACAAAAAAATAATACAGGCTAAAATTTTATTAATTATATACTAAAAGTATATATATTTATATATCAATGTCATTATTATTTAAATTAATTAAATAATTTATTTTCCCCTATTATAAATCTTTATGATTAAAATTACTTAAATCATTTAAGTCATTTCTTTACAAAATTATTACACATCATATAACTATAAAATCAATCTAGAATTATTATAAAGGCGCGGGGATATTCTACAGCTCAGGTAGTTCTAGGAATTCACTAATGCTGTAGAACACCCCGTCCAATAGCCATATCCTCAATCTATGTTTAAAGATAGCGGTGGAAGCGGCATTCGTAATAGTATCAGGTAGTCTATTATAAACCGACGGGTCCATGATGTACACAGATCTTTCAGACTTGCGAAGTTTGTGCGGTGGTGTGACTAACCTGATGTGGTACCTGTTACTGCGGAGAGCGAGGTTAGCATTAATACCACGCCGCTGGAACAGGCCCAAATTCTGATGTGTGAACAATGCCACTTGGTAGATAAGCTCACATGGTAATGGCATTATATTGAGTTCTTTTAAATAACCTCTGCATGATACATCATCTGGAACGCCCACAATGGCGCGGACGGCCTTCTTCTGCATCACGAAGGCACGCCCAGTGTCAGCAGCTCGCGCCCACAGCTCCGCACCATAGCTTAGAACGCTGTGGACGGTCGCAAAATAGCAGGAGCGCACCACGTCACGGGACGCGGTGCTCGCCAGCCTACGAAATGCAAAACAAGCCCGTCCAAGTTTCGCGCAGATACCTTTGATGTGGGCGTCCCATACGAGGGAGCTATCCAAATGAAAACCAAGTAGCTTGGTGGTCTGGACCTGTTCCAACAACGTCTGACCCGCGGTTACCCGGAGAGAAGGCAGTCGGAATTTTACCAAAGATGTTTCGCGACTATACCGAGTAGGTTACTTTACTTTGTAACCCTTTTTCTTTCACTCTCTGTGGTTTTTAGTATTTGGCATCTGTGGCTAACTGTCACAATTTAATAGAGTGGACGTCAGTGTCAAGCCGACAATGAAGTTCGCATACGGGACTGCGCGGGCAGCCGCCATGTTCCATTCCAGAACTGGGGGCGGGATTACCTGCTTAGACGTGTCGTTTGATTAAACTTAGTATATTTAGAAAAAGTGGAGATTTGATCCAGCTGGTGAGTATTCTGGAAGAGGCTCTGCTAGGGACCTTAAACTGCAGCTGTTTGCTCATCAGTCGGTGATATTTTTAGGGCTCCGAGCTGAAAGCGTGTGGGAGGCCTCGTGGGGGTCCATACCTGTTGGCAACTCCATCTGCCCTGTGCCGTACCCACGACAGTCGCCATCCAGCCCATCGCTATCACAGGCTGGAGCGGATTCCTACACTGGTAAATTCATTTTTAGTATGCGTGGCATTTTTTGGAGGTTACCACAGGTGCTAACTTATTCTTTGTATTCCAGCTTACGGCGGTCTCGTTGAGGTCACACCCCGCTGGGTGTGTTCCCAGGCCCCCTGGCCTGCTTGCTGGCTTTTATCAGTTTAAATCCTCGAAGAATAAGTTGGGGTAAGTTATTAGTCTTTTGTAAATCTGTTTGCTCAGTAATACTGTTGGATAGATCCTTATAGATTTTATCTATTCAACAGGTTCTTCGTTTTATCGAGGAGTTTTATCTTCCATTGGAGACGCTGGTGTGTGGGCGTGGTAGTCTGCTGCTTCCTCTCCCGTCTGGAGTCCTACGGTCCAGGAACCTGAGTCCCGCTGAGCCCCCTTCTTTTGAGGCCAGCATCTCGGGGCCTGTGAATCCGGTATCACGGTCTAGGAGAGGGTTCACCTCTCTTGACAGTGCTTTGGCTTTCTATTGTCTCGTCCAACTTAACCCACACAATCTACCCATTCACATCTTCACTCACTTGGGATGAGTCCGGCTTCACCGGCTTTAATTATTTACTTTACTGAACTGGTTGCTAAGAAATATTGAATGTGTAGGCTTTACCTCACGACCCTGGTAACTTAATTATTAACTAAGACGCCCAACATTTGTAGTTATATGGGACACCCTGTTTGTGTTCCATATTTGCTTATATCTAACTAGTTGCGCCCCGCGGTTTCACCCGCGTGAATAATGATGAAAATTGATGATGATGATGATGATGATGATGAAAAGTAGCCTATGTGTTAATCCAGGGCGTAAAGTATCTCCATTCCAAATTTCACTCAAATCCATTCAGTAGTTTTTACGTGAAAGAGTAACAAACATCCATCCATGCTCACAAACTTTCGCGTTTGATGATGATGATGATGATGAAAAGTAGCCTATGTGTTAATCCAGGGCGTAAAGTATCTCCATTTCAAATTTCACTCAAATCCATTTTACGTGAAAGAGTTACAAACATCCATCCATACTCACAAACTTTCGCGTTTATAATATTAGTAGGAAGTAGGATAGTAGGATAAATCTTGAAGGACCTTATATCCTTGTCTCATTTCTCTCTTACTGAGCTACGCCAACTAACGCTACTTTTTTACGGTTACCCTGCTGTTACTATACTGCTGTGCCCCTACACTGCTCGGAGATAAGCCTGCCCTACTCCTACAGGTTATCAGCACTCGGAGGTGACATCTGCCCCGGTGTAGGGATCTCATTATTTTAGGTTCAGCCGTATAGCCTTATGCAGCAGCCTTGCTTTTTAGGTAACCCATTCATTCATGAGCGTTACAAATTTTAAGAGTAATTTACTAAAGACGAACAAGCACTATCTCAGAACAATAACGAGCATTAGTTGTTCTGAAAGCACTATAAACATTTTCATAGATAAAGTTTGACGGTCGTTGATTCCTAAGGTGAAGCGGGACCCAAACTTCCAAGTTTTGACGTGTTCAGACTACACGCAAAACCAATTTTTCGACCATAAAAACAAGGAACTCAACTTTTTTTAATGATTCTGAATATTGTATTTACCTTATGAAAATGAGATCCAGAACACGACTGACGGAAGAGGGCTCGAAAATTAAAGTTGTATCATCATCATCATCATCACCAGTCTGTTTACGTCCACTGCTGGACGAGGAATACAATGGGGGGATTTATCATAGTCACCACGCTTGGCAGGCGGATTGGTGATCGCAGTTGGTAATAAGCACTCAAATGGATGCTGTTCGCAAAATCAGTTTTTGCTATCACAAGAAGTGTTGAATGAGCTGTGACGAGCAAAAACACAGAAAATATTGAATTTTGCGCCACATGCGAGACGATAAAAGTTATACATACATAATATTATATTACACGATTTTCTTAGTTTACGTAAATTTTGTAAGTATGCTGAAAGCGTAATAAGATTTACTTGAAGATTGAAGCGTTATTGACAGCTTTAGAAGTTCACCGAAAACGAATTAGAATGACATCAAAAGAACTTGAGCTTTTCACATGTCACGTTCCCATGCCTTTGAGTGCGTAATATTTCGTGAACATAAATTAGGTTACTTTAAGTCGACTAAGGAATTACAACAGAGGATGTAACAGAGGAACTCCTTGTCACTCTTCCAGCCGCTATGGTGGATCTTTTTCTGTCCATGCAGTCAGGCTATGGAATTCGCTTCCCCACTCCATCCGCGCTAGTCCATCGCTTTACATTTTCAAGCTCAGAGTTAAAGAGCACTATCTTTCCTTATAATAGTTGGTATGTATTAGTATTTGTATGTATTATTTATTCTTATGTAATAGTATTATATTATGAATTTAGTGTAAGTACATTTTTATATAGATATTAGATTTATTTTTTTATATTTAGATTTATTTTCTGTAGGTTTAGGGTTGGTATGTATTTGTGGGGCAGTATACTTTAGTTAGTATAGTATTTTAATTTTAGTGTAATTAAGTTAGGTATATTATGTTTTATATTGTCTATTTCTCTGTTTTGTATTTTATAGGTATTATTACCATTACCCACCACTTTTATAATTTCTCCCACTTCTCTAAGGTTTGCTGGAAGAAAACTCTTTTAGGGTTAAGCTCGCCTTTGTATATGTCCTATATGTAAGTTTATTTTTCTATTATATTGTGTACAATAAATAATTAAGAATTAAGGATGGGCAGCAGCATCAACCTGAGTACTCAACACGAATACTGCGATCACCACCGCGATTATGGCAATTCTCCTCATTGTATTTTATGGTAGAGGCCTCGTTCAGCAGTGGACGTTTAAAGGCTGCTAATGATGGATACGATAATTTTCACTAGATAGATGGCAGCACTGATGGTCTAGTGGACCCCGGCCTTTAATGCTGAAGTCGTGGGCTTAAATCCCAGTAGAGCTCTAATGGATTTTCCAACCAAAAAATGTATGTGCACAATATCGTGAAAAAACCGGCATATTGTCTTTGAACCAAGAATTGCCAAAAATTATGAAGTGGATGAAAGGTCCTCTACGGCCCCACTAAATCTTTTCACCACACATGTTTTTTGGCCAGTCATGTCACTAGGTCTGTTTCAGGGTCACCTTGCCTTAGCTGGTCTCGTCTAACTAACTAATCGAAATGTTATACTGCGACTGACTCATCATCAGCATCATCATCATCATCATCATCGTCAACAGCCTGAAGAATTGAAATTATCGTGGCTCGATATCATTTTAGAAAAATTACGACTATACACCACGTACTTTACTATTCTCCTGCTGACGTTTCGTTGACCATTTTGAGGTCCTTCCTCATGAGCACCGACCACGACCACCTGAAGAAGTCCACTGCTGGACATAGGGCCTCCCCCCTAGAATGCCACGACGAACAGTCTGAGCCTCTTGAGGTCTCTTGCGATCGTGAGGTCTTGGGTCTAAGTAGCATGTTTTTTTTTGTTGTTTTCAAAACAAGCTTTTATTTAACTTGTGTTTGGAATCGTTGTCCACCTTTCATCTCCATTATCAGATCAGCTGACGTCACCATAATATTGTATTGTCATCTGAACTTGACAGGTATGAAAAGTTTCAGCACAATCGGTTGGGGAAACCTGCGTGAAGCTGATTCAAAATTAAGTTTCAAGCTTGTAAAAAGGTGATTTTATATTCGCGTTTGACTATACTATATACATACTTCAAAAAACTGGGCAGTATCACGACCAGAGGCCTTACCATGAGCTCTTATAGCGATTCAGTTTGAAAACTATTCAGTACAAAATATCGGTTCGTCGTTGACATCCGTCATCATTGAATAACTTTAATCGCAGAAGTCTATAGACCTTCTGCTACTGTGCCTTTAGATATAGCTGCAGACATCACGGAACCGATATTTTGTACTGAATAGTTTTTGAACTGAATCGCAATAAGAGCTCGTGGTTAGGCCTCAGTTGTAACTGTGATCTGATACTGGGATCAGTACGTGGGACGAACCCAGCTCAGGTTATCTTAAAAGGAACCGTTAATGTCGGGTTGGCTCAACCGCCCATAACTATGTCCCTATCTTATGTGACAGGGATTTTCTTTTTTATTTCCAATTTCACGACGTATTTAGTTTTAAAATTCAGAGAATAATTTTAGCAAGAAAACTGGTACAGGTGGTTTTTTTTGTGCATATAAATATGTATTTTAAGTTTTTGTTTAATTCCTAACATTATGAGAAAGAGAAGAGGCGATTCGATTTAAATCAAGTTCATCCCTTATTTCCCATACGTTTGTTGCAAAACGACGAGTTCGGGTTTTAACTCGTTTGTGCATAATAATTGTTGTTCATGAAAACAGTGAAGATACGCATAAATGATCCATTATTCTTCTTATCTGGTCCCTGGAGAGGACGTGTCGGCTCTGCCGTAACTTGTTTTACATAAATGTAATAAGCCTCCAAGTAACTCCGCAGGCAACAAAAGTACTCAAATGTTGGTAGATTATACGGACTTTTATGTTTTTGCAGCTTCATAACATGGAAATAATATATGTACACCAAGTCGAACTTTTCGGCTGAAATGGTTTCCTAGAAAAAGTCGTACCTTGATACGTTTTATCCGACTATAACTACAAAATTACACCAGTAGGCCTAGCCAAACGGCATTCGCTTGAGATTCTATTTCTGCAGTCGTAATACAATACAAAAGACCTCGTGACACATCGATAGCTTCATTTGTTCGTTTATGGCCAATTTAGCAAACCGTCTTACGTCGATCTCATACATTTTGGACTTTTCTACTAGCGTCATCGCTATTAGAATGTTACTTTATGTATGGCCTCAGGATTACACCAGAGGATCGGCAGTAGCATCCAACTGAGTACTGAACATCAACACTAAGGCCGAGATAAATAGAGGTTACTTAGCACGTTCTAATGCTTAAACCTTGTCCCTGTCACTGTCGCTCAAATGTTAAAACTCGCGTGTTAAAGAATGACGGGAACAATGCTAAGCATTAGAACATACTAACGTCTATTTATCTCGGCCTACTACCACCAATCCGCCTGACAAGCGTGATGATTATGGAAAATTTCTCCATCGCACTCTATGCGTGCTATGGGGGAGGCCTCATCCAGCAGTGTTGTTTAACAGCTGATGAATAGTGAAGAGTATTTTGTTTTGTAATCCAATATTTCGGCAGTTGCATCCATGATGACGGGACAATCTGAAGTCTTTGGGGGGTGGGTCGTATTTTATTAGCAGACGAAACGATCTACCCTGTTTTGTACTCTTTTATTGCTTACTACTAGGCAAAGACGCTACTAGGTTTTACTTTTCATGATTTCAATTTTTTTATAATGAAAAAAAATGAAAAATGAAAAATGAAAAATGTTTATTTCAGCAAAAACAATAAAAGTAGAAACTTAAAAATTAAATAAGTACAAATAGTAGGTTATAAGTTATACAGTACAATCTTGATTTGCTGATGAGAATCAATTATCCAGTTTCCTATGATACCCACACTAGATAATAATCTGTATCGTGGGTACCTGTACGATTAACAATGGTTCAGGGTCTCGGTTAAGGTTAAATTTTAAAATTAAATAATAAATAGAACCATAACCATATGAAACAGATATATAACTATATGTATTAAGTATATATTATATTTAGATAGATGTACATAGATATAATATATATGTATATATAAGTATGTATATTCAAGTAGATAAAAACTATAGCTATATTTCAAGTTTATGTTAGGGACAAGAGTAGACATTCAGTGCAGTCATATGTCAGAGTAGCTAGCCATTTAGTTATAATATACTTAGCTTTGGAGACCGAACAGTTTCCTATATCACAACTTTTGGCGACTTTATTGTAAAGGAAAGCTGAGACAAAAGGACTAAACCGTCGGGCAAAGGCCGTATTCACGGACACTGTCTGGATTTTAAAAACTCTACGTGTTAACAATTCAACATAAAAATCACTGCAGAGTACTGTCTTGTGAACCGCTAATGATGTTTTGAGAATAAACAGTTGACGTACGGTAAGAACACCACTGTCGCTATAGACATTTTTTGTGGGATATCTGAAAGGCTTCTTTAACATCGTTTTCAGTACTGACCTTTGGGCTCTTTCCACCTGAATGAGAGTCGTTTTTGGAGCGCTACCCCAGCAGGTAATGCAGTAAGTCAAGATGGATTGGCAGAGGGCTAAGTATGTAGACTTAAGTGTGTCCGAGCTAGCTGCATTCCTAAGCTGTCTCATCACGTGAATAGTTTTGCGGGTTCTAGAAGATAGGCTGTTTATATGGGCTTTGAAATCAAGATTTTGATCTACTGTCACTCCCAGATATTTAATAGAGTTAGTTCGACCTATTTGTTCACAGCTGCAGTCTATAGGCACTGCATTTCCACATCTATGAAGTTTAATAGCAGAAATGTTTTGCGAAGGCGATGATGCCTGTGTCTTGTGAAAGCAAATGAACTTGGTCTTTTGGGTGTTGAGAGTTAGAAGGTTTCTCAGGAGCCACTTGTTCACCAGACTCATGCCCAACTCAGCGTGTAAGATTGCATCCTTCCAGTCTGATCCATGAAAAATTATCGCCGTATCGTCTGCATAGCAAACGATGTCTGCATTCGTTATTCTGATGTTGTCTATACTGTTTATATACAAGATAAAAAGTGTGGGTCCCAAAATACTTCCCTGAGGAACACCGAATTCTATATGCTGTGGGGAACTAGTTATGCCGTTTACGCTCAGACACTGTTTCCGCTCGGTGAGGTAGCTTTTAAACCAGTGTAATGCAATACCTCTTATTCCTGACTGTTCCAGTTTTTTTAGAAGTATTGGAACGGAAACAGTGTCGAAGGCCTTGGCGAGGTCCAAAAATACCCCCACACAGCTTTTACTTTGATCCAGATAGGAGACAACTTTAGAGAGTAAAAGAGACAAGGCTCCTTCAGTGGACTGTCCCTGCCTAAACCCAAACTGTCTTTCTGATAGAATATTACGCGATTCGAGGTATTGTACAAGTCTGTTATTAACCAGTTTCTCCAGAAGCTTAGAGAAGACTACAAGAAGTGAAATTGGGCGATAGTTATCCGGAGAATTTCTGGGACCCGCTTTGTGTATAGGTATAACTGTGGCAACTTTCCAGATCTCAGGGAAAACCCCAGATAATGTATGTTAGCATTTTTCTTGAGAATTTTGTTTAAGTTCGATGTGGGCGTCCCATACGAGGGAGCTATCCAAATGAAAACCAAGTAGCTTGGTGGTCTGGACCTGTTCCAACAACGTCTGACCCACGGTTACCCGGAGAGAAGGCAGTCGGAATTTTACCAAAGATGTTTCGCGACTATACCGAGTAGGTTACTTTACTTTGTAACCCTTTTTCTTTCACTCACTGCGGTTTTTAGTATTTGGCATCTGTGGCTAACTGTCACAATTTAATAGAGTGGACGTCAGTGTCAAGCCGACAATGACGTTCGCATACGGGACTGCGCGGGCAGCCGCCATGTTCCATTCCAGAACTGGGGGCGGGATTGCCTGCTTAGACGTGTCGTTTGATTAAACTTAGTATATTTAGAAAAAGTGGAAATTTGATCCAGCTGGTGAGTATTCTGGAAGAGGCTCTGCTAGGGACCTTAAACTGCAGCTGTTTGCTCATCAGTCGGTGATATTTTTAGGGCTCCGAGCTGAAAGCGTGTGGGAGGCCTCGTGGGGGTCCATACCTGTTGGCAACTCCATCTGCCCTGTGCCGTACCCACGACGGTCGCCATCCAGCCCATCGCTATCACAGGCTGGAGCGGATTCCTACACTGGTAAATTCATTTTTAGTATGCGTGGCATTTTTTGGAGGTTACCACAGGTGCTAATTTATTCTTTGTATTCCAGCTTCAAATCAGTTTTCAAATCAGTTTTCAAATCAGTTTTCAAATCAGTTTTTGAACCAACCTCACCCACACTAGGTCTCTGGGAGCAGCCACTCAATTCATCAAACTATTGTGTTCCACTGGCCAGTCTTATCTTTGAAGAGGAAAATGTCTTGAGGGAACTGAAACTCCTGGATCCATCCAAGGGTCCTGGCCCTGATGGAATACCACCCTGTTTTCTTAAGAGTTCTTCTGTTAGTATTTGCAAGCCCCTTACTATTATCTATAATAAATGCCTTAGCAATGGTGTCTTTCCAGACGTTTGGAAGCGTGCTTACATAACCCCTGTACACAAAGGTGGCCCTAAACACGACATAGAGCAATATCGGCCTATATCTATCTTGTCCACCTTGTCGAAGCTCTTTGAAAGGCTAATACACAGTGAGATTTATCCAACCCTACATAACATAATAAAACAAGAGCAACATGGCTTTGTTAAGCGGCGGTCTACCACATCTAATTTGGTTGTCTTCGCAAGTACTCTTTTTGAAAATCTCGACAAACGTGTACAGGTGGACGCTGTTTATACTGATTTCAAAAAGGCATTCGACAAGGTGGATCATGAAATTTTACTGAAAAAGATCGCGTACAATGGTATCCGCGGTAATCTTTTGCGTTGGTTCTCTTCATATGTCACAAATAGAACCCAAAAAGTCGTAATTAATGGTTATCAATCTAGTAGCGTGCAAGTTACTTCTGGTGTACCTCAGGGCTCTATCCTTGGCCCACTTCTCTTTGTCCTTTTCATCAATGATATCGATCAATGTTTTCTAAACTCCAAGTTTCTGTTATATGCGGATGACCTTAAAGTATACAAGTCTATTAGAACTATTGATGATAGTATTTTACTCCAGCATGACTTAAATAGACTCACCGCATACTGCGATGTCAATAAACTACACCTTAGCTTGCAAAAATGTAACTTCATTAACTTCACCAAAAATATTAATATTATCTCTTACGCATACACCCTCTGCGATGTCCCTTTAAACAGAGTAATGGTGTTGAGGGATCTTGGTATTCTACTTGATAGCCGTCTCTGTTTGAATCTGCACGTTGAGAACATTATTAACAAGGCTTTTAAAATGTTTGGTTTTATCATGAGGTCGTCCGCCGATTTCAGACGTACTTCTACATTCCTTTACCTTTATAAAGCGTTGGTACGCTCGCAACTTGAATACGCGGTGCCTGTTTGGAACCCTTTCTATAATAAATACAATGTAGCGATTGAGAGGGTCCAGCGTAAGTATTTACGTTCCATCACCTACAAATGTTTTCGCAACTACCGCAAATTTTCGTACACTGACTTACTCTCCAAATATAAACTCCTTACTCTTGAGTCCAGACGAAAATACCTTGAGGCAGTTACCCTATATAATATTGTGCACAATAACATAGATTGTATTGACCTGGTGAGTAGATTGTGCTACGTCGTCCCGAGAACCTGCACTCCGCGTGCGTCTCGCTCTCGTCCACTGTTCGCTATCAACACCTTCCGCACCAACTCGGGGCGTCGTGCCCCCATTCGACGAATAGTTGAGTCCCATAACCTTCACTTTATTGAAATTGACTTATTCTCTTGTTCTCTGTATAAGTTTAAAAACCTTTTAAATATTGCGCTTTTCTGAGTAGAGTTATTTAATGTATTCTTTTTATTTCATTTTTGTTGCTATCTTCCATGTCCTGTTTTTAATTTACTTAAGTACACAAAACTACTATTTTGTTTATATATTCTTTGAGCAGGGGTTTTTCACATTGGTATGTCTTACTTACCTACTTATTTTATATAAACTTCTTATAGACCCTCTAGCTGCATCATTATGTAATCATGTATAAAATTAACATGTAGATAGCGTTGTGGACTACATTATTAACAAGTCTTACATAATTAAATTTATGTATTAACACATATTGTACCTAAAATATATAATGTAGTTGTTTGTAGTCTCAAATAAATAAAATAAAATAAAATAAAAGCTTACGGCGGTCTCGTTGAGGTCGCACCCCGCTGGGTGTGTTCCCAGGCCCCCCTGGCCTGCTTGCTGGCTTTTGTCAGTTTAAATCCTCGAAGAATAAGTTGGGGTAAGTTATTAGTCTTTTGTAAATCTGTTTGCTCAGTAATACTGTTGGATAGATCCTTATAGATTTTATCTATTCAACAGGTTCTTCGTTTTATCGAGGAGTTTTATCTTCCATTAGAGACGCTGGTGTGTGGGCGTGGTAGTCTGCTGCTTCCTCTCCCGTCTGGAGTCCTACGGTCCAGGAACCTGAGTCCCGCTGAGCCCCCTTCTTTTGAGGCCAGCATCTCGGGGCCTGTGAATCCGGTATCACGGTCTAGGAGAGGGTTCACCTCTCTTGACAGTGCTTTGGCTTTCTATTGTCTCGTCCAACTTAACCCACACAATCTACCCATTCACATCTTCACTCACTTGGGATGAGTCCGGCTTCACCGGCTTTAATTATTTACTTTACTGAACTGGTTGCTAAGAAATATTGAATGTGTAGGCTTTACCTCACGACCCTGGTAACTTAATTATTAACTAAGACGCCCAACATTTGTAGTTATATGGGACACCCTGTTTGTGTTCCATATTTGCTTATATCTAACTAGTTGCGCCCCGCGGTTTCACCCGCGTGAATAATGATGAAAATTGATGATGATGATGATGATGATTATGAAAAGTAGCCTATGTGTTAATCCAGGGCGTAAAGCATCTCCATTCCAAATTTCACTCAAATCCATTCAGTAGTTTTTACGTGAAAGAGTAACAAACACGCGTTTGATGATGATGATGATGATGATGAAAAGTAGCCTATGTGTTAATCCAGGGCGTAAAGTATCTCCATTCCAAATTTCACTCAAATCCATTCAGTAGTTTTTACGTGAAAGAGTAACAAACATCCATCCATGCTCACAAACTTTCGCGTTTGATGATGATGATGATGATGAAAAGTAGCCTATGTGTTAATCCAGGGCGTAAAGTATCTCCATTTCAAATTTCACTCAAATCCATTTTACGTGAAAGAGTTACAAACATCCATCCATACTCACAAACTTTCGCGTTTATAATATTAGTAGGAAGTAGGATAGTAGGATAAATCTTGAAGGACCTTATATCCTTGTCTCATTTCTCTCTTACTGAGCTACGCCAACTAACGCTACTTTTTTACGGTTACCCTGCTGTTACTATACTGCTGTGCCCCTACACTGCTCGGAGATAAGCCTGCCCTACTCCTACAGGTTATCAGCACTCGGAGGTGACATCTGCCCCGGTGTAGGGATCTCATTATTTTAGGTTCAGCCGTATAGCCTTATGCAGCAGCCTTGCTTTTTAGGTAACCCATTCATTCATGAGCGTTACAAATTTTAAGAGTAATTTACTAAAGACGAACAAGCACTATCTCAGAACAATAACGAGCATTAGTTGTTCTGAAAGCACTATAAACATTTTCATAGATAAAGTTTGACGGTCGTTGATTCCTAAGGTGAAGCGGGACCCAAACTTCCAAGTTTTGACGTGTTCAGACTACACGCAAAACCAATTTTTCGACCATAAAAACAAGGAACTCAACTTTTTTTAATGATTCTGAATATTGTATTTACCTTATGAAAATGAGATCCAGAACACGACTGACGGAAGAGGGCTCGAAAATTAAAGTTGTATCATCATCATCATCATCACCAGTCTGTTTACGTCCACTGCTGGACGAGGAATACAATGGGGGGATTTATCATAGTCACCACGCTTGGCAGGCGGATTGGTGATCGCAGTTGGTAATAAGCACTCAAATGGATGCTGTTCGCAAAATCAGTTTTTGCTATCACAAGAAGTGTTGAATGAGCTGTGACGAGCAAAAACACAGAAAATATTGAATTTTGCGCCACATGCGAGACGATAAAAGTTATACATACATAATATTATATTACACGATTTTCTTAGTTTACGTAAATTTTGTAAGTATGCTGAAAGCGTAATAAGATTTACTTGAAGATTGAAGCGTTATTGACAGCTTTAGAAGTTCACCGAAAACGAATTAGAATGACATCAAAAGAACTTGAGCTTTTCACATGTCACGTTCCCATGCCTTTGAGTGCGTAATATTTCGTGAACATAAATTAGGTTACTTTAAGTCGACTAAGGAATTACAACAGAGGATGTAACAGAGGAACTCCTTGTCACTCTTCCAGCCGCTATGGTGGATCTTTTTCTGTCCATGCAGTCAGGCTATGGAATTCGCTTCCCCACTCCATCCGCGCTAGTCCATCGCTTTACATTTTCAAGCTCAGAGTTAAAGAGCACTATCTTTCCTTATAATAGTTGGTATGTATTAGTATTTGTATGTATTATTTATTCTTATGTAATAGTATTATATTATGAATTTAGTGTAAGTACATTTTTATATAGATATTAGATTTATTTTTTTATATTTAGATTTATTTTCTGTAGGTTTAGGGTTGGTATGTATTTGTGGGGCAGTATACTTTAGTTAGTATAGTATTTTAATTTTAGTGTAATTAAGTTAGGTATATTATGTTTTATATTGTCTATTTCTCTGTTTTGTATTTTATAGGTATTATTACCATTACCCACCACTTTTATAATTTCTCCCACTTCTCTAAGGTTTGCTGGAAGAAAACTCTTTTAGGGTTAAGCTCGCCTTTGTATATGTCCTATATGTAAGTTTATTTTTCTATTATATTGTGTACAATAAAGAATTAAGAATTAAGGATGGGCAGCAGCATCAACCTGAGTACTCAACACGAATACTGCGATCACCACCGCGATTATGGCAATTCTCCTCATTGTATTTTGTGGTAGAGGCCTCGTCCAGCAGTGGACGTTTAAAGGCTGCTAATGATGGATACGATAATTTTCACTAGATAGATGGCAGCACTGATGGTCTAGTGGACCCCGGCCTTTAATGCTGAAGTCGTGGGCTTAAATCCCAGTAGAGCTCTAATGGATTTTCCAACCAAAAAATGTATGTGCACAATATCGTGAAAAAACCGGCATATTGTCTTTGAACCAAGAATTGCCAAAAATTATGAAGTGGATGAAAGGTCCTCTACGGCCCCACTAAATCTTTTCACCACACATGTTTTTTGGCCAGTCAAGTCACTAGGTCTGTTTCAGGGTCACCTTGCCTTAGCTGGTCTCGTCTAACTAACTAATCGAAATGTTATACTGCGACTGACTCATCATCAGCATCATCATCATCATCGTCAACAGCCTGAAGAATTCCACTGCTGGACATAGGGCCTCCCCCCTAGAATGCCACGACGAACAGTCTGAGCCTCTTGAGGTCTCTTGCGATCGTGAGGTCTTGGGTCTAAGTAGCATGTTTTTTTTTGTTGGAAATTTATTTTTCAAAACAAGCTTTTATTTAACTTGTGTTTGGAATCGTTGTCCACCTTTCAGCTGACGTCACCATAATATTGTATTGTCATCTGAACTTGACAGGTATGAAAAGTTTCAGCACAATCGGTTGGGGAAACCTGCGTGAAGCTGATTCAAAATTAAGTTTCAAGCTTGTAAAAAGGTGATTTTATATTCGCGTTTGACTATACTATATACATACTTCAAAAAACTTGGCAGTATCACGACCAGAGGCCTTACCATGAACTCTTATAGCGATTCAGTTTGAAAACTATTCAGTACAAAATATCGGTTCGTCGTTGACATCCGTCATCATTGAATAACTTTAATCGCAGAAGTCTATAGACTTCTGCTACTGTGCCTTTAGATATAGCTGCAGACATCACGGAACCGATATTTTGAACTGAATCGCAATAAGAGCTCGTGTTTAGGCCTCAGTTGAAACTGTGATCTGATACTGGGATCAGTACGTGGGACGAACCCAGCTCAGGTTATCTTAAAAGGAACCGTTAATGTCGGGTTGGCTCAACCGCCCATAACTATGTCCCTATCTTATGTGACAGGGATTTTCTTTTTTATTTCCAATTTCACGACGTATTTAGTTTTAAAATTCAGAGAATAATTTTAGCAAGAAAACTGGTACAGGTGGTTTTTTTTGTGCATATAAATATGTATTTTAAGTTTTTGTTTAATTCCTAACATTATGAGAAAGAGAAGAGGCGATTCGATTTAAATCAAGTTCATCCCTTATTTCCCATACGTTTGTTGCAAAACGACGAGTTCGGGTTTTAACTCGTTTGTGCATAATAATTGTTGTTCATGAAAACAGTGAAGATACGCATAAATGATTCATTATTCTTCTTATCTGGTCCCTGGAGAGGACGTGTTGGCTCTGCCGTAACTTGTTTTACATAAATGTAATAAGCCTCCAAGTAACTCCGCAGGCAACAAAAGTACTCAAATGTTGGTAGATTATACGGACTTTTATGTTTTTGCAGCTTCATAACATGGAAATAATATATGTACACCAAGTCGAACTTTTCGGCTGAAATGGTTTCCTAGAAAAAGTCGTACCTTGATACGTTTTATCCGACTATAACTACAAAATTACACCAGTAGGCCTAGCCAAACGGCATTCGCTTGAGATTCTATTTCTGCAGTCGTAATACAATACAAAAGACCTCGTGACACATCGATAGCTTCATTTGTTCGTTTATGGCCAATTTAGCAAACCGTCTTACGTCGATCTCATACATTTTGGACTTTTCTACTAGCGTCATCGCTATTAGAATGTTACTTTATGTATGGCCTCAGGATTACACCAGAGGATCGGCAGCAGCATCCAACTGAGTACTGAACATCAACACTAAGGCCGAGATAAATAGAGGTTACTTAGCACGTTCTAATGCTTAAACCTTGTCCCTGTCACTGTCGCTCAAATGTTAAAACTCGCGTGTTAAAGAATGACGGGAACAATGCTAAGCATTAGAACATACTAACGTCTATTTATCTCGGCCTACTACCACCAATCCGCCTGACAAGCGTGATGGTTATGGAAAATTTCTCTATCGCACTCTATGCGTGCTATGGGGGAGGCCTCATCCAGCAGTGTTGTTTAACAGCTGATGAATAGTGAAGAGTATTTTGTTTTGTAACCCAATATTTCGGAAGTTGCATCCATGATAACGGGACAATCTGAAGTCTTTGGGGGTGGGTCGTATTTTATTAGCAGACGAAACGATCTACCCTCTTTGTACTCTTTTATTGCTTACTACTAGGCAAAGACGCTACTAGGTTTTACTTTTCATGATTTAAATTTTTTTATAATGTATGTTAGCATTTTTTTTGAGAATTTTGTTTAAGATCAATGCATCGATCAATGCAATAGTCTTTGTCTTTTTCCCGTGTCATTCTTGTTTTTTTTGGCACAAATAAATGCTTTTTCTTTCTTTCTTTCTTTCTTTCTTTCTTTCATCGAAATAACACACTATCGAATAGGAAATATGTTGTTAGGTATATTGAATGTAAGTATAGGTAGTTCATACCTACACATCCAGAAATAATGTAGTCTGCCGATTTTTTGAGCAAAATAGTATGTCTAATAGCTCGAAATAATATAAAGGGAGGGAGAGAAACTACATATTATTTTGTATGCGAGGCATAAAATAAATAATAAGACTGCCACATAGAAGTGAATCTCTTTTATTAATACTTTATACTTGCCCATGGTGAAAAAATAATCTTTCCCCTAAAATGCTGCTTGCGACCGCACTTGCCACTATATTATTACTATACTATACGCACGTGCCACTCATACTCATACTCATACTCGTTTATTAAACCATAGGAACAATTAGAACACTTGGTCACGTCATACATCAGTTACAATAACAGTTACAATTAATTATTAGTGACTATTATTAATGTATCAGCAATTAATAGAGAATTATAAATAGTAGCGTAATTATAGAGAGTAGGATGATAGAGTATGTACAAGATTATGTGTATCTTGGACAATTGATATCATTTGAAGGTTGTACTGAAAAAGACATACAAAGAAGATTTGCTCTAGCATGGAAAAAGTACTGGGGACTTAAAGAAATAATGAAGAACAAAGAAGTTAGGATACACTTAAAGAAAAAAGTCTATGAAATAGCAATACTACCATGTCTCACATACGGCTGCCAGACATGGTCTTTGAGAAAAGAAGATGAGGAAAAACTTGCTGTTTGTCAAAGGAGAATGGAGGGAAGCATCCTAGGTATAAAAATTTCAGACAGAATTAGCAACAAGATTATACGGAAACGAACGAAATTAGTAGGTGTGAAGGAAAGAGTGAGATTGTTGAAGTGGAACTGGGCTGGACATATTTGTAGATCGCAAAATGATAGATGGGCAAAGAGAGTGACAGAGTGGATTCCATTGGAATGTAAGAGAAAGCAAGGAAGACCATAAAGAGATGGCGAGATATTTTTGTTCAACAAAGTGGTCCGGACTGGATGAGGAAGGCGCGGGAAAGGGATGTGTGGAGGGATTTAGGGGAGGCCTACGCCAGTGAGGCGACTTAAAATTAGGTAGATTAAATTGAATATAAATTAGATGTAAGTTAAGTGTAGATTTAGTACAAATTAGATAAAAAAAAAAAACATAACAGAAAAATAATTGTTAGTACTTACCTAATTAAGTTTTCTTTAGATTTATGTTTTAGATGTAGTAGAAATAAAGGCTATTTTATTTTATTTTTATTTATTTATTTATTATTAATGTACCACTATTGCCACACCGCAAATACTATCGTCGTGCGTGCCGCGTCGGCCACCTCATCATCGTTATCATCAGCCTGTAGAAGTCCACTGGTGGACTGCTGTCCTTCCCCTTAGAATGCCACGATGAACGGTCTAGAGCTGCCTCCATTCACTGGCTTCCTGCGATGTTTATAATATCTTTAGTCCATAGAGTAGAGGGCCTTCCTCTACTGCGTCGAAAGGTTTGTGTTTGCGTGGAATTTCGCTTCTATTTGCAAGATTTTGTATGTACCGATGTGGTGGTGCAGGCGAAATATAGAGTGCTACAAATTGAGTCATTTGCGTCAAAATTGTTTACTACAACGTCTTCACCGTGAGCTCCGGATGCAGACACGGCTATAAACAACGAAAACGTCTGATATTTGCATTATAATGTTGAATGGTTTTGGTAGAATTTGTACTAGGGAACAGTAGGTGTTTGTACTGTGAATCACTAACCAGCTTTTAGGTAGCTGCCTAGTTAGGTAGAGTATAATATAGTTATAATGTGGTAGAGTTCTCAAAGCTTTGATGAAGTTCTCTATACAATAATAAACTATCGAATTCCAGTTAGTAGTTTTAATGAAAATCGATGGTTAGCTAAAGTACGTACTTATATTATACTACACACCACAAATGACAATATTAATGCCGTACCAGGTTCTATTTGGAGAGATCCAATAAGTTACCAAATTGGGAATCGTTGTTAAATTTAATATACATGTTTGCTAAGCTTAGTGTCTACTTACGTAATGGACAATAGTTTGTAGTACTGACTGTATGTGGAATATTTAATAAACATACGAAATAGTTTGAGACGTGGAATTTAAAACATATACCTATGTGTAGAATAAGCTGTGGATGTCATTTTGAAGTATTAATTTTGAGCTTTTATTCTAAAACCTGTGATATTAGAAGTTTCACTACGTGACAGAATCTGAAATGAGGAAATCTGTATAGAAGCTAGCTCTCAGAATTATATTGAAGCTTCAAGTATTTTTGTTGAAGTGGCAATAGGAGTATTTTTTGATAGAACCGGTGGCTATGATCCCGTGAACTTTGATGTACAGTACATCCATAATATTATTTTTAACTAATCGAAATATACAAATCATAGATAAAAAGTTGCGTTTAGAACTTAAAACACAAGCTATCTAATTGTGTTGTTGCCGTTCAAAATTAAGAGCATTTGAATGCCTAAGCTTTTTTAGGGAGGTCATTTGCGCGATTTTTTTTCAAAACCAGACTTTTTCTAAATTCTGTATATATTGTTATATATATATATATATATATACAGGGTGTTTTTTTTAAATGGGACAGTATGGGGATATCCTAATCAATAAGAGATACGGGAAAACTGTCTTTGGAACCATTTGCTCATTTTGTATGAAAATGATTTTGGCATAGTTATTTTTTTGGTCAAGCGTGAGTTCTACATAAAAATGAGTAGTTATAATGAAAAAATTTTTTTATGCGTATCGACTCAATTTCATGTGAGGATTGTTTCATTGTATTGGAAGAAAAAAATCTGAGCAGCAGAAGTAAGTCAAATTTTATAAAATGTTTTCTCATACAAATTGTAAGTAATCTGGTACCTACGTTAATAAAACTATCGCAATAAATTTTCAAAATGGCCTCCCTCTTGCTGTTTCCAGGTACGAGCACGTTTCAGAACATCTCTAGTGGCATTAGACAAAGATGTGTGGTGAATGTTGTTCTACTGCTCTGATGGTCTCGTGAAATGAGAAAAATCAGAGCTGTAGAACTTAGTCAAACTTTAATAAGAAAATCTTTGTCTAAGGCCACAAGAGGTATTTTGAAACGTAACCATACCTGGAAAGAGCAAGAGGGAGGCCATTTTGAAAATTTATTGTGATAGTTTTATTAACGTAGGTACCAGATTACTTACAATTTGTATGAGAAAACATTTTATAAAATTTGACTAACTTCTGCTGCTCAGATTTTTCTCTTCCCATACAATGAAACAATCCTTACATGAAACTGAGTCGATAAGCATAAAAAATTTTTTTGATTAAAACTACTCATTTTTATGGAGAACTCACGCTTGACCAAAAAAATTACTATGCCAAAATCATTTTCATACAAAATGAGCAAATGGTTCCAAAGACAGTTTTCCCGTATCTCTTATGGATTCGGATATCCCCATACTGTCCCATTTAAAAAAAACACCCTGTATATATATTATGTATAATTATTAGTATATTGTTCTACCTACACTTATTTTTGCATCTCATTATTATTTTAATCTCGTCACGCGAAATCGCACTGGGCGTTCAAAATAATACTTTTGAAATCAGTCCTCGCCTTAATATTTTGATGTCCGCCTAGAACCTGCGTCCGCACAGCACTATACGGTCACTTCATACAGCTTTAAAAACACACCGTACCACCAGAGGTACGGCCAGGGGTACGGTGGGTCTGAAAGGAAAGTAACTACCTAATTTATCTACTAGGTAGGTGTATACGAAGTTTTTCCACCAGCACTCTTTTTAACGAAATTAACTTTTAAGTTTGTAATATCCCGTGGCCTCACAATGAATGCCTAATGTGGGTGAATGTACGAGGGTCTGCTAATGATACCACCATTAATAATACTTTTTGTCCTGTGACGTCAGTTTTTCGCGGGGGACATGGACCTTTTATTCCATTATGTCCTAAAGTTAACGCGCTGCAGTAAATATAATTATTCGTTGACTGATATCACGGAGAGAAAATAACAAAAAGTTTTCATAATAAGTAGTTTATTGTGCACGGAAAATAGTTACGAACATCTTCTTTTTCAGCCGGTAGTCATCCACTGATGGATGAGGCCTCCCCCATAGCATATAACGTGCAACGAGGGGATTTACCATTATCACCAGGCATGGAAGGCGGATTGCTGATCGCAGTTTGGTGTTAAGTACTCAGGTAGATGCTGCTTCCCATCCTCTAGCGTAATCCCTTAGTTGCTTTTTACGACATCCACAGGGGGAGTTGAAGGAGCCCTATTCTAGGCTGAGACTACCACGACTATAGTTGCCCTTTAGTGCAAAGCAAAGTTGACTTTCACTTTCAAAGAGAAACATTGACCATGGTATTTTTATCTTGAGTTGCACCAAGACACTGCACCAAATAAATTAGAGGCTTATTTCAACAGTGGATGGATACGGCCGGGAAACGATCATGAAAAGACATATTTTCAAGCAAATGTAGGGTTATATATGGGTTATATATATTAATATATAGATTTTGGAAATATTTCGTAGTTGCGCATCGAAATTTTATAGTAGATGGGAGTAAAGCCCAACGCAAATTAGTTCACTCAATAGGAAAGCTTGCTCGTACGAAGATTTCAGGATTTACCTCATTTCTTTTTTGTTAGTTTTTCAGAGAAAGCGTAATGTGAATTTTCGTCCTCCAGCTAACAGAGTTGGAATAAGTAACTTCGTTACAATGGTTAGTAAATACCGACGAGTAATTTATTTTGTGCCCAAACAAATTCGCACTCACTTTGAGTTTGCCAAATGAGATGAATTCTATCACTTTGATAGAATTCATCTCATTTGGCAAACTTTGTGGGAACTATTGTATTTCAAAGTTAGGTAAATATTTAAGCATAATTTCATTGACGAAACAGAATTGTGCTGCAAAGCAGATTTGAAAAATGTGTACCGTCACTGATTACATTTAAAATTACACTTTAATAGTTAATTTCTTCAACACCCTATTCTTTTTCAAAGGCACGTAGCAAATTAATTTAATGAGTCTCCGATAAAATATCTTTGCAAATAATAGGGGTTGAAGTATGAAGCTGTCGTTTTAACGTTGTGACCATTTTGTATTCAAATTAAGCCTGCATGGTCGAAGATTCTAGATGAAAACTTTTTTACATATAATAAAGACATTATACATTGCATTCTAAATTCAAAAAAATCATAAAATTATACTGTTTGACTTTCAATGAAAAGTACCTAATGGTGGAAGCCGATCCTTAAATCAAACAACTAAGGAATTAGCGTCATGCACAGATAAAAACGATTGACTATTTGTCTTGTATGAAAGCAAATTTATTTGAGCTAATAACATGGTGATTTCTTTTAAACAGAAACTAATAGTTTCTTGCTAATAGAAAAATAACCTCTTGAATATATTATTATAAGAGTTATACACTTGATCAATGACAGTATATTTTCCCCCAAGACTATTGTTGTTCCAATTAAATTGAAACTCTTAAAAAAAAAACACAATAATTGGGTGCCTCATGAATTAAAAGATGTGCATAAAAAAGCTCGCGTTCGAAGCTTTCGTTGCTTTGATAAGTAGGTAGGAACAGAAATGAAGGGATTTTCGACAGAATCTTCCCTCGAGATGGCAGAAATCTATAGATAATGAGGGTATGATAAATACCTACTTCAATTGAAAAAAAAACATAGTACAAAAGGTGTTTAATTTTTTTTAATATGAAACTACTAGGTATTTCATACTTTAAATCCTAATATATTATAATAGGTCCTATCCGTAAACGGAAGCCACGGTATTAAGTTAATTAAGTAGGTTACATTACATTCAGTTGCTGGTGAGTGGAGCGGATGTATACCTTTTTCTCGGAACGAGAAGCCAGTTTATAGGCTTATCTCGTGGACAATAGAGTCAAAGGACGTGAAAGTCAAGAAGCTTATTTTATGAGGTCCAATATGGGACTGCACTTCCAAACAGCTTGGACTGCTAAACCGTGCAGTAAGCAGTATTTTATACCAAACCAACGTCTCATCATTATCATCAGCCTGTAGAAGTCCACTGCTGGACATTGGCCTCCTCCCTAGATTGCCACAACGAACGGACTTAAGCCGCCTCCATCCACCGAGTTCCTGCGACGTTTATAATGTATTTAGTCCATCAAGTAGAGGGCTTTCATTCTCCCCTATCTCCCGTCATAACAGTACCTTTCCTACACATGTCATCTTTCACATAGTTCAGCCATCTCTTTTTAGGCCTGCCTCTACTCATGTATCCATCCACATTCATTTATTCATCACTCTTCTTGTTGCAAGCCATGTTACAAGATATGGGCTCAGAGCATTATACAATATCTCTAAGGGTATCCGCATGTTACGCTAACTATTATTATCCTCCTCATCTCTTCTGTTGCTACTAAAAAAACTATTCTGTGGTGAAAATTTAGCATCCAGAGTTTAAATAGTTTCAGATCCGACATTATAATGACCTATCTTTGCTATTTCACGGGAGGTTGCCGAATGTAATTACTTATTTGAACGTGAAATTGTTTTTCTGTGGCTGTTCATGTGAATTTTCATTCATGTTAGCAGTGACGCGAGTTTTGTTCTGCTAAACAATAGTTTAGTAGGTAAGGTAGGCCGAGCCTACCACGGTGTATAAAATGATTTTTTTTTGTTCTTAGTTACTGGTATGAAAATCTTTTGTACAGTAACAGTTTGAATTCTTTGTACTGAACAAAATGTTTTCTCATTCAGAAACATAATTATAAAAACGATTATTAAAAAACCTCGATAATTAATGGTAATGAGAAAATAAAATATATTAACATTCATTTCTAATAAACTCAACAATGCTAAATAAAGATGAAATTAATTTGTTTCTGAATATTTGAGGGAAATATCTTTCTTTTCAGTTATTGGACAATAATATTTGGTAAAAAACACGAGTTAATTTGGTTGTGGTACACCTGCATGCTAAACATACCTATGGTATCTATAGTACATACCCTTGTAGACGACATTCATGAATTTTTTGGAGGTTAATGCGAGAAGTTGATAATTTTAGATTTAAATAACTACCTTTAGTAAAATTATGAGAGCTGTTTTTTTAAAACTTATATATTTTTACTTTTTGATTTATTGTTATAAATAACAAGCATGATTAAAATTTACATTATAAGTTTACAAGTGGGACGTGAAAAAAAGTTCAAAGAGAAGAAATGATTTATTTTTACGAAACTCCTGAACACTGGTTTTATTTTATTATCAACTTTGACTATACCTAACACTCTAAAACCTACTAAAACTAATAAAACTAGCTAAAAATGCTCATAGTATTCAAACTGTTTTTTAAAAAAAAATTCAGTACATTTTATTATTTGTTTTCAGAATTAATAATACAACTAACGAAATCATGTACAAATACAATAAAAAACAACACAAAAATACTAACCAAATACAATAAACTAATGAAGCTCAACTGTTTCATGTTTACTTCGTTTGCGTGGTTCCGGTGGTCCCAGTGGTCTCGTTTTTTTTCAGAAGGGAAGGTCCCCTGCGTGCTTTTAACATCTCACCAAAGTTTCATCGCTATCAGCCTAGTGGTTTAGGAGTGCACTGGACAAATAAAGAAACAAAGAAGCATTATATTTATTTAATATAAATATGTAGGTATACCTACCTAGATATAAGTATAGAATATTTTCATCTTCGTATTATTGAACAAGTGTATGATCTACCAAATAAATGCACTGGATTGAACGGATAAAACGGTTTAAAAATGAAATACTTAATGTTTTTTTTCCAAATGCACATCAACCAATGGATTCAAAACTGAATAATTACATTCTACAAAAGCTTTCACTTCACCAAATAAAAACCACGAGTGATCCCCAACTGCTAGGATGAATATGGCATTAATACCAATGGCGAATCCAACTCACCTTCAATTTGCTGATGCTATAGACATCATGGCAGAATCGCTGGAAGGCCTTTAACCAATCCCTACCAAAGACCTCAAGACCGTGTAACAAGCGGGTCTCAAAATGAACGAGGGCGAGACATAAGTCATGGCAAATCCTACAAAGTGGGTTTAATAATCACGTTAAAAGGCAAAACAGAATAAAACGAAAGTTTACTATAATGAGGGTTTATATACCCACAAACCTCTTTCGTTAGCGGTCACACAAAATGCTTAGTACGACCTTTTAGTCCGATTTGCCGTTTCGGATTTAACGTTTATTCCTTTGCTTGGTACCCTTTTATTGCAAACTAGCATCCGCCCACGGCTTCGCTTGCACGTTAAGGGACAATGATCGATGTATGAGTTTATCTTGTTCTAAATCTATCTCTACCAAATTTCATTAAAATCGGTTCAGTCGTTTCGGCGTGACAAACAAACATTGAAAAGTCCAAACTTTCGCATGGTACTAACACTATCGCCGTGGTGTGGCTGACCTAAGAATATGCCCAATTGCCCCTTCATCTCTTCCCGTTTATCGTAAAAGCCGACTAAAGGATTACACCAGGGGATGGGCAGCAGCATCCACGTGAGTACACAACAATAATACTGCAATCACTAATACGCCTACCATCGGTGATTATAGCAAATCTCCCCATCGCATCTATGGGGGGAGGCCTCGTCCAACAGCCTCACCCTCGTCTAACGGCTGATGACGACACCTCGTCGTTTTTTCTAGTTCATTGTTTCTATAATCTAAAACACATCGTACCTTAGTAAGTCTTATCCAATTATATCCACAAAATGTTGCAGATATAATCAGATAAAACTTATTAATATACGAAGCGTTCAAAATGTTGGAAACAATGAACTTGTTTTTTTTTATATTTTGGTGTTTTTTAAATAGGAATTTTGAAAAATTTAGTTCAAACTTTGAAATTACAGAAATTACCACACGAGAATTTTCATCTTTATATCTTGAGGGTGATAGGCGCAGTGCAGTGCCAAGAAGAACGCGTCCTAGGTGAACGTGGTCTAGTAATGCATTGCTATAGGCTTTGGTTAGCGCTTAACATTAGGCGGGCCATCTGATTGTTCCGGCACTTACTCAAATAAAAAAGTACAATTGGATAAGACTTAGTAAAGTCCGAAATGTTTTAGAGCTTTAAAAAAAATTACCCATGTACAAATTAAACGTAATTCAGCCTAATGGCTCGACGAGGTCTAGGTGAGGTAAGAGAACGTGGGAACCTTAAGTGATAGGATTCGATAAGTTTATAAACAGAAGTGTCTATACAAAATACCCTTACTAAACCACAGTGTTTTATTTCATCAGGTAAGTATTTTAAAATTACTAAAAGAGAAGGATTGTTTGTTGTTTGCTGCTTTTGTTTTGATAAAAAACGTAAGATACTATTTTTCAATGTCACAAAAACCGTAATGACTAAAGTTTTCTTTGATGGGCATCTGCTAGTTGTTGGGCTCGAATTCATGACTTAAATAATTATTGAACGAGCGAAGCGAGTTCTCTGAGTCAAGTTGGAAGAATCGGCGTTTGTATGTATGTATGTATGTATATATGTATGTATGTTTGTCCGATGAAAACTTCCAAACCGTTAATCCGATCTTCATGAAATTTGGTATGGGGATAGATAATATTGGTACAATTTGTAGGTAAGGTTATGAGCTATATCGGTCAGGGGGTTGCTGAGATATTGGGGTCCAAGAGGGGTTAAAAAAAATAAAAGTGAGACAGTCAGATCATGTGGGATGTCTAATGAAAGCGCTTTGGTTGGACATTTAAAAACTGTTTTTAATAAGTATTTAGCCTTAGTAGTTTTTGAGATATTAGGGAAAATAAAAAACGTAAAAATCAAAAATTCTAGGGTACTTCCAGCAATCCCACAATGCTGAAATTTGGTATGCTTGTGGCTTTTGTGTCACAACTACAAGGAAAAGTCTGAAACTGAAGAATTTAGAAACTTGTACTCCATAAAACAAATCCAATATAACATCCATTGTTGACCTCCCATTTCTAGGAATTTGAATGACGCTGGAGTTCTATGGTTTTCGTCAAAAGGACGTTATCAATTAATTCGTTAGGTACTTGATATAGGTACTAACAGGTATGTAGTATTACGCCTCGTTGCTTAGCCCTATTCAAAGGTTATTTCGATGATGTGTAGGAAATTAGAGTTGTTACTGATAGATCCTGTACTGTACTGGTACAGAGTGGACCTCGAGGTGAAAATTTTCAAAAATAATAATAGATAAATGGAAATTACTTGGTTAAGTAGTCGGGCTGATAAAGGTGTTATCGCGAGGTCTCAGTTCGGGGCGAACCACTAGTTTATTTATTATGTTCTTGGCAGCGTTTCCTTAAATACTTGAACTGAACTGATTGAACTGAAAGACGTGAAAGAGATGAATGAACGACTCTATGATTGAAGGGTGAGCTATTTTTTAAAGGTGACCGAGTTTTTTAATGATCGTGAGGTTATAAACGAACGAAACGTAAACAATTTTAGCTTCAATAATCTTTTTCATTCCGTAAACAATACATTTACCGCAATGGTGTTTATTTTTAGATGCGTTATACGCGTTTTAATAAGAGACATATGAAAACCAACATCAAGAACGGTTGCCGTATCAGAGCTACGATGTTTATTTCTATGTCAAATGCTATTTTAGGTAGGTACACATACCTTAACAAAGGACACGGTAGTGCCCCTACCAAGCGAGCAAAAACAAACAAAGGCACAGCCGTACGGCCGTATATAAATAAATAAATAAATGCTGGACATTTCACACAACATTATCTAGCCCCAAGCTAAGCAGAGCTTGTGTTATGGGTACTATATAACTGATATAGGTACTTAATACAATATACATTACATAGATAGTTTTTTTTCTGATACATAGAAAATACCCAGAACACCCTGAACAAATATCTGCAGATAGTACAAATATTTGTTCTGAGGCGGGAATCGAACCCGCAACCTCCTGCGTCGCAGGCGAACCTTCACCCGCCGCGCCACATAGGTCGCCATTTATATGGCCAAGTCATTCTATTTATTGAATAAAGAAAATATATGTAGATGTCTAGTATTGATACGGTTACTATAAAATATTGTTAGTTAACTAATTAGGTAACAATTTATGACAAAGTTATTGGATAGAGATGCTCCCATAGATAGGTACTGAATAAATTAACCCACTTGGTTTTTCATTATAACTCACAACTTTTTCGGTAGGTAGAAGAACTGCGTTGCGTGACTTGCATTTTTGTACCTACGTGTTATGTTTTTAATGGGATTACTAGTCTGGACACCACATTATTATTCTCTGTCGTGGGTACCAGAAACTACGAGTATCGTGGTACCACAGGACCTTGGTACCGTGATAGCTTCGAATGTCAATGAATGAAAACCACAATATACAAATCATTCATTGCATGACATTCGTAGCTAAACTAATGATATTTATGAGATAGTAGTGATTCTGTCATTCTCTAAATTTGACTGCGCTAAAATTATCGCGGACCCCTTTTATTTCAGTCAATTAGAAAGGGCGTGCGATAGTTTTAGTGTACTCTTAATATAAACAATACTGCACAGAATAGCTGCTACTATCAATTCAAACTTAAGTGTTAGGTAAGATAGATTTAGGATTTATTTTAGATTTAGGGTTTGGGTAGATCCCCGTAAAATCTGTTTTCGCTATCTCAAGAAATGTTGATAATAAAAAAATACAGTACAATTTGAATTTCGCTCCTCTTTTCTAACGTTTCACCTCTTTTCATCAACAACCTCTTTTCATTATTTCTTTACTACGGAAAAATCAGCAATGGCGTAAAAATCAGCAGTGGCGTAAAAAGTAAATGGGCATGATCGAAGTATTTTTGACATAAAACTTCTCGAAACTACTTTTGTATCGGTCATTCGCCTTTGCTTTGAAAGTTATTGCTATCCGTTTTTATTAACACATCCTAATGTTATTTGTAGGAAAGAATAGTACTTTTTTATATTCGTTGGTGAGTTGTTTGTTTGGAGATTTTGTTTCCCTGAGGCTCATAGTACAAAGAACTTTGTACCAAGTTTGCGGTATACCTAAGCCAAAGACCTCGAAAGCGTTAGAAACAACAATTTTCAAAGGGGTAATAACTATAACCGCACTGTATACGCGGCTGTGCGATTTTCAGACATTGCGGGTACTTTCCTACTAATATTATAAATGTAAAAGTTAGTGAGGATGGATGGATGGATGTTTTTTACTCTTTCACGCAAAAACTACAGAACGAATTTTCATGAAACTTTACAGTATTATAGCTAATACATATTAAGAATAACATATAGACTATAGTTTACAAAAGAGGTTCCACGCGGGTGGAGCAGCGAGCAAATGCTAGTAAAAAACATAAGTAAATTAACAAAATAGAAAAAATCTGCATTTTGGCCCTATTTAGTATTTTAACCACGTTGTCCAGTAAACAAACACGATTTGCTGTAAATCTTTTAGTTACTCATAGCATATTTTAATCTGTGCTCGAAGCCTAATAAATTAGATTACCAATGAGTCTGTTTCATTCACATTTTTTATTTGAAGTATTTCAGATTACAAATGAATAAACACATGTTTTTTTGTATTATTAGTTAGATAGACCTGTGTTTTTGTTTTAAACATTAAATATTACCATAAATAACATAACATACCTAAATAACATTGTTTATCTAGCATCTTTTATAGATGCCAAAAGCCAAATGAGCTATTTGGCGCAATTGGAGCTACCTATACAAGGTAGAATCATAAGGTTATAAGTTCGATGATAAAAATACTAAGTAGTCTTAATATTTTTTTTCTATCTACCTAGTTCATCTATTTGAAGTAATACAAGTGAGAAAGTTCGATCGTTCATACAGTATAACTACCGGGAATAAAGTGAGAAATTGACATCCAAGAAACGAACATATCCAATTATTACTTACGGCTCTCTGCAAATTGAGACTGTATTTATTTAGCAAATGAATGATTGGCAGACATTACTCCAAAGGATAAGTATGAACCGTTTCTTCGCCTAGGGCGTTGAACTTTACTAACAATGAATCCCCAAGAGTTTATCTCTTTTCCGAGATATTTCACGCTGTGCTACTTCATCATGTTTGCTTGTGTTGCTGTAAGATTTTAATAAAATTGGTAAGCAGCAGTACAAATTAATTTGTCAAGATTCTTACTTAGATCATAAACGCGAAAGTATAGATTTTTTTGAATGTTTATTACTAAACCACGCTTCATTTACCAATTTTGATTAAATTTGTTCAGTTGTTTTTTTTATTTCAATTATGATATTGACTTGTTCGTTTATTTAGGTGCCGCCCTATTTTTTTAATATTGTTCTTAAATTACTCGCTCGTTTAAGTCTTTGATCCATCGGGACCAATCGGGGGCTTTCCTGCGTCGTCTGGTTTGTGGTTGCCACTCGAGAACCTTTATTTGTAACTTCTGCGAGCTATATGACCTAATAGCCCCTTTTTATGGACTAAGGGTATTAAAAAGGCCGCAGGAAGTCGGATGGAGGCGTTTCAGGACCGTTCGTCGTGGTAGGATAGGATAGAGATTATTATGTGGTATATTGATAATTATATAGATGATTTTATAGGCTACTTCATCATCAGAATTTTCGCACCTCTCTTTCTCTTTTCTTCTTTGTCTTCTTCGCTTTCAATCGAATCGTCTTCACGACGCAACATGTAGGTAGGTTTACTATTTCCCGTGCAAAAGGTTTTTCCCAAGAGCTCACACGTTCTCAACTTTCGAAACAAGAAATGACAGCTTCAAATTACTACATAAAATACCGATATCAACTGTGTCTTATTGGCACATCCCAAATCACATTCATTTACCCGACTGCACAACAACAATTTCATATGTGTCAAACCCATTTCATTTTCGGAAATAATTTACAAACATCATTTGCAGCTATTTTGTAAAGTAAGGTCAAGTGGGCTTTGTAGCATGGGTATATTTATTTTTGGGATGATAAATTGCAAGGGACTGTCAAATGAGCTTCAAGTGGGAGAAACGCTCTGTGTTCGGGTTGAATTAATTTTTTGTTACTTAGTTTATAAGCAGGTACCACAACTACATGAAAATCAATCAAAATACAGTTTATCATCATCATCATCAGCCTATAGAAGTCTACTGCTGGATATAGCCTCCCCCTTAGAATGACACGACGAACGGTCTTGAGCCGCCTCCATCCACCGACTTCCTGCGACGTTTATAATGTGGCCTAAAAACAGTTATGAGATGATAAACACAAAACTAGAGAGAGAGAGAAAGGGGGAATAAGCCTCTTTCGCATTAATTTTGGGCAGCTATTAGAAAATTAAAAATAAAACTTGTGTAAGACACACCAAATGAACGAGTTCTCTAAGAGATATTATAATATTTTGAACATTTCAAAAAAATACAAAATATTAAGGAAAATATACAAAAATCGTGCCATCTCCCCCCCCCCCCCCCTCAACCTCCTTTTCTCTGAAACAACTGAGCCTAAAATTTTTTAAAAATACAGAATTTAGGGCCTCTTTCAACTTTACAGGAAAACAAACATAAACGAAAATCCTTAAATTCCGAATTAATTACGAAATCCTTAGTCCAATTGGATTAGTGGTTACTATGGTATAGCTTACTTGCACGGAACCCTCTCTACGCGAATCCTATTATAGGCTCCTGACAGATTTTTTTTTAATTTTATTAGTTCTTAATTATACATTGTATACCTTTTTTTTGTGAACCAACTAAAACTACAAAAAATCTAATTCCAACTCTCCAACTCTCTTTCGACTACTCACTCATTTGGTGACACTCAGTGAGGGTATTATATGCAGCCATTGAGGAATATGTATTACGCCATATTACCTCAATGTATGCAGTAGCTGTAATATATAAGAGACGCAGATAAAGTAAATGACGATGACATATGTTTATAAATCGCGGCCAACCGCTTCAAAACAATATCAAGTTCGTCACAAGATATACTAGTTATTCGAATACTGCCTAAAAATTTACAGAATCTATTAGTAACATCAAAGTTCACAGAATCTAACCGCAGGGTCTATCAGTAAATTACCCCCGTCAACTTTAGAATGAGCAAGAAAGTTATTAAAACCTCTGCTGAGATTATACCCGTTTAATGTTAGGAAGATAGAACCAGTAGGGCCCTACTTAGGTATTTAATTAACTTTCAATCCAAATATTTATGTATTGGAAATTCCTAGTAGCCCAAACACAAAATACCTACCTTCTAGTACAATTGATTTGAAGAAAGATTTTGTATTGTCTAAAAAAAGTTATACTTATTCATAATTATTTTTAATTTTAGTATTTATAAGGAAAACCAACATCAGAGAGCCAATTACAGGTTTTCACTGATAGACACATAATAGCAGCAAAAATGTGAACACTTGCATATTTAAACCTATTTTAGTTAAAATTGCTTTTGTTTTGTTTTGCTGTATTTCGCGCTACTTTGCTTACGTTCCACCTCATAACAGTAGGTGGACCAATACGACGGTTCCGGTCACTTACTAAAAAAAAAAACTGTTTATATCTGAATTATCTTCATCATCTCATGATGTATCAACGCATCTTGTGCATGAAAGGAGCGTCTGTGATGTGCACCTTTCACCACACTGGTTTCTTCACTATGGTTATCCCTTCACCCTTTTTCAGGGCCACCATACAACCTGGTCTCTGACCTAACGCAGACCAAGAAAGAACCATGTGATTGGTAGTAATAAAAGTAACTGTCAGTAAATTGTAAAATAAAACGAACAAGTGCGAGCGAGACTTGCGCCCCGAGGGTTCCGATCCGTGAATTATTTCGAAATCGTTAGAGCTCTTTTCGAGTTTTGCCAGTTTTTTTTACAAACTTCACCGTTCCATTTTAGAGATAAAAAAGCTAAAATTACTCAAGTTTAGACTTTTTCCTTTATTTGTGTCACAAAGCCTTCTAGCATCCCAAATTTCAGAATTATAAGGTCTCTGGAAGTATCTTAAAACTTATTCGTTTTCGCGATTTTCATAAAAAAAAAAATATTTGCCATATCTTCTTAACGCATTGAGATACTTGATTTTTGTATGATACTGTAAACTCACAAACTAATAAATTTAAATTTATACTTTTAGCCGTTCCTGAAAAAAAGGTCTAGACAAACAGACGGACATCAAAGTCATCCTATATATGTCCCGTTTTTCCTATTGAGGTACCCCAAAAAGTAGAAATACCAAAGCTATTCTGTGTTTATTACTAAACCAGAATAAGCTTATCAATGTTACGATATCGGCATCAGTGATTTCCGCTTTTCGGCTAGTAAAATCGCCGACGCTTTTCGCGAAAATGTTTCTCGCTCAGTTCTGTCGTACAAGCGCGAGCGAGCGCCCGCTAGAATTCCTATTCCTTTTCCGTTATCAAATCATATACTAGGACCGCGTGCGAAAAGTAAACAATGAATTTTGAATGTGCAGTGTTCATTTTGGAGTCGGTTTGATGGAGTGTGAAGGCCAAGGGTGAGCATTTTAATTAGCTGTTCCTTTGTTTTCTGATTTTGTATTGTTTTGGTATTATCATCATCATCATCAGTCTTTAGAAGTCCACTGCTAAATATATGCATCCCTTATAGAATGCTATGACTATCGGTTTTGTGCAGACTCCATCCACTAACTTCTTGCGATCTTATATCGTCGGTCCATCAAGAGTTTTGGTAAACAGTGCTAGCTTATGTGAAAGAGCGAAAATGCCTATCACAAGTATTTTCTATATACTTAAAAGGTGTTTTCAACTACTAGTTAAAGTTAAGTATCTTTAATTACTGAATAAAACAAATGTATTTGTATTTATGATATTAAATTTAATTTATCAAAGTATAACAGTTCATTATTTTCGTAAGGTTCTGTGAAAATGTATCGTTATTATTCTTTAGTTGCACATTGATTGTGGAGTTCATACTTTTGTTTCCATGGCTTCAGAGATCAATATAATATTTAAAGTTCGTGTCACTCAAATACAGACTCCATTAAGTAAAATAATAAAGTACATTGTACCTACGTATTAGTGGAAAAATACTTTGAAAGAGCTATAACCTTTTTGTCTAGTTGTCTAACACGAGCTTTGGGCTACGAGCGTCTTCAAAGTCGTTAAAATAACATTACAAAGATGTTTACTTACGATTTATGTAAATTAAGCTAGGTATTAAACCCAACTCAAGAATTTAAATGTTACTCAGGGCTGCACCTAAAACAATATTCCAATCATAGATTTGAATTTAAAATACGTAAATCAAGTACAATATTTAATATAAAAAGAGACAACATTATAATTTCGAGGGCTGAGTCTAATCAAAAACACAATCATCATCATCATCAGCCGTAAGACGTCCACTCCTGACGAGGCCTCTCCCATAGGATGTAATGGGGCGATTTGTCATAATATATATATAATTCGTGTTGAGTACTCTGGCGGATGCTGCTTATCGCCTGGTGTAATTTATACATCTTAAACCACAGCAAAAACGCAATAAAATAATATTTTCTTAAATTAAGAAAAAGTCACAAAGCTTTTGGCTAATTTCGTTTGTTTCTTAATATGATGCATAATTAGGATTTTTTATACATTCATTCACTTACATACAAATGAAGTAAGTGGTAGAGTTTCTTGTGAAATAGTTCACCCGGGGAAGTACTATCACCATAATATATTTCTGCGGCTAGTAGTAGTGCTCCATTGCTTGTTCCGGGTGCCGGTGAAATTACAGGCACATGAGACTTTTCGTCTTTATGTAAATATTTGGGTGAAGGGCGCAATGCTATGTTACGTAGGGCGCGCCTTTGGTGTACGTTAACTAAGAGGTAAGGTAGAGAGAATAGAATAGAACAGAAAGAATATAATTTATTTGTATAAAAAAGTTACACAGAGACACATAAAAAACTTACGACTAAGAGGAAACAGACCCAAAGGTACAAAGTGTAACTCCAGTAACAAAATGGCTCTGCCTCAGCATGAGTTGGTTGACTAACCCCCTTATTCATAATCATTTTATAAACCTATTTTAGTTAAAATATGTTTTGACTTATGACATTTTACATCAGAGAGAACAAAACAAAAGCAATTTTAACTAAAATAGGTTTAAAAAATTATTATGAATAAGGCCTAAGAGTTTTAAAATGTTAAAAAATTTACCTCCTCTTCTGAAAAGCTTGAGTTCACATTAGTATTCAATACCTAACATAAAATCGTACTATCTTTTGAACTTTTCTGATGAGATAGAAAATGATTAAAATATTATACAAAAAAAAAACAATTCTACAAACAATAATTTTGTTATATATACATTTCTAGGTTACAGTCAGTGATAGGTATGTCACTAATATTATAAATGTGAATGTTTGCGAGTATGTTTGTTACTCCTTCAAGCTGAAACAGCAGGAGCGATTTGCTTGAAATTTGGAATGGAAATAGCTTATACCTTGAATACATTATATATTATATATAACATAAAGGCTATACCTTTTATACCGATATTCCCACCGGATCGAGACATATGCGGGTGGACCCGCGGGGCGCAGCTAGTAAAGTATAAAAGAGAAGAACCCAGGCTCTAGAGACTTTACGCGGATGAACTTGCAAAGACACTTTTTCTGTCAATCGTATTTTTCGTAGATATCTACGTATTAGGTACAGTTGGCTACTCAGAGCACTTTCACATTTTCGATTAAAAAAAAAAGCACAACATTATTTCAGAACTGTTTTTTTATTATTAAGGCGTCTGAGGATAATCTTCTAAATTTTACCAGTGTCAGTAGTTATAATATGAAATTCAATAGAATATCAGCCCTCCTATTCCCTAAATGAAAGTCGCTCGGTGACTATAACGTTTGACAGGTAAAATGATCATCAATTGCTAAAAATTATCATTAAGAATTGTCAATTGATGGTAATTTTACTTGTCAAACGTTAGTCACCAGTCGGCTGGTCGTTGTAATCCTCGGTCAAGCCATGTTCTAGTAAAGCGATGACAGTTTTGCTAGAATGTTCGTGGAAAAAAGATGATTTACTTTCGTGGTTTGTCAAAGTCACAATGTCACAAAGTCAAATTGTCATTTGGCAGTTGACCACGCGCGCAGCGCTATTTTCAACGGTGTAAGCTAAAATTCGAGACGGCCGTGAATAACATTACAATTCTTCGAAGAGCATAACACAACATTGGCATCTTGTAAATATGCCAATCAAGTTCTCGTCTCAACCGTCATTACATAGGCATAACCAGCCTATTTACGTCCACTACGCTTCCCAGGCGAATTGGTAATCGCAGTTGGTAATAAGTAATCAGATGTATGCTACTGCCCATACTCTGATGTATTTCCTTTAGTTTTTTACGACACCCACTGAAGGAGAAGGAGGGGTATGTTCTTAGACCGGACACACCACAGCAAAACCATCATTAAATTGTTAAATCTCATACTAACCTGCGTTTGATTAAGGTTTGAAATACGACATTAGAAATGAACGTGTTCATTTCCGACCGAAAAGAAAAACTCCAAGCTGTCGACTAAAACAACTGGTACATTAATAATTGTCTGACATGATAAATATGTCTCAATTCCATTTCACTTACTAAGCTTACATTACATAACGAATATTGATGTAGGAAATGCCTGACTGAGATTTATCGTAGCTTGGCTTTTAGAAGACGGTGAGTTACCTACTCTAAATACTTATTCAGTACCTCTGAAACAACAAGCACAATTTATCATTTTGGGCCTAATAATAGACCCCTCCTTCTCCTCCCACGGATGTAGTAAAAGTTAAGGGATTACACCAGGGGATGAGCAGCAGCATCCATCTGAGTACTTAACACCAAACTGCGATCACCAATCCACTTACCAAGCATGGTGATTATGGCGTCTCCCCATTGCATCCTATGGGGGAGGCTTCGACCGACAGTGGACGTCTAACGGCTGATAACGATAACAAATGTGAAAGCTTCAATCTTCGTTTATTTATTTATTATTCAATCATGCGTCGTATACAGCGGTTGATCGGTATTTGAGAAAAAAAATCTAGATAAGCTAGCAATGAAGTGTAAACAACCATGTTAAAGCTTTGAGTTTCTGTAACATAAATTACCATTCGTTACTTTCGCTGGCTTACGACTTGCTCGCGGTTCCGCCCGCGTGGTACCTCATATTGGCTCCGCCAGCGTGGAACCTTTGTTATAAATTATAGCTTTGATTTAATTTTTGTACAGAAATCGTGAAATTGTGAAATCTCTATGGTACTTTCAGTAACCTTAGAATTTGGAATTTGGAATGCTAGGAGTCTTTTTTTAGGAGTTTTTTTTTACAAATAAACGAAAAAGTCTTAAATTGAGGAATTTCACTATTTTTACTCCATAGAGTCTCGGATTTGTCCGTTTTATTTATATTTAAATTAATGAAAAAAATTCTTGAAACAACTTCTTGGAATACTTATATACGGAGTTATAAAGCTACATATTATTTTCAACATCACCATAGACGATTAAATAAATAATTCCACGCCCTTTAAGGGTAGAATACATTGTATCCATTATTATAACTGTGAAATCTTATAAACATGTAATTCAGCAATAAATATACTTTTACTTTGACTTTTATCTCTAAGCCTAGTGAAAGTTTGGGAAGTAGCGCTACCATAAACGCTAAGCCAGGGTTTTCTTAGAGAGCGGCGGAACTACATAAACTTACGAAAATAAATAAGCCATCTCCGCTACATTACGACCGTAATTTCTAACTAGTATCTACCACAGGTTTTAGTCTAGGTAGTTAAATACTACCTAGACTAAAACCTAATGGTACTTAGTAAAATAATGGTCTGCAACTGGAGTAATTCCGTACAACTGGAATAAAAAACCTACCCACATATGTAGTTCCGAAAGCCTCATTTATCGGCCAGCGCTCTGATAACAGGCAATTCCGTGTCATATGTCACAGCTCGCCTTTCGCGAAGTTGAAACGAGATTGTAGGACGAATAATAATACTTTCGCTGTGTATCTTATTTGCTCTGTGAAATATGACGGTGATATATTTTTAGTTTTGCTCATATTTCGGTAGAAGTACGAAAACGTAGGCGGTAACAAAAATTACATTTGTTGGAGCGAATGCTATGCTATATTTTTAGCGTTGCATTCACCTTATTAGGTAGGGCGTTATCTTCCTTATAAATGTTATTTAAATTTAAGCATTGCTTAAAATTAGTCCTGTCTCTGTTTGACATTATACAATAGTATGCAATGGTAAGGGATGGCAACATTTTAAGCATTGCTTATGTTTTGACATATTTTTATAAGTACGCCCCATAGGTAATTTGGAAGTATGTTACCGAAGTGAATAAAATAAGTGCGATGCCTCCGATAATTATTAAAAAGAAACATTTAGTAAGTAAATTATTTTTAAGTATTTTAAATACAAAATCAACCATTTGGAATATACATTCAACCAAAACAAAACTCTTACATAGGTAGGTATCTTTATTTCGTACACCCACTTTCCCATTCACTTTATAAAGCAAACAAGCCTTAACATTACTATTCAGTATACAAACTATTATTGTTATTATTAAATTATAATATAGTACAAAGTTTCGTAGCCAATATAAAAGCTGGTTTGTTCATTTATATACTCATCAAAAAATTGGTAGGCAGGGACCTGAGCAAAGAATCAATTAGGATTACGGATATTGTTCCGGAATAAGTATTGTTGGTTGTTTGGTAAAAGGTTTATTTTATTACGTACACGATACGGTTAGTCTAGTACGTGAAAGAATCCGAAATGATGAAATCCGTAGAAGAACCAAGATCACCGAAATAGCTCTCAAAATTATTTAATGTTGAAGTGGCAGGTGAAAAGCTCGCAGAGCAACCGTTGGGGAATAAAGGTTCTCGAGGTAACCACAAACCGGACAACGCAGTAGAGGAAGGCCCTCCTTTTAATGGGCTAAAGACGTTATAAAGGTCACAGAAAGTCGGTGGATGGAGGTGGTTCAAGGGGAAGGGGGGTTCTTTCTTAGGGGTAGGTCTATGTCGACCTGTATACTTCTACAGGCTGATGATGATGACTTCTAGTTATAAGATAGGTATAATAACGTTTCTCGTAAATAATTATGTCACAAGCAGAAGTTAAAAACTAATCTTACTAGTGGTTCGCCCCGAACTGAGACCTCGCGATAACACCTTTATCAGCCCGACTACTTAACTAAGTAATTTCCATATTTTCTATTATTATTTTTGAAAATTTTCACCTAGAGGTCTACCAGTACAGTACAGGATCTATCAGTAACTACTCCATTTTCCTACACATCATCGAAATAACCTTTGAATAGGGCTAAGCAACGGGGCGTAATACTACATATCTGTTAGTACCTATTTCAAGTACCTGACGAATTAATTGATAACGTCCTTTTGACGAAAACCATAGAACTCCAACGTCATTCAAATTCCTAGAAATGGGAGGTTAACAATGGATGTTATATTGGTTATTGTTTTATGGAGTACAAGTTTCAAATTATTTCAATTTCAGACTTTTCCCTGTAGTTGTGACACAGAAGCCACAAGCATACCAAATTTCAGCATTGTGGGATTGCTGGAATTACCCTAGAATTTTTGATTTTTACGTTTTTTATTTTCCCTACTATCTCGAAAACTACTAATGCTAAATACTTATTAAAAACAGTTTTGAAATGTCCAACCAAAGCGCTTTCATTAGACACCCCACTTGATCTGACTGTCTCACTTTTATTTTTTTTACCCCCTCTTGGCCCCCAATATCTCAGCAACCCCCTGACCAATATAGCTCATAACCTTACCTACAAATTGTACCAATACTATCTACCCCCATACCAAATTTCATGAAGATCGGATTAACGGTTTGAAAGTTTTCATCGGACAAACATACATACATACATACAAACGCCGATTCTTCCAACTTGACTCAGAGAACTCGCTTCGCTCGTTCAATTACTTGTCTTAGTCTAGTAGTAGTCTTAGTAGCCTCTAGAAAATGATGAGAATCGGATCAGGCTTTTTTCATTGTGTAAGAACGAGACACGGGTCTTTATGAAGAAAGATGTTCATGAAAAAATGTTCGTGAGATAAGACGGATAGTGATTCCGTAGACACATCTGCAGACTTTGATGTAGTGTTTCGGGATTCATTTTATCAGAAGATCAGCTGTTCTTTCATTAGAAATATCAGCAATAAGTATATTTTCAAAGAATACAAGCATGGCAATAATTTAGAAAAAAAATACCTGAGTATTGGTTTTCGGTGCCTTGGTGTGTCCGGCCAAAGAATCCCTCCATCTCTTTCCGTGGATGTAGTAAAAGCCTTACTAAGAGACTAGATCAGCGGATGGGTAGCAGCATCCCCCTGAGTACTTAATACCGAACTGAGATCAACAATCCGCCTGCCAAGCGTGGTGATTATGGCAAATTTATGGAGGATTTGCCATAATCAACCACTCAATCAATAAATAAAATAATAAATAAATGCTGGACATTTCACACAACATTATCTAGCCCCAAGCTAAGCAGAGCTTGTGTTATGGCAACTAGATAACTGATATACTTAATACAATACATCTTAATATATTGATATTTTTTATTATACATAGAAAATACCCAGAACACCCTGAACAAATATCTGCAGATCGTACAAATATTTGTTCCGAGACGGGAATCGAACCCGCAACCTCCTGCGCCGCAGGCAAACCTTCGCCCGCCGCGCCACAGAGGTCGTCAAAACGAACGAACTGAGGCCTTACTATGAATCAATTGTATGAGAAAACATTTTATTAAATTTGATTTGCTCCGTTTTTTCTTCCAATATCAATAAAACAATCCTTACATGAAACTGAATCGATACGCATTAAAAAAAAGTCAAATCAATTTTTTTTATTTTTTTTTTTATTTAGGAACAAGAAACCGTGGCATAAAAATACAATTGAAAACGATGATAATCTGCAGAAGTTAAAAAAACTGTGTCGCAGACACCAACAAGTTGATCAAAACAACTCATTTTTATGGAGAACTCACGCTTGACCAGAAAAGTAACTATGCTAAAATCGTTTTCATACAAAATGAGTAAATGGTTCCAAAGATAGTTTTCCCGTATCTCTTAAGGATTCGGATATGCCCATACTGTCCCAGATAAAAAAAAAACACCCTGCATATATAGTGATAGAAACGCTTGCTAACAAGTGTTTACTGACAGATTGCGGGGCCGAGCTACTCGAAGGCAGTTTGAATTTAGCAGTTTGATTCAATACCCACCAACTCTCTAGAGTTCTAACAATAACTTTACCAGAATTTAGGCAAAGTTGTATTAAACTGAATCGTGTCGATACTATTGAAAATTCAAAATATGATCAAAGCAATATCCATCTTTTTCTATATTTCTTTATTCGATCTTACCTAAGCATTTTTGTGTAGAAAATGTATACGAAACCAAGATATTCAGATGATCTAGCCTTGTTTACACATAAATATAGACGGGTCCTGAATATTAAACAAAGGAAACCAATTTCTTATCTGATAAGTTTCTGCTATTGACATGCAAAACTCTAGCAGATATAACTCATTTCCGACTTAAAAAAAAAGGAGGTTCTCAACTCGGTTGTATTATTTTTTGTGCACCTAATCAAAGCCAAAGTCAATAAAAAAAAACAAAACAGAAAATTTTTAACGGTCTTATGAACTAAAATGACTCCTGTTCCAACGCGACCAAGCCTAGAAGAACCAGGGCAACAAACACAGCTTAGCTCGATTTGATGACCCTTCTCACTACTAGGTGGGAAGCGCCTGTGTGATGCCTCGAGAACAATAAGAAGCTAATACATAGAAAAAGAGAACTTAAAAACCTTAGGCAGGTAGTCAAAAGGTAACGCTGAATTTATAGTTTAATGCTAAAAGAACGAGTACCCTAGGTTTACCTAACGCTGGCTGGGCAAATTCTGAACAATAGCTAAGTTTAATAATAATAAGTTTGAATTCTTAACTTATTTTAGCTATAGTAACCTGCTAGCATTACCTAACCGTAACTTATATAGGACTACATCAAGATATGCAAAGTAAGGCTTTATTTGGTTGCTAGGCATTCTCCCCATTCTACGCCCCATAAAATATCCACTAGTTTTTATTGCTGTTTTAATACTGCCACGTAGGTAACTCAGTGACATAGAAGCCCTTTGTTTTCCGAGCCTTTTCTTGATCGGCAGAGCTTAGGGCTAACAGTCCCACTGCACTTTCTAGAAGTTTCGAAAAACTAACGAAACCATTCTTTCTCTTCTACGATTGCTCTCACACCGGGACAAATGTTTGTATGATCTGCAAATATTTGTCCCGGGTCTGGATGTTATGGTACCATGGTACTCGTAGTTCCTGATACCCATGACACAGGGAATCATAGTGTGGGATCATGACTACTTACTGGTGTTAGGTATGTTATGAGATGCTCAATCGGGGGTATGGGTATTCCCGCTCCTTCTACCAATCGGAGTTTCGATTGGAGGACCGGGAAAGACCACTAAGTCACTTAATTTTGAATCACGGAATTTAAAATAGCTTTCTAATTGCAATCTATGGAAGAGTGGATGTCTAACGACTGATAATGATAATGATGATGCTATTGACATGTAACTTGTTGAAAACTGCGTAAACAGGTACTTTGTTACGATGTTTCCCGTAGCTGAAGCACGCTGAAGTTGAAAAGTCGTGATGTTTGGAGGGACTAGTAACGTTCAAATTCTATTAATCTTGCATCCAACAGTTCAAATACCGGGCTACAACACGCCACAGATGGTCACTAAAACTTTTGTTTACATAATTTGTAACATCGAAACACGTTCAACACAGTTGGTATTTGGGTGGATTCGCTTTTAATTACGCCTTGAATTTTCACAGACTGTACATCATTAGCAAGATCGTCACCGGTACGACTAGCGCAAGCTGATCAACGTTACCAATAGCTAGTCACTAGCAAGACGATAGTAAATGTCAAATATTAGGATCGAGATAAATAGACGTTACTTAGTCCGTACTAATGCTTAGAACTGTCCTTGTCACTGTCACACAAATGTTAAAATACGCGTGCTAGAGAGTGACAGGGACAATGCTAAGCACGGCACGTGCTAAGTAACGTCTATTTATTTCAACCTAAGAGGATAGGTCACCGCTAACTAGCAAAAGGGCGCTAGCAATAATAGCCAAATTAGAAGCAAACTTCATCCGCATGCAAAAGAGCGTATTTTGTTTGAAGAAATAATAAGTTCTTCAAACTCCATGAAGCTTTGTACCTACACGTGATCAGTACCTACACTAATATAGATAATATAATAATATAACTAATACTACTAGCTGTAAGTTTTCCAAAAATGTATAGTATAAAATAAAATATCTAGACCCGTGGTGCTTTAGTTTCTTACAAAATTATATGGTTACCTAATCATATATATAAAAAAAAACTTATTTATAAAAAGCTGACGCTCCACGGTTTTGGATAATAGTGTACTGATTATGTGTACAAGGCTGATGATGATAATAAATATTATTTCAATCATTTGTGGTCAGAGTGAAATATGTTTAACGACCGGTTTTATTGATTTTGTCGATAACTACCTATATACATAAATAACACCCTCAGCAGTCACATACATAGTCCTGTCCCCCTATTCCCTAACTGAAAGTCACTCGGTGACTTCTACTAGTACTACGTTTGACAAGTAAAATAGCCATCACTTTGACAGTTCTTGAAGATAATTTAGAGCAATTGATGGTCATTTTACTTGTCAAACGTTAGTAGTTAGTGACTTTCAGTTAGAGAATAGGGGAGCGATTACCACACTAAGGTTCCCTGTGTTGTAGGTATCACGAACTACGAGTACCATGGTACCACAACACCCGGACCCCAAACAAATATTTGCAGAACATGCAAAAATGTGTGCCTGAGTGGGAATTGAACACGCACCTCTTGCATCTCAGCCGGCGCGGCGGGTCATCATAATTAGTTTTCGGTCTGCACGCTGGTCGCGTGAGGTCTTTGTTAAAATCCAAAAATATCTTTACATATTGATTATTTTAATGTCATATCTTCAAACAAAATCTTGAATCAGTATTTTTGTACATTTGAGTTTTTTTGTGAATAAATAAATTAAAATTGAATACAGACTAGATTCGCAATCTACCTAAGGCAAGCTTTGCAAAGGGCCATGACCTTCCTAATACTATTGGTGCGATTTAAGTCAATGTTTGAATATTTTCCTTAAATAAGCTTACCGAAAGCTGTTGACCGGTTTCCAATATCACAGGATTATATGAAATGTCAATTACCGACCACCCAGATTAAAAGAGTAGATGGATATCTAACTTTACATACATTATATTATATTATATAGAGGTACCTATCGCGTTAGGGGGCGTACGTACATAACATTTAAATTATCACACCTAAATTGTATCGCCTTTGTCACCACTTAATTTTATACTGTACTTATATATATTTACTTTAGTTTTGTTAGGACCAATGATTCAAGCAACTGACACAATGTTTTAAAGGTAAAAAACCTCAGAAATGAGATGAGATCGTCTCTTCTCTATATTTTAAGTTATTGCTTAAGATATGTGTAAAATCGGTAAAACGTGGAACAATGAGCGGATTTTTTGCCGGTTGCTGTGTTTACCAGCTGGCAAGCAGTTGCAAAGGGTATTCGCTTTGAAGCGATTCTATTTCTACAGTCGTAATATAATTCAATAGACCACGTGAAATTTTGATAGCTTACGTCACTCTCATATATTGCGGTAAGGCTAGCATAGGCTGAATAACGATACCAAGATTCTAGAGAGATGGTCGCAAATGTTAATATTGGCCAATGACATCGGGGTAGCTTGAAATATTTATAATTTGATTGGTTAATTCAAATATTATTCTTCATTTATAATCGTCTCGCTAGTGACTCGCTATCGTTACCAACCTTAGTAACTGTGCTAGCCGACTGACTTCCCACTAGCGTCTTGGTAGAGTAAGGCCGTTTGTCCACCGCCGCCGTCACCGTCACGTCACCGAGAATGAGATGACGGTGCTGAAGTAGCGATACATACACATAGTATCTTTTACTATGGACGAACTTCATTTAATATTAAATTAATTAAGAATGTGTACTGCGAGCTATATGTCAAGACCTTTCGTCGTCGCATTCTAAGGGGAGGCCTGCAGTGGACTTCTACAGGCTGATGATGATGATGGTGATTATGATGATGATAACAATGAAGTGTTCATCCTCTATCTATCTATCTACGCGTATAAAGCTCGAGATCTACTGACACCAACACCAGTACTGCAATCACCAATCCAACTGTCTAAAGTGGTTTTTTTTTAGGATTGACTTTATTCGGACCTCAAATGGTCGATGCTGTATTACCGGGCTTTTGGTGAGCGCAAAAGGCGCTCAACCAGTGGTGATTATGGCAATCACCCATAGTGTGGGTGCGGCCTCTTCCAGCAGTGGACGTGTAGAGGCTGCTGATGATGATGATGATAATGGGCTTAAGATGGGAGTAAACGAAATTGCTTCAACAACATTGTTTGTTCCAGATTTATTCTACGATGCAACCGGTGATGGTTCTACAAACACAAAATGATTGAAGATAATCCTGGCAATATAACAAGGACACTGACGAATCTATTTGAAGAGATGTTGCATGAGACGGAAGAGACCAATGAAAACCGCAGTAATGTGGACTTCTCACAGTTCTTATCAGCATTGCGAGAACAGAGTACAAGGAACAGCAGTAATGAACTGGACTTCGGAATGTTGGTGAAGCTGGTGGATGGGTTTAGAAGTAAATTGAATCTCACTAGGTCTTCGGAGCCGTTTTGCAATAATTATTGCGATGGCAACATCCGTGACGTCATCCTGGCGTACAACAGTATTCATGGATATTTGAGTCTTATTGTAAGTATTCACACACAGTTCACGGCGGTTGTAATGGCACATTTCAGACAAGAAAGTGTCCGGTAAATATATATTTTTTTATACTACTTACATAAAGATGAAAATTCTCATGTGCCTCTAATTTCACCGTACCCTGCAAACCGAAACACAGCAATGCGAGCACATGCTTGGCGGTTAAAATAGTACGGTGGTAGTTCTTCCCCGGACGAACTCTTTAACTTCATCTTACGGGAGTGACATGGTCACTTGTGACAAAACTCCTGTTAAATAAAAAAGAAAATTAAAAAAAACTCTTTCACAAGAAGTTCTACTATTAACAAAACGCTAACACACAAACGTTCAGTTTTGTGTCTATGGTGGAAGCGTCATGCGCTACCCTAACATGTCCTGAAGTGCGATTGAGAAAACTCAGACCCGATATTTTTCCGCGAAGTCTTAGATGGCCAAAGTAACAGTCTTGTATAGTGATACCAACTTTTCAGTTATCAGCGTCGCTAGTGGAGAATCGAATAAAAATCGTCGTTCCCCACTATATTTTCTCTTGCCGCTTTTAGAAATAAATAATGCATACATACATTTTTCAATTAGGATAAATGCATTGGTGTACGCCCGAAGTTTAATCTCACGATCTTTGGATATAAAGTCGGGGTATCTCCTACCTAACAAGGCTGAACATGACAACAGCTTGCGGATTTTGCGGATTACGTAAGTCTGTTGCTATTGGTTTAATGCCGTTTCTATCCAAAATGACGCTTTTGCGGTTACATAAAACGACTGCGTAAATGAGGTTATCACAAAAACGTAATTTCATATTGAAACAGCATTGAAACCAATTAAAACAGAATTACGCAATCGCGCCACATATAACGCCAACATGAAAGAACCTGAAGTCGTCTTTTTAAAACTTTTACAATCAAAGCTTTTCGTGACACACAAAACGTTTAAGAAAAAAACGCATTGCAATTCTGTTTGAGCCGTTTAGAGACAAACATACAAAACAACCTCAACCCCAAACACATATACCATTTCTACGTTCCGTCGTCGGTTCAGGAAGCATTTTTCACGACAAATGCCAAAGAAAGTAAAAGCAGTAAAAGGTAAGGAAGCAATTAGATAAATGGCAGTTGTGACGTCAGACATTTACAGAGCCCTTTTGGGCCGCAGTCTATTTCAGCCAATTAATTACTTACACTCAGTTTTATTTTCAGTACTACTAGGCCACATGCACGTAGGATGCTGGTTGTCTGTCGGCTTACACGTTTCTTACAAAAAAGCGTGCTGATATTGAAGTAACTTTGTAAATGTTTTTCCTAGTTAACATAAGCAGTTATTTGTAAATAATTAATTTTTGGGACAAACATAAACCGACTTCAAGCCTGTGCCTATAATGTAGGTAATTCATATTTGAATAAACGCTATCTATCGGCGGGTAGGTATTTAAGTATTTCTATAACGCCATCTGTCGACGTCTAGCAGTATCATCTAGCGCTGAACCAAGAATGACACACTAAAATATTAGGTTTTTTCTATTAGTACAGGCAAATTAGCAAAAAGTGTGGACCTAAGTCGTGTAGTCGTGGATTCTTATGGAAACGTTAGATGACACGAAAAGAAGCTTATCCTAAGTTTGCATCGTTTCTGGCGCATACGGAACCCTTTTAAATATTAGGTACAAACTTAAAAAGGCCGTAAATTTTAAAATAGAAAGAAATCACTTGATGCATGAGTGCATTATGATTTTAATAAAAACCACGTGCATGTAGGGAACACAGTGTTGAACAAATGCATTTTCCGTAAAAAAAAAACAGTATAAAACTTCCGGCGGATGTAGTACTAATTAAATGAATAAGTTTAAGTCGATTTCCAGAACTACATTAATTTTCCCCGAAGTAGAGCGACAATAAAATATGGAAAAGTGCCTTCCGTGAGACCCACCATGGTGCAAACCTGGTAATGTATTTCGATCATTTTTCTGATATGTCTATCAATTTGCACCGACTACCTTAATTTTCCCGGAGCCGTAATAACCACAAAACGTTTTTTTTGTAAATGTTTTTTTTTGTATGTTCCGTATGTCGGATTTAAAAAATACTTGGTGCAAATGTAGATCATAACGGTTCAAAGTCTATGCCAAATTGCACCGTCTACTTCTATTTCCCCCATTAAGTTACGGATATTTTTATGGTTTTCACCCTATTTCACCCTGTTCCGGAGGATGAAATTACTGATGCTTATTATTAGAGGTGATTTTTAAGCCATACAAAACAATTAGAAAAGTTTTCATAACTACATCTAATTAGTTCCACATTTGTGCAAAAAATCACCTAATTTGACTGTACTATATAGGAACCACAAAAAAACAAATTTTTCAAAAAATACTGAATCAATTTCGATAAAACTTTATGGGACCTCTGAAGAATAACCTACCGAACAAAAAAGAATCATCAAAATTAATGCAAAATTGACGGAGTAACAGCGTAACATACAAACAAAAAAAAAAAAACGTACGGGTCGAATTGAGAACCTCCTCCTTTTTTTTGAAGTCGGTTAAAAACAACAAGAACTCTAGAAGATGTGAGAAGTAATTGTTTTTATAATTGAAGTTTACCGGTAGGGCGCTGATGGCCTTTTGTACGCGAACGAAGTTCGCTTCGTTTTTTCTTTTTTTTTTTTTTCGATTTTTCGATTTTCATCAAACTCTATGAAATTTTGTACAAATGATCAGTATACTAATACGTAGACTCAGAAGACTCATAAGGCGTCAGCTTTTAAAAAATAGTTTTTTGAATTTATTATTTAGTAAGTACCCATTAAATCATTTTATAAGAAACTAACGCATTACGGGTCTAGATAATAGTGATCATGTGTACAAAGTTTCATGGAGTGTGAAGAAACAATACCTAGCTAAATTAGAAACAAACTTGCACCCTTTTGCTAGCTACAAGCGGTGGTGTGGTCTCTTAAGAAAAAAAAGATGTGGTTTCTAGCTGACATTGTTGTTGTAGAATGTAGACCAATATAGTGCGCCATTTTACCGTTTCAAAACAAGCGACGAAAACCCGCTTTCTATACGTAGTTTGCGGAAGTAATTAATGGACGGCTTTAATTGTTTTATGTTAGCTATTTCTGTAACAGAATGACGGGGACTTTTATAAACTACACAAAAAATTGTAAAGATTATAAGTATTTAAGAATTTTAGTAATTCATTTATTTCATTAATTAATTTTAACCTACTTAAGTATTTTTTTTGAGGTTTCACTTGTGGCCTTTACGAATCTGATGACGCAGTTTAGAAAGCCTTCGTTCTCGATGAACCGACGACATTGTTAAGGTCACATTCAGTGGATGGAGGCAGCTCATGATCATTCATCGTGGCCTTCTATGGGGTATTCAATGTCTACCAGTGGACTTCTACATGACAATGATAATGACGATGATGAATTTCAGAATGTATTTTTATTTTTAATCACATTTACAGGTTTTTTAAAGTGTTGACTCACGCTTTTAGGCAATATGAGTTAATCATATCTTAAGAATTTTGACCTGATGTGGAGCGAACCGTTAGTGGCGCAGTTGGTTTACCGACTTATCCCTGGTTGCAGGTTCGAACCACGCTTGGTCGGTAATTTTTAGGGTATTATAAAACATTTTCAGGTTTCTATAAATTTATTGCTCATATCATCATCATCATCAGCCTGTAGATATACTACCTAATAAGTTTTGTATCATGAAAAAAACCCCCTTTCAAACAGATGATGAAAGCAAAACTGCTCCATCATCAGGTCACGAGACATGTCAGATACTTTTATTTAGTCTGTTTGTGAGGCTTGTGTAGATATTTTGACAAACACCCATTTACAAAGAACTTTTCTGAATAAAAGATCGTTTGAGTCCGACATGAGTGAAAAGCTTTATCCTTCTTACATAAGAATGTATAATTAATTATGCTACTGATGAACACCTACGCCCGTTTCATAGTACATCTTTTAAGTAATGTTGAATAGGGTAGCTTACGGTGAAATTTTAATGGACTTCGAGGCAGGGATTCTGCGAATTCGTACATTAAAAGATTTCAATTTTGAAGGGGAAGCACGATGAACTTTACATGACGGATGAATATATCTGATGAAATGAGTTTTGTAATAAGAAAAGAAAAGACTATAACCCCATAATCATTTTTAGTTAAAATAGCTTTTGTTTTGTTCTCTCTGCTGTAAAATGACATACTCCAAAACAAGACAAAAGCTATTTTAGCTATCAAAGGTTTAAAAATCGATAATGATTAAGAGAGTAAGAAGGTACTACCACTTTCGCTAGTAGTAGAGCTCCTTTTGAAAGAGTCCGAAGCACTACCACCATACATATATATGCTGCCAAGAAGTAATGTGAGCATTGTTGTGTTCCGTTTGAAGGGTAAAATACAGGCATATGATATTTTTCATCTTTGAAATCCCCTTTAAAGGGGATGTCTAATAAGGATTTCAGGAATAACCCTCTTAGAATGATGGGCGCAGAGCAATGCCAAGTAGGGTGCGCTCTAGGTGGACGTGATCTAAGAGGTATTGCAATTGTAATGGGCTGGGGTTAACACTTAACATCAGGTGTTCCACATTTCAGTTCAGCCATACTAATTTGAAAAAACCGGTTCAAAAAAAAATTAAAGATAGCCTTTTTTTTCAATTCTGACACCAGATTCGTGATAAGACATCATGGAACCTTCGCTACAGATTAAAAACCAAAAACATAAAAGTTGTACTATTACATAAAAACAAAATTTGTGGCGTCGTTACAAGTGGGAGACAGTGCCACTTTTATTCCATCTGTTACAGTTGTTACAGTAACAGTGTTGTTGTTGTTACAGTGGGACCGAACAGATGAGGGACAGTGGGAATAAACGATTTATTCCCTTAAAAACAAAAAAAAACTACCATCATTTAGGCCGTCGCAGGTGATAAATCTCTCGAGTAATGTTAATTAAATTGAATAACATTAGTTTTACGTTAAACCAGTAGTTTTCAAACAAACGTTAAATATGATAGGATTACTTGTTACGCAAAGTCTCCAGTTTTTGTGCAAAAATTTAAAACACAGCACAATTTCGTCTCATTTTATATTCATGTAAAAAAGCTATAAAACGTGTTATTGAAAATGTTATATTATAAAAGATGTCTAGCTATGGCTACCCACTCATTCTTTGACATAGTTATAACAGTGTACGTGCTCTTAAAACACCAGGAAAACCATGTCATTTTCCCCCAATATTTAATTCCTGTCATGTTTTTTAGACTTTTCCACTGATAAATTTTCAACTCAAAATACCGTCTTCTGACTTAGTTTATAATGGTTTTCTTTGAATTTGCGGAGAACTTGCAAATCATCTAAAATTACAAAGAGGAATGGGTTTTTAAAACCCAGCTTATGTACCTATAGTAATGAATTTTGTTAACAAGGATAATGGTTTTTGTGTAGCAGTCTATAAAAGTCATGTGGCTATCTCACTTTTCTCACAAAAATAGCTCCCATCAAAATATATATTGATGGGAGTGTCAATAACTTGTATTTTTTGAAGACGGTCTACATTAATCTGATTGTTCCATCTCCTAGATTGCTCGCAGACTTACATTTCTTTTGAGTGTCAAATTCCTTTTGTATGTCTGTAGAATTGTACAAAAATGTACTCTTTGTCATATAAAATGTAGTAATGATTAGTTACTGTTATTCCATTGTTTTGTAATGGTTTGTGAAAGTTCGTTCAGCTGATTTTTTTTCAAGCTTTAACCTTAACCTGTTAGTAGTAATAGTTAGTTAGTTATTTAGTGTGGGACAAATTTTGAAACTGAATTTTGAACCAGTTCCACCCAACCTGTTGAGCTGAAATGTTCCATGCCTGTCAAGTTCAGATGACAATACAATATTATAGTGACCTCGAGCTGATCTGATGATGTAAACGGAAGGTGGACAATGGAACTCCTCAATGATTAATAGCCGCCTGGCAGTGTATGGGCTCATTTTAAACAACTTACGGTTCCGATCAATAATTTAATAAAAGCTCCCTTGTCTATTTACACCAAAATTAAATCAAATATATTTTTAAATAATTTTAGTACTTATAGCTCAAAATGATTCATTTATTAAAATATGTATCGACCAGTTTCTTGTCAAGGTACGTATTTCAAAAACTTGTTTACGGCGTTTTTGAACTCTTTGTATTTTTTTGAAATAAATATATTGAATTGAATTAATAATTAAATTATTAATGAATTGATATAAATTGCCGTACTTAGCTACGTATTCTTTGTTACAGGTTTGTTTTTTCGGTAGTCTGGCAAATGCCCTAAATGTGGCAGTGCTGACGCGGCGTGACCTGGCCGCGGCTCCCATCAACCGGCTACTGAAGTGGCTCGCGGTGGCAGATGTCTTTGTTATGATGGAGTATGTTCCTTTCGCCATCTATAGATACCTGGTGAGTTTTAAATACACTAAAAACCTACGAATCGTTAACCAGACTCCGCATAAAGCTTCTTTTGTTGCTCTTATTTCTCATACTCTACTGTCACTTACAAGCATAGCAGTTAGTATTGGGAGTTACAAGGATATTATGGTTGTCTCAGCCTTACTTTTACATATGCATCCAGACTAGAAGTATAACATAACACACAGTTAAATACATAGTATTGATCCCACACTAGGATTCCCTGTGTCGTGGATATCAGGAACTACAAGTACCGTGCTACCACAACACCCAAACCCGGAACAAATATTTGCAGATCATGCAAACATTTGTCCCGTAGCGGGAATCGAACCCGCACCTCTTGCGTCTCAGCCGGCTACTCACCCGCCACGCCACGGTGGTCGTCATCAGTTATGGTTGATCTGTTTGAGAGAATCGGCTGCAGCGATCATATTTTATAACAAATTCAATGTAGCAAGAGAAATAGAAAGAAGAAAAATATTTGTATAGTAGCTAAATATTTAAAGACAAAATTAATTTGTGACTCGGGTGTCATTTTAAACTCCATGGATATTTTTTATATTCTGCCAATATTATGATATATACGAGGGTAAAAGTTATTTTCTATATAGATATTTAATATTGAATTAATAGAGTTTAGAATTCCATGCCAAATACGGAAAATTTGTGGTAGGTATTTCTTGTTGAGTCCCCTTGAAAGCTTTTAATTTATTCGTATCAACAATAGGGCTGCAACTTGCACAAAAAACAACTTTATGATCTTGCAACTTTATGTTATGTCCCAACTTTATACATAGTCTTTGTAAGTACCTTACTTTGTAGTCGCTCTGTATAAAGCATTTCAAAAGTAAAGTAAATCTGGCCACTATCTCTTCTTCAACACAACACATTAAGTACTGTGTTATATTTAATCTGTGACTGTGTAGCTATGAATAAATTTTAGTTCAAAAATACTCGTTTGCTTCCCGTAATCACAATCGTCCTTAGCCAATCTTCTCATAAATCAGACGATCGTGTAAATCATAAGTCGCGCCACGTTTCAGACAAAGCCCATTCAGCATTCAGTTAAGACTTTCTTTGCGAGAAAATTAAATTAACCCTTATTTACCCTTCACACACATATTCTGAACAAAGGTTCTCGGCGTGATAATGAAGAATCTTTCAATTGGTCGAATCTGCTACGAAAAATGGTAGCAATAGTCGTAGCTGTGGGTTTCTTTGTAACAATTAGTGATAATAATGCTGTTATAAATGTCATAAATCTGCCATGTCTAAAAGAAGGATTCATAACAATAATGAAGTATACGATCTTTAAGCTTTGTCGTAGCTGCTACGAAAAGACGTAGCAATAGTCGCAGCTGTGGGTTTCTTTGTAACAGTTAGTGATAATAATGCTGTTGATAGATCATAAAATATTAGGCCTTGTCTAAAATAAGGGCTCATAACGATAACGATAATGAAGTAAACGATCTTTAAACTTTGTCGTAGCTGCTACGAAATGACGTAGCAATAGTCGTAGCTGTGGGTAAAATATATTATGATTATGTCTGTGTGCGTCATTCATTAAGTACGTGTGTGACGTAATGTTGCTGGTCCTTAGACAATAATTGCATAAAATATATATTTATATGTTTTTAAGTACTCTTTTTCTTTGTATCAGCTTCTCCTTGTTTTCGAACACCACACAGGCGCTTTCCTCCTAGTATTAAGAAAGATTATTAAATCAAGTCAAGCCGTGTTTGTTGCCCTGATTTTTCAAGGCTTGGTCGCGTTGGAACATGCGTAATATTAGTTTAAAAGTCATTTCAAAAAGATCCTTGTGATTTTAATGAATAAAATACTTTTGATTTTGACTTTAACTTTGATTTTGATAATTAACCCACTGTACTTCCGTGATTAGTTTAAATTCTTATTTTACAGTTGTGTATTTTCTGTGTTATATAGTAAAGTATTTTCTATTTTTTTTTGCAACTTTCCTATGGTGGATATCAGACCACTGCAGATTCTGTTATCTTATACGTGTAGATGTTTTTTTAACGCTGTATAAAACAAAGCATATAGTTTACTCTTAAAATTTGAATGTGATTTTTACCAGCAAATTTTAATCACACGGCATAATATATTACTCTAAGGCTCGCACGTACAATGAATAGCACTTTTTCACCTAAAATCTTATCAAAGCACAAACACCTGTGCTTGAAAAGTTAATTAGAAAGCTGAGCACATCTGACATATCATTTTACAAACAATAGATAACGTTGTAATAAGTGATAGGGAGAATTATAATGAGTCTAATGTGTTTCTATTATGAAATCTGATAAAGTTCTTCGTCACATCACATCATCAGCCGTGGAACGTCCACTGCTGGACTATGCCTTAACAAAGTGTGCTGATTATAGCAAATCCCCCATAGCGTTCTATGGGGATTTGCTATAATCACCACACTTTGCAGACGAATTGGTGTTGAGTACTCAGATGGACGTTGCTGCCCATCTTCTTGTGTAATCCCTGAATCGACTTTTATGATATCCACGGGGGGAGATGGGGGTCTGTTCTTAGGCTGGACACCCCGGCACAAGTATGTCGTAACATCAATGCTCTGAGACCTCCATACCGTCTATCAAAATAGGTGGGTCTTCAAATTAACATCATACAAACATCATGTCATGTCAAATGTCCATATCGCACCCATGACAGTACACGTACAGCTACTATTTTATTTTATTTATTTGGGAAAACAAACAGTGACAGTGAAAGAAGAAATAAGGCACAAATATATAAAAATACAAGTAGGTAATTGTGGCACCAACACCGTTTACCAAGGATTACTTAAATGTTTTACTTATAGCTACTTAGGTAATTAAAAGTTGGGAGTACCATCTAAACTAGAAGTTCAAGTAATGGCTTTTTAAATGTACTAACTCGCGTTGCCGCAATGTGCAACGAGTTCAAATTAGTGTTAGAGTCAACTAGCTGGAACAAAGGTAAGCGTCTACCGGCGTTGGTACGACAACGGTTAGTATAGAACGACCGGGAATACCGCAGTGCGTTCTGGTAGGGACTCTATAGCATAACCTATTAATAATGTATTTGTTATGGCATACGTCATTAGCATTGTTTCAAGTTGTGAACATCTTAGTAGTTTATACTTATCAAGTAGTTATTCATATGGAAAACTACTATCAGAGCATTTGTAATGCATTCCTACAGCGTAAGAATTTCTTTTGAACTGATTCGAGGCCATCGCTATGTTTAACATAAAACGAATTCCAGATGGGCACAGCATATTTCAGTTGTGACCGAATCAGGGATTATAAAGTTAGTAAAAGTAGAGCACTATGGCTATTTGGGTCCGACAATCCAACACGAAACAAAGACATTAGCCAATGATCGGACTCGGATTTGGGAAACTACGCTATATCTTCATAATAATCAAATAATAATAAAAAAAAAATACAATAGTTACTAAAGCTATTTATTGATAATAATACATTGACCAATCTTTTAGTCACAGATTCCGCTGAGCCTCAAAACGAAAGTCTATAGTCAGTGTGTAGTCGCTTACTATTGGCCTCATACATAAGCTCAAGTCAACTGTCGCAAATCACGCAGCGTGCTAAGGAGAGAGCTGTGTGCTCTGAGTTTCACTACAAGATAGAATCCGAAATGAGGGGATCCGTAGAAGAATCAATATCACTATCATAGCTCTCAGAATTAGCAAATTTAAGTGGCAATGGGTAGGCCATGTAACTGATAACCGTTGGAGTTTAAGTTTAAGTGGACCACACAGAGTAGGAAGGACCAATAAGTTCAACTAGTAGTTCAACCAGTTGAACTGTTATTCGACAAAAATATTCCAATTAGTTCAACTAGTTTTTTTTCGAATAGTTGTTCACCAACCCAAAATTCGAGCAGTTAGCTGTATATAACCATCGATTACCTAATACTGACTAAATATATGAAACTATTGTTAAAAAACTTTGTGCTAAATACCCGTTGAAAAGTCATTAGACGGACTTTTCAACGGGTGTTTAGTACAAAGTTTTCGGTACTGATAAACTTGGCCCATAACAACCCTCCTAACATTACAAATGTCAAAGGTTGTAGCATCATCATCATCAGCCTGTAGAAGTCCACGGCTGGCCTCCATCTTAGAATGCCACGACGCACGGTCTTAAGCCGCTTCCATCCACCGACTTCCTGCGACGTTTATAATGTCTCTTCCTCTACCACGTCACCCGATTTGTGGTCGCCACTCGAGGACCTTTATTCTCCATCGGTTGTCAGTTCAACTTTGCTATTCTGAGAGTTATGTCGGTGATCTTGGTTCTTCTATGGATTTCTTCATTTCGTATAGATGTCTGTTTTATTTATATGTTCAATCACGTTAAATGGATTTGGATTCAATTTTGCATGTACCTACTTCGTGATCATTTAGTATCTCATATCATCATAGGCTTTTTTTTATCCTGGTTCAACACGAGCGAAGCTGTGGGCAGAACTTAGTCAGTTATTATTGGATTTCCTGCTATCCTATTCAGAAAATTTCACATTCTTGGTACAGACAAATCCTTAGGGTTCATGAATAGAACGTAATTTTAACGATTAATTTTGATTAAAATATCTAAGTATAGACTTTAGACGAAATATGTTAAGAATTTTGTTGAAATCTGAAGCCGTTACTAAGGTTTCATCCAATCATCTTGATTTGGTTTCAATTGTTTGTTAGTAAAATATTGTATAGCACAAAAGACTCGTTTTCTTGATAATGATGTATATATTTTGGTATTACTTATCATCATCATCATCATCAGCCATTAGACGTCCACTGCCCGAATAGGCCTCATCGATAGATTGCAATGGAGGGATTTGCCATAACCACTATCCTTGATGGGCGGATTGGTGATTGTTGAGTACTTTAGTGATGTTGCTACGCATCACTTGGTGCTTTTAAGAAATCCGCGGGAGGAGACGGAGTGGTCTATTCTTAAGCTGGACACGCAACGGTATTTTTTATTTATTGTTTTTTTTTTTAATTTATTTTACACTAGCACAGCTGGCTTACTTCAGGTCTACTACTACATGATATAAATTTGGGTTGCGGCTGTATCGTGGACAAGGCCGTGTATTTTACGTGAATACGAAATTATGTGGCGCAGCGAAACTACGACCAGCAGCACGTCGCTTGCGTCACAGTCTTCACTCAACGTAATGAATTATTTGATCCTTAAGCTATCGAGTGGTATAATTGAAATTTAGGATATACCTAGATGAGAGATATATAGCTGCAACACCAAACTATATCCACCGATTTTGTTATTATCAGTATCCTGAATCGCATCCCTCTATGGAAGCAAATTAAATGACGTATTCACGTCAAAAATTGCCTACGTTTGAAATCTACTGTCTCTCATAAAATCTAAATCAGTTCAGCTGTACGAATCCAAACATTCTTATATTCGCATTAATTGTAACACTTATTAGTAGTATTTAGTTTACCGTGGTGTGACTGGCTTAAGAATAGATCCCTCCGTCTCCTCTCATGGATGTCCTAAAAGTTAACTAAGGGACTAAAAACCAATATTACGATCATTAATCCGCCTGCCAAGCGTGGTGATTATAGCAAACCCCTCCTTGCATTCTATGGCAAGGCCTTCTCTAGCATTGGGCGTCTATCGGCTGATGATGATGATGATTAGGAGTCATGGAATAGTGTTGATGGAGAGAGCAGTTCGTTCTCATTGCTTGAAGAAAAGGCTCAGACAGAAGCGCTACTAAGAACTATCATTTTTATTTCGATAAACAATTCGATTAATTAGTGTTTCTGCCTATCAGTGTTTTATTGTTGACGTGCAACAATAAAACACTGATAGGCAGAAACCAAACAGAGCATCATATTATTTTTATATCAACCTTTAATAGTGTAAGCATCTGTATTGGTTATCTATAAAAGTGTTTAGTTAAAAGATAAAATATTACGTCCTTTTGGGTTGTGATAGTTTATTTATTGGGTATCTTTTATATATCTAAGGCAAATGTAAGTAACGTACTTTTTTCCCATAGATATAGAACAGCCCTATGTAGCTGGGATCAACATGGAATAAAACCGGAGGAGTTTTTGAATCCCACAAATAGTGGGAACATAATGAACTCAAAAGTTTTGTATGATCCCACTGGGATCATGAGTGTGGGAGCATCATGGAATAAGCCCTTTGTTTGGATGATGAATTTATTGTACTCTACACCGTGCAGTGAAAAAGAGTCATTTAGAAAAACCACAATACCTCCCAAACTGAGCAATTTATCGAATTGAAATAAAAAACAAATTTAAATATGTTTTGTACGACAACCTATGGGCGGACAGGAGCTAAACCTTTATGGAAGATTTGTTTAGAAGTAGGTACTTAAATCTGCATAGTACTTCATCATCAGCCTGTAGAAGTCTACTGCTGGACATAGGTTTCCCCCCCCTAGAATACCACGACGAACGGCCTTGTCACCTCCATCCACCAACTTCCTGGTACCTTTATAATCTCTTATTAAGTCCAACGAGAAAAGATGCCTTTCTCTACTGCGTCGTGGTTTGTGGTCGCCACTCGAGAACCTTAATTCCCCAACGGTTGTCAGTTTTGCGAGCTATATGACTGCCCATTGCCACTTCAACTTACTAATTCTGAGAGCTATAGCGACATAGCTCTCAGAATTATCAAGTTAGAGTGATCTTGATAAAATATGAAATGAGAAAATCCGTAGAAGAATCTACGGACATCCTAAATTCGTATTTTATCACGTAGTGAAACTAATAACATAGAGAGCTCTCTTCATAGCCCGCTGCGAGACTATGAGCTAATTTTTGAATAATAATTAAACTTTTAATATTGAAGACAACATACCTAACAAGAACCAATAAACTAAATGTTAAGGCAGTTACGTGTAGTAGGTAGTTACATACATACTCTGCCTATAGTTATGGCGTAAATAAGCGTGTTTGTGGGTTTGTTTACTTATCTAGCTATGATAAGAAAGAACTTATCAAAGTAAGAAATCTTAGGATATCTACTCATGCGATATAAATTGTTGGTACCGTATCGATATTGACAAAAAGCAACAACGGTTAATAATGGTTATATTTATAACCATACATGTTATGTATATTACGGCAAAACATGAAGGAATACAATAATTCCTTACCATTATTATAGCTGCAATAAAAACAGTTTTTTATCTCTTTTCCGGAAAGCATGTCGGCCTTTTTTCTTGGGAGACTGTCGTTTCAAGGCTAAGGCATAGACCCTCGAAAGTGTCTTGAGTTCCAAGTGGAGCTTTCCATTATGCTTTTCATTATATTGTATCTTTTCAGGAATCTCGAACACGAAATTCTCTTTTGTATGGAGCTCTTAGGAAAAGCAGCGAAAACATTTCATTATTACCTCCTCATGAACATAAGGAATCAGGGGCTTGTTTGCTATTGTAAATTAGATAAAACACAGAGAAAATTTGAAAAAAAAATTGACTTGAATTAATTAATGGGAAAATTATTTTTCACTTCACAAGGTCGGAAAGATTTTGTGTATCATTCGAAATTCGAAATAGTGCAAAAGTGCTTTTTATCCGATAGCGTGGAATGGTTTTTAAAATTCGAACCTTTCTGTTTTTGAATAGAAAGGTTCGAATTTTAAACTCGCTTTGCTCGTGGTTTAATACTAATCCTTTGTTTGCTTCAATACTAGCTAGTTTCTAGTACTCACACCAAATAACAACTAATAATATTTAAATATTTTCTGAGTTTTGTCCTACTTGGCAAAATAAACGGATCAAGTCTGATCTTAGGAACAACATACTACATACATTATTTGTTTGGTTTTATGCCTGGATGTTTAATTATTAACTCAATCATGCTCTAACAGCTGATTTTAATGAAATTTAGTATAAGTGTTTTCTATTACAACCTGGAGCTATTTTTTATCCTGGTGTCAGACGGGTGAAATAATTTATTTGTAATGTTTCCAACTTTGAGTAGTATTACATTAGTAGATGCTTTTTTATCTTGAATACAATACAAATACAAATGTTTTATTCAGTAACAAAAGATACTTAATTTTAACAAAAGTTGAAATCACTTTGTAGGTATTTGGGAAATACTTGTGATAGGCATTTTCGCACTTCCACATCTTTAGGTATAAAATTTTTGGACCAACATTTCTATAAAACATTATAACTAAAATATACGAAGTAAAATTAATTTAGAAAAGGACAAATTTTAAATTACAACGATTCGATGGTTCTTCGTACTGTTTGTTTAGTCAAAGTTAAACACTCAAGGCGCTTATAATCTTCGTTGTAACATTGTTGTAAGTATATAAAAACTAGCAAAAAGCACAGCCTTGTAAGGGCTCACAAGATTTAGTACAATAATAATAGATAAGACATCTAGTCGTGAATTCAAATAATTCCTAATACTAATTGCAAATCCAGAGGTGTGATAGTTTTTTTCAAAGTTGTGGTATAAAGGAGACTCGCATCTATCCCACAACGTATTTTTATCTTGAATACCTACCTATAGATAGATTATAACTTTATTGTACACCATAAACAAAAAACAACAAAAAAAATAAGGATACAAAGTTTCAAATCAGACGTACAATGGGCGGTATTATCGCTTAAGAGCGATCTCTTCCAGACAACCTTTGAATGGACAGAAACTATTTAACAAATAAGGACGGTGGCGTACATCTTAGTATAATCACAAAATGACAAGTACCTACAGTAAAACAAATTATGCCTATGCACCATTATATATTATTATACAATAATAATATATAATAGTGATATTAGAAGAATGTCAAGATGACGTACAGAGTGATGACAGATAATGTTAAGTGACCATGCTTTTGAAAACAGGAAGAGATTAAGCATGTCGGATCGAAACAGGTAATGCATTCCAAAGTTTAGCAGCCTGCAGTGTGAAAAAACTACTGTAGAACTTACCTATTATACTTGTGGACTGTTGAATTGCTTACTTGTGCTTATGGTCATTACGTAGCCCGTAATGGGTGGTCATGTGTGTTTAAGAATAAAGTATTTTGATGGAGATACTAAGTCAGTAGTACAGTATAAATACAAAACGTCGCTGTTAGTAGAGACGTTTACTCACGATAGGAGGATAAACGAGTCGTTTAAGTGAGTCGTGTGTGCATCATAAAACTTGAACGGCCATTATGAAAAGCGACTGATATACTATTTGCACGTAAGGCTTTACGAATAATAGTGGCAGTATATGTCGCAATCAAAACAAGATACATGACGCAGAATACTTATCTACCAATCAAATTGGCGTGTTATGAAAAGGGATCACTTGAAAGAGCCAAGATATCTCGTAAACTATGCAAGATGGCTCCCTAAAATAAATTGTGTGAAATAAAAATAAATAAATATTTTAGATACAATATTTGAGGAAATCTGTATAATAACCAAGATCACCGAGTTTTCTGAATTAGCATGTTAAAGTGGCAATGGGCAGATCATATAGCTAGCAGAACTAACATAACCGTTAAAGAATTAAGATTCTCGACTGGCGACCACAAACTGGATGACGTGGTAAAGGAAGGTCCTCCACTCGATGGACTAAAGGCATTTTAAACGTCGCAGAAAGTCGGTGGATGGAGGCGGCTCTAGACCGTTTGTCATGGTATTTTAGGGGGGAAGGCTCATGTCCAGCAGTGGACTTCTATAGACTGATGATGATGATGAATTATTATATCATATTTATCTTCTTGTATTTCATGCCCTAAGAAATATAATTTATTTCAATTCGATATCTCGCATAGTTTGGGAGTGGTTTTTCCAAGTGACCATATTTCATTGCAGGCCAGTTTAGTATATTCTACAGTCTAATCTATGTATGTATTACTAAAAGTACAAAGATACTACTAACATCGACTAATTTTATTAAAAAGATTTTAAAAGCTTTAATTATCTTTTAAACAAATTTCATTATATTATTGCAAAACAACAATTTCTTCTTAATTAGAAGAAATTGTTGTATATAATTATATAGCACTGCTGTATAATTATATAGCAGTGCAATGCCAAGTAGGGCGCGTCCTAAGTGGACGTAACCTAATAGGTATTGCATAATAGGTGGGACAAATGCCAAATCCGTCAAATAATCAAACAAAAAAATGTTTTTTTTTGTTTTTTTTTAATGGCATCTGAGGATATACTCAATTTTGCCAATGTCAAGTAGCATAGATAATTATCAAACAATGTCCAGTAGTCAAGTACTCCGTCAAGTCATGTTCTAGTAAATCGATGGCAATTTACTAGAATGTTCCTGGACAATTTCCACCTCTTCGAAAAGACACGCAATACACTTATTTTATTTAAATTCACTACCATGTGCTCTTTGTAAGCTACACCGGTTAAAATGCCACCAAAATTACACGATATAACTCAAAAAAACCTAGAAATTGAAATAAAATTTAAAATAAAAAAGGACGACGTCTCCCTTCGAAAGAGCAGAAAAAGTCCTTTCAAAGGTTTATACAAGACAAGAACCTAATATTTATAATTTATCACCAGCCAGCCTCCTATAAGAGCTTATGCTCTTGAAGGAGGCTGGCGTGGTAAGTGTAAAGGTTGGTGGCCAACAATGGTGTTTCGGGTTTTTTTACCAAATCTGTTGAATAAGTGACAATGAAATAAAAAAAATAAAAAGCTTTTCCATTTCTAATAGAATGAAATGAAAGGAGTACGATAATTTATGCAAAAACGATTTAAAAAAGTAGATTCTCTATAAACAGACCATCTTAACAGACATTTAAGTAAATTGGGAAACTCTTGAGAGTGATCAAGTGATTCATTTGATAATGGATAAATGTTCTTCCACAGATTCTACCGGGCCAAAAAGAGATGCCATACAAATGGGCTGCTTATCTGCTGTTTCACATGCACTTCGCACAAATCTTCCACACGGCTTCCATCTGTCTCACACTGTCGCTGGCTGTTTGGAGATACGTTGCGATTAAGTAAGACTATATTTTATTCACCGTAATCATCATCATCATCATTAGCCTGTAATGATGGCCTCCCCATGAATAGGGTATTTGCCATAATTGCCATGGTGATCACATAAATAAAATAAATAAATGCTGGACATTTCACACAACATTATCTAGCCCCAAGCTAACCAGAGCTTGTGTTATGGGTACTAGTTAACTGATATACTTAATACAATACATTACATAGATAGGTATTTTGTTATAATATATAGGTAGAAAATACCCAGAACACCCTGAACAAATATCTGCAGATCGTACAAATATTTGTTCCGAGGCGGGAATCGAACCCGCAACCTCCTGCGTCGCAGGCGAAACTTCGCCCGCCGCGCCACAGAGGTCGTCACAGTATGACAGATACTGCTGTATTGCCATTGTACTGTGCTAATTATGTATATATTTATTTTTGTTATAATAAATTATAAAAATCCTTAAAAAAAACAGGATAAATCCTAGTGTAACTACAATAAAGTGTGCATCTATCATCTATCTATGTATATACAGGATGTTTTTTTTTAATGGGACAGTATGGGGATATCCGAATCCATAAGAGATACGGGAAAACTGCCTTTGGAACCATTTGCTTATTTTGTATGAAAATGATTTTGGCATAGTTATTTTTTTGGTCTAGCGTGAGTTCTCCATAAAAATAAGTAGTTTTGATCAAAAAATTTTTTTATGCGTATCGACTCAGTTTCATGTAAGGATTGTTTCATTGTATCGGAAGAAAAAAATCTGAGCAGCAGAAGTTAGTCAAATTTAATAAAATGTTTTCTCATACAAATTGTAAGTAATCTGGTACCTACGTTAATACAACTATCGCAATAAATTTTCAAAATGGCCTCCCTCTTGCTGTTTCCAGGTACGGGCACGTTTCAGAACATCTCTAGTGGCATTAGACAAAGATGTGTGGTGAATGTTGTTCTACTGCTCTGATGGTTTCGTGAAATGAGAAAAATCAGAGCTGTAGAAGTTAGTCAAACTTTAATAAGAAAACCTTTGTCTAAGGCCACAAGAGGTATTCTGAAATGTACCCGTACCTGGAAACAGCAAGAGGGAGGCCATTTTGAAAATTTATTGCGATAGTTTTATTAACCAGATTACTAGATTTTACCAGATTACTTACAATTTGTATGAGAAAACATTTTATTAAATTTGACTAATTTCTGCTGCTCAGATTTTTTTCTTCCGATACAATGAAACAATTCTTACATGAAACTGAGTCAATACGCATAAAAAAATTTTTGATCAAAACTTCTCATTTTTATGGAGAACTCACGCTTGACCAAAAAAATAACTATGCCTAAATCATTTTCATACAAAATGAGCAAATGTTTCCAAAGACAGTTTTCCCGTATCTCTTATGGATTCGGATATCCCCATACTGTCCCATTTAAAAAAAACACCCTGTATATCTATCTGCTGCCCATCCCCTGTGTAATCCCTTAGTCGCCTGTTACGACATCCACAGGAGGAATTGGAGGAGTCCTATTCTTAGTCATGCCATGTTACTCAGTAGTACGACTTTCATTTGTTTTTTCTGGTTATACTAAATATAATATAACTTAATAGAATTGAAATTATCGTGTCTTGGTATCATTTTAGAAAAGTTACAACTATACGTACTTTACTATTCTCCTGCTGACGTTTCGTTGACCGTTAATAATATAACATTATAAAAAAATTATTAAATTTAATGGACTGCTTTTGTTTTCATTCAAACGTATGAATTATGATGAAAAAAACTAGTAAGAATAATTTTAAAATTTACCTCAATTGTTTGATTCTGTGATATTGGAATATAATTTGAACTTGACTCTGGCTACCCCTAGTAGAATCATTTTATGGATCTTTACATGAAGTTTTGAAACTGTTTTTTATAAAAAAAGAGAGCATTTTAACTCTGCAGAGTAACTGTTTTTGTTTCCCTGTACTAAATTATGTAGCTTCGCTTAAAACATGTAAAACTTAACTGGGAATTTAAATGCATGTGATATTTATGCTAAAAAGTACCTGTACAGTAGTAAAAAAGACAGTGTTCAGACAGTGTAGGGATAAAGTAATATGGTATGCGCAAGGAGTATTTTTATTGTACATTATAAACTTTTAAAAAATCATAACCAACATACAGGGTGTCTACGAGTTTCGGTCTTCAAGCTACAGCAAATAACAACCTTTGAAAGTAAATACACTTTATTTGAGTAAGCAGTGTAGGTATAGATAATACAATATCATGCCAAAATCTATTAAAGTTGACTTTAACGTTGAGGGGTTTATCGTAGAATATCTCTACAATATTGTACAGTAGCAAGATTGACGTCATAATGTCGTTGCATCAAAGTACAAACAACTTCAAAGGTGCAGCTTATAGGAATATTTACCTTAGCTTATTATCATCATCATCACCATCATCAGTGGTTAGATATGCCCACTTCAGTACGAGGCCGCACTCATAGAATGCAAGTTGAAATGGGGGATTTGCCATAATGCCCCCTGGTAGGCGGGTTAGTGATCGCAGTATTGGTGCTAAGTATTCAGGTGGATGCTGTTGCCCATCCCCTGGTATTCCCTGTGGTGGACAGAGGTGTTTATTCTTAGACCGGACACACCACGATTATTTACATATGCGACATAGTTTGTATAAAAAATTAAGAATCACAAAACTACATTTGATCGAATTTTTTATTTACTCTGGGTGTGTGAAAAAAGCTCAATACTACTATCGAAAAAGCTTATGTGCACCCTGTATAAGATAATATATCTGTGAAGGAACTTTTCTCGATAGTATCGAAGCTTGCAATGAAATAACCGTAATTTTCCCGAAACGTGACAGGACTTTGATTTCAAACTCATCTCTTATTTACGACCAATTTGAAATATTATGAATAATAGTTTTTAGTAAGAATATTTTAGACCACGAATATTTTGTTTCAGTTCTCTTGCAGGGTACTTTGTGTTGCTGACAGGGCCCTTTGTTCATTTTATCTTACTGTTATAAACTCACGCCATTGCAACTCATATAATACATTTTTTATCTGAAATTACCTGCCACGTTATTGCTAAATCTTATCTTATCTTCATATTTGCAGGTACTCTGACAAAAACCACATTCTGTGCACTGAGAGGCGATGTAGCATGGCAATTTTGACAAGTTTTATTCTACCGCCCATACTGTGCATCCCAACTTATATGGTAAGATTAGAAAAGATAACGTCTGTCTATATGTCTCTACATCATCAATCATTCATCAATTCAATGTATATCATCAGCCTTTGGGCGTCCACTGCTGAATGAGGCCACCCCCATAAAATACAATGGGGATGCCATAATCACCACGCTTGGCGGATTGGTTATCGCAGTATTCATGTTGAGTTCTCAGGTACATGCTGCGGCCTATCACCTGGTGTAATTCCTTAAGCCTAGTTCGGACTAGGCTAGTAATTTAGTAGAGTAGAGAGTAATTTAGTGGCTAAATGTGTGCGAACCACAAAAATTTAGTCAATTAGTTTAGTGAACGATTAAGTCGAGTCGATCCATTTTACTCTATTTTTATCGGGCGAGTAGCGCCTCCCACCACGAGTCCGTACTCACTGGTTCACCGGATAAACAAGTCCGAACCTGTTGATTAGTCGAGTTCATTAGTGGCCGCAAAAATTTTGTTTCGAAAAAACAAACTCAACTGCAGGAATCGCACTTCTCAAAAGGTTATTTTTAAGCTGAATTTGAATGTATTTTCGTTAACAAAAAATTCACACAACTTTCGGACATTCTTGAACTATCGAAGTATTCTTTAGGATCTTCCAATGCTGATTCCTTCAGAAGACAATTAGTAGCTCCTAGTTTATCTCTTTTATCGAACCATTTTCGTACCCATAACTTATTTTTCTTAAGAAAAAGAAGTTATGGGTACTTTGTGTGATTAATCACACAAATTTCCTCATCCACCTCTTCTAAAATAGCCGTTACGATTAGCACATCAGTTTATTCACTCTATTGCGTTGCAGCTCGTTCATCTTCTCACTCACTTGTATACTGTACTGGACCGTAATGCGAACGATTTCTGTGCAGTAGCGAGTAGTTTAGCCACTGAATTACACGCTACTCTACTAAATTACTAAAGTAGTCCGAACTAGGCTTTAGTCCGAGTTGGCGAGCCGGCGACATTAATATAATATTATTATTTTTTTCAATCCGACCAAATAATATCGACGGGTTAGTAACACTTAATCCGGGTTTCCTGCTACCTGAAATATGACAACATGTTTGATGAACAAAAAAAGAGCGTGGTTTGGGGAATTCAACAATGTTCGTTCAACATAACTTTTCATTTAAAAAACCGACTTACACCATTGTATTCGATAAAATATCTGGATGAAAAAAACTGATGAAAAAACCATAGTGGTGAAAGGGTCATGATACTTTCTGAATGCAAATGCTTGGTTTGTTGCTGAAAATATCATAATCGCTATATTTATGCCTACAATATTTGAGGAGTTCCCTCAATTCCTCATGGATTCCATCATCAGAACTGGATTCTGAAAAAAATGGGACCAATCTGGAAGTATATCTAAACAAATAAAAAAAGAATTTTCCAAATCGGTTCATAAACGCCGGATATATGAGGTAACAAAAAAAATACAACCAAATTGAGAACCTCCTCCTTTTTGGGAAGTCGGTTAAAAACTAGCAAACATTGATACCGCTGCAAACATGGAAACATCCCCTTATTCGCCTATGGTTGGGCGAGGTAGCTCATTTTCTTTGTATTGTCTACTGATATGTTCATGGCTCCCTAGTGAGTGACATAAACTGATCGCTGTCATTTCTCTAGTTAAATCATGGAAGTTAAATATTGTTCGACGCTCGGAAGTAGGAGAAAGAATGATCAGCCAACATGTTGACTCAACATGTTGTGTTGACAATGTTGCAAACTTCAGCAGGCTTAATGAACCATAGTTTATGATATGACACAACAATTACCTATGTGCCAGAAATTATCATAGCCTTGCCAGGTATGCACAATCTGCTTTTTGCTATGGTCTTATATATTAATAAAATGTTCTTTTACACAGGTTTTTGATATACACACAGCAATTGTGCTGGAACCAACTGGGCCCATGATTTTGTACCACGTTGACTCCGACGAAGAGGGGCGCCTCTACCAAATTAATTTCTGGGTACATGCGGTCGTCATCAAACTACTCCCTTGCTGTATCCTAACAGTCATTAGCCTTTGGCTGATACGGGAAGTGTACAGTGCCAATCAGCATCAGAAGAAAATAAGAGTATACAACGCATGCCCAACGAATAACAAGGCAGTGAAACGCCAGTGTAAGGCAGATAGAAGAACAAATAGAACAACAAAGATGCTTTTAGCTGTGTTGCTATTGTTTCTAGTGACAGAGCTCCCTCAAGGTATACTAGGGCTGATGAGTGGGTTGCTAGGCAGATGTTTCTTCAAGCGATGTTACGATCTATTTGGGGAATTGATGGATGCGCTGGCGCTTCTCAACGGAGCGATAAACTTCGTGCTTTACTGTTCAATGTCGAGGCAGTTCCGTATGACATTTGGACAGATGATGTGGCGAACTCACCTACACCGCTGGCCGCCACCGAACGCGTCTCAGTCTGATGGACAGAACACGTAAGTTAATCTACGTGAGAACAGATATTTTTATTGCCTTCTATTTGTGGAACGCTAAACAGTGTGGCTAGACTGTACTGTTTTATCACTGAGTCTATTTTGGAGGAGTGACTTTGCTGAAAGATTACTGTTATTTTTTGTCGTAGTCTAAAGTTTAAAACGGATGCGGTTTGGCAATGATGCAATGTACATAACAAAAACTTTAGTGACGCCATTATCAAACAAACCTATACTAAAAAAACATTGTGTAAAATCGTCGGACGCGCTAACACAGTAGCATAAACGCCATAAACTAAACCCCATAAACTTAACTTTCGATATGCTCCACTTACCTGCCTACGTAAACTCTCGATATGCTCCACTTAACTTTGTATACGTAGGCATAATTCATTACGGCACTCGTTTCAAAAGAATTGAAGCGTGATGCGTGAAACTGCTTTCGAACCTTTTGGTACATATAACATCAAACCTATTTTAACATACATAAACATGGCAAAGCAAGATAGCATAATAATTATGCTTATAATATTAATTATTAATCAGCCTTGCTGGGAAATCTACGAAATGATTGAGAACAGAAATTATGAGCTTAAAACCCTGTCGAGTCAGTTAGTTTCAAACGTCAAAGCCATCACCTTCATTTCTATACTAATAAAATTTATTATTTTATTTTTACTCGACTGCCCAGAAGGAGGCTTATGCTTTTCGGGTGTATGAATGTGTGTGTGGCTGTTCCTTTGGCTCATAGGACATTATGAAATGAAAATCAAATCAAAAAGTCACTAGGTAATATTATTGCTAGACTATTGGGCGCTACAAAAGATAATGCGAGTATTTATGTTACACTCGTCGAATAATTTTTTATGGATGATTTTTCCTGTAGCATAAATAAGTAACATAAGGCGTGATGGATTTTGATGAAATAAAATATTTAGATTTAGATTTTTATTTTTTTATTTTAGATTAATCTCAACTTCGAGAGATAGGATATATTGAGGGTCAAAGAGTCAGTAGGGGGCGCTGCAATAGATGATGGAAATACTTTGCCTTGCTCGCTCGTAGAAACATTTTTGTGGATGATATTATAAATATTGATCGTATTTTGTTTTCTTCGCATTCGAATACTTAAATTTAATTTAAGCGCATGCGCTTAAGCTTGCGCTGCCATAGTAAAAATTGGAATCAAAACTTTTTTGTCATGCTAATTAAAATGCTAATTATGAATTTTGTGATATGAGAGTAGATAAAATAATTTTGTAATATCATAATTAAAGTTTGTGAGGATGATTGGATGGGTCGATGGATGGATGAATAATTGTAACTCTTTCACGCAAAAACTATTTTGAACGGCATTTGATGAAACTTTACAATATTATAACTTAAACATAAGAATAAAATATAGGCTATAATTTATAATAGAGGTTCCATACTGGCGGAACCGCGAGAAACGACTAGTTTTTTTTAATATTTTTACTTGTTTCGTAATTTTAAAACGATTTCAATTTTAGTAATACTTAAATTTTTCCTCTTTATTTCAGCGGGAAATCTTCGATACCCTGAGGAAGGATTGTACAAGAGAAACATGGGAGTGTAATGCAACATTTTGTGTAAATAAGTATTGCTTGTGCATCCTTATTATATTGTATCTTTAATCAATGGACATTTAGGACAAAATGAAGCGGAATCCTATATATAAACAATTGCACCGCTAACTTTTTGGTCCACTTCAAGCCATCAGCTATGAAATACGATAGTAGATACCACACTTAATATACTTAACGCCTGATGCGGTAATTGTTCCGTAAATTACGTCTCACGTCTTAACAGTCCAGATTTTTTTTTGCCTGCTTGGAAAGTTATGTGTCCTATATTTCCGTCCGCTACTGTTTATCCAATAAAATCGATATAAATTCCATATTTAAAAAAGTTGTAGTTTACTGTTATAACAGTAAGGTATCATTTAGTGCTATAAGAATTTTTAAGGCTTCGTTAGATGTTAATTGGGAACCCTCCCTATATTCAATTATTAAAATATCACTATGATCTAGGGCTGAGATTAATATAAATATATCTAAAAACAATATTTTACGAATCGTAAAATATTTTTTTCAATTGGCCGTGTCCAATTAAATTTAAAATATAACGAGAAAGTTCGGAGAAATGTAGAGCCTACGCCGTAGCCCTTGGCTACATCGCTACGAGAAACAAAACAGTAGCTACAATTATTTTTTTAACTTCTTGCTTGTATCAAGTAATTATTCCGAAGGATATTCTGCCAGTTTATGTAAGGCCAGGATTTCCTAGATTTACATTTGGGTGACATTTGTCATTTGAAGGGCGTAATATAGCGGTGATTGAGAAATGAATCCTTACGTCCAAGAAATTTAATTATTTGTTTCGTTATTTCCTCCACCGCTTCTCCAATATATTACGGCGGTGACGTCCTCCGCTCTCATAGTAAATCCTGGTTTCAGAAGACAGAAATTAAAAGAAAAAGATTGTTGTATTTTTTCCGATGATATAGATTGGTTATTCGCTATGACCAAACGTAACATAACGCGGGCTCGTTACGATATCTCCGTGGAATCATCGTTGAATCGTATGGGTGACGTCACACGTTATTGACAAGGAATCTCTTAGGTCATAGCGAATAAGCACCCAGAATCAAACACATCACGTGTTTGATTTAGGAAATTCTTAACTATAAAGCTAGACTATTATTACGGTATAGTTATATAGTTAAAGTGTTAACTTTAAAAACAAATGACTACACCACTATATAACTATAACCCACACTTAAAATTACTAACCAGGTGGGGAGTGAATCCACGACCGATTATTTAAAAGGGCTTCCTTGAACGAAAGAAAAAAGAAAGAAAGGAAGAAAGTTTTTTTTAATAAGGACGCGCCCTTGGTGTTTTCCCGCTGCGTCCACCACCCTGAGACATAAAGATGTCTCATGAACCTGAAATTTCACCGGCATTTCTCTATAATGTATATATATATATATATATTAAAGCCGCGTGGCCTGATGTCGCTCTGCCCTTCGACTGCTAAAACGGAAATTTGCAATAGCTGTACTTACCTATTTACATGTTTGTAGGTATTAGATTATTATTTATAAGTATAACAAGCGTAGCGTGTGCTGTCTTGCATATTTTTGCTGATGTTTATTTACTTTTGACTACCTTCCTAAGGTATTTAAGTTCTCATTTACTATGTATCAGCAACTCCTTGCTCCGAGGCACCACCCAGGCGCTTCTCACCTAGTGGTAAGACGGACCATTTATGTAAGCCAAGCCGAGTTTGTTGCCTGATTCTTCTACGCTTGGTCGCGTTGGAACAGGAGTAATTTAATTTTATATAAGACGATTCAAAATGATCCTTGTGATTTCAATGAATAAAGTTCTTTTTGACTTTTGACTTGACTTGACTTAAATATACTAGATCTAAGTATATAGGTGGTTATTTAATGTATTGGTGTTTTCTATCTTTCTAGCTTTTTAAGTATTGTAAATCGATATTTTTCAGTTGTTATCTAGCTAAGAGTCCCAAAAATCTAAATTAAATACAGATTCATATGTAGATAATGTTTTCTAAGAAGTAATGAAACTTATTTATTTGTATAAAATCAAAATAAGTATGATGAAATATGAATATGATGCGCGTAAATATGATATGTTAAAACATTGTAAGACCAAAATACACCAATTTTTTTAAGTCTAGGGGGGGGCGTTATAAGTTTAATGGTTCACCATAGTGTGTATGTTACAAGATGGTTCTTAGCTATATTTGATAGAAATTGATGTAGTTGCTTCCAGGATAATCAAGTCTCAACACTGGTTTTGAAGGGATCCAACATCTCCAGGGTCTCATGATGTAAGAAGGTAGGAAGACCAGGATCTAGAGTACCCCATCAGTGTTTGTTTCTGCTTAAAATGGACAAGACTCATTTATAGTACAGTCAAATTAGGTGTTTTTTTGCAAAAGTGTGGAACTAATTAGATGTAGTTATGAAAACTTTTCTAATTGTTTTGTATGGCTTAAAAATCACCTCTAATAATAAGCATCAGTAATTTCACCCTCCGGAACAGGGTGAAATAGGGTGAAAACCTTAAAATATCCGTAACTTAATGGGGGAAATAGAAGTAGTCGGTGCAATTTGGCATAGACTTTGAACCGTTATGATCTACATTTGCATCAAGTATTTTTTAAATCCGACATACGGAACATACAAAAAAAAAACATTTACAAAAAAAACTTTTTGTGGTTATTACGGCTCCGGGAAAATTAAGGTAGTCGGTGCAAATTGATATACTTATCAGAAAAATGTTCGAAATACATTACCAGGTTTGCACCATGGTGCGTCTCACGGAAGGCACTTTTCCATATTTTATTGTCGCTCTACTTCGGGGAAAATTATTGTAGTTCTGGAAATTGACTTAAACTTATTCATCTAATTAGTACTACATCCGCCGGAAGTTTTATACTTGTTTTTTTTTTACGGAACATGCATTTGTTCAACACTGTGTTCCCTACATGCACGTGGTTTTCATTAAAATCATAATGCACTAAGACAGTCTCTCTATACGTAATTTAACTTGCATCAAGTAATTTCTAAGTAAGTTTGTACCTAATATTTAAAAGGGTTCCGTAAGCGCCAGAAACGGTGCAAACTTAGGATAAGCTTCTTTTCGTGTCATCTAACGTTTCCATAAGAATCCACGTCTACACGACTTAGGTCCACACTTTTTGCTAATTTGCCTGTACTATTTAAGACGTATATCAGCATTGACTATTTTTTTAAATATTAACTTGTGATATATAAATCGTACCTACCGATATATTAACCGTATGAGCTGTGGTAGTCTCAGCCTAAGAATAGGACTCCTCCAACTCCTCCTGTGGATGTCGTAAAAGGCGACTAAGGGATTACGCCAGGGGATGGTCAGCAGCATCCACCTGAGTACTTAACACCAAACTGCGAACAACCGCCTGCCTAGCATGGTGATTATGGGGAATCACCCCATTGCACGCTATGCATGCTATGGGGGAAGCCCCGTCCATCAGTGGATGTCTACCGGCTGATGAAGATGAAGGAAGATGACGTATATGTTAACTTAGCCAATGTTTCTCTTGTACGTATACTGTGTAACTATAATTTAGATTTTAATAAAACCAATTTAAGTTTGGTGTGGAGATAAAATATTTATAGAATTGTAAATAAAAATGAGCTCAGTTTTGTATGTTGTCCATATTTTTATTGTTTAAATAATAAAATGCTTCGTAAACACAAATTTGTTTTATTATGCTACCAAACCAAGTTTAACTTTTATCTACGTTACTGCTACTACTTTATCTTATCTTCTATCTACAATATTTATCTTAGTATTATCTTTTTACCTACTATTTCAAGACGCTGGTTATTTCGTGGTCACTCTGAGTTAGGTCTGAAACTAGTTTGAGGTATGTTGCCCTTCAAAAGGACTTAGTGATGGATAGAATGGTGTTTGAACCACTGCGTTGAAATGATTACGTGTGGCTTAGGCATTCATGCACATCTCACATGTTTTCTAATTTTTGGTTTAATGATATGCTGGTATTCTCACGATGTTTGAGAGGACGTTATAATTTTTCTTATTTTTTTCGAGTGGAAAATAGTACATTGTTCACTGAGGGAAATAGTGACCGATTCCCAACTAGGGTGTAGTTCTGGCGGCGTCATCAAATCTTCTCTATAAAGTACATAGTAAACACAAATCCAGAGCCAAAAAATTCTATATATAAAACGAAACAAAACGCGGCGTGCGATTTTCACTTGTTAGATTCATTTTTTGAATAATTTTCTGAAAGTAAGAGGCCAGCATCATTTTGCGTACTTGATGATAAAACTTTTTGTATTTCGGCATTACCATCATTATCAGTTGATAGTGCAAGTCGTGTTGTCGGGTGTTCGCAGCATGCATGCCGCTATGAATCATACATGCTTCTCCGAACTGAGAACATGCCTGAAAATGTATTCAGGCATGTTCTCAAGTTCGGGTGTTCGCAGTCCCAGTACATCTCTACCAAGATTAGAGTATAGTTTAGTTAGTCACTCCCTTTCTTTAATGTGCACTTTTTCAAGGACCACACTATTACCAGCAGTATTCAACTGGTTCAATTGATTGATTAGGCAAGATTCGTTAAAACTGATAAAATGAAGGGGATAATTGAATATTATAGCAGTCTGAATTGAACAAATGTTTGATTAACTCAACAATGTTTGATCAAATCAATTTCTATCAAACACGACTAGGACTAAGTAAAATTAAACCAGTTTGAAATACACTGGCCAAAACCATTTCAGCTTGGGCTTCAAAATTGTTTTGTAGATAATGTTGAAATCGAAAGTTCGCACTAAAGATGCTCGAATGCTGAGATCGTGGTGTCGTGTCGTGGTCTGTCCGGCCTAAGAATAGACCCCACCTATCCCCCTTAGAGATCTCTTCTCAGAGATTTACATCAGGCGGTGGGCAGTAGCAACTACCTAAGTACTGTAACACCTTACTGCGATCACCAATCCGCCTGCCAAGCGTGGTGATTATATTGAATCCCCCACTGAATTCTATGTGAGAGTACTTGTCTAGCTTTGGACATCTACCGGCTAATGAAGATGATAGAGTACTTTACTGGCCTGAGGGCCTAGTCAAACGGCATTCGCTTGGAAGCGATTCCATTTCTACAGTCGTAATTAAATACAAAAAACCACGTGACATATCGATAGCTAACGTCCATCCCATACATTTTAGACTTTTCTACTGGCGACATCGCTATTAGAATGTTGCTTTGTCTACGGCCTCTGTTAAACTCTGATAAGGGTGATGTCAAATTTCAATATTCTAGTGTTTTTCTATAGCGTGCGCTAATCATTACCTCGGCAAATTGCTCTAGTTAAATGTTACGCAATTAAATTCTTCTTCAAAACCATTTCAATGAGCAGCAAACATTAAACAGAAAAGCAAAACCAGATATGATAAAGACTATCATGAATTTTGTTATGACTGGCTTTATCTAATGTTTGGTGAGTTGGAAGTTTGCCAGACTGAGAACAAGTCGCATTGAGAAAACTGCAAACATTGAACTGGTACATCTTGTTACTGTCAAAGTTAGGATTAGGGAAATAAAAGGCATGACTCTTACAAAATGGTTAAGGTAAGTGAAACAGAGCCAGAACTGCGATGACCGTGGTTCGATAGATTGTTAGAGATTTCTAAGAAACATGATTTTCATAACAGATCAATATATAGACCTCACTGGAAAGGAGAGTCCATCCACATCATCAAAACGTGGGTATCTCTCTATCATACAGCTCGCTTTACGAGATCTTATCGGGAGTAACTTACACGTAATGGGGACCACTACGTGTAAGTTCTGGAATGAGATACCGAGGTTTTTCTGAAAAATTACAAAAAAAAGAGTCTTTCAGGGCAGGCAACGCTTCGGCAACGTCCCCTGGTGTTGCAGATGCCATTAAGCGACGGTAACCACTTACCATGAGGTGGGCAGTAAGTAATTAATAAAAAATGTTAACACATTTACCGCATTTAAAATGAAGCTTGCTCAACATATTTTATTATCTTATGGGTACTAACTAACTAATTATGTAAAATTACCTATCTATTATACATATAAGATCCTGATAGGTATACATACCTATCAAGGAATGCGTTATGCATTAATTATTTTTTAGTATATATAATTGATAATAAAAATGACGAATGATGTAAGTGATAATTTTTATTAACTTTTTGAGAATAAATGACTATTAAACTTATTTTGTTAAGGTAATTTTTTAACATCCACTCTAATTTTGTTCTATACAAAAACTAACAGAGAATTTTAAAGCTGCGCTCTGGTTTTCTTGTACATGAAGTTGTTGAATCAAGAGTTTTAGAATAACTCGTGTGTATTGATATTGACTTATTACCAAACATTCACCGTAACGGAAACACAGGTACTTAAATAAAAGATTTATGAGAACAGTAGATTTATTTCCTACGGTATAAAATGTGTAAACAATTTGAAACCTCACATAAAAGAGGACGTATCTTACCCTTTTTAGTTCTTTCTTGGAAGTTGTAGACTAAAAGCAAAAATTAACGGTTGCAAAATGATTGATTACAGAAAGAAATTTACTAAAGTGAACTCATTATAAGACCAAAATCTCTGGTGCAGTGAGCGACAAATGGCATTTTATGTGGGAGGCGTATGTCCAGTAGTGGACTTCCACAGATTGATGATGATAATGTTGATTCCTAAAGGGTAATTCTACTAGGTATGTCATTTTTGATCAGTAACCCTCAAAATTGTGGACTGAAACAGAATTTTATTTTGAACACTCGAAAGTAATGAAAGTCTTTTAAATTAAAAAATCAATAAGAACTCAATTTGAGTTAATAAATGGGTATAAGTGGGTAAAAGCGTAAGTTAATGATATAAAGAGGTGGTCTGGACGACTAATGGTATTAGCTATAGGTAGCTATCTTGGCAGGCTTGGTACTTTATTTTAGTATAAGTAAAGGCAAACAACATTAAGGAATTGCGCATACTTTTCAACGCTTAAAACGTTGTTTGCTTCCCGATACCAGCCCCTCCCCTTTGGACTAGACAAATTGATATCGACAGCGAACAGTGAGAATTCTGATGGTCTAATGAACCCTGGCTTTCGATCCTAAGTTCAAGGGTTAAAATACGGCTTATCTTTACAATATCTAAACGGTGAAGGGAAACATCGCGAGGAAACCGGCATTTCTTAAGAACCAATAAGTTTTTAGGTGAAAATGTTTTAAATATATTTTTGTTTTTTACAACAACCTTTTATTAAGTTAGTTATTGGAACGGTGAGCACACGCCGTGTGCGTTATTTTTTTTGATAAATAAGTATTATTAAATTATTACTCTCATGTCATTGTCATCTGAACTCTATGAAAAATTTCAGCTCTATCGGTTGGGTAAAACTGGTTCAAAATTCATAAGTTTCAAAGTTTGTCCCACACTAATATACAAACTAATAAAATATTATTGACCTAATAATATGTTATATTCCATAGGCTCCCGAACTAGTTAAAAAACTGTATTCCAGGAGCCAGAAATACTAAGGTTGTAAGAATGTTATTACATTATGTGGCATGTGTGAAAAGAGTATCTGCGAAGCGCACTAAATTCTTTTACCACGTTGTATTTTTCACCATGGTCTCCAGGAAAAGGGATCAGGGCCACAATAATACAAAAAAAAGTGTGAAAAGTTTTTATTGTATAGAACTTTTGAAAATTACTCGCAGGCGACGATTCCAAGGGAGTGTCACTGTTTCTATTCTATTTCTAACTTCAAAGACTCTAGCGCGCTGCCTTTAGGTACTTTGTGACTCTACCATCTCAAAAAATAAGGCTATTTTCACCTTCGTGGGCTTTGATTGAATGGATACAAAAATGAAAACTCAATAAACAATTTAAATTTAAATCGTTCCGCCAATGAATAGAGCGCTAACGCGATTGTAATAACTTCCTACAGGAGGCAGGTACCTCCTGAATGGCCAATAAATAGAGCTAAATTGCTTATTTATTCGGTAAAAGTTATAGTCCACGATAAAACACTGCGGACCAGTTTTATTGCTGAATCAATACAGTAAGTAAACTGTGCTTGAGAAAGCCCTTTGTAGATACTAAGTATAATGATTAATCCATTAAATTACTAGGCGTAATTAATTAATTAGTGGGCTTTGACGTTTGAGTGCAAAATTAGAAGTGGAATGTTTAGCTTGTTTATCGTCTACTAGCGATCGACCGCGGTTTTTCTCGCGTTATTTTGCCGAGAGAACTGAATCCGGGAAAAAAAATTATTCCATATTTTAATCTAGGTTTTAATCTATTTGTATCCTAAACGATTGGCCCTGCCGTTTTGGTGTGAAAGCACAACATACATTGAACCATCATCATCTTTCATTTTACTTTTAGATATTAGCAGGGATTTTTGTAATCAGTGTGAATTAATAGTTACATAATATTAACTTATAATAAGTGTGAAAAGTAGTAGCAAATAGCTATGCATCCGTGAAATATTCATAAACGCAAAGGTTTGGAACTGAAGCTAAATTTTCTCGCGTGGAGAACACATCACTAAACTTGGTGCCGCGTTCAAGCAAGTAGTACGGGATTATTTGGATAGATGGAGTTGTCATAAGCTTAGAAGCGTAGTAAAGAAACGAGCTTGAGACGACGATTCTTCATAATACCACAGAACAATATAATAGTACAAGATACTGTGTACTTGTACAAGATACTTACTGCTTAGTTATTGTACCTACTTAAAAAATATAAAAGGAATTTTATTTGACAATTAAATTTAGGTGTACCTAAGTGCCTAGGTCTAAGTTTTAACCAGCAATTGACACGGGCTTATGGTGTAGTAATTTATGTATGGAAATTGAGGTTCGCAAAGTGTACGCTAGGGGCGCCCATCGGTGTCTCCATACAAAATCCGTGTTTACTACACCATACGTCCGGTCAATTGCTTAATAAGTTCTTAGACTCAGAGCTCAGTAGCACCAACCTTTACGTCCACTAATGCAGGACAAGTCCTCCCCCATTGAGTGCACTGGGGGGATTAGCTATTAATCACCATCATGCTTGGCAGGCAGATTAATGATCGCAGTAATATTGGTGTAGAACTCCTGCCTATAACCTGGTGTAATTCTTTAGTCGGCTTTTACGACATCCACGGGATGAGACGAAGAGGTAAATTCTTAGGCTGGACACATCACGACCAGTAAGTACCTAGGAACTTACCTAATAAATTTTAAATTTTACAATTTATTATGGCACCCAGCCACCTACATTTTATCTTTTGGCAGAATACCATAACACATTTAACTATAGAATTGCATATCTGTTTATAATTTTTTGACTGCAATATTAAGAGAACCTTATTGAAATTATGTTACAGAAATGTATTAAGCAAACCGTTTGAAACTAGGTATATCTATTAGTGATAATTATGCATTCGTATACAAAGGCCGATCATGTTATAAAAATTTGCCTATGGCACAATGTGACTAAAATTGTTTTTTAACCGATTTCCCAAAAAGGAGGAGGTTCTCAATTCGGTTGTATTTTTTTTTTTTTTTTTCTACTGTTACTAAGTTCCTAAAACTTGGGATTCTAAGTGCAAAATTTCCTGCAGGAAAACTTCTCAAAGTATTCACGTACGTTTGGTAGGTCAGTTTCAATTAAATACAATCAAACTATTATTTATAAATAGAATTGAAACTTTCGTGGTTGGGAATCATTTTCATAATAAAACTAAATACTACTTTCATAATTTAACTAATTACCACTAATTAGTCGTATTTTTAACCGACTTCCCAAAAAAGGAGGAGGTTCTCAATTCGGTTGTATTTTTTTTTTTTTTTTTTTTTTTTTTTTAATGTTTGTTACCGCATATCTCCGGCGTTTATGAACCGATTTGGAAAATTCTTTTTTTATTTGTATAGATATACTTCCAGATTGGTCTCATTTTTTTCAAAATCCAGTTCTGATGATGGGATCCATGAGGAATTGAGGGAACTCCTCAAATATTGTAGGCATACATATGGCGATTTTGATATTTTCAGCAACAAACCAAGCATTTGCATTCAAAAGTATAATAATCCTTTCACCACTATGGTTCTTTCATCATTTTTTTTTTCATCCAAATATTTTGTCAAATACTATGGCGGAAGTCGGTTTTTTAAATGAAAAGTTATCAATTTTAAAACTATTATTTGTCAAGTAGATAACAAGCATTACGAATTGGGAGGTCATGGAACGAGATTTTTTATTGAGTGGTTATTACGTATTCTATGCTGAAGGTTCATTGTTTCAAAAATCTAAAAGCATGCGTACCTTGATAAATCTTATCGAATTATAGCTAGAAAATTTTGTGAAGATTGGACTTGTAGTTTTGAAGTTAATGACAAACTACGTTATTTCGCTCTGTCTCTATTTTTCCTTTTCATTTAAAAACTCTAATCAAATCTTCATAAAACTTTATAGATATTATCAGATTAAACTTATCAAGGTATGGAGTGTTCTAGTTTTTTTTTTCATATATAAAATGGTGAGTTAAAGCATTATTCAGCCGAGAAGGTGTACGTGTGAATCTTAAACTCTAAAATGCGTCAGACTTTTTATGAAACCCGCAAGATAGATAATATGTTATGCTACGCTTCAATGCGACCATTTAAGGTAGGTACTTCCTAATAGTGATTTGCATCACATGACATAATTTACTAGATATTACAAAGGTATTAACTGCCTAGAACTAGATTGTCCTATTGCAGATTGAATAAAGCCATATAATCAATCATGTTAATTTATATTAACATCAATGTGTAGATATATCTACACTATCTAGCTATATCTGATTATAAATAAATAAATAATTACACAATACGACGTTTTGACTGTTTTTAAACCAAAATTAGTCCTAAATAGTACCTAGTAGTTAGTTTGTTGTTTCAAACCTATCGTTCGTCGTGGTAATCTATGTAGGAGGCTTACTTCTCAGAAATAAACGTTTTCATCCCACCATCTCGGAAAGAGTATTTTTGCTATTCGATATCTGAGTGTAAAAGCCGTTTTTATCCTCTAGAGGATAAAGTAAAATTGAATTTAGATCATCGTGTGCACTAAGTTAAGTTTACCTCCATGGTGCCGAATTTATCATACTACCTTTTTTAATTTGTTAAAAACTTAGACTCTGAACCTTCTTGGTGTATTACTATTTTATTAATTTGCTTTACGCGCGCCATTTTCTTCACGTCATATTGTTAAAACCTTAGGTTAAAAACAAGAAACTTGAAAACAAGTAATGAGTGATTCTAGCGACGAAGAAGTTTATTTGAAGCCAACAGAATTGACTGAAACTGTTGAAAATGCACAAAAGTATCATGTGACTGTAAGTGTTTATTTTTTTGCATTAAGTCATTTCCTCGCTGAGGTGGGATGAAAAGTTACGTGTTGCACTCGAGTGCAAAGATTTTTCACCTCGTGCTCTTTTGATTCCCTCGCTAACGCTCAGGATTCCTTCGCTTGCTCGGTCATCAAAACTGAGCACGCGGTTAAAAAACAACTTTGCACTCTTGTATAACAAATAAATATTACTGGTGGACGTAGACAATGATGAAGTTTTTTTTTTTTTTTTAATTTTATAAATTATTGCCTGTTTAATTACTGGTTAATTATTGTATGTTTGTTTGCTGTCAGCAGAAGAGTCTGCTGACAGCAAACAAACATTATGTGTGGGAGTGTGTGTGTGTGTGTGAGGGTGTATTTGCATGTGAGTGTGTGTGTTTTTAATATGTGTGAGTGGGTGTGTGTTTTGTGTGTAGGTAATTCAATATTTTCATCAACGCAGCCCGACCGATGGTCGGATGGGTTAATTATTTTAGGTATCTTTACATTTTGTTTTAAACTTTGATAACCAATAAATAGCAATCAAAATAATAAAAGTCATATTGCCTTCCTAAAGTTTGTTTGGTAACAAGTTGAAACATCGTGACTCCGACTTGAATTGTGTAGCAGTTGAACTGTTATTAATCACCAAACGTCAACGACGTCAGCTCTTTCATCCTTAAAACTTTATTAATTATTTTCGTTTGATGTTTTCCTTGAAGATGTAATCAATATGCAATTATTTTGTTATTTATTTAAAGCTTATGAAAGCTTCTGTGAAATTTAACTTTGTTTTATCGTCACTAATTTTGATGTAAACAAGGTAAAAGTACCTATCAAAGTTCCACAGATGTACCTAATTATTTGCAAAAAAAATATTATGCAAGAAAAAGATTGATTTCTAGAGCTTCGCATAAATAAATAAGGCCATAACACTGTTTGCATTCTCAAGGGTACAAAAACTTAAAATAAGTAGGTCTGTCACGTATCTTTGGCACTTTGTTGTTACAATTACTCTCCTCAAAGTAAAAAGTAAAGGCCCCTCGGAAACTTTGCACCGCACCATCCGAAACATTTGGAATTTTCCTGATATAAATCTGTTTAGGGTTCCGTACCTCAAAAGGTACTAACGGAACCATTATATAGGTGTCTGTCTCTCTGTCTGTCACAGCCTTTTTTCCCGAATCTACTGAACAAAAAAAATTGGTATAAGTATATATATGTATATAGTTAGGTGACCCAATCATAATAATCAAATTCAGATTTCGGTTAATTTTGGGAGTGCAAACTAGAAAATTAAAGAAAATCCTTGCCAAGTGTATCATGTGATATATCAAATGAAAGAATTCGCTATGAGAAATACAAATGTATTTTTTTATAATTTTAAAATGCTATGTTTAATATATATTAAAGAAAGTTATGTGAATTTATTATTCCCGCCCTGGGGGCGTGAATTCATATATTTTCTATCTCCAAAACTACTAAACCAATATTTTGTATAAAACCTAAATCAGAATGCTATCTTTAAATTCCCACGGGAAACGGAAAATACTCTAAATGAGAAAATGCGTATAAAATTGTGTTGATTGAGTAATTAATTATTTTAATTAACTATTATTACTATTTTAGTAGACTAGACTAGACTAGACTCTAGCGGTTCCTATTGAACTTGTATGGAACCCTTTGTACGCGAGTTCGACTCGCATTTGACCGGTTTTTTTGTAATTTCCTTGGTGCTTTGCAATAGTCTCGAAACGTGGCGTCTCATAAGACACAGATCAATAAGAAATTCAAAGCGTTGTACGCTAAATTGAAGAAAATGTAAATTGCTTCGTGACCCGCGTGTTAAAACTCAGACCGCACACCGAAGAATAATCTGGCACCCTCACAACAAACGCGTCCTATCAAATTGTGATCGTACTTACTTAATGTAGTTCGCCTCGAACTGAGACATTGTGATTTTTTGATATTCGCCCATATCTCAGCGAACTCTTTACCGAAGCTCACATACAAACTTTCTAATTTTATTGGTATCACCAACCTACTTACCAAATATGGCGATTGGATCAACGGTTTGAAAATTCTCGTCGGACAAAGTCCCATCAAACACCAACACACCCTTATACATACGAAAGCCAACCCCATCAAGTTAATACTGAGACCTCGCTTTAATCAGTCAAAAAGGGTTTGTATATACAAAAGATATAAAAAAAAATATATGTTATGACAGATAATTATATCTGCAGATAATTAAAGATACTTACTACTTTTTGGTGATAGAAGACAGTTTCATTTCAAATAAGTAATTATATGGATGTTTGAAGGAATATACTTCTTTATTTATTGCATAAAAGATGGTAAGTATATTTATTTATAACAAAGATGTTGGGGTATAAATTGTAAATTTTTCACATATTTTTAGCATTGTCTACTAGCGTGCAAATATCCTTCTCATAAAACACAAATTTAATTAAACCAATAGAATTAGATGACATTATAAACTTAACTACTCTATTTATGAAATTTATCATTTATCGTATTTATACTTGTGTCACTTCCAATTAAGAGCGAAAGATCTAGATTGATATTAAACAACCGCATTCTTCAACGAGTGGGTAATAACATACAGGCTATAGGCTTATTTGTTTGTTAACATCAGCTTGCGTCTTTGTTGTGCGGTTTACCTTAATGTCGTGATAAGAATGTCATCAAGTTGTGCTGTTAGTGAGCCGTAACAGTAACGATTTCAGCGGGTGAAGCAATGGTAGGTACAAAATACGAAGGTGAAATTGCTCTAGAATAGAGAAATCAGGGAAAATTTACTATTTTAAAATGAGTAAGTCAAGTGAATAAGTCAAGACTTATAGTTATACCATCATCAGCCGTAAGACACCAGTCTATTGTACGAAGCCCTCCCCATAGAATGCAATGGGGGGAATTTTGATAGGTACTTGTTTTCAACTTCTGGGTTTTAGTTTAAACTTTTTTTTATCAGTCTGCCCGCGTTCATGTTATTTGTAACACGTTCTAAACGTCAAAAAAAAAATAAGTAGGCAAGCGCGATAAATACCCACGGTACTATCAATATGTGTGGAATTAGATATTCGCAAAAATTTATATTTTGTGAAAATGTACTTATAAAATTCCAAGAAGCACCACACGTGTAATTCTGATAAGTAAGTACTTAAACATCTTTTGAACCATTTCTATTTTTGGTACCAAATCACAATTTAATTAGGTAATATAATGTATCAAGCACAAAACGAAATAAGAATTTCTAGAAAAACGAGATATAACATTACCAAATAACACTCATATTACTATAGTCAAAGAGAGACTGATATTATTTTGGTATATTTATCTAGGCATCTCGTTGAATTACATTGGTTACTCGTGTTTGAGTAATATATTATTATTCACCATCATTTTGTTTCAAAATGGTGAATAATAAAAGGTTTTTGTACGTAGCCAAGAAAGACGGGCCGAGAACAGTATAAAATACCTATCAATGTCTTTTTATATCATCATCATCAGCCTGTAGAAGTCCACTGCTGAACATAGGTCCCCTATATAGAATGTCACGGCAAACGGTCTTATGCCGCCTCCATCCACTGACTTCCTGCGACCTTTATAATGTTTTTAGTCCATCGACAGGAGAGCTTTCCTCTACTCCGTCGTCCAATTTATGGTCGCCACTAGAGAACCTTAATTCGCCAACTGTTGTCAGTTCTGCGAGCTATGAAGCGTGGTACAAAATTTGCAAAATAAAATACCCTCTCAGACTCCATCACCAATGTCAGTTTATTGCTTTGGTGTTCAAAATTCTAGAGCAAGAATGAATAAAAATACAAAATCACGGTTAATAAACATCTCGAAAACAAGAGGCGGCCTATAATAAAATGCAGTGGTTAACGACAGCATTTTTTTCACTCCACACGATCTCAAGGAAATCCGTTGACTGATAGCGTCGTCCCTCGAATTTATCACAAAACCTTTTTGCAGATGAAAGTATTTACGAAGAATTTAACTATACCTACCAGTCCTATCTATCTTTGGTTCAGGGCTTCAAGGTTAGAATAGCATAGTTTTATTTTTGGATTATATTTATATCCTTATCTTGGTTTTTAATTAGGTATGAGCCGTGGTATAAAATACTAAGACATAATTAGGCAATTATGTAAAATTGTACATAGGTCAAAACGGACATTTATTATGTAATTTCTGTAATTTAAACAAACAGTTGCATTGTGTTAACGATGAAGCTATTTTTTCAAATGTTCAATTCAACACATGCCACAACATTTCTTCTTATCTTGTTTTAGCTATTTTCACGTAAGCTAGTCGAGCGTTACTAAAGAACCCTTCTGCAGTAAAAGTTTTCTAAAAAAACTCCTAAAAATAGTTTTAAATTAAATTATGTAAGTATGGCGTGTTTGTGAACTATTCGTATGGATATAGTTCCTGCAAAAAAATAATATATAATAGTAATTGTACAGAAGTTTCACTCTGTCATACATATGAATATATTATATCATCATCATCATCACCAGCCTGTTTACGTCCACTGCTGGACGAGGCCTACCCCATTGAATTCAATGAGGGGATTTGCCATAATCACCACGCTTGGCAGGTGGATTGGGTAATCGCAGTTTGGTGTTAGGTACTCAGGCGGATGCTGCTGCCCATCCCTTAGTAAGGCTTTTACTACATCCACGGGAGGAGAAGGAGGGGTCTTTTCTTAGGCCAGATACACCAAAGCCATAAATACCTATAAACATTAGAACATTTTCCTTAAAATGTTCAATGTTTGTATGATCTGATTCTGCCTATGTTTGTTCCGGGTCTGGGTGATAGTACCCTATCACCAGACTAACCACTATCACCATGGTACTCGTAGTTCATGATACCCACGACATCGGAAATATTCCTACATGTGGGATCATGACTACGTATGTGCCTGTTGGGTGTTATGTTATGTGTCACTCGTCATATATTCGTACATTTGTTTTACTTAACACAATTACTTAACTTAATATTTAGTTTTGTACTAGCATAATCTGAGCATGGTATAACAACATAGGAACTTATACACTCCGCCATGTATGCTGTTCGGAGACCCATGTCTTGTGGGTAAACACCAGCGTCATCACCAATGAAAATTGATACAGCCCGTTTCTGTGCTACAAGGAGCGTGTAATTTAATGGACAAAAAAGAAATCATCATAGTATTTACCTGTCCGAATCAGATAAAAACACGAGGTTTTTACTAAAAAAAACTACACTATACAAATCATTAATTGTCATTCGTAGCTAAACTAATGATATTTATGAGTTACTATCAATTAAAAGACGTGTGTTTGGTCTCCTGATTCCCGCGAAATCAGTGTTTGTTATCTTCAAGAAGTGTTGATGAGCTGTAATCAGCAAAAACACAAAAAAGAGCCAACGCAGCCCCATGCCGCTTCGTACTTTGTGGCAAAAAACACAATAAAATTTAAATTTTGGGCCACGTTGCTAACTTGATTGTTTCATTTGATTAAACAAACTAATGTGTTTTTTAACGTTCTCTTCACAGAAAATACTTCTTAATTCTGTAATTGTTGCAATAAAGATAGTGATGTAAGCTGTCGTTACTCTCGTAGCAGACCTACATTAGTCCGAATTACAATTTTCGAAGCGAGGTAGGGCTCGCTTCAAAAATTAGCAATAGTGCTAGCAATGTCAAATTGAGCTAGACGATATCCCGATTTTTCGAAATACGAATTACTCGCATCCGGACTTCGGTACTAATCTATTATATCAATTTTACATTGAGAGCCGATTCGGAGTGACCAAGGCCTGGTATCGGAAGACATCCATCATGCGGAGTGATACGAATTGTGCCTGTATCCGGTGCGTCGATGTCGCCAGTCTGCCAAGATGGATCGACACGGGTCACTTCGCAGTTACAAACTATCTAACTAATATTGACTTGAGCCGTCGCGACTTATTGGAATACTTCCTGACTTTTGATCCAATGCTCGTGTATTCGAATCCGGAAAACGGCCGTGCAGATTTTTGCAGTTGGCCAATTTATTTGCGTATTACCTCTTGATCAAAAGCGATTCGGTATAAATATACAAGGAAATCTTCGTGAGAAATTGTATAAGAAGTCTTTGCGAGATGAATTTAATCCTTTTATCACACAGGTCACCCATCACCTTAATTGTTAAGTTGTTGGTTTGCCCAGCTCTTCTGATTCACCATCAGCTAATGAAAATTACTGCAAATCAGGCTGAGCCTTGGCAATCACACTACACCATTGCTCTGATCAATCGCTCGGCAAACAAGACGGGTCACGCAAGCGGCCTTATCGTGACGACCTCAATTAAAACATTTGTTTCAATGTCTTGATCATGTGCCCTTAAGAGGTCTGACGTCATTAGGGGTCTCAATTTGTTGGTACTTTTACAGATAATTGGCGCAAGATGTATCCAAGGTGGCCAGCTTAACTGAATGTCACTCGGTGACTAACGTTTGACAAGTAAAATTAACATCAATTGCTCAAAATTATCATTAAGAGTTAGCAATTTTACTGGTCAAACGTTTTTCAGTTAGGAAATAGGGGGGGGTAGGTCTAAAGCAGCACAACGCCGGTATACAATGTGTATCAAAATACCCCTAATAAGTCCGAGGGGAGGGTATTCCACACGTCATGGTGAACTGCTTTATAAATATATAAGTTTTTCATTCATGAAATGCCTCGTGAACTTTCCTCTAAAAATGTACCTAACACAACATGCGGCTCCCTGTCTTACAACGTTCTGCAATTGGTTAGAATCCATTCACTGGTCCTGAAGATGGATAGACATAGATAGTGGCCCCGCTGTATAAACACTTCAACATTACCGGTAGTCGATCTGGCACCGCTGTAAAGACTGATGATGATGACGGCATAATGACTAAACAATTATATTTCAATGTTATACAAAAGTATGTGTGTATCAGCTTAAAATCGTCCAACCATAACCGTAAAGGTTACAAAAGTTAAAAATAAGGTTAAAGAGGTCATTCAATTGTGTAACGGGGTGTGAATAGGTACAAACTTCCGCTTCCTTTACCCACATTCTGGGAGAGTTTTAGACCTTATGTAGGTAGGTACACTAGATAGTAAGTAGTAGTACCTCATTAATCTACTATGTCTATAGATACATAATTATATAAGCAAAACGAAAGCACCGAGGCCGAAAACACACATGCCATATGTCATATTTTGCGCCGCGTGACCGCGTACTGCAATGCGCAAGATTCGCGACTTGCTCAATTATGTCACGTCGCGTAAAATGCCAGCAAGATGCGCCCGAGTCTTCTAGGTTCCTAATACGCGCGGAGTAACGACGTATAATATTCGTGATGAGGATAATTTGTATGTAGAGTGATGCATACGCGTAACGCGACGTGAATAAGACGCGTAAGGTACGCTCAGCCCCTCAGATCGTGAAAACTACCTACCTATATATGAAGGCTAACTAAGAAATTCGACATGCATGTTCCTTAGATTTGGCTATTGTTTCTTCAAATTCAATAAAATGTTGTACAAATGATCAGTGCACTAATATATAGACCCACACGTCAGAATCATATTTTTTTTTTTATTTATAATTTGATTACCATATAATTTTATAAGAAACTAACACACCAAGGACGACCTCTGTGGCGCAGTGGGCGAAGGTTCGCCTGCGACGCAGGAGGTTGCGGGTTCGATTCCCGCCTCAGAGCAAATATTTGCACGATCTGCAGATATTTGTTCAGGATGTTCTGGGTATTTTTTTATGTATAATAAAAAAATGTCTATCTATGCAATGTATTGTATTAAGTATATCAGTTATCTATAGTACCCATAAAACAAGCTCTGCTTAGACTGGGGCTAGATAATGTTGTGTGAAATGTCCAGCATTATTTATTATTTATTTATTTAAGGGTATAGTGTATTTATTGGGGATATTAGTGTACAGAGGGCGTATTACAAGTTTTGCATTGCAAAAACAGGAATGCGAAACGTGAGCATTCAACGTGACTTACGTAGTAACTATTTACTAATCTGTACTGTTTGTCGCGACTGCGCGGCACAGAATAAATAAATAATAATAAATAAATGCTGGACATTTCACACAACACTATCTAGCCCCAAGCTAAGCAGAGCTTGTGTTATGGTTACTAGATAACTGATATACTTAATATAATACATTACATAGATAGATATTTTTTATTATACAAAGATAAATACCCAGAACACCTTGAACAAATATCTGCAGATCGTACAAATATTTGTTCCGAGGCGGGAATCGAACCCGCAACCTCCTGCGTCGCAGGCGAACCTTCGCCCACCGCACCACAGAGGTCGTCAAAATAGGGAAAAATAGTCAAAATAGAATGATGAATAGTTACTACGTAAGTCACGTTGAATGCTCACGTTTCGCATTCCGGTTTTTTGCAATGCAAAACTCGTAATAGGCCCTCTGATTATGTGTACAAAGTTTCATGGAGTTTAAAGAAATAATAGCCAAATCAGAACTTAACTTCGTTCGCCCCTTTTATAAGCTACCGGTGACCTCCACTCTTAACTACTGGCTTTTGAGATTTTTTTGCAATCGCTTACGTATGTTTACAAGAAAGTTTCCAAGATAGTTTTTACCATCTTACATCACTAAGGGGCGCTGTGGTACAAGACAATGCTTATGATAACATCAATTTAAATACATCTAATGCACTTCAGAGCAGTTTCATAGACAGGTTTAATTGGCATTTGGAGGCACTGCAATACCAGCAAAAAACAAAAGTTAGAAGGTCGTGGAAAAAAAATAAAGTTAATTAGTTACTTAGTTGTTTCTATTAATAAATGTATATACAGGGCCAACGAATGCTATGCCGCTCATTTTGACTGACGACCTCTAGCATGGCGGGCGAGTAGCCGGCTGAGATGCAAGAGGTTGCGGGTTCGATTCCCGCTGCGGGACCAATGTTAGTATGATCTGCAAATATTTGTTCCAGGTCTGGATGATAGAGTACCATGTGGTACTCGTAGTTCCTGATACCCACGACACAGGGAATCCTAGAGTGGGATCAAGACTACGTATGTGACTGTTGGGTGTTATGTTATGTTATGTTATGTTATATCGCGTAGTTTCTCGAACGCCGCCTATCCGAGTTGGATCGTCGGTTGACCTCTTTGTCGAAGTTGGACCCGCGTAGTTGAATCGTCTGACCCAAATAGACATAGTGGTCAACAAAAGTGTCTAATTCTAATTCTAATTCTAAGTGGGGGTGTTAAGACCTGCACTGACGTCCCGCTATGGGGTGTATTGTGCATTGTCCCCCTGTGCTAACCCTACCCCAGCCAGCCCAGCTCCTTAAAGTAACGGAGCAGGACTTTGGGTTGGTGGCAACACCGTTGAAGTGTGTCCGAAGGCTTCGATGCTGGAGAGCAGGATAGAAGTAGCTCCTGCAAACCCGTCTTGGCCCTGGTCTCTTTTGTGGCCGCACAATCCAGGATCACGTGCTCCACCGTCTCTTCTTCCTGCAAGAAGCCCCGACTTAGCCCGCTGTCAGTGGCTCCAATCTTGTACAGGTGATGGTTTAAGTCGCAGTGCCCTGTTATGATGCCCACCACCATACGCAGGTCCTCACGTTTCATTTTGAGTAGTGTATTCGTCACTTTCTTGTCAGGTCTGGGGAGCATAGATCATGAGTGCTTGCAGTCCGACCTTCGCTCCCATAGCTTTTGGTGCTCCGTTTCCGAATGCAGTTTCAGCCTGTTTTTGATTTCCGCAGTTGGTGGTTTCGATAGGCTGATGTCAGCTTGAGTTGGGGTAAGTTTAGCTCCTTCCCTAGCTAGGGAGTTGGCCCTGTCACAACAAAAGTGTGGTGATTATATGACAAATCCTACCATCATTTCATTCTATGGGGGAAGCCTCGTCTAACAGCGGACGTCTAAAGGCTGCTGCTGATGATGATGATACTGAGAATGATAATAAAGAAAGCGTATTACACTCTTAATTACCATATTAATGATAAAGCCGCGTGGCCTGATGTCGCTCTACCCCTCGACTGCTAAAATGTAAAGGAGATGTTTCAGCCTGGGCCTGCTCTAAGTACACTACACAGAAATATTTAAAAAACAGGGGATTTTCATAAAAATACAATTATATTAATTTGAAGCATAATACAGCGGTACAAAAATGTTTATTTATGAGTTTTTTAATATGGTCACCCAATTTTTAGAGCAGCCATGAAAGTCGAGTGACTTTGACAACTGACAGTTTTGTTGAGTGTCGTTGACGCTCAACAAAACTGGTTCCTTGTGTGATTTCCTTGTGTGTGATTGCTCTCTTTGGCGAAGATAATCTTGAATGTACACTAACACGAAGCAATATTATGGGAAATAAACAATAACAAATGGTTTCTATATTGTTTAGCTATATTTATATATACTGTACATAGTGCAGGCCCAAGCTCCATACATTCATGAAACATCTCCTTTGCAATATCAGTTGGACACGTGGGTATTACGAGTTTTGCATTGCAAATACCGGAATGCGAAACGTGAGCATTCAAGGTGACTTACGTAGTAACTATTCATCATTCTGTGCCGCGCAGTCGCGACAAACAGTACAGATTAGTAAAAAGTTACTAAGTAAGTCACGTTGAATGCTCACGTTTCGCATTCCGGTTTTTGCAATGCAAAACTCGTAATACGCCCTCTGTACTTAGGTATCCAGTAAATTATTATTTATAAGAATAACAAGCGTAGCGTGTGCTGTCTTGCATATTTTTGCTGATGTTTATTTACTTTTGACTACCTTCCTAAGGTTTTTAAGTTTTTCATTTACTATGTATCAGCAACTCCTTGCTCCGAGGCACCACACAGGCGCTTCTCACCTAGTGGTAAGACGGACTATTTTTGTAAGCCAAGCCGTGTTTGTTACCTGATTCTTCTTAGGCTTGGTAGCGTTGGAACAGGAGTAATTTTAGTTTATAAGACGATTCAAAATGATCCCTGTGATTTCAATGAATAAAATTCTTTTGACTTTGACTTTGACTTTAGGTAATGATGATGATTATGATGTACAAAAAACTAGGTATTCACTAGTAACATAGGTAGTGTTGGGACGCACCGGTCACCCTTTTTTTATACTAAGGTTGTTACCTGCAAGTAACAGGTTTTCCAGCCACTATTCTGCGCCAGTGCATAATTAACTAGAAGAAACCCGCGACTTCGTTCGCGTTAAAAACTGATAAGTACTTGACCGTGCATAATGTAAATAAAGGTGTTTTTTGTTTTTTGCTTATTAGCCCTCCTCTATGCATTGGAATTATTCCAGCTGACAATAATGTTAATGATGATAATTATGACAGAACTCGGTCGTTATGTTGGTATTTATCAATCGTCTCACAAAAGAGATCAAACACGACCCTTCTACTGCTACCGATCTAAGATTTGATATGGTTGACAATACGTGATAGCCAAGGGACCGAAGATGAAAGTGGGAGAGGCTGTTGCAACGGATGTTGAGCCTCTCCCACTTTTATGTCAGCCGTCTCACAAAACTAATTCAAATGAGCCCAAACACTAACTATTCTACTGTAATTGGTTAAAGAGATCCGTTGAACATGTCCCGGCTTCATCATCAGATCATGACTCTCATCTCACGTTAAACATAACAAAAGTACAACTTACAAGAGCCTAATAAGCACGACTATTCTAGGTATTGCAAATTGTTGAGGATGAACTCAACAATTTGCAATACCTAGATGTTGATGCCTTCCGATTCCATCATCAGACCGTCTTCATTAAGGTCTTTAAACATCAAATAAATGAATTAAAATAAAGTATTTAAAAAATAAAAACATTTTTGATTAGGTACATTTGAAACGATACCACACTCATGTTTTTCAATTAGGGGTCCCATTTCAAACTTGAGGGCCTTAAAATATTTTAATCTCAACAATAAAACCGTGAAAATAACTTTACCACGTAGAAATACTCTGAAATCTGGCTAAAACGTAAAGTGTATGTTTTACAAAGAAAACGATCCCGTCCCTTTTTTCACAAAAAAAATCAGGTATCGCTGAAATATGTGTTTATTAATTTCATTTGAGGAATCTACATGCAAAATTTCATGTACCTACTACTAAAGGTTTCCGAAATGCAGAGCATTTTTGTTTTACATTAAAAGCCAATTTTGGACCCCTTAGAGGGTGAACTTTCCAAATTCCTTTCTTAGTATACCCCTACAATCTAAAAGACTTGAGAGGATGTGTAACACATCCTCTCAATTTCAAGTCTAGGTTCAGTGGTTTAGACTGTGGGTTTTCTATATGTCATACAGTGTCTCAGCACCCTTATAAGGGATAGTTTGGAAAAAAACATATTATAAACCTTTTATTATTTGTACTGAAGAATATTTATGACAGGTTTAAAGCAAATCAAACCACGCGTTAAAAAAATCCCAAACAAACTTTAACACCCTATCGCACCCCTTTACGGGGTAAGGTTGGGATATATTTTAAAATACATTTTAATCATTTGTATTGAAGAACATGTTTTATGCCAAGTTTCAAGTTTGTAAGTCCAACGAATACGATTTTTCATACGAACGTTTTCATCCCTTTTCGAAGGCGAACTTTCCAAATTCCTTTCTTAGTGCACCCCTACATCCTAAAAGGAACACACCCTGCAAATTTAATGTCTCTTGTTCCAGCGGTTTAGGCTGTGCGTTAAAATATCAGTCAGTCAGGACTTTGAATTTTATATATATAGAAGATGTTTAGATTTTCTACATATTAATGTGTGGTACTTTTTTAAGATCATTGTTTTTATCTAACATCTCAACTACTTTTTTGACTTGTTTTTTGAATCAAGGATATTCATTTATATGCCACGTATATAAACGATACAATTATTGATATTCTGCATTATATTAAGTTGCACTGGCTTGGTAGTGTAAGCGGTAAGTTTGATTTTGTTTTTTTTTATTATTTATTATTGTGGGCCAATTCTCGGTTTCTACGGATTGAAGTGGAACAGAGATTATGACGACTAAAAAGAAGAGGTACAGTCAAAGGTACTATTATTTTATGTACCTATTTGATCATCTATTAGGTATAGTGTGGCAATAATATTGTATTTATTTTGAATACTTTATTAATTTTATTAATATTATTATTTATTATTATTTTTTTGTTATTGAAGTACAAGTAATCCAAATAAATTAAATTTTATAAATGAATTACCTAAATACAATGCACAACAATACTAACATAAAAAACCGGCCAAGTGCGATATCTATAAAAACGGCAAAAAAAACACATTTGTTGTATGGGAGCCTCCTTAAATATTTATTTTATTCTGTTTTTTTAGTATTTGTTGTAATAGCGGCAACATAAATAAATCATATGTGAAAATTTTAACTATCTAACTATCACGGTTCATGTGATACAGCCTGGTGACAGACGGACGGACGGACAGCGGAGCCTTAGTAATAGGGTCAGTTTTATCCTTTGGGTACGGAACCAAATAAATTCAATACACATAATAAACCCAATTTCAGAAATAAAAAACAGGTCAAGTACGAGTCAGACTCCCGTAAAGAGGGTTCCGTACAAGTAGGCTATTAAAGTAACCAATAAAACTCATTAGAGAATCAACACATTTCATACGCATTTTCTCTTTACGAATAGAGTAGATTCGGAGAAATAAGGCTGTGGCAGACAGATAGACATGTGAGTGTTCCTATAATGGATCCGTTGGAACCTTCTAATGTACGGAACTCTTAAAATAAATAAATATCAAATTAAAAATATTACTGCCATAAGGAGGTGCTGAAATTTATGATAACATTTATTACAACAATATTCTTGACTGTTTTCTCTTTTTTTCGACATTATTATCTCTATTCATCTACAATCCGTGAATACAAAGACGAAAAGAAGAAAGAAGCAATCGACGAAAAAATTAAAAACATTGTCATTTTTTTTATTTTTTTTTGTGCTACTTGGCAATCAGACAAGCTTACGAGCTTACCAGATGGAAAGCAGTTACCGTAGCCTATGAACGCCTGTAACACCAGAGGCATCACACGCGCGCTGCCGACCCTGAGACATAATGATGAAAAGTCTCATGTGCCTGTAATTTCACCGGCACCCGAAAACCGAAACACAGCAATGCGAACACTACTGCTTGGCGGCAGAAATAGGTACGGTGGTAGTACTTCCCCGGACGAACTCAATCACAAGAAGTTCTACTACTAACAAAATAATGGTGTTTTTCTTTCTTTAGAAATGAAGTTCATTATCATCCTGGCTGTAATCGCCTTCGTGGCGGCACACAGTAACCGCTATGCAAAATACGAAAACTTGGATGTAGCTCAGTTTACTACAAGTGATCGATTCCTGAAATCGCTTACCTTATGCTTAATTAGCGAAGGGCCATGTACTTCTGAAGGAAGTGACATAAAAGGTGAGTCACATGGAGCAAGGCTGTGTAGCAACCCCTCTAACTGAAAGTCACAACATTAACGTTGCTCAAAATTATCATTAAGAATTGTCAATTGATGGTAATTTTACTTGTCAAACATTAGTCACCGATAAATAAATGCTGGACATTTCACACAACATTATCTGGCCCCAATCTAAGCAGAGCTTGTGTTATGGGTACTAGATAATTGATATACTTAATACAATACATTACATGGATAGATATTTTTTATTATACATAGAAAATACCCAGAACACCCTGAACAAATATCTGCAGATCGTACAAATATTTGTTCCGAGGCGGGAATCGAACTCGCAAGCTCCTGCGTCGCAGGCTAACCTTCGCCCGCCGCGCCACAGAGGTCGTCAATAGGGGGGCGGGTCGGGATATGGGTGCCAATGAAATTACAAGCAAATTAGATTTTTCAACAGTAGTTATCAGAGTGTGTTCCTGGAATTGTGCCCTACACTAACATCACGTAGCATGACCATGTGGTTTACAGTTGTAATGGTTAGAGATCTGGCATTTTTGTTACTAAAGTCTACAAGTCTACAAGTGGAGACCTTTAAATGGCCTTTAAATTACTATATAAGTTACCATTTTGTTTTTATGTGCCGATGGTTTTCCTAAAATAAATAAATAAATAAAGCCTTGTTGCCGTAGTAACAAGCGACCGTCATGTGACGGCCGTAGTATATATAGCTTTGACCGCGATTTTCTGCATTTATGCTATTAAAGCACTTGAAAATCTGGCGCTTCGCCTCTATTATTTCGGCTGCATTATTACGGTCGCCGTTTCGCAAGGAAAAAAAATACATACATACATAAACAAATTTTCCCCGAAGGGGTAGGCAGAGCCCTAAAAGGCCTCTTTTCACCGTAGGTTGCACAATCGTAGGAATATAGACGCGACCAGTACGTAAGCGTGCGTACGTAGTAAGTAGTAGTAGTAGCGCTCATTACCGCCATTGTTTTCCAAGACTCGGCTAACGCTTTCTTCCAGTAATAACACACTCCTAAGTAAGCCAGCAGCCAGGACAAATGTTATACCAACTAATGACTATAAAATATGGCTATGACAGACAGACCAGAGTAATCCTATAATGGTTCTGTTGGTACCATTTGAAGAACGGAACCCTAATAATCCATGTAGCTGTAGTGTACACCACACCGCTCTTGTGTATTGCCACCTACTTACTACGACATTAAATAGTTTTTGGAGTAGGTACTTCTATATAAATATAATACAAACTGTCTGACATAAAATATAACCGAATAAATAAAAATAATAACCTGACATGAATAATAAACAAATTACTTAATGGAAATATCTAATTATAATTTTAATTTGTTAAATCTATGATAAGGATAAAAATTGTTGGTGTAATGCATGAGTATTTTAATTATAAAAACAGCATTTAATAATATTATTAATTTATTGGTTTTCATTCTCTCAGAATGATGCATTGGTTTTTATTGACGCATTGTGTTTATTTTGTGTACCACCTATCTGGGCGCTTTATAATTATTTTGGCCATTTTTGTTTTTCTGGCTCGAATGTAACCTCCATATTTAGCTTGTAAGGACTGCTTAAATTTTGCACGCAGAATGCAAAAGAAATAAATCTTGCGGCAGAATGTACTGGAAACTATAATTATATTTATCATCTATGTTTTATACTGTACCTGCATTCTAAGCAAATAAATAATTAATTAATTCATTCATTGGTAAAAAACCTACCATATTTGCTCTTTTAAATGCCTACATTGTTTCTACCAATTAAGACTATACCTACCGGTAACCAAATGAGATTTTGACCTGTCCTCGAAATGGGCCTGAGAACCTCGGTCTACCTTCGCTGTTGGCAATGCCCTAAGCACAGGGTTAATGTGAGATACTACATATTAATATTTGTTTAACAACTAATTGTAACCATTGAAAGCAATAAAATAATTGAGTACTTCGACTTGATAATGTTAACAACGTTTTTCGACGACCTCTGTGGCGCAGCGGGTGAAGGTTCGCCTGCGACGCAGGAGGTTACGGGTTCGATTCCCACCTCTGAACAAATATTAGTACGATCTGCATGTAATTGTTCAGGGTGTTCTGGGTATTTTTCTATGTATAATAAAAAAATATCTATCTATGTAATGTATTGTATAAGTATATCAGTTATCTAGTACCCATAACACAAGCTCTGCTAAACTTGGGGCTAAATAATATTGTGTGATAATGTTGTCCATCATTTATTTATTTATTTTTATTTTGTTTTGTGTTTTCAGAATTGATCCCTGAGGGCATTCAGACGTCCTGTGCTGATTGTTCACCAATAATAAAAAAAAAGGTTGCCCAGGTCATCAAACAAATCCAAATCAAGCTACCTGAAAAATGGGTAATCCTATTGAAACAGAACGACCCAGAAGGAAAACATAAAGATACAATTCAGAAATTCATAGTCGAGAATTCGGACTAAAATCTGTCAAAATTAACTAGAAATTTTAATATCACACAAGAAATATTGAATTCATTAGTATATTTTCATAATACTATTATTCGTAATCAGATTTGTAATTAATAAAGCTATAAAACAATGATACATTTTTCTAATTCTTAAAGTACCTAATGCCGCAGTAGGGGAAGGCACTCAAGTCAGTGGATGGAGGCGGGTCAAGACCGTTCGTCGTGGCATTCTAAGAGGGAGGCCTATGTCCAGCAGTGGACTTCTATAGGCTGATGATGATGATGGGCAGCAGCATCCACCGATACTGCGATCACCAATCCGCCTGCCAAGCGTGGTGATGATGGCTAATCCCTCCATTACATTCGATGGAGGCCTCGTCCAGTAGTGGTAATTATCGGCTGATGATGATAATGAAAGTAGGTATGTAGCTAATTAATTACCTATGTATATAACGGTGTAAAAAGACTACTCCCGAAAACTGAAATAGTGCACTCAGACCATGATTCTGAAAATCCTGTATATACTTATCTATGTAGATCTTGTGTGTTCATATATGTAATTTTCCTCATTTTTTTGGGACTTAGACTAATATGTCTATCTATCTACATCTACATATATAAATAATATTATAATGATCCCTACGAAACCTATAATATATTAACCCAAGGTGTAAAAAAATATTACATTAGACTCGATTTCCACTCACTGGCCATGATTTCGTATCAGGAACACTTTCCCTCCTCTCACAGGTCTTGTCAAAGAACGACCTCTGTGGCGCAGCAGGCGAGATAGCCGGCTGAGATGCAAGCGGTTGCGGGTTCGATGTCCGCTGCGGGACTTAATGTTTGTATATGATCTGCAAATATTTGTTCCGGGTCTGGGTGTTATGGTACATGGTACTCGTAGTTGATACCCACGACACAGGGAATCATAGTGTGGGATCAAGACACGTATGCCACTGTTGGGTGTTATGTTATGTTATGTTTTTACATAACATGTCTTATAACATGATTTTCGTTTCTTTCTTTGTGGTCCACGCGAACGAAGTCGCAAACGAGCCACTAGTTTCAAACAAAAAAGAATATGCTCAGAATGCTGTCTTTCCATTATGAATGCATGATGAAGCATCTTTTCTGTACCATGTGGATGACTGTACATGAATTATTGCGTGTATCAAGGGTCACGTCCACAATTTGGCAGTGCCATCTGCTGAAACGATTTATCTTGGTCTCATGGCATTCTTATACGAAGAAAGATGATACTATTTTTAGGGTAAATGACAAATCAAATGTTACAAGCTGATCGCACTAAATACACAGGTAAAATTATCAATACATCATCAGCAGGTAAAGTCTGGGCTGTAAGATATGGATCATCAAAGTTAACCAAGCCGTGTTTGTTGCCTGATTCTTCTAGGCTGTGTTGCGTTGGAACAGGAGTAATTTTAGCTTATAAGACGATTCAAAATGATCCTTGTGAATATTTTTTTTTATTTGATTTTGATTTCTCCAAAACCTCATCCAAGGAGCATCCAAGCCTCGCCTGTAGAATGGGTCTGTATGTTGTGGTACCATTGGTACTCATATTTCCTTAAACCCACGACACAATGAATGCGTTTGGTCAGGACTATTATGTATATTGGGTCTGTTATTTGTTAAGATAGATAGATAACACACAACTTTAAAAATAAGCAAAGCTTTATAGACATCTTGCTAGAGCTCATGATTTTATATTTTTTATCTACTCTCATACTGAAATGTAAAGATTAAAAAACTAAAAACAAAACTAAAATGACAGTCTTTATGGCAAATGTCATCGAAATAAATTTAAAAAATTACATTACGATACAGCTCTTCTATGGACAACTGTATTATAACTTTTTTTCTATTACGATACAACTTCACTTGGACCAAGGAGGTTGCAATGCAGTTTTTCTTTACATAATCTGTGGACGCGGCGCAACACACTCGCGCGTTTGGATTTAGGCGCTAAACGTTTACAAACAAATGCAAATATAAGCTGTAATTTTACGCAAATTTCATTGCCAAATTAGTTTTTGTTTTAAAAAGTGTCTGAAAACGACAGTAGCGATACTGAAGAAATGATAAGAAGTTCCCTATGACACATCAGCCAAAATTACGTCAGTACGAAAAACTTCAGCCGCTGAACTTTCGGCGCGGTACGGGTACATGTGGATGTTACGGTTCAAGTTTGACAAATACTGGGGCCTACAGAGGCCCTAGCACGGACATCTAACGTTATCGAGACGTTACGATAGTAAACGTCAAATATGAACCGATCAACTTACTAAGATTTCAAATTACCCTGATGTCATTGGCCAATATTTGACATTTGCGATCGTCTCGCTAGCGTCTTGGTAACGTTAATTATTCGTGCTGACCCCACTGGCTTTCTCCGAAACGAAACTTCGGAAACGAACGAAAACTAATCGAATTTTCGCTACTGACCCTACTCTATTTCAGTTTCGGAAACGCACAAGAAGTTCGTTTCTTAACAAACACATCCGTCGCTACGTATTTCTCGCTCATCTCTGGTGGAAACGTAGCCTAATTGGCGACTAAGTCTATAGTTTCCTATAAACTTTAAGTCGAGAATTAGACTAAATCGATTTCTTAGGCGGCGCCCACGCTCTAAACTTTCACCATGCAGTGCAGCCTCGATTAAAAGCATTCTTAAAGCTATTTCAGTTATATTTCTAAAAAAAAAACCACACGAAAATCAAAAGGTAACACTTTTGGTTTCGTCAATTTGAGGTAAAAATTCCGAACAAACATCTTTCAAATTCAAATTTTCGTTCGGAGTATTCAAGAATTAGAGTAGGTTTAGAGAATTTAAACGTCAAACAACTTTCTTGCGGACGAATTTTCGGAACGAAAAAGAACCAATCCAACCAATTCGCACGTTTCCTAACGTGCGAATTTTCGACCGAAACTTCGGTTTTCGTTGAATTAGAGTAGACGACCTGTGCACTTAAACACTGCAGTGATAGTAAACAGGTTCAATATTAGACTTGATTTATTTAGGTACAATCAAATCTATACGATTGGCATTTGACGACCTCTGTGGGGCGGTAGGCCTGTAGCCGGCTGAGATGCAACAGGTTGCGGGTTCGATTCCCGCTGCAGGACAAATGTTTGTATATGATCTGCAAATATTTGTTCCAGGTCCATGGTACTCTTAGTTCCTGATACCCATGACACAGGGAATAGGAAGTGTATATAGGATGGACTGGACTATGTATGTGACTGTTGGGTGTTAGTTATGTTATGCATTGGGAGTACGCCCCTTAAATCAGAGAAGGCGAGAACTGATCTCAAAAGTAGTATTTTGAAGGCAGGAAATATAACAGCCAACATCCATTATGAGTGCGTGAGGCATAGTAATGAGAGATTTTTATTATTTCCCTAAAATCATTGTTATAAATCTCAACAACCGTTTTTTACTTGTTATTGACGTCAAGGATATAAATTTGAATACCAAGCAAGTATATAAAACGAAACAATGATTATAATTATATTTATAAGTTACACTAAGCAAGGTGTGTGGGTGAGTACGATTTTGTTTAATGTTATTTGTTATATATCAATGTGAGCCCCTATTTGAACTAAGTAAGCATTTTGAGACAACGATCGCCAAAAAAACTAATAACTTTGAAGATATATTTATCATATCCTAATTGTTTTGTCGTCCGAAGACAAAATCGGTTGCTCGCATTGACATGAGTTTTGTCGTACGACAAATTGGTAATGCCAACGTGTCCAACGTGGACCGGAAAGTCGTTATTCATCAAGATAGCTTAGTCCAAGTCCCGTGTGCTTTACCTAAAGAAAACTTTTATTGAAAATATTTTTTAGCAACGAGACAAAAATCAAAACGTGAAGGAATACAACAGAAATATATAAACATAGACATATAAAGATGGTGAGGGTACCTTTAAAGGTAAACATTACAGGATCACTGGGGTGTCTGTGTAGCAGCCAATTTTTCTGAAATTATAGGACCAAAAAAGTTTAAGTATGGCTGTATGGTACATGTTCAGAACTAGGTGACCCAATTACGGATATATACGTAAATATACGAATTCTAATTTCTGGGGTAAAAATAAATTACAAAAAAAAAAAAAAATCTTATGCTTTATAAATTGTGACATATTTAATGAAATTCAAAAAAAAATATGGTCAGTTTAAAAAATATTAAATAAAATATGCAAAAATTAACCATTCAAAACTACATTGCATTATCTCAAAAACTACAAAAAAATAACAAAATACGGAATATTGGGCTTACCTCACTCATAAATATAGGTACTTACCTACTTAGTTTACAGGAATACCAAAATGAAAACCGCACCTAAGTCTTTAAATTCCCACGAGAAACGGAATAATAATTATATTCTTAAAGAGAAAATGCCTATAAACTGTGTTGATTGACTAAAAAGTGGCTATTTAATTGGGTTACTATGGTAGCCTACTTGCATGGAACCCCGCCAGTCAGAATCGTGTGGAGAGGTTTTTGTAAACAAAAAACGCATGACTTCACGGACCGACACTCCAAAATACAAACCGGTTTGATATTCCAACGCGCAAACCGACAAATGCGACGTTGCATGACCGTGCGTGTTGTCAGTTAGGACAGCGCCATTCGAAGTTCTGTGTTTGAACTTTGTCGGGTTAATCGGTCGGTCGGAGAACAAATGTCGTATACATAATTGTGATAGCTAATTAGGACTAACGAGGTATTTGAGAGGACCAGTCTAATATTTTAGATACGAATGTTTGTATTCTAGATGTTTCGATATTTGTTTGTTACACAATCACGCTGTTCATCATCCATCATTAGCAGCGTATTTACCATAAAGCAGTTTGGCAAGCGGATAGGTGATCGCAGTAACTAGTATTGAGCATCCAATGGTGAATTAATATTGAATTAAAAATATTGATTAATAATTATTAATTTAATTAATTAATAAATTTTAAACATGCCTTAGTCGGCTTTTTCAATATACACAGGAGGCTATTATATTTATTTATATATTCTATTCTTAGGCCGGACACACCATGGCACTATCACGCTTTTACACCTGAGGGCCTATTACGAGTTTTGTATTGCAACAATCATTTTGCGAGTCGTGAGTGTTCAACGTGACTTACGTAGTAACTATTTATGAATCTGTTCTGTTTCTATCGACTACGCGGCACAGAATAATGAATAGTTACCATGTAAGTCACGTTGAATACTCACGACTCGCAAAGTGATCGATGCAATACAAAACTCGTATAGGACCTCAGAATCAATTCGATGAAGAGTAGGCAGATACATAATGATATGACGTATTACCTACTTTTCCTTGCGGTACCAGAAGAGGGACGCCGAGGACGGAGGCTAAACTGGTGTGCAATGAAATAGGGTCACTTGGAAAATGCACAATACTTACCAAGCTATGCAAGGTATCGAATTGAAATAAAATCATATTAAAATATATATCATATGGCATTAAATACAATATTTTTATAGAATTGTATAAAATAAGTAATAATAAAATTTGAGAAAAGTTAAGACTCTACACCACGTACTTTACTATTCTCCAACCTATCCTATTGGTCAACGAAACGTCAGCAGGAGAATAAGTGTATATAGTCGTAATTTTTCTAAAATTATACCAAGCCACGATAATGTCAATTCCAATAATAAAATTATTAATATTTGAATATATTTTGTACATAATTACTTATCATTTCTGAAATAAAAAATTAATTAATAAAAAATAATTTGGGACGTAGGTATTATGATTTTTCTAAGTACAAGTGCAACTCCCTATTTCATTGAACGCCAGTTTATTATTCATCAATTGATTTTTCAATTGTTTTTTTTAGCAATGAATATCTTAATCATTCTTTCTATCGCCTGCGTGGCCGCAAACGATAACCACTATGACACTAAATACGACAACTTCGATGAAGGTGACGTAACTACTAACCTTCGGCTCCTGAAAGCATATGCCCTTTGCTTTCGCGGCATCGGGAAATGTACCCCTGAAGGAAATGACATAAAAAGTAAGTTCACTTTTTTGCTATCAGTGAGTGTTGCCATAGTCATTGACTTACGGTACTGAGACATAGTCACTACCTGTTGGCTTCACATTCAAGCGCAAAGGCAATGATGTGGTATGGAGAGAGCTCGGCTTTCAAGGAGCCATGTGCCGTGGTATATCCGTCCTAAGAAAAGACCTTTACGTATGCTCCCGTGGATGTCGTAAAAGTCGACTAAGGGATTACACCAGGGGATGGGCAGAAGAATCCACCTGAGTACTCAACACCAACACTGCGATCACCAATCCGCCCGCCAAGTATGGTGATTATGGCAAACCCCCCGATATGGTAAACACGCTTATACCGTTCGTCATTGCATACTATGAGGGATCGTTACGATAGTTGCTGCGAAACTCGGACTATAGCCTCTGAGCTAATAATATAGTGAATGTTTTTATGTTACGATAACCCAAAATGGTGTTTTAAACAAGCAATATCAGACGAGCCTAGCCTTGTTGCTATAAAATTCGTCACATTTTTCAGCTTTACCTTTTCTCCGTGATACTTCAGTTTGCAATAATGATGTCCTTCAGTTGTTAACAACGTTTTTGTGTTTTTAGAGTGGATCCCTGAGGGCACACGAACGGCTTGTGCTAAGTGCACGGAGAAACAGAAAACTCTTGTCGCTAAGGTCATCAAAGCGATCCAAACCAAGCTGCCCGAGGACTGGGAGGTTCTTTCTTTACAGAACGATCCTGAAGCCAAATTCAAGGACGATCTTCAGAAGTTCTTAGACGAATACGCGCATTGAAATATGCTTAATAAATATTGTGCTGATCATTTGTATTTCACTTTATTACTCGTGAATTACTGCTACAATATCATTTCTAAAAGACTCAACTACTAACAAAACAGATTTACAATCAATCATCATCATCATCATCACCAGCTGGTTAACGTCCACTGCTTGGCGAGGCCTCCCCCATTGGATACCATGGGTTCCACGGACGCACGCACTATCTCTTCATCAGCCGGTAGAAATCCACTGCTGGATGAGGCCCCATAGCATGCATAGCACGCAATGGGGGGGGATTTGCCATAATAACCATGCTTGGCAGGCAGATTGATGATCGCTGTTTGGTGATAAGTACTCAAGTAGATATTGCTGCATCCCCCTGAGTACCTGAGTTCCTGACAGACAGACAACAGGCAGACGCACGTAAAATAAAGTGATCCAATAAAGAATCCGTTTTTTCCTGACCGCTTATTATATATTAGTAACATATTATATTAAATATTAAGTACATAATTTATATTTAACATATTCATATGACTGATGACAGCAACGCTATTTTGGGAAACCCTGGCAACCACAGATAATTAGGCTTCATGTTTATTAAATTTTTCTGGAAATAGTGCAACTCAATTCTCGAAATAGTAGATTATGCACTAAGGGTGCAAGCAGTGTCTTATGTCGCGGGCGACATATTGAATCCTGAGCGTAACGAGGGACTCTAAAGTTAACTCCCGAGTGTATAGAGTTATATAGAGCCCTGAGTGAAGCGAGGGGTTCAAGCTGCCCAAGACGAAGACAGACTTTATTCCAGAGGGGCATACTCACTTTTCACACCTTCTGCGAGACAATAAAAAGCCAGGGCTTCTTTTGATTTTTGCGGTAGAAGATTATCAATAATCTCTAAAGCGTCTGTTTTGATAAACTCTGGAGTAGAATCACTATCGTTTGTAATTTTTTATCAGCATGAATATTGCAACGTGTTTGGCTGTGTACACAAAATTCACAAAATTTGTGTAGAGACTCGTAGAAAACTCTTAAGTTTGTACTTAAGAGTTTTGTACGAGTCTCCAAATTCATATCACTTTATTCCCTAGGCAGACAATGCTTTACTTTACGTTGAGGTTGCATGATATGTAATTGGACATTATCGAGCAGGTGGTGTGAAAAATATATTGTATAGGTAATTACTTCTATTACTAAATCTACTAATAGGTATAATAATGTAACATACTATTTATAATTTGAATCACTTAGCATGAAATAAAACAACAAGTAACGCTTGGTTGCCCATTATATAGCATTGTAATGCAATGCAAAAGGCTAATGTTTCCTTTAAATTTGATAATGTAACATACCTACTTATTCATTGAATTTAGGTATGATGACATAATGCAATATATCTAGTTTCATCTGACATTATCGACACAAACTCATTGTGATTTTCAAATTAAACTACTCTAAGGACCATTAAGGTCTATTCATAAGTGCATTCGAACTAATTAACTTGAGTGGTTTCCAACGGCATTGCCGAGTGATTAATGAAATTGTAATTATTGATATATAGCCTAGTTAGCTCTCAAAATTAGCAAGTTGAAATGGCAATAGGCAGGTCATATAGCTCGCAGAACTGACAACCGTTGGGAAATAAAAGTTTTCGAGTGACAACCACAAACCGAACCAAGGAACATAATTCTGTCTAACGAGAGAACCGGACGACGCAGTAGAGGAAGGTCCCTCTTTCGATGGAATAAAGACTTTGTAAAGGTTGCAAAAAGTCAGTGGATTGAGGCGGCTCAAGACCGTTCGTTGTGGCATTCTAGGGGGGAGGCCTATTTCCAGCAGTGGACTTCTAAAGGCTGAAGATGATTATGAACCGAGTAGGTTCTATTGACATTTTATTTTATTTTATTTTATTTTTCTGACATCTGCCAACTAAACCCAGCTGTTTTTATTGGTAGCAAACAATAATTCGTCCACGTAGGTACGACGTGGTCCACGTTACGAACGTGTTAATACGTAGGACGTAACCTAATCAAAAGTGATCGAGTAGTTTTATATTCTGAAAAAGTATATAACAGCGTGTTTCGCTAATACCCATCCAGCGCTGATACGAATCCCGGGATTAAAATACTGAAAAAATGAAAATCAGTCTTCCTACCTTAAAATGCATTCGGTATCGAAAACAATGTATATATAAATAACTAAGTAACAACTTGTTTTAATTTTTTCGGCTCAAATACATAATCCTCCTTAAATATATTTTGATTATTTAAAATACGCTGCCTATGTTAAAATATGTTTAAGTTAGACTAAATATTTTAATTTTGAATAAGATACACAAATACAAGGAAATAGTTAAAAAATGTATTAGGTACTCAGATATATCTTCAATTGAATGGAAAACTGTAATTTGGTGTTTTTTTTTTCGTTTTTTCTTTTCTTTAATTCTATAATTTTCCTTTTAATTATATACATATATTTTTTACTACATAATAATATGAGCAAAAACTAAAAACCGTGATAGTTTCAAAAGTTATAAAATATAAAAAGTCATTGCTTTTAAATGTTAAATGCATTTTTGTAGTGTTCGATTCAATTATCCACTTCGGCTTTAAAATCAAAAAGAAACAGCTCAATAAACAAAAATAAATTGCATTTAATCATAAATGCAGTTTATTTTTTTTTGTTTATTTTTTAGCATCAGCTAAAAGCCAATTTAAGCAAAAAAGATTTTATAACGATCTATATTAAATTTCATCGACAACAACCGAGCAATCTCCGTGACCTTTCTCGTGTCAATTCCCATTTGGTCGACCATGAAGATAAATACAAGCATCTCAACGTACATTTCTTGGTTTATAGGCCTCGATTCGCGGCAAAACAATAATTGTCTTGGAAAATTGTCTTTTCTGTTTACAAAATTGTTCTCGTCGCAGGAGATACTAGAAAGGGCTTCTGTCCATTAAAGCGTGGATTTACGCGCGACATTTTACGCTTGCTATAGAGCCGTGGTAGTCTCAACCTAAGAATAGGACTCCTCCAACTCCTCCTGTGGATGTAATAGATGGTGACTAAGGGATTACGCCAGGGGAAAGGGTAGCAGCATCCACCTGAGTACTAAACACCAAATTGCTATTATCGATCCGCCTGCCAAGTGTGGTAATTATGGCAAATCCCTTTATGGAGGAGGCTTCGTCCAGTAGTGAACGTCTCGGAATCGGCCATGGCTATAATGATTTGATATTTTACAGCAATCAGTCGTATATCAAGTGTAAAGTGCCTGCTACAAATTTTAACAAACACGTCGCCAAGTCACGTCTTTACTCCTCGTATGTTGTCTGATACGAATATGAACAATACCGAAAAGCGGACACTTTAAGAACCTCAATTTCCATACAAAAATCCGTGTATCGTAAACCACACGCCCGTGTAGGTATAGTTGCTTGTTAAATTTTTAAACTAGGCCCTCTATGTCTTATTAGTGACTGTGTTGTTGAAACACACTCGAGAGCTACTTAACCGAACCGCTAAGCAGGCATTTAAAAGTCGAGCACAATACCAAATTGTATTGCATACGCTAGCGACACGCTTCAGTTGGGAGTGGCCTTAAGTTGTTTTCGCGCCTGAAATACCAGCTTGTTACCATTTTATCTGCACCTTCATATTCTTAACTCGAAGATTAAGTCATTATGCGGATGGTCTTTGAGTGCTGACTCTTGAAAATATGGAGCACCCTAAGCAAAATGCCTGGAAACAGTGATGTTATATTTTTCAGTTGTCGTAAAATGCGATTATTGGGTTACACCTGGAGAAGGGCAGAAGCATCCATCTGAGTACCTAACACTAATACTGCTACCGCCTGCCAAACGTGCATGGTGATTATGACAATCCTCCCCAAATTATCCAATATATTTTTTTTATATCTTGTGAGCCGGGCCGTCTGTGGACAATATATCTTATAATACCTATATAATTTTTATAATAAATATCAATTATATCTTATCCAAAAAGATGATATATTTCAGATGAGTTTAAAGGCCAATGGCCTTAAAAACATCTTAAATAAAGATCACCGATAGAAAAATTTAAAAAAATGCAAAATGCAAATATTATAAAGGTTAAAGTTTGTGGGGATGGATGGACGGATGAATGGAAGGATGGATGTTTGTTACTCGGTCACGCACGCACTCGTTTGTTACTACTTAACGGATTTTTATTAAACTTTACAGTATTATAGTTTATACGACCTCTGTGGTGCGGCGGGCGATGGTTCGCCTGCGATGCAGGAGGTTGCGGGTTCGATTCCCGCCTCGGAACAAATATTTGTACAATCTGCAGATATTTGTTTAGGGTGTTCTGGGTATTTTTCTATGTATAATAAAAAATATCTATCTATGTAATGTATTGTATTAAGTATATCAGTTATCTAGTACCCATAACACAAGCTCTGCTTAGCTTGGGGCTAGATAATGTTGTGTGAAATGTCCAGCATTTATTTATTTATTTATACATCAGAATATTATATACCAAGGCTATTAAAATAATTATAGAGGTTCCACGTGGGCGGAGGCAATAGAGGTTCCACGCGGGCGGAACCGCGAGCAAATGCAAGTCTAATATAATAATATCCAGCAATTTCACATTCCTCACATCTGGACTAAACTAAAATGCTTCGATATAAAAAAAGGGTATTGCTCATATCCGTTTGACTTGACTTTGTCGTCCAGCGAAGTACCTATACCTACCGAAGTAGTTTTGAAACTGCATGTGGTCCACTGAGCAAGCAAATGGAATATTTGATACAAAACGTTTTTTATCTGTTTGATGTCGTATTTCCTTTCAATTTCCGAAGGACTATATTTAAATACATATTTATGGTAGCGAAAAATATACAGCTAGTATTTTACAAAAAAAAACCTAGTTTTATACCCTCGACTGGCGCTCATGCGTAACGGGGCATAAAAAGTAGCCGAAGTTGTAATCTCCACCCATCGAAAATCATTCAATTTTGTTTTTTTTTTATTTTGTGTTTTGGGCCTTGCATGTGACTCACCTAATGTAAGCGTTCAAAAACGTCACAAAAAAAAATCGCGGCTTTTGTTGCATTTTTTTCCTTATAAAATTTTAAAATGTAAAATTATTTCATTCATTAAAACTAATTAGATTCACTTATTTTGACAGAAAGAAAAACAAGTGAAAAATAGTTGGAAACAACATTTTACTAATTTGTTTCTTTTTTTTTTAATGTAACCTTTTTGGCCGCGACGTTTTTTACTTGGGACCTTTTTGCATCTACTTAACAAACAGTGCAATAAACTTTAATATTACTGTGTATTTGTACCTACTTATTGCTGTTTTACTGTGTACTTAACTACTGTGTGTAGGTAATTTTATAGTTGCAAATAAACAAATTGAAATCGAAATCAATGGCCTAATCCATTCACCCTATGAAGAAAGGCATCTTTTTAGTTTGCTCGCTTTCCTTGTATTGTAGCATCCATCTTATCATTCATCCTTTTACTTTGAGTAGCAATGAACAAAAACCCGTGCTTTTACAGCCTCACCTTTTTATTCAGATCATTACGTATCTACATTAACCCTAATCTTTGAAAGTGCTTTCTTGTTATGATTTTTAAAAGGCGTATGAAATAATTTATACAAATTGTGCCGTGGCGCGTCTAGCCTAAGAATAGAACCCTCTATAATCTCTCGTGGATGTAGTGAGTAAGGCTTTCACTACATCCACGAGATTACGGGGTTACACCAGCATCTACCAGAGTACTTAACACCAATTTTGCGTTCACCAATCCGCCTGCCAAGTGTAGTAACTAATACGGCAAATCCCCCCATTGTATTCAATGGAGTAATCTTCGTCCAGCATGTCAGTGAGAAGAATAAGACAAAGTTAAAAAATAAGGTAAGTTTATTAACAAATAGGGAAAGAGATAATAAACAAGTAAAGAAAAGGCCTATTACTAATTAAGACGAGGACTGATCTCAAAAGTAGTATTTATGAACGCCCAGTGCGACCGACGTGACGAGATTTAATAATGAAATGCAAAAAATAGTGTGGGTAAAACAATATACTAATAATAGTTGTATACTTAATCGAACAGAATATTGAAAAAAAGTCTGCTTTTGCAAATAAATCGCATTATTTCGGTTAATAAAAAAAACCCTCAAAATGAATACAGTCTGAAGTGCAGGCCAGTTTCATCGTATAATCGATTTTCAACTTTAAGCAAAGTCGTTTGGATAATTTTATTAGATGTTTTGATTTTAAGATCATACCGCGCCTTAATACTAAATTTAAAACTAGAAATTGAGAGGTGGGTGAGATAATAATTGAGAAATTGAGACTCAAAGACTAGGTATGATAAGATGGGGGTCGATTGGGATTGTCGCCTAAGCTTATTGTCTTGGTCAGTCTTAAAATTAGTTCTTTTATTCAGGATCCCACTAAGCTAACACAGCTCTTGGGTGCTTATTATCGAACGAACAGGCGGTACCCAGAATTTTAACCCCCACCCGCATTGTAACCTTTTGATTAACCCCAATGTGCTGACATAATTGAATCTAAGTAGGTAGTCGGTTGTTTTAGTCTGCGTATACACTAAACTTGTATACAAAAAGAGAGATCGTATTCACCTCTAAATATTATTCGATCTTGATATTTTTTCTATATTATTATATAGACAAAAAGACAGATCGTATCGTCTTTTTGTTTGTATTTTATTTAATAAAATAAAAGACTTATTTCTATTTTTATTTAGCATATCAATCAATTTGGCAAACAGAGTTTGCCACTTAGCCTGCTGCTGGAGTCTCATGTGCTCAGTGACAAATTCTGTTGCCATACTATGTCAGTGCTCGTTGGTCGTTAAAAAAACCTAAGAACAACACTAAGCTACACTAAAACTAGTGTTGTTCTTCAGTTCACTCCACACCTTTACATGCAAAGGACATCAACAGACTGAATTAATGAATCATAGAACAGAAATTTAATTTTTATTAAATGCCATTTATACAATATCAAACAAGGGAATGATAGGGTTTTTGTGAGTTGCAATCCAAGAAGCCTATTTTAATTATATTATAATGATGTACATATACAAACACAGCATGCATTAGAAAGTAGTTTTTAAGTAAGTTGGTGAAAGACTATAGGTAAGTAGCTTTTTCCATTTGTCGATAGGCTTGGTAGTTCAAGTTGATAGCACTTGTAAGGTTCTCGCACTTATTTATGACTCTATTATACGCGTCTGCACTAATTTCAACTAGTTACGTCATTTAAGCAAAATCTTAGATGCAGCGCATTTTCCATTATTAATTGTACGTCCTATAGAGACAAGCATGAGGTCAGGAGCTGTCAAAGTTTAGTGAAGGCAGGCTTATTAAAGTCTTCATTTCTAAAAAAACATGCTAAGGTTGTACTTAATTATAATAAATTTTGCAACACGTCATGTAGACCATTTTTCTGAAACCTTTTCATGAAATCAAACATCACCTCAAATTGTGATGGGCTGGTTCTCATCATATTCGGTTAATACCCACACAACTTAATAACAACAAAACAAGTAAGCGTTGTTCTAACCATAATAGAATAAAACAAACAAAACAAGTTCATTTTCGTTGTGTTTGACGTTTTGAATTCATATTCAAATTTTGCGGATGCGTAGGAGAGTTAGAAGTATTTATACCTACTTAGTATGAAGTTCGTTAAATCGATGGACAATGGTCGATATCGTGTAAAATTTGTTCGAAAACTTTAGCACATACTACCAATTACATTGAAAACTACAAAATTCAGCGAGCTCACGGAAACTATTGCTATTTGCGTAATTTGTAAAATCGTACTAGACGTACGATTGGTTATTCGCTATGACCTAAGAGATTCCTTGTCAATACCGTATGACGTCACCCATACGATTCACCGATAATTTCACGGAGATATCGTAACTAGCCCGCATTATGTTACGTTTGGTCATAGTGAATAAGGGGGCTGGTCCACATTTAGCGAAGCAACTACCATAGAACGTCACGGTGTCTCGGTGCGTTGAAATGTCACAAATGTGGGTTGGAAGTCCAAAGAAACCCAACACGTTTCGCAGCAGGTTAGGAGACATGCCTCAATATCTGCAGTTAAACTAACACACCGGATTGTTTTACTGGTGTAATGATAGGGTTTTTTTTATTTGTATTTCCCGATGAGCTTGTGATTTTCATCGGGACCAAGAAAAGAAATTACCAACCAGAAAATGACCAACTACAGAGACGTCTATACCTACCGTATATATACCGTACCCTGTATTTAACTCAACTCGCACGAAACGAACTTTTTTTCAATTGTTTTTTTTTTCATTTGAACATTTTTTAAATTGGACATTATTATAATTGGACATATTTATTGTTAGACATCTTACTATTGGATATTTTTAGTACTGGACATTTTAATAATTAGACATTTTTATAATTGGACATTATTACTGTTGGATATTGGTTTTGGACATTTTTCTTTTTTGACATTAGTCATGCAAATCGACAGTGTCGCCATAAACCGTATACTTTGTACGATCAATCCCTGTAAAAGACGCAAGTTAAACTTGTGATAATACAATGGTTTTATTTGGAGGATTCCGGACATGAATATTTACGACTCCAGCTTAATGCCAACGGATGGGTTAGGAGTAAAAATTACAAAGCAAAAATATTGTCCTATAAAATTTGCATACCGTGACGCACTCGGGAGGCGTATTTGCCACCCTTAAATTATTACCCTGGATCGTAGTTCAGAAAGCAGCTAGTTCACACACATATAGTACAGACTATAGGGCAGAATTGGCGTCGATTTCTCAGGTGGATGTTGCTGCCCATCCCCTGGTGTATTCGGCTTATACAAGCAAGGGAGGAGACGGAGGGGCCTATTTTTAAGCCGTATACGTCACGGAGCGTTCCTTCGATCATTATTTATTATGAATAATGATTATAAATAAATGTTGGACATTTCACACAACAATATCTAGTCCCAAGCCAAGCAGAGCTTGTGTTATGGATACTAGATAACTGATATACTTAATACAATACATTACATAGATAGATATTTTTTATTATACATAGAAAAATACCCTAAACACCTTGAACAGATGACCCTGATCTGCACATCGTAAAAATATTTGTTCAGAGGTAATATAATATAGAGGTATATAGGAGAATATATGTTGGTTTTGTTGTTTGCTGTTTTGGGAAAGGGATTTATAATGAATAATAATTTTTAAATTAATAGATACTTATAATAGTTCTGTTTTGGTCACTACGGTTAGTTGGGTCTTCAAGTAACATCAATCTATAAGATTTTTCCCACTAGTTCCTTTTGGCATTTCCTTTAAAGGAACTAATGGGACATTTTTTTCCCACTAGTTACCTTACAATAGAGTGAGTCATCTTTGTTCACTGCTCTTTGTTTTGCTGCTTTGCCGCGCCACCAAAACTCATAAAACGATCCGAATTATAGGAGTCGTAAAGATTGCACGCCTGCCTAGTTAGATATACGAGGCGAATCTATTTTAGTGAATTAATGCGCGACAAAATGAGCTGTTTGAAACGGCCTCATTCAGGTGTACCAAATTGTTCGAATAAGGTCACAATGTCACATTCTTATTGTTATGGCTAGCATTATTATAAAAAACAAACAACCTGACGTGGAGACGACCAGTGGCGCAATGGTTAATGGATCTTCGTATCAATTAAGGCGTGGGTTCGATCGCCGTCTGAATAGTATTTTTTATAAGATATAATCTTGGTAAAATGACGACTTAAGTGGCGCGGTGGGCGAGTAGCCGGCTGAGACGCAAGAGGTGCGGGTTCGATTCCCGCTGCGGGACTAATATTTGTATGATCTGCAAATATTTGTTCCGGGTCTGGGTGTACCTTGGTACTCGTAGTTCCTGATACCCACAACACAGGGAATCCTCTTATAATCCTCAGTTCCATATTTCCGTGGCAGTAGAAATTGGACACGATCAGAATCACAGCTGGGCAACTATCTCACCTGCATAGCTCACGCTTAACTTTTCAGAACCTCGATTCTTAAGTCAAAAGTCGACTGACCTGCCGGCCTTGACAAACGGTATTCGCTTCGAAGCGATTCTATTTCTACTGTCGTAATACAATACAAAAGACCACGTGACATATCGATAATTTACGTCAATCTCATACATTTTGGACGTTTACACAAGCGTCATCGCTATTAGAATGTTACTTTGTCTACGGCCTCAGGTTAATTTCAACATACTTCATTATCATCATCAACAGCTTTTAGACGTTAACTGCTGGACGAAGCCTCCCCCATAAAATACAATTCGGGAATTTACCATAAACACCACGTTTGGCAGGCGGATTGGAGATCTCAGTATTGGTGTTGAGTACTCAGGCAGATGCTGCTGCCATCCCCTTTTCTAATCCCTTAGTCGGCTTTTACGAAATCTACGGGAGGATAATTACCAACTAGGCGGGATAGAACCAGTGATCTATGCGTTAACCGCTGTGCCACTGGTTGTCTCCACGTCAGGTTGAATGTTTGGGATGGTATAGCTACAAGTTAGTTTAGTTGATTATCGAGAGGTGTCGCATTGCTTATTCAATATATATTGGTTTTAAAGTGTTAACACAGTCACGTAGGTACGTGTATAAGTAGTCTTGATCCCACACTAGGATTCCCTGTGTCGTGGGTATCGAGAACTACGAGTTCCATGGTACCATAACACCCAGACCCGGAACAAATATTTGCAGATCATTCAATTATTTGTCCCGCAGCGGGAATCGAACCCGCAACCTCTTGCATCTAAGACGGCTATTCGCCCGCCGCGCCAGAGATCGTCAGGGGCCTATAGGGGTCTTGATTCCACACTAGGTTTCCCTGTGTCGTCCTTATCAAGAACTACGAGTTCTATGGTACCATAACACCCAGACCCGGAACAAATATTTGCAGATCATTCAATTATTTGTCCCGCAGCGGGATCGAACTCGCAACCTCTTGCATCTAAAACAGCAATTCGCCCGCCGCACCACAGAGATCATCAGGGGCCTATAATATGACTTAAATTTCTTAATTTTCTCTAAGGTGCTCTCTTTTTTCAACTTTATCGTAGTCAGCTTAGAACAGAAATAGGATACTAGGGTGATTCCGGCGTACTCGATATCCTATTACCAACGCAAAACGACAAAATTTGAGTACGCTATTGAAACTCACGGCGCGTGAATATTCCTACGAGATATACCCATTTTACGTACATATAGGTATAGTTTTCTCCTAATCGTATCAGTTAACTAGTTAACGTATAGGCCTGAATTATACAAACTTCGGTTTAGAAAAGGTTTTTTACTTACTTTGTTCCACTGCTGGCAAGTTTCCAAGGTAACCAAGTTTTCAGTGTTCATGTCCTTTGCGGTCTTCCAATAACTTTTCAAAAGATGAAGATGCTACTAATTACTGTTGCTTTCTCGGACTCTTAGGATTGGGTTTTTGTTGTTCTTTGTTGAAAGATTAATAATGGCTGGTAATTTAATAATCATACAAAAGAATACCTATATAAACTGACGTGCAATGAAAAGGTCACTTGGAATAAATTGAAAAAAATTGAAAAAACTAAAATAAATGTGAAAGAGATTTTTTTGTACAAAATTTGTTGTATTTAATGCCGTGTGAAATATATTTAATATGATTTTTGTTTCATTTCGTTATCTTGCTTAGTTTGGGCATTATTGTGGTTTAACTAAGTGACTCTATTTCACTGCACGCCGTTTAATAAAAATAGTGGGTAATAAAACGAAGCAATAAACAAAATACCTTTATTTTTATCTTAACCTTTTTCTTAAGCTTACTGTTTAAGCCAAGTTTTATGTTACGTATTTATTCTTAATTTTCTTAATACCAAAACATTGTTTCAAATTCTTGAAAAATAAAGTTTGTGATTTAAATTGATTTCGATGTAGTTGTTAGGAAAGTATCGAAATACATTTAATGTACACTATTTATTTACAGATTCTTACAGACTTAATTTTTAGACATTTAATAGTTTTTACATACTTAGGTACTTACTCGGATGACTATAGATTTTGCTTCTTTAGGCATTTTATTTTTCCATTTTGAAACTTACTGAAGGTAGAGCAGTTTTCTGTTAAATGTGAGTTTTTCAACATCAGATAACTTTATGTTTGACTGTCTAGCGAGATGATTTATCCATGTTTTTTAATAGGTTCCACTTGCTCCATGTTCCACAGGCCCCGAAAAAGATTACCAAATAGTTTCTATGCACCAAATCAATGCCGGTAGGCTGTTGCGGAAAAAGTTACAATACTGTTGAGGAAATCTATGGTACTTAATCAATAAAGCCATTTATTTTTTTACGTGTAAATACGGACGTAACGCTTTGCGTTAGTTATAAGTAACAAAGGAAAATCTATAAAAAAAAAACATGCGAAACCTTAAAAACACGAAACGTGCGTTCGAGACATAGAAATTTATTTGTTGTTAATGTTTTTTAGCAATAACAAAAATATGCATCATAAAGTTCTTCTATTCATTCTACTAACAACATACCAAGTTTTTATACATTTATCAAAAGCTGATTTAAACTGATGTTTCTTATTATATTATATAAATGAGTTCAACGTTTTTTAAAACCGGTCATCAATTGAATTATATTAAGGTGGATCGTCTCGCTTGTGGCGTGAAATCCAAATTTAATTGTGTGTTTTTACTCAACACAGCTCATCAACACTTCTTCTGATAGCGAAAAATACTTTTGCGAAAACTAGGACACCTAACACACATGTTCTAGTTGATAGTATCTCTAAAAGATAATTAGTTTAGCTACAAATAATGCTCAATGATTTTTACTGTTTTTTTTTTGTTTAGTGATATCCGTAGCTTAACTTATGATATTTATGAGATACTTTCAATTAAAACATGTGTCGGTTTCCTAGTTTTCGTAAAACCTGTTTTCGCTATTTCAAAAAAGTTGATGAGCTTGTGACGTGCAAAAAACAATAAAATTTTAATTTTGCGCCACATGCGGGAAGATGTTCTTTACATCTTAGCTTATGTTCCCAAAATAACAACTTGATTTGACTAACTATTACTATTTACAAAATAACAAAATACTAAAACAGTCTCTGAAATGTTGTATTTATCACGATGACTAGATATCTGTAACAGGCTATGGAAAAGGTCTTTCGTATCATATCGACACAAACCCAGTTGGACACATTTGCAAAACGGCAAAATACAGGTTATTCACCGCACGTTAAGCACAGTATTTCTGTAACATTAAATACAGATTTCCTTACAGCAATAATATCTTTGATGTTTTATCATTATATTTGTAACAAAATCAATTTCTATGATAATCAATTTCTATGATAATTGTACTTCATCTTTAAGATTCCGTACCTCAGAAGGAAAACATGAAACCCTTACAATCACTTTGTAGTCCGTCCGTTTGTCCGTACAAGCTGAAATGTTATCAAACTTGCTGACGACTTCACCATCGACTTTATTTGTGATGAATGATAAATTACTTCAAAGTTCAGTGGAATCAACTATAAACTATTACTTAGGACCAGATATAGTGAAATTATGTACATTATTTATATCATTCATACGCTTAAAAAACTGTTTTACATGGTGCATCCCTGCTAAGTTTTTTGTTACCTGCTGAATTGTTAGGTTTATGGTGTGGAATAAAGTATTTTCTATCTTCTATCTATCTATCAACTCTATCGATGATGTATTTGCATACTCAAAATATAAACTGAAAGACGCAGTGTAGCTCAATGAAGGCCACTCAAGACCGTTCCTCATGGCATTGTTTGGGGGAGGCATATTTCCAGCATTGGACGTCTTCCGGGTGATGATGTTAAAGATTTATAATTAAGAATAATTTAATATTCAGTTCTGTTTCCATCTCCAATATTATGGCACCACTGATCCAATATACACACACATCTACACACACTATACTTCAATTTGTATCACTTAAACCACTTCCTGCTGGTACTGTTCAAGTGTGTGTTCAACTGTACATTAACCAAGGGACGCTTAACCAGCTAATCTACAGAAAATGTTCACCCATCACTGCAGCGTTCCCTTGTTTAATCCGGCCTCAAGGAATGGACGTCTTCGCACTGAAACAAATAGCAGAAATTATTGTAGTATATAGCTAAAAAATTAGAAGTGTAATCTGTATAGATTACACTATACCTTACCTACCGTTACCTATATCGGTTATCGGTTACCTTTCATGAGATAACAGTTAAGAAATCCAGAAAAAAATCAAATCAAGATTATTTATTTATTAAAATTACAAGGATAATTTTGAATCGTCGTAGAAACTTAAATAACTCTTGTTCCAACGCGATCAAGCCTATAAAAATCAAGCAACAAACACAGCTTGGCTTAATTTGATGATCCGTCTTACTACAAATACTAGGCGGGAAGTGCTGTACTAGGTCTGTGTGGTGCATTAGAGCAGGAAGAAGCTGATACATAGAAAATGAAAAGGAAACACAAATTAGAAAAAAAAAATTAAGGTGCCTATTACACTATAGTATAAATAGGATCCTAAGTATACCTATGATGTACCTAAATATCAGCCTAGATATGATAATAGTTGGTTGTATTTCACATAATTGATTTGTGTCCATATTTGTAACAATGGAGGTTGACTTTTACTTGTTGATAAACAACAAACAAAGATGGCTATCTTTGTTGATATGGTGGATGGAATTAAATGGTAATAATATATTATATAAAAGTACTCTGAGGTTAGATAGGATCCTATTTCACAACATGCTTTCAATACATCTATATATTGACGATATATCCTATGCTGTTATTACATTTTCATATTTCCTACTTAATAATTATAAATATAAAAGTTTGTGAGAATGGATGGATGTATGGATGGATGTATGTTACTCATTCACGCAAAAATTATGAACGGATTTTGATGAAATTTGACAATAGCAAATATGCTTTTATTTCAATTCCGGGACCGGGTAGTTAACATGGCAAAATGTTCAACGGTTGGAATGTACAGGGGTCAAAATGTATATCATATATTTTGTTAGTCGTAGAGCTTCTTGTGGAAGAGTTCGCCCGGGGAAGTACTACCAACATACCTATGTCTGCCGCTGATCAGTAGTGCTCGCATTACTGTGTTTCGGTTTGAAGGCTATGGGTGCCGGTGCTATTACAGGCCCATGAGACTTTTTATCTTAATGTCTCAGAGTGACGGGAGCAAGTGCTTTTTCACGTAGGAGGCGTCCTAGGTGGACGTGACCTGAATAGTATAGAGTTTGTTATGAACTAGGGTTACCGCTTAACATCAGGTGGGACCAATACATGCCTCTTCCATCGTTTACTCAAATAAAAAAATAAACATATCTATGAGTATCTATGTATGTCTATGAATCAAATTAAAGCCTTGTTTCTTTCACACCCGACTGCCCAGAAGGAAAGTTAGGTTTTTCAGGTGGATGTATTTATTTTGTCAAAATGTCATCTTACAATAACTTATAGTACAGGCAAATTAGCAAAAAGTGTGGACCTAAGTCGTGTAGTCGTGGATTCTTATGGAAACGTTAGATGACACGAAAAGAAGCTTATCCTAGGTTTGCACCGTTTCTGGCGCTTACGGAACCCTTTTAAATATTAGGTACTAACTTAAAAAGGCTGTAAATTTTAAAATAGAAAGAAATTACTTGATGCAAGTTAAATTACGTATAGAGAGACTGTCTTAGCGCATTATGATTTTAATAAAAACCACGTGCATGTAGGGAACACAGTGTTGAACAAATGCATTTTCCGTAAAAAAAAACAAGTATAAAACTTCCGGCGGATGTAGTACTAATTAAATGAATAAGTTTAAGTCAATTTCCAGAACTACATTAGTTTTCCCCGAAGTAGAGCGACGATAAAATATGGAAAAGTGCCTTCCGTGAGACGCACCAAGGTGCAAACCTGGTAATGTATTTCGAACATTTTTCTTATAAGTCTATCAACTTGCACAGACTAAATTAATTTTCCCGGAGCCGCAATACCCATAAAAAGTTTTTTTTTGTAAATGATTTTTTTTGTATGTTCCGTATGTCGGATTTAAAACATACTTGGTGCAAATGTAGATCATAACGGTTCAAAGTCTATGCCAAATTGCACCGACTACTTCTATTTCCCCCATTAAGTTACGGATATTAATAAGATTTTCATCCTATTTCACCCTGTTCCGGAGGGTGAAATTATTGATGCTTATTATTAGAGGTGATTTCTAAGCCATACAAAACAATTAGAAAAGTTTTCATGACCACATCTAATTAGTTCCACACTTTTGCAAAAAATCACCTAATTTGACTGTACTATTAGGTGTGGTTACAAAAGTAGTAAGTACTAAACAAACAACGCAATTACTACGTGCTACGAAACGCTACGAAACCCCGTAGCACTCGGTAACCTCCGTTATCCTTGAAATAGAAGAGGAAGTGCTATATTTCAATACCCTATAGCTATAGTATACTTAATTGCTAACTGTAATACATTACAACCCCTCTCACTACGCAGCTACTACTTGCTACGAATTTCTACGAAATTTTGTAAACCATAACTTCCCTTTTCGTTAATTAGAAAGTAAAACATAACGTATCTTTTAATGCTGGCACTTAAAATGTCGTATTTATTAGTACAAAGTATTATTACTTTATATGCCCAAAATAACACTACATTGTTTTGATTTTATATTGGCCAAATATGCTGGCCCATTATATTATTTTTTATTATATTATATTTAATTAGTGTGATACGATTAACTCATATAGTATAGGCGAGTCATGCTTGCATGACGTTTATTAAGTTTTGAACTTAGTAAGAAAGAAGGCAGTAATGTCAATCAGTAGTTAGGTAGCCAGAAAACAACATCAAACAACAACACATGATTTAAAACCAACAGAAAGGACGCACGACAAGAAAGTTGATCAAATTAAACTGTGATACAAAACAGTAGAAGCTTGTATTTATAAAACCAGTAGTTGGTATATAAAACATGATACTAAAGGAGATAAGATAAAAACTCAATCAACAAAGAACCTTGGTACCTTATTGATAGCTAAGTCTATCAAATCTTTTATAATATCGCCGGGAAATGTTATGTAGAACGCTTTTGTGAATGGACGCTAGATGGATTCATACAATAGAGATGGAATCAGATTCCCTGATTGATTCCCTTACAGAATTTTTCCCTGAGGCTTTGAAAAAGTAAATCCAAGTATTGATCGATTCGAATCTAGAACTCATAGCAAACTAACTTTTTCTCGCAGCGACGCGTTTAGATCACAAGACAGCGGTACCGTCTTATACGAGTAGGTAGTACTTATAGGTGTAGGTACAAATTACTAACAGTCTTTATTACCGTATAACTAAAGGAGGAGAGCTAAACTACCCGATGTCACTGTCCAATATTAACATTATGCGTTCGTCTCGCTATAATTAATCAGCCTGTGCTAGTAGTAAATAAAATAAATAAATAAATAATGCTGGACATTTCATGCAACATTATCTAGCCTCAAGCTAAGCAGAGCTTGTGTTATGGATACAAGATAACTGATAAACTTAATACAATACATTACATAGATAGATATTTTTTATTATACATAGAAAATACCCAGAACACCCGGAACAATTATCTGCAAATCGCACAAATAATTGTTCCGAGGCGGGAACCGAACCCGCAACCTCCTGCGTTGCAGGCGAACCTCCGCCCGCCACGCCACAGTGGTCGTCTGTGTACTCAAAAACGACAAAAAAATGTAGCGACCGCTAGCCGGAATCTTTTTCCACATGTAAGTACACTTTTTTCTCCCAAACACAGCGATTTGGGTATCAAAAAAATGGATTTAGGTGAGATTTCAAAAAGTATTCCAATTCCAATAGGTATTCCAATGAAAATACAAGCTTTTCCGTTTTTGAAATTAATATTTTGTGTTATGTGACTTTAAATTGATGACGCCATGGTTATGTGACGCTACCGCTTTCTTAGAGATACAAAACTATTTTTATGAGCACATCTGTCTTTTGTGCATCCGAGTTCAAGAGCTCAAATGGTAATTACAACACTACCACATAATTATGCGGAGTGTGTATGTCATCAACAGACTCAATAATGCCAAAGGATAGGAACTTCAAAGGGATAGGAACACCTACTATGAGCCTTCAACACCTGCTTCTAGCAAGCTTTTAGATACAACTATAACTTATCCAATATTTTGCTTTAGAGTGTAGATTCAACGTGGCATCGGCATTCTACAAGCCAGCAGTGTAGAACGCTGGCTTAAAGCATTGAAAGCAATCTAATATCAACACTATAAAGCTCATAATACATTGAAGTATCTGGTTGTGAAGGTTTGCTGTAAGCAGGTTTGGAAGGACCATTAGCAACGAGCGTGTAATCGGTTGAGTGCTATCTTATTCTGACGCACATTGAGCTATAATCCTATTACAATGACATGCGTTATTAGAAAAAGAAAGAAGCAGTGGAAATATATAGATGATGGTGATGTTAAAATATAATAATAATAAAAAATTAAATTAGGTTAAAACCGCAACGAAGGCCTTGTTCAAAGTACTACGTTAAACATACAAAAACAGCGGAAGTTTCTGCACGGTTGAATCATATGGTTCGTTTGTGCAAATTTGATGTAAGCATCACATAAATTATAGAAAGCTACCACGCCACTTCAAGTTTTCTCATGCATGGACCTCGAGAAGTGTGCGTTTGAAAGAGCTGCATAAAACATGATTCAAAGTTCTTCGTCCATGGGTGCATTGGGCCGTGAAGCCAGAGTAGCCGTGTAGCCACATATATATTTATGTATCTTCGAAATTTCGAGATATTTCTCGAGATTTTACAATTACATGATCTTTTTAGAAAATTTACGACTTTACACCACTTACTTCAACGTTTACGTAGACGTACACGTTACGTTACGTACGTTACGTTACGTAACGTATACGTTTTTCGTACGTAGAATAGTAAAGTACGCGGTGTAGTAGTCGTAATTTTTCTAAAATGATATCAAGCCACGATTATTTCAATTCTATTAAGTATTACATGATCACCCGCTTTGTTTTATTCCTGTAGAAAAATGGTTGATCAAATGATCGCAGTTATTTTTGAGATTATTATAAGTATTATATATTCACAAACGATTCAGAGCAAATCCGCCGTGGAGTCAGCGCGATTCCGTTCCATTTCGAAACAGTTTTATCAGAGTTGGTCTTAGATAAGCACTAAGATTGATTTTGTTATTGTTTCGTTTTTCTTTATGGATGATGCGGTCGCCAAGAGACAAAACACTTAAATAAATTAAAAAACAAAAAAACAATTTAACTTCCACCTCGCATGAATTTTGAATACAAAGCAGCACGCTGTTGTAAGGTTTCCGCAGAAAAGCAGTTCATTGTGATTGGCGAGATTATTAAAAAACCGCGCGCGTCTGCCGCTCAATTTGGAAGGAAATACATTGTTTACATCTACCTAGCATATAAAGGCGTTAATTTATAACACAGGAAGAATAGAAGAGAATAGTCGCAGGAAGGCGGTGGATGGAGGCGGCTCAAGACCATTCGTTGTGGCATGCCACGGTGGAGGCCTATGTTCAGCAGTGGATTTTTACAGACTGATGATGACGATTGGAAACACAAAGTATGCTTGACGCTATAATTAGTCCATTGATATGTACATTGATAAAAAAAAATACAACCGAATTGAGAACCTCCTCCTTTTTGTGAAGTCGGTTAACAATATTGAGTAGTAGTAGAGCTTCTTGTGAAGCCAAGGAAGTACTACCACCATACATATTTCAGCCGACAAGCAGTAATGCTTGCATTGCTGTGTTCCTGTATGAAGGGTATTGGGTGCCGGTGAAATTACTGGCCCATGAGACTTTCATCTTAATGTCTCAGGATGACGGGCCAATACCAAGTAGGGTGCGTCCTAGGTAGAAATGAACTTATATGAGGCATTGCATTTGTAATGGCTATCACAGGATTATAAGGTGGCCCAAACGCCAGTTCTATCATTTACTTAAAAAAATAATGTAATTAAATATGTAATTTATATATAATATAAAAGTAAAAAAATACATATGTATTGTATATCATATAATATCTATATAGATATTGAGTTTGTCACATTGAGTAACACATAGCAAGCGCGCATTACTATATAAATGCCTTCAAAATCCAAAGTTAGGTTAAAGAGTCTAGGTAGGAGGTAAGAGGTTAGGTATTGAAAATTCACAACCGGTTTAGAGCAAGTCAACCGCGTTCTCTGTTATCAATCACGCCCAATTTAATGATTTAATGAAACACGAAGCAGACTTGATACTGCGGTTTGTCCGCTATATGTGTTAATAAGCCTTACACAGCGCGGCAAGCGTTATACATAAGCCTTCAAAATCGCGGAAAACGTTTTACGGTAATCCCCTTCAGGCGCTCTCCGTTGTGAAAATATCGGCTTTTACGCCTGTTTGAAGCTTGTTCAGAGCATATTACCGTCAACGTCAAATATTCTCTGTTAAGATTCGACCAATAGGCTGTAAAGGCAACCACGAATATCTGCCACCTACGTGTACCTTGTTCATCGTTGATGTGCCCTATCTTATTAGTGTTACCACAGAATAAAGACGTGTTATTAAGAACTCATTTTAGTCTATTTATAAGATGATTCAAAATGATCCTTGTGATTTGAATTAATAAAATACTTTTGACTTTGAATCTAATCTTAATCTAATCTTTGAAAACAAACAATCTATAATTTTGTTCCTGCAAGCTTTGACCATATATTTTTGGTTTATGACCAAATGTTATTTTAACTATTGTTTATTATATAAACTCTTCTTATCTCGGGTCACTAAAAACCACTGTGGTGAACGCATTCATAGTTTGCCCTGGGAGGCCCCTATCATATAATGGCCCATCTACAAGGCCTGAATCGGATTAGCGGACGTCAATATGCCTCAGACATTTTGTTCTTAAGGCACGCCGGTTTCCTAGTGATATTTGCCTTTAAGGTACTGTGTTAGATGGGTAGAAGAAATCTATAAGTGTAAGCCAGTTCCCACCGGCCTATATTGTGGCGCATACCTTCGTTGGAAACTGCCAAGCAACAGCAAGATGTACCTGTTTGCACAGTTATATTAACAAGGGGGCACGAAAATAGATTTCACGGATGAGACACCCACGATATTCAGAACTTATTAAACGTAAGCAGGCTCAAGTGGAGGATAAGAGGATACCTATAGGTACTCCAGTAAGTGATGCGTGTTTCAGTTATTTTTCATCACATAAGTGAGCATAAGCTCTGAAAGTAGTTCACAGTTAAATAGAAAACTGTTCAATATAATATACGATTTACGGCTGTGAGAAAATTTGAAAATAGAACAAGTCTTATTTTAATTCCTTTAACATGGAACTGGCCACAGTCCGTGAAAACAAAGTAAAAAGAGGCGGCACAGGGAAAGCAAATTTTCTTTATAGCACCAAACTGTTATGAAAATTCAATTTATAATATAAGATTTTTTAAATTCCTGAAAATTTATGTATTATTCTCGGGTGTAAGCGATCAATAAAACCCTCGAGCTCTTTAGCGTCCTCGCTCGAGAAAATTTCCCAGGGTGTAATTCATCGCTTACGGTCATTGTATAACAATACAAGTACTATGATTGAAGTCACACCCATCCGGTAGCTATAAAAAACAGCAAATTATGTTCTGCGACACAGCTGCAGCAGCTCTTGATTATTGACGTTACAGAATATTTATACACTTAATAATAATAGTACTCATAAATGAATAAATAAATAAATGCTGGACATTTCACACAACATTATCTAGCCCCACAAGCTAAGCAGAGCTTGTGTTATGGGTACTAGATAACTGATATACTTAATACAATACATAGATAGATATTTTTTATTATACATAGAAAATACCCTGAACCAATATCTGCAGATTGTACAAATATTTGTTCCGAGGCGGGAATCGAACCCGCAACCTCCTGCGTCACAGGCGAACCTTCGCCCACCGCGTCACAGAGGTCTTCATAGATTTAGATATGTCTAATAGTACTGCTATGTTCCAGCTAACAGCTACGGTTGTTCGTTATTAATTATATGTGTGAAACTTTTAAAAATAATAGCATAATCATAAGTCTGATGATTATGCTATTATTTTTACCCTATATTACTAGCGTACATATGGAGGCAACATTTATAACGGTAAGAAAAAAAACATTTTACAAGCTGTCAAAAAATATTAAGTTAAAAACCAAATCCTAGCTACGCAAAAGCTGAAAATAAGTATCAAAATGTTGAAGGCCTTTTATTAAAGAAACGTGAATTTAGCCTTAAGAGGGAGAGCATTCCATAGACGGACAGCTTGTACTGTAAAGGAATATTTGTAGAAAGTGGAAGTGTGCTCGGGTGTTTTAAGTAAAACATCCCAGCACAAGACCCCGTAAACAACCTGACTGAGTACCTGAATCTGACTACGGCCACGGGGCCCTACGGCTCCGTGATCGTAGTCAGGTAAAATTTAAACAACATCAACCTATTCATGAGGATAAAGTTATGACAATAGTTTTTCAATTGTTTCAGTTTGAGTTTGACCACTATGCTCCCAATTGCAACCAAACTTATCATCAATATTCCTTCATGGAATTCATGCACGAGATAATTTATGGATAAACCTACAAGGAATTCAAATATTAATGTTTTGCGAGGAGTAGACAAAGTCTCCATGGACCTCTTCATTGTGACTTTCACCATCCATGGAGACTTTGTGACTTTCCTTCGGAAGAAAAGGCGTGTTTTTTTGTATTGAATGCAGAATGCGCATCTAAACTCGCGACTACCAGTGAGATTAACACATGCCAAGGGAGCGGTCTCAATAATTGAATTGAAGTCTGTAGATGGCCACACGATAAGCACTGTAGGTAGGTACTACAATTACTGAGGAACATTCTTGCCGAGAGTGAATGCATTGTCGGGAACTCATTTTGGGATGCGCAAAAAGTCCGTAAAGGTATATTCGTTTTGACCTCGACTTTCATTCTAGCTTGTTTATTTCTGAAAGTTATTTACTTACTTCCAAATCTCTGTTTTATATCATCATCATCATCATCAGCGGAATTTAGTCGGCCACTGCTGGGCGAATTCTCTCCCATGATGATATAAATAAGGAGGAATTATCATAATCACAAAGCTTGGCAGGGCGGATCGGTGTTTTATATAAATGTCTAAAAATCTTGTACTAATTCCATATTGTTGGAATAACTACAAGACTTTTGTAATTTTGGTGATTGGACGGTTTTTTTATTTGGACGTAAGTTAACCGAAGCGGTGGGAAGATTGTTCAAATATAAAAAAAAACAGAAATAACTACATTTGTGTGCCATAATATGCCACAAACGCAAATCAGACAAAAACAACACGTGCAGGAAATTTCTTTTCATAATAGACCAAAAAACACTAATACTTTCTCGCAAAAAGATTTGTAATGCAGACATGGAATATCGAAGAGACAAAGCAAAAAATTGGTAGAAAATACATAGGCGTGATTTGGGTAAGCCTAGAGGCAATTCTGATAATTATTTGGCATTCAATTCATAATATAATTTATTTATTTATTTTAATCATCAGAATTCTGTCGCTCGGGAAGAAGGCCGTTAGAGCGAGAAAGATGATAATGTATGCATGCTAAGATTAAGTAGCTTGTTATTGTTTTGAGACTTTGAGGATTAAGTACTTAATATGTACTTAGTTACAACGTCTACGCACGCAGTGACAGCAATGGCAGTTGACTGAGATGAAATTCATAATTACGAGAATAAGGTTTCAGCCCGAAACAACGAAGCAGAGAGAGGTAGAGATCTTCCACCCTATTCCCTGACTGAATGTCACTCGGTGACTAACGTTTGACAAGTAAAATGACCATCAATTGACAGTTCTTAATGTTAATTTTGATTAACTTTTTACTTGTAATAGTAAATATCGTTATAGTTACCGAGTGACGTTCAGTTAGGGAAAAAGGGGGCAGAACTCTTCCTCTCTTTACTTCGTTTCATGCATAATCGGCTTAGAAAGAAAGAATTCCGCACCTAATTACATTTCTACAAAAATCTCTGCAAAAGCTATGTATATCATCGTGATTCTGTTTCAGCCTTTACCAGATAGGTATCGGTGGTCAGATTGGCTTTGTTAGATTGATCTGACCACGGACACAAAAAATGATGTGAGTAGATTCGTTTTTTACTATTTATGAGGTGCCACTTCCAGTAGTCGCTAGGTATAGGCGTTAAAGGCGACAATAGGGAACAAGTCGGAATACCCGGCTGGCAGTTTGGTTGGTTAAATTACCGAAAGGACAAAAAAAAAACGAAAAAAGCTTTATGTCGTGTAGTTTGGGTGGAATTTCAACCGGTGTTGCCTATTTTAAAATATAAATATTATTAAATGCACAAGTGTAGTGAAATTAAATAGTAGTGTATTGCATAACTTTTCAAAGGGATGGAAATTGAACCACCAAAGTGCTAATAAAACTGCCACCGCTTTAATAGAAATGATTTGTTTTTTTTTTGAGACTTCGACGTCTTAGAAGGAGTGTAAAGTTTCAAATTGCAAATTAATCTAAAAAATACTTACTTCAAACTGGTATACTGTAATACTAAGTAATGGCTTGACTTACAATAACTATTTTAGACAAAAAGTAATCACTAAGTCATAAAGAATTGTCTTGTAGGACCTGCTTTCTTTCTAGGTACAAACTAAACGTAGCCATTTAAACTGTACTTGACGCACATAATAGTCTCTGGTATAGACAGAGGTGGGTCATTCTCTATCTATTTTGATTAGTTTATTACATTTTCTTCGTGGCCTTATCTGCATATATTTATTAGTTGTGTACCATACAAATGATGTAAGAAAATTAATATGCATAGATGAGTGTTATGAATGAAATGAAAGCGATTTTACTCACATATCCTTATTTAGGAAAGAAGCTCTGCCGGTTACCTTTTTATTTTTTCCGTGCACCTGCAGAGAAACAATTTCATGGCTCATGATAAGGCAAGTCCTAAAGCGTCTTGTAGGCAAACAGAGGAAATTACTTTGTAGAATTAAGTATTCATTTCGATGCAGGATAATAATTATTATTGTTTCTCAAGGGACCAAAGTTGTGTAAATATTTCGGAGAGAACTTTGGAACAGAGTTCCAGAGAGAGAAAAGCGAATTTATAGGAATCTCTATTGTATTGGGATTCTATATTTAAAAATAAAATGAAGTTCTCCATGCCTTTCTAACCAACAGACTCAAAATTTGTTACAAAAATCCTTGCAAAAATCAGGTTCGAAATTAAAATCGCCTAGGACTTCTAGGTGCGAAATGCATTTTGAGCATTTTCAGTTATTATCTCGAAGACTCTCGAATAGGTGAAGCGAAAAAGCCGAAAAAGCAGTCAAAGCACAAATTAAACGTTTGTAGAAATTGTAAGTTGATGGAATATGTGAACATATTTGATTTACAGAAGAATAATAATCATAATCATCAGCAGTATTTCGACGTCCACTGCTGGACGATGGCCTTATGGGGGCATAAGATACAATGGAGGGGCTTGCCATAATCACCACGCTTGGCAGGCGGATTAGTGATCACAGTATTTGCTGTTGACCACTCAGGTGGATGCTACTGTCCAAAAGAAAAATAATATACCTACTAATAATTATTTAAGTAAGTACAAAATTCAAAAATACATATGAAAATATTGATTTGAAATAGGTATATATTTTTACCAGTGGTGAGCTCGACCTTAGAATAGGACTCCTACAATTCTTCCCGTGGATGTCACAAAAAGCGACTATTGTTACCATTCATGTTTCATATTGCAGTGCCCAACCCGGGCTCATGTTGAAGCTGTAACTTATCCATAAGATCTTAATTTGTACAACATGAACGCAATAAAACATTTTGATTTGATTTGACTTAAGGGATTACGTCATGTGATGGGCCGCAGCATCCACCTGTGTACTTAACACCAACTAATATTTATTCTGTGCCATTACTGCGATCACCAATTAGCCTGCCAAGCGTGGTGTTAATGGCAAATCATTGCACACTAGGGGTTCATGCTATGGGTAAGGCCTCATTCAGAAGTGGCTATTTACCAGCTGATGAAGAAGCTAGATAATAGAAATAAAGGCCTGTTTCACTAAGTGCTACTTAAACAATCTGCCGGACAAAATTATTTACTGACTACTTCACGAACAATTCCTGGCTTGATTTGTTTAACTGATAATTTAACCAGCACTTGGTCAGGTCCTCATTATATATGAAGAGACTTACGTGTTCTGATTGTGTGAATCTGAGTGCGAAGCAGTCGGTGGCCGGAATCGCACGAGTGGCCGTAGCAGCATCTGTCTAAACGTCTGACGGAACTGCCGCGACATCGAACAGTACAGCACAAAGTTGATCGATCCATTCAGCAGCGCCAGGAAATCCATCAAATCCCCAAAGAGATTATAGCATCTCGTGAAGAAACACCAACCCATCAGCCCACTCAACAATCCAAGTATCCCTTGAGGAAGTTCCGTTAACAGAAACAGCAGCAATATAGCCAGCAACATCTTCGTCGTTCTATCTGTCCTTTTATCAGCTTTATTCTGCCTCTTTACCATCTTCTCAGCAGCAGGACAGGAGTTATGATTTCTCAAATTTTTCTGATGCTGATTAGCGCTATACAAAGCTCTTATAAGCCATACGCTTATCACTGTCAGGATAAAGCAAGGTAGTAGCTTGATAACCACTGCGTGTACCCAAAAGTTGACTTGGTAAAGTGTTCCGTGGTGATCGGAATCGACGTGGTACGCCGTGTATAAGTGGCCGAATTCATCAGGTCTTTCTTTTTCATGAATATTAAATACCTGCGGACAAAAGTTCATGATAAATTAATGTTGTATGGTAAAATGTTTTCAGACGAATTAAATCACTATAACATGCATATATATGCCGCGTGACGTCACCGGTCTAAAAAAAGACCCCACTCTCTCCGTGGATGTCGTAAAAGCCGACTATAAGGGATCACACCAGGGGTTGGGTAGCAGCATCCATCTGAATACTCAACACCAATACAATGCTGTGATCACCAATCCGCCTGCCAAGCATGATGAAACAGGAGTAATTTTAGTTTATAAGACGATTCAAAATGATCCTTGTGATTTTAATAATAAATAAAGAATAAAGCCGCGTGGCCTGATGTCGCTCTGCCCCTCGACTGCTAAAATGGAAATTTGCAATATCTGTACTTACCTATTTACATGTTTCTATTAGATTATTATTTATAAGTATAACAAGCGTAGCGTGTGCTGTCTTGCTTATTTTTTTTATTTGCTGATCTTTATTTACTTACTACCTTCCTAAGGTTTTTAAGTTCTCATTTACTATGTATCAGTAACTCCTTGCTCCGAGGCACCACCCAGGCGCTTCTCACCTAGTGGTAAGACGGACCATTTATGTAAGCCAAGCCGTGTTTGTTGCCTAATTCTTCTAGGCTTGGTCGCATTGGAACAGGAGTAATTTAATTTTATATAAGACGATTCAAAATTATCCTTGTGATTTCAATAAATAAAGTTCATTTTGACTTTGACAATGAATAAAGTTCTTTTCACTTTGACTTTGACTTTGATGGTGATTATGTCAAATCCCCCATTACATTCTATGGAGGAGGCCTCGTCCAACAGTGGACGTCTAATGACTATGATATATGATCAGCTTTTAAAATAGAGGTCTCACGCGGCCGGAGCCGCGAGCAAATGCTAGTTAACTATATATTCGTCGCGTAGTTGATAAAATGTCACATCAGTCTCATTCAATGTATCATTCGGACGTAAATGGCGATTGAGGTTCGATCAAACTGAAAGTCTGCTCACCATAAATGTGGGTATACAAAGTATAGGAGGCAATGAAAAGCTCGTGAGTATCGCGATGCTGCATCTCCTCTCTGTACACAGTATGTGGCTTTGATCTGAATACCTGAAAAAATATTCATTTATTAAAATTTAAAATGCCGTAAAGCGTTGGTTTCCTGCTTATAAAATTGTGTATGCGAATGAAACAGCTACATTATTCTCTGCTTTCCGCTCACCTTTGGCGCATAGCAGCCCAAAAAAATTTTGTAGGATTAATTAAATAGCCGACCTAATTTTCTCCGTTCAATTAATTAAGGTACTTTGCATATTTTGCTTTTGAAACTTTGGACTCATTAAATGCTCCTTTTATATTTTGTTGAAGTAAGAATTAGAGAGACTTTAAAACATTTTATCAAGATAGAACAAAGTTTTGATAAATATTGGTGTTAGGACTTTTTCTATCAAGAAAATAGCTCACAGTTTATTGACTGTTGAGAGATTGTGATATTCCCTCCCGTATTAACCCGTAGTCAATTAACTAAAAAGTTAACTAAGTAAGTATACTTACTTAATTGCTACATATCTCCAAATAGCAAGCGAAAGCGTTAGAAAAATCGATGCTGTGTGCAAAATTTGTGCATAATGCATATGGAATAAAATATACGTTGCTTTCGAGTATCGAAAATCTGACTGCGGTAGAACCTGAAACAAATAAAACGCTGTGAATATTACTGATATAAATTTTACTCTGTGTTAGTCTCGGCTTAAGAATAGGACGCCTCCAACTCCTCCTGTGGATGTCGTAAAAGGCGATTAAGAGATTAAGCCAGGGGATGGACAGCAGCATCCACTTGAGAACTTAACACTAAACTGTGATCACGATGTAATAACAAACAGTGACAGGACTAATTGTAAGCAATGTTTAATAGTACAGGCAAATTAGCAAAAAGTGTGGACCTAAGTCGTGTAGTCGTGGATTCTTATGGAAACGTTAGATGACACGAAAAGAAGCTTATCCTAGGTTTGCACCGTTTCTGGCGCTTACGGAACCCTTTTAAATATTAGGTACAAACTTAAAAAGGCCGTAAATTTTAAAATAGAAAGAAATTACTTGATGCAAGTTAAATTACGTATAGAGAGACTGTCTTAGTGCATTATGATTTTAATAAAAACCACGTGCATGTAGGGAACACAGTGTTAAACAAATGCATTTTCCGTAAATAAATACCAGCATAAAACTTCCGGCGGATGTAGTACTAATTAAATTAATAAGTTTAAGTCAATTTTACTAAAGTAACTTTCGTGAATTATATCATTCATTTTGTAAAAACGGGAAATTTTCACGTACCGATATGTTGGTGGAACCTGTTGGTGCTTCCACCAACATATCGGTACGTGAAAATTTCCCGTTTTTTCCCTTTTTGAACCGTTAAGATCTACATTTGCACCAAGTATTTTTTAAATCCGACATACGGAACCTACAAAAAAAAAATTTACAAAAAAAGCTTTTTGTGGGTATTGCGGCTCCGGGAAAATTAATTTAGTCTGTGCAAATCGATAGACTTATCAGAAAAATGTTCGAAATACATTACCAGCAGGTTTGCACCTTGGTGCGTCTCACGGAAGGCACTTTTCCATATTTTACTGTCGCTCTACTTCGGGGAAAATTAATGTAGTTCTGGAAATTGACTTAAACTTCATTTTTTAAAAACGGGAAATTTTCACGTACCGATATGTTGGTGGAAGCACCAACAGGTTCCACCAACATATCGGTACGTGAAAATTTCCCGTTTTTACAAAATGAAGTTAGGTTCCGTATGTCGGATTTAAAAAATACTTGGTGCAAATGTAGATCTTAACGGTTCAAAGTCTCTGCCAAATTGCACCGACTACTTCTATTTCCCCCATTAAGTTACGGATATTATAAGGTTTTCACTCTATTTCACCCTGTTCCGGAGGATGAAATTACTGATGCTTATTATTAGAGGTGATTTTTAAGCCATACAAAACAATTAGAAAAGTTTTCATGACTACATCTAATTAGTTCCACACTTTTGCAAAAAATCACCTAATTTGACTGTACTATAAGTAAGGGGGTAGGTTAAGTGCTCATTTATAGAGCAGCATTACCAACACGGTAGAAATACTATTTAGTATTATAACTATTTGTGAATATTAAATCATACTTATATTAGAAATATGAAAGTTTGTGAGTATGTTAGTTACTCTTCACGCTCAAACAGCTGAACGGATTTGAATGAAATTTGGAAAGAAGATACCTTGTACCCTGGATTACACATTACTAGGTTACTTTTTATCATAATCATTATCATCAATTTTTATCATAGTTCACTCGGGTCAAACCGCGGAGCGCAGCTACTATTTTATATAGGTTTGAGTGGAAGTGGTAGATTTTCCGATTCTACCGAAAAGCAGAATAGGAAAAGATTGTGAGAACTTAAATATTAAATCAAAGAAACTTTAAATTGCTATCTTTCTGTAGCAGCAGCGCGATGCATACCAAGCAGGTACTTAGCTCAAACTTAACATCGACTTAATGTCAAGAAAAGCTATAAGTTTTGTATATCTACCACATAACGTCAGAACAACTTCCTAACTAATAGCACTTTAGATGCTACCATTTCGTAGTGTTGTTATACGTCAGCGTACAATAGACGAATGCTCTGCTTCAAATGAATTATCCAATTCACATCGTTATTTTCCTTTTAAGTTCAATCTACTCAAGTCCCGGTACATACTTACAAACGTAGGTAACTACATTGCACTGAGTTCTTTAGTGTTACCAACGTATATAAATAGACGAGAGTGCTGTTCTTATAATTCTTCCTAAGCTAAACCTTGCATGCTTTTTTAGGGTTAAACGGTGGCAAACGGGACCCTATTACTAAGCCTATGCAGTCCGTTTTCTGTCTGTCTGTATGTCTTTCTGTATTCTATCACAAGTATAACACACCCAACAGTCACATAGATAGTCCTGATCCCACACTAGCATTCCCTTTGTCGTGGGTATCAAGAAGTACAATTACCATGGTACCACAACTGCACCCAGACCCGAATCAAATATTTGCAGATCATGCAAACATTTGCCCCGCAGCGGGAATCGAAACCGCAACCTCTTGCGCCTCAGCCAGCTACTCGTCCTCTGCGCCACGGAGGTCGTAAACCCCTGTTATATGACTGATGTTCCCGGCAGCCGTACAACATCAAAAATATAAGCCAAATCCCGAGAGTACTCTTACAAGAGTTCTCCAACCTATGAATAAAACCAACCATCATCATCACCAGCCTGTTTACGTCCACTGCTGGACGAGGCCTCTCCCATTGAATACAAAGGAGGGATTTGTCATAATCACTACGCTTGGCAGGCGGATTGGTTGATCGCAGTTTGATGTGTTGTGTACTCAGGCTGTGTGTATATAGGCATCTGCATATCTCCTGGTGTAATTTCTTGGTTAGGCTTTAACTACATTCACGGGAGGAAAAAGAGGGATCTATTCTTAGGCCGGACACACCACGGCACCATAAAACCGATAGCGGGTTCTACTAGTAGCGACATCTAGTTTTGAATTAAGTAAACCTTTTAATTAAATTGTGTGGTTTTCATTCAAAATTCTAGATAGATAGATAAATAGAAAAAACTTTAACGCACACCATAAATATAACAATTCAACAAGTAACTTAATAATTATGATAAACAATGAACGGTCTTTTCGCTAAGTAGCGACCTCTACCAGACAACCTTTGGATGGGATGGATTAGCTTGTCATGTCATGCTTGTTGTTGTTTGTCCTGCTACTGTGCAACCTACGTTGAAAAGAGGCTCTGCTTATCCCTTCGGGGAAAAAGGCATGTGTTTATGTATGTGTTCATGTATTTTATGCTTTGATTATATACACACTAGATAGAGTTTCGTCCTGCAAACACTACAAAAGAAACAGGCCAGCCTTTGCTAGCGCGTGTGCGTGTCTACACACACAAACATGCGCGCAGCTTTGTCTCACACTCGCGTCACGTCATTGCTTTTGTGTCTGTTTGCGTGCGTAAAGATAACAGCTACTGACATATTTCCCAATTTATTGGGAAAAACTGACTATGTTCAGGTAAGTAAGTTTTGCCGGTTACTAGAAAACAAACAGTGGAATCTGTTGATTTTTTACAGAATGGAGATAGATAGACTAACGATATTGTGATTATGTCGAGCGTGTGGGAAAAAAGTCAATAAAAAACAAACTTTGTTTTTTTTATAATATTCACCCAGTGACTGTGAACTATAGGATCATTAGGTATTCTGAAAAAACTGAAAAAAAAAACGTTTCAGAACACCTCTAGTGGCATTAGACAAAGATGTGTGGTGAATGTTGTTCTACTACTCTGATGGTCTCGTGAAATGAGAAAAATCAGAGCTGTAGGAGTTAGTCAAACTTTAATACGAACATCTTTGTCTAAGGCCCCTAGAGGTATTCTGAAACGTACCCGTACCTGGAAAAAGAAAGAGGGAGGCCTTTTTTGCGATAGTTTTAACGTAGGTATGTATCAGATTACTTACAAATTGTATGAGAAAACATTTTATTAAATTTGACTAACTTCTGCTGCTCAGATTTTTTTCTTCCGATAAAATGAAACAAAGCTTACATAAAACTGATCAAAAAAAAAATTTATGCGTATCTGAGTCGATACGCATAAAAATTTTTTTTGATCAAAACTACTCATTTTTATGCAGAACTCACGCTTGACCAAAAAAATAACTGTGCCAAAATCGTTTTTGAAAATGAGCAAATGGTTCCAAAGTCAGTTTTCCCGTATCTCTTATGGATATCCCCATACTGTCCAATTTAAAAAAAACACCCTGTATATTTTAAATTTTCAACTCACAATATAATCTCATCTCGGTCATCTTTTGATTAATCATCGCTATAGGCATTAGTTAGAGTGGATAAGATAACGTATGTATGCCTTCGCCCGCCGCGCCACAGAGGCCGATATATTTTACATACCTACTATACTTTTCATAGGTAAAAGTGAAGGAAAGTAAAAGCAGGTGAACCCAATCGACGTTCTCACTTTATAAGGAATCATTTATTCAGTCACCATAAGGAATTTAGCATTCAAAAACTGGCAACACAGATAAAAGTGCCAAGCTTGAGTTGAATAATCGGGGCTAATAAGTTGATTATTTTTATTGAATACTTTTGAAAATACTATGAATTCTGGATACTTATCGATGGTAGGTGACTTTACTAGTTGTTTTTAAACGTCCTTTGTAATTTCTGCACACTTTTATGGCGCAAATCGTCATTGCTAGCTCAAATTTCAATTCACTTTGCGACCGTTCGCCTTGACAACACAATTGACAATGAGGGGCGGGAAGCGACTTACCAGCTAACAGTTAGCTGATATTTTTTTCGACGCTTTTGTGTCATGAAGCTCTATCTAGTGTGTATATAATCAAAGATTTTATGTTAACTTTAAAAGGTTAGAACGAAGAAATTTCAAGCTACCTTGTTAGTCTAATGTTTAAACCATTACGGTAACAAAGGTCGTCATAACAGAGATCTACATCTTATCTAACCCCTATTTCATGTTATCTACTAAGTATGTACTTATAGGTTATCTGGATGACTAGTACTTATCGCATTTACACTACGCTTACTATAAATCAATAACTACTTTATTGATAACACATCATTACGTTATTATTATCTACATGTATAGGAAATTTGGAAGCTTTAAAACATCCTGCCTATACTTGGGGTTATTGTTTGGTTGTTTCATAGCCTGGAGCGGAAAAAAAAAGCAAACATTTATGTAAATAGTTAGTTAAGGAAATAAAAAGGCTTTATTATTATTATTATTATTATTATTATAGGAAATTTGGAAGCTTTAAAACATGCCTATAGTTGGGGTTATTGTTTTGGGGTTTCATAGCCTGGAGCGGATAAATTGTTGTACCTGCAATTTCAATCATTGTTAAGAGAAGGTTACCAGTAGATATAAGGTACAAGTACACAGGTCTAGATATTAGTGTACTGATCATGTGTACAAAATTGTATGGAGCTTAAAGAAATAATAGCCAAATTAGAAGCCTTCTTGGTTTGCGTGCGTTGGTAAGCGCTCTTTTGCTAGCTACCATTGTCTTTCTCGTTATCATCATCAGCCTGTAGATGTCCACTGCTGGACATAGGCCTCTCCTATATAGAATATACGACAAAAGGTTTCGAGTCGCCTCCATCCACCGTCGTTCTGCGATCTTTATAATGTCCTTGGTTCATCGATAAGGGAGTTTTTTTTTTATGCTACTTGGCAAGCAGACAAGCTTACGGCCCACCAGATGGAAAGCAGTTACCGTAGCCTATGAACGCCTGTAACACCAGAGGCATCACACGCACGCTTGCCGACCCTGAGACATAAAGATGAAAAGTCTCATGTGCCTGTAATTTCACCGGCACCCGTACCCTTCAAACCGAAACACAGCAATGCGATCACTACTGCTTGGCGGCAGAAATAGGTACGGGGTGAATTCCGGCAAAATACGCGATATAAAATGATGTTAGCTAATTGCGAATTAAAAAAAACCCTTAGACTAACTATCATATCTTTGATTAAATGATTTTTTACCGGTTTAACTACTTCTTTTTCATCAGCTAGTATACATCCACTGCTGGATGAGGCCTCCCCCATAGCATTGGTATGCATAGCGTACAACCCATAGCGTGCAATGGGGGGATTTGCCATAATCACCACGCTTGGCAGGCAGATTAGTGATCTCAGTTCAGTGTTAAGTACTCAGGTGGATGCTGCTGCTGCCCATCCCCTGAAGTAATCCCTTAGTCACCTTTTACAACATCTACAGGAGTTGGAGGAATTTATTCTTAGGCAGAGACCAACGTAAGTTGAACCGGTAAAAAAAATGTAATCACGATAACATACATGAATACCATTTACGAAAGTTTTTATCAAAAATACCAATCTTTGTTTAACAGGTTGAAAAATCCAATCAAAACGTAATTATTCAAAGTTATTCAAAACTCATTCTTTAAACTATAGATTGAACTCCTAAGTTACGTAATTTGTATAACCTACCCCGGTATCATCTATTTCAGGTTGGATTACATTAATTAATAGAGCTTAGGTATCCAGATTAAGATTAATTAAACCCAAAATTGTACGGAAGTTAGAAAGTTTAAAGTGGTTTGACTAAGTTGTTGCAAGCCAATTTGTTTTAACTGGTATTTCAGCCTGTTGTTTTCTAGCTTTATTTTGCCTATTGAGAGAATACTAGGATTTGTTTATATATTTATCGGTTTTCGCGCTGGAACTTACCGAACAAGATTGTTTTATCGTCCCAAAAACCATCTAATAAATTTCATCTAAATCTATAGAGTATCTAAATCGATATATATTTTTAAACAAACATTTCGTTGCCTGTTTAAAATGTGACATGTTTTCAGTTTTCAGCTTATGCGTGCAGAAAGTATTAAAAGCACTTTTTGAATTTGTCCTTTGGGCCAACTTTCTTGGTCGTGTTTTGGTATCGTTTCTAGACAAAAAGGTCTTACGTCAAAAGTAATTAAAAAAATATGTATTTCAGTGAAATATAAAAAAATACATACATATTGCATTTAAGCAAATATTTTCTTGTGGTTTTGAGCTACCACACTTTTTTATCCATTAGTTAAATCGTTAATTTATTTCGGGGCCTACCATCTATCTACTCATGACGTCATTGTATTGCAAATACCTATAATTTAATTTTTTAATAAGTAGGTATCGATTTTTACAATTGTTTATTGAGACAATGTATGTTGTAAATCTATAAACAACTATACTTTTCGCCCACTTCTAGCTGTTGTATCGATTTGAAACTTTGTATACATGCACAAGTAATACTTCCGATGAAAATACAATAAAGTAACATACTGATCTAAGGGCCTAGTCTAGAAATGTTATAATCTACAAAAGCACAGGCGTGTAATGCACCTACTGCACTACAGGAATTTGTATGGAAATTGAGAATCTCATGGTGCCCGTTAAGGGTGCTTTTCGGTGTTTCCATACAAAAATCCATATAGTGTAGGTAACCTACACCACATGCCCGTGCAGTTGCTTGTTACATATTTGAAATACCAATTTTTAATCTCTTGCGGGAATTATTTAAGGTTTTTTTATTTAAAAAAATAGGAATTTAGTCCTTCCTACTAATATTATAAACGCGAAAGTTTGTGAGTATGGATGTTTGTTACTCTTTCACGTAAAAACTGCTGAATGGATTTGAGTGAAATTTGGAATGGAGATACTTTACGCCCTGGATTAACACATAGGCTACTTTTCATCATCATCATCATCAATTTTCATCATTATTCACACGGGTGAAACCGCGGGGCGCAACTAGTTCATTATAAATAGCCAGAAATAAATTTCTAACAGATTTCGTAATTAAAGAAGATATAATAAATTAGGTTAATTTAACATTTTCACGGCACGAATATTTCACCCTCCATTTTGTTATTTGCAAACTTGCGTCGACAAAGTGCTCCAATTTCAACATACCTCACAATTAAGACTCCGTGTTTTATTGGTTTTATTGACAATAAATGAAATTATGATGGGTGAACTTCCTTGGTTTCAAATTTAGTTTGAGAATTTCTATAGGAGCAATCACTATCCTGAGTTCGTTTTATTGGTGGTTCTAATAATGATGTCACTAGAAGTAATTAAAATTAGGATCAATAGCTTTTGCTTGCCTGATGTTTCGTCATAAATCGTTCATCTGCGATGTTTGTATGTCACATAATATTTTTTTTTTTTATTTGTTTTGATTCGCATTTATTTGTGCATTAATATGTTATTTTACACACGTTTCGGTAAGTATCTTCTATATAGTTAGGTTCTTAAATTGTATTTATTTAAATTACAAAGTGGAAGGAAAGTCTAACCCTGATCATTCTTTCATATAATTTAAGCTCCTCTCCATCCAAAGGTTGTCTGGAAGATACGGTAAATGGTTTTAATTTATCCATGATGCCCTGTGACTTCCTGTGAAATCTCTTCTTTAGTTTTTGAACTACTATTAATTTCTACCAACAAGCAGAATCTATCTGGCTTCAGAGTTTTTTCATCTTCAACGATATAATAAGTTAGATAACCTTATTTGATTTTGATTAACTAGGTGAAATGTCTTCCTTTGTATGGCGCAACCAGAGACCAGCCGGCTGAGATGCAAGAGATATGGGTTCGATTCCCGCTGCAGGACAAATGTTTGCATGATCTGCAAATATTTTTTCCGGTTCTGTGTGTGGTACCATGGTACTTGTAGTTCTTGATAACCACAACACTGGGAATCCTATTCTGGGATCAGGACTATGTATGTAGCTTGTTGGATTTTATGTATGTATGTATGAGTATGTATATTTTTATAAGATTTTTAAAACAAAAGTACTCAAAACCTAGGTCAAGAATTATAGCCTAAGTATTATGTAGGTATTTATTTTGTCTTTTATACAAGTGCCTACTTACTTTTAGGTACTTGAATGTTGTTTGCTGTAGTATTATGATTTTGTCTTAAAAGTAACCCCAGCTTATTACAAATGCTGGCAACGGCACCCATACCCTTCAAACCAGAACCCAGCAATGCGAGCACTACTGTTTGGCGACAGAAATATGGTGGTAGGTCTTCAACGGGCGGACGAACTTTACTACTAGAATCAGTTCATTCCTCCAGTTCCTTACGCGAACAAAGATTAAAAAAAAGATTGAAGGAAAACTTTTAGCGTATTAGTAAATCAAACTAAACTCTGAGCGCGTTCCAATTTCAAACTTCCATAGAAAATTTTCTTTTTTTTTTGTTTGGTCTGTCCCTGAATCATGTTCGATTTATGAATGGATATGAGTAGGAAAATATGTGAGCTTGGCCCACAGTGAGCTACTGACTGTTGATCGGCACTGCATTCTATCTCCTTCTTGTCAATATGGCGATTTCATTAGCACCTCTAAGTTATAGGAAAATTGGCATGCGGAACGTAGTTACTATAATTTAACCTGTGCTGCGGGGGTAACCAATTAGCTTTGCCGTCTGTACTAATACTACTTCGTATCACCGGTTCTTTCTCGGTCACCCTGCATTAGGTCTGAGATCAACTTGACCAATGGTGACAGAACCACTGTGGTGAAAGCAGCATCTGTCGCACTGACTCTATCACCACATGGTTTTAGTAGGATTCTTACCAGGTATCTATAAATAGCGAAGGGAATGTATTCGACCATGACGAAGACATCGGCTACAGCCAGCCACTTGAGTAGCCTGTTGATGGGTGCTGCTGCCATGTCCCTCCTCGTCAGCACGGCGATGTTCAACATGTTTGACAGTACTCCTATCGTGCAAACCTGGAATAAATTGAAACTAATTAATTTTAATCAAATTAAATTAATGAATTAATTTAATCAATTTATTTTTTTTATTAGATATATTAATTATAAAAGTATTTTTGCCTAGTTTTTTATTCATATTCTTATTCTTATAATTCCGGAATCAAGAAGGCTTATTCTCGTATTTTTTTTAAAAACAAATGGAAAGTTGGTCAAATCGAGACTGAATTGTGAATTGACTGATTAATGGTACCTTTTCTGCTCCCATCATAATAATAATTTAGTCTACTTTCGATTCATGGCGACCGTAGATTAGAGTAGGATAGTGTATATACTTATCACTAGTATTTGCTAGCGGCTCCACCTGCGTCGAGCTTCTATTATAAATTATAGACTTCATGTTATTCTGATGTATAATAGTGTAAAGTTTCATCTAAATCCATTCAGTGGGTTTTGCGTGAAAAAGTAACAAACATTCATCCATCCATCCCCACAAACTTTTAATGAAATGTACCGGGTTTTGATGAAGTGTACGGGGAACCTTAAAAAACCATCAGACAGACAGACCTACAAGTCGTAACTATTTATATTTATTTATTTATTCAATTCAATCAGAACGGCCTAGGCCAATTGTACTAATTAATTAATTAACTAATTTACATACGTATTATAATAAAAATATATATTACTCATATTAAACAATGAATTAAACTAAATATAAATATACCTACATGATAAAAAAGAATAAAAATACTAAAGTTACTTTCGTGAATTATATCATTCATTTTGTTAAACGAGCCGAGAGGAGCGAGCTCAAGAGACGCAGTTCGAGGAGGGACGCGGAGGGAGTGTAGCGCGGATCCTATACCCACCCTGACGAAGACCCTCGATTAGGGTCGAAACCTGTTGGTGCTTCCACCAACACACCTATCGATACGTACGTGAAAATTTCCCGTTTTTTTAAAAAAAACGGTTGTCTGTAAAGTCGGTTTACTGACGATAGTCAACGTGTCAACGTCGTTATTGTGCTTCTTTGTCGCTCGTTCCGCGCTCGCGCGCATGCGGCGTTACCGCATGCGCATATATATATATATATATATATATACATATATATATATAGCATATATAGCGCATGCGCTACGCGCATGCAGCGTCACCGCATGCGTTTTGCGAGGTGACGCATGACGAGGTAACGACGTATGACGAGGTAACGACGCATTAGTCATGTTTTTTCGAGCGTGCAGCCGGCTCCATCGATTTATAAGACGTTAACACGTCAAAAAACACCGTTGTATATATAATAGGGTCGGTGCTCTTAGGCCATTTTTCACCAACACATAAACAGATGGTTAAGCGACTGTTAACCCAAACCAATTCTTTTTGACAGATGCTTTCATACATTATCTGACACCTTGACCAATGGTTACGGTAAACGACCGTTTATTTGTTCGTGAACATGGGCCTTAGTGGAAAGCTTAATTCTTCTCACAAACCCAGCTACTACGACAGAATCATCTTCCATCCATCCACTACTAACTAGCTAGGGCTATACAAACCCATCGCAATGACAAAAACAACATCCATTTTTATTAACAGACTTCAAAAAAAGTAGGAGGGTCTCAATTCGACTCGTATGTTTTTTTTTAATTGCAAATATCTAGATAGATATTTGAAGAAGCGATAAGCATTATTGAAATAAGCTTATGTTAAAGCTCTTCAAACAAACGGTAAATACTTAGGTTTACTTTATAAAACTTATTTTGGAGCCCTAGAAGATCTTCTGGAAAATTCTTGTTTTTACTGTGGATTCCTTTGGAATTACTACGTACAGTACCCGAAATAACTATCCAACAAAAGCTTTTCAAAGAAAACTTTTTACAAAGGAAAAATATAACCTAACGCACCAATATTAGAATTTTATGAATTTTCTCCGTATTTCTTTATTTGATCTAGATGAGAAATTGGATTCTGGTTGTTTACTGTTAAGGTGAAACGTTTCGCTAGTGGCGCGAAATTCAAATTTGATTGTGTTTTTTGCACATTACAGCTTATCAACACTTCTTGAGATAGCAAACACTGGTTTTGCGGGAATCTGAAGACCTAACACACATGTTTTTATTGAAAGAATCTCATAAATATAATTAGTTCAGCTACGAATGTCAATGAACCAAAATAACAACTATAAAAATCATTCATTGACATTTGTAGCTAAACTAATGATATTTATAAGTTACTATTAATTAAAACATATGTGTTAGGTCTCCTGATTCCCGCAAAACGTGTGTCAAGAAGTGTTGATAAGCTGTAATGTGCAAAAAACACAATCAAATTTGAATTTCGCGCCACTAGGGAAACGTTTCACCTTAACCTACTTACTAATCTGACATTGATATAAATAAGAAATTAAGTAATTAGGTTATCCGTACCCAAGCAACTAACTCCACGGAAATCCAAATCCCAGGAGACACAAGAAAGGACCCCGATACAGAAATAAAATAGCAAAAATAAACACGTTGTTCACCAATTTCTGGATCATCAAAAACAAATGATTACTTAGCGTAAAGAAATGGGATATTACCCGGTGACAAGGAACAACATAATGGAAAATACCATCATAGGTATCTGTTTGGTTACAACAACAATGGTATGAAAACAACAAGTGACGAGCGGTATATTATTGTCCTCAATAAACATTTTCTAGAACGGTCGGCTTTGAACGGGTTTGAAATGGAATGGATTTGTATTTGGAATGTAAATACCAATTTCACTAGTTTTTTTTTATTTATTTACTGTCTGTTTGATTTTGACATAAAATTACAGAAATCTGCAGCCCCTTCGAATAAAATCTCTTCATTCTTTCTTTTACATTAAAAAAATACCCTTGTAGTGATATTGACGGTTGGGTTCTATCTAACCTCAATCAAATCAATATTAAATAGATTTCCGACAGACTAAAAAGTTTTTTAATTTCCATAAAAGCAACGATGAAAAAAATATAGGTTGTGTGATGCTAATACTGGAATCTATTAACATAAAAAACGAAAAACCGTATTTTTGCGTATACGCCCCTATGGTTTGAAAACCGCGATATGTCGTAGTAAGACAGCCAAAAATCAGGAATTTCCTTAGTACAATTGTCTGACTATATTAGTAACGATTAGCGAGTCGATAGCGAGAAGATAGTAAATGCCAAATATTAACCAATCAAATTACAAAGATTTCAAGCTACGATATCATTGGCCAATATTAACATATACGATAATCTCGCTCGCGTCTTGGTAACGTTAGTCAAGCTAACTGTACAGGTTGACAAAACACTACATTCTTCAATTTGCAGGTTATAAGCCCCCAGGAGTGTCTTTTCGAACCACTTTTGAGAATTCAACATAAAGGAAATTGACAGTGAAGTGGCACTCCAGCAAATTTTACGGCGATTATTGATTTCCAATACCTACGTTATGCTGGGAACATCAAACTTTACATAACTTCCTAAACAGTACTATCTGAACTCAACTTCGGAATTAAATGAATTGTTCACCTGCCAATCAATGTTCATTGTTATGTTAAGTTGGTTGTAAACGTCACGGTATAACAATTTTGAAAAGGTAAAAGAAAATGCTGGATATTTCACACAACATTATCTAGCCCCAAGCTAAGCAGAGCTTGTGTTATGGGTACTAGATAACTGATATACTTAATACAATACATTACGTCATTTAGATAGATATTTTTATTATACATAGAAAATACCCAGAACACCCTGAACAAATATCTGCAGATTGTACAAATATTTGTTAGGAGGCGGGAATCGAACCCGCAACCTCCTGCGTGCGATGCCAAGCTTCGCCCGCCTTCATCGCGCTCGTTTTCACTTCGTTTATAAGTTTATTTTTTAAAAACCTCTTAATTCCACTAATCCCACAATGTTGAAATTTGCCAAACTTCATTTTTTCTTTTGGTGACACAACTACAGGACAAAGTCCAAAATTGAAGAATTTCGAGATTTACAAAATGAAAAACCAATCTTTCATTGTTTACCGTCCATTTGTATGAATTTTAATGACTTTATAGCGCAGAGCGAACCAATATTGTCATCCGAACTGCAAATGTGCACAAAATTTCATCTCAATCAGATAACGGAAACTGGCTCCAAATCTGCTTGTAACATTTTGTCCCGAACATGTACACTAGTACACAGACACACACATTCTTACACGGTAAGTGACAATGAGGTGGTTCAGCTTTTGTTCTACGTAAAAGAAACAAAAGCTAGTACCATATACGAGTAACAAAATACGACAGCCACAGAGTAAAGACTGTAGTAACTAGTAGAGGCGGCGCGCCACCATTAGATACTTTGTGGTAGAACCTTCTGCATTTTAAATGAGAGGTTTTCACGGCCATCTCCAATTACGCTTTCAGCGTTGAAAATAGGTGACACTGCACGCGTCATAAACTGTCAAAAGAAAATTTGACTTTGTGACATTGTGCCTTTGATAAACTACAAAGTAAATTATAAGAATTTTTGATAGTCGATGTTGAGTCAGCACCATCTATCGAACCAGTTGTAATTTTTTTTTTTTTTTTAAATGAAACGTAAACCTCTCATTGAACTGACAAATGACCGGTTTTAAAACCCACGGCGGAACGTGGTTTTTTTTTATACTAATAGGTAACCTACCTACCTAGTAGGTAAGCAAACAAGCATACAGCCCACCTTATGGAAAGCGGTTGGTACGTTGGTTAACACATACAAAAGGTATAAAAGGTTGTGTTACTCTGTCTGTTATCATTTATCTGCAAAATAACTCAACCGATCGTAATCGTTTTGCATGACGTAGGGCCAATCACTGACGGAATTTGCGTCGCCGATCTTCCGTCGCGTAGTTTTTCGTACTAAACTAACACATCTTCGGTCCAATGTGTATGGTGTGAGATATTTGTATGGAAATACATGTAACAGCGTTACGTAACGGACGAAAAGAAAAACCGTCAGATGTGTTTGGGGCCTTAAATAAAGATTCTTAGATTGGTTTTTACAGGCCCAGATTTTATGGGCACTTATTCTAATGAAAATACGTCTTATACTTTAGAACAAGATCATAGAAAACTTAAATCACTACTAGGGCCGCTGCGATTCCATGCAAAAACACTGGTGTCAAAAATTTTAGTCTTGCTCTGTGGATAACATAGGTATCATCATCACCCTGTAAACATCCACTGCTGGACGAAAACAATATAAAAAACAAATAATAAATAATCCCCCATAAAAACAATAGGGAATTGCCATAATCCCCACACTTGGGAGTGCGGATTTGTGATCGCAGTATTCGTGTTGATTACTCAGGTGGATGCTGCCCATCCCTTAGTGGACTTTTGTAGCATCCATGGGAGGAGATGGAGGGTTCTATTTTAAAGCCGGACACATCACGACCACATAGGTATAGTACCTATTAAGTTCTACGCACTACGTTCTACGTCTTTTATCCAGTCTAAATCTTATGGCTATTTTTAGAAAAGCTTACGCACCGCTTCGTATTTGAAGTATAAATTGGTTCACTGATAAGTACTGCTTATCTTCAGGAGCCTACGCCGCCGTAAACAAAGCTGGCTAAAGCCACAATTAATGTTGATTCCGTTGGGAACTCAATTAGTCAAGAAACAGAGCCTAGGATCAGCTGGTGAATAGCTGACTCACTCTAGGGGCAAAGTGTTCCAAAGCTTGTATTCATATCCTATTTTTTTACCGCGACACGAAACATGACATAATTGTATGAAATCGTTGATTAAACCTTGAATGGGTTTATTTTTCATTAGGAAGATTTGGTGGACATTTTCCACTCCTTTGAAAAGTCACACAATATACACTTCTATTTGATTTAAGTTAATGTAGTAATTAAGTTAGTGTAATTTTAAACCGGTTAAAATGCCACCAAAATTAAACGAAATAACACAAGAAAATAAAATAAAATAAAACTAGATGACGTCGAAAAAGAAAAAGGGAGCCCTAAACGTTTCTTGCTGAAAATAAAATTTGCGTTCCCGGTTTCCCACGTTGTACCTACCTTTACTGGTTCTCCATCTTTACTACGTCTTGTCTGTGGTCCGGTCCATTTATATATAGAATAAGTAATTTGTCATGGAGCTTGTATGTCAAATGAGCCTCGTTCTATTTTCAAATTTATTTACCGCCTCAGGGCAGTAAATCGCTTTTACGGAGCAGTTTCCGAGTTACCTATGACCTACTTTCAGAGCATGAGTTATGTTTTTTTTTATTATTATATATTATTATTAAAAAGAAGCTACGCTACGCTGATGTAAGCTGTTTGGCAATGCAATAGATTTTTTGGTCTATTCTATTGCAATGCCATACGGCTTACTTCAGGGTGGCTAACATCCATCGTGCGTTGCTTGTATTTTGTAGAGCACTAGCTGATGCTCTCTTAAGCTGTGGTCGGATCGTAGAGCAGAAAGTAAATTACATTTTTATCTCAAAATATTTTCCAACTGATTGAAACATCCTCTTTCATTACATTTATTCATGGAGGTAAAATATTTCCGTCCGTCTTTTTAAAATATCATAGGCCGAGCTTTATTTTCTTAATACTTTGATGGGTGCATAGATGATGGATTTACTATCAATAATTCTATTTCGATAACCAAATACCATTATAAAGGTCGCAGGAAATCCGTGGAAGTGGCCCGAGACCGTTCGTCGTCGAGGCCTATTCCCAGCAGTGGACTTCTACACGGTGATGATGATAAATCAGATAAAACTGATTAAGGTGTGTTCTGGATTTTTAAAACAATGAACCAGAAAACTTTAAGCGAGGCCTATTTCCAGCAGGACTTCTGTATGCTGTTGATGATGATGATGATGATGGTGAAGTCTATTTTCATATCGAGAGACATCATAAAACGCTAAGCTCAGTACTTCAAAACTTTAATTAAATTGTACAGCTTAAGTTTGAAATGGATGAAATCACGATAAAAAAATCCTTGCTTGTAATCCACCAAGATTAAGACCACGTTCCCAAAATAGATAAATTAAAATTAGTTTAAGATGGCAAAAGTCATTATTGTACCGAGGGAAAGGCGTTATTTCTTGTCTGAGGCGAATGCTGGGAGGGTCTACTCATCATCATCATCGACAGCCTTAAGACGTCCACTGATAGACGAAGCGTCCCCCATAAAAAATAAAGGGGGGAATGTTTTGTGTTTCGCAATATTTGTGCTGATTACTCTGGTGGATGCTGTTGCCTATCCCCTGATGTATTCCCTTAGTTGGCTTTTACGACATCCACGGGAGGAGATGGAGGGGTCTAATCTAAGGCCGGACACACCACGGCTTAAAAATTATGTTAGTATAGTTACCCGAGTTTAGTACAGTACTAGTGTAGCACAGTAGTATAGTGGCCCAATTGCGTCATTCTTAGCCAAGATTTGGTATGATTTTTGAATTTTGATTTTAATGAATGAATGAATGAATGATTTATTTATTAGCTTAGAATGTAGAATGATACACAAAGGCACAGTAACTGATTGTCTTTGACGACCTCCGTGGCGTAGAGGGCAAGTAGCCGGTTGAGACGCAAGAGGTTGCGGGTTCGATTCCCGCCGTGGGACAAATGTTTGTATGATCTGGAAATATTTGTTCCGGGTCTGAGTGTTCTGGTACCATGGGTACTCGTAGTTCCTCATACCCACGACACAGGGAATCCTAGTGTGGGATCAGGACTACGTATGTGACTGTTGAGTATGTTATGTTATGTTATAGTGGGATTGACTTCGTGGTCGCGTAGAAACAGGAGTAAATTTAGTTTATAAGACGGTTCAAAACGATCCTTATAATTTCAATGAATAGAATACTTTTGAATTTGAATCCTGGGCGTGGACCAATGGATTTTCCCAAGGTAAATTTTCTCAAAATTAAATAAATAATTCGCTTGCTTATCTTGTCAAAATTAGTTCTTCAGTGAATTACGTTATCACTAAATAATAAAACTTCTAACTAATGAGGTCCGACCGATCCACCTATATAATATGTGTACATTTTAATTAAAACTCGAAATTAAAATTTGAAGCCTGATTTTTTATATACTCCGTAATAAAAGAAATAACAAGAGATGGGGAACATAAAATGTAATAAGAATTTCACGTTTCCTCTCCGTCCGTTCGCAAAAAAATTGAATATTATAGCCAGCAATCCTCTTTGAAAATAAATTTTGTTGATTTAAAAAAAAAATAACTTCTTGCTACGAACGTACCTATTTAAAATACCGAAAACAACTAGCCTACAAGATTGCTTCTTTTGTCCCTAGTTTATTAGTAGTGATTCAAAAAAAACTACGTGTTACGAACTTACCTATTTCTAATATCGAAAACAACTAGCCTAAATGGTTGCTTCTGTGGTCCCTAGTTTTTCATTCTTTCAGTAAAATCAGCAAGGATATTAACGCTTCTACACACAACCTAAGTAGGCTCCACAGGGATAGTAGGTATAGGTACTCTCTATAGACTTACAGACTATCTAAGTAGGATTTTTGCATGTTTAGATTATACGCATGCCATCTCTCTACCTAATTGCATACCGTAACCGGTCAAGCATGTTTTTTCACTGTTATATTTTTGTCATCTTTTTACACATGTTTTCTGCAAATAAATACACTCGAGAGCAATGAATCCGGGTCACTTAAAGAATGTTAAAAATCTCGGAAACTAAAAATGATAGATTAATGCAATAAATTGTATTTAATAGACAATGTAATACTCCTTAAATGAAGGTAAAAAATATATGAGTCACCATACATTTTATTAACACAAAATTACATAAAGAAAAAAACTGCTGATCTCTCCTTAAAACAAAAATAGGAAACATGAAATTTTTGAACTTTATTACGATTTTCTTGAATTTTAATACTTCGTATTGCCTCCTCGTGCTTCCATATAATGAATATAGAGCACTATCAACATGGTTTATGTACCCACATAAATGACAGATTACAAACAAAAGCAAAACCAAATGCTGTAATTTCGTAGTTCCATCTTCGAAAGTGGCCCTTTTTCAAATTTGATTTTTTTATGATATAACTTTACAATAACTAAGAAGTTTTAATACCTTCATTTAAGGAGTATTACATTGTCTATTAAATACAATTTATTGCATTAACCTAGCATTTTTAGTTTCCGAGATTTTTAGGATTCTTTAAGTGACCCGGATTCATTGCTCTCGAGTGTATCTTTGAATCTTTGAATCTTTGAATCTTTGATGAACAGGGATAGTATAGGTTTAGGTACTCTCTATAGACTACCTAAGTTAGGATCAACAGGTATAGTAGGTATAGGTCATTTCTATAGACTCCTACAGACTACCTGAGTAGAATCAACAGGGATAGTAGATATAAGTACTCTCTATAGACTACTACCGACTACCTAAGAAAGATAAACAGGGATAGTAGATATAGGTACTCTCTATACACTCCTACCAACCAACTTACCAGCAAAGTAGCGTATCCATGAAAATTGTTATAGGTCTCAACCACCTCCCTAAAATCGCCTGCACAATAGCTCCAACACCCATCTGACATCTCCTGCACTGGTGCAAGCCTGTTCTGCGCATCCCTCATCATCTTCAACAGCATCGACTCCAAGTCCTCGTTACCATTGGAACTGGAAGCCTGCTCGCGTAGCACCGACACAATCTGAGTTTCATTGATGCGACTCTTTGACAAATTCCCAGAGGCAGCTAGAATCTCTTGGAATATGTCCAAAAGTAACTGCGATTTGTTAGCCATTTTTATTCGCTGCTGCGGAACGGTGCTTGGAAGTTCTTAGGGATGGCACATTCTCACATGCTCAGTCAGTTTTCAGCACCAACGACATCTGCAACAAAATAAAATATTTCATAATCCATAAACCGTCCATAAACACACGGATATATTGCTCGAAGAACTGATAACCGTTGGGGAATAAAGGTTCTCGAGTGGCGACCACAAACAGGACGACGCGGTAGAGGAAGGCCCTCCACTAGATGGACTAAAGACAATATAAACGTCGCAACGTAACATTCAAACAACAAACGTCGTCTGTTTGTTGTTTGAATGTTTGTCTTACTTTTACGCCCGGCTGGGCCAATTTTGATGAAATTTTGTACAGCCTGTAGAAGTCCACTTTTGGCCATAGGCCTCCTCCATAGAATGCCAAGACTAACGGTCGTGAGCCGACTTCTTCCAACGACTTCCTGCGACCTTTATAATGTTTTTAGTCCATCGAGTGGAGGGTTTTATTCTCAATATTTGAAGGAATTTTGCACAATGCTGAATTGGCATAATACAGAACCATTTAAGGCCAAAGCACACCGGATGGGTATGCAGCACGTAACGTAGAGACGCGCGTCTCTACGTATGTCTCTTACAGTTCCATACATTACAACGTCATGGTACGTCTACACGTACGCAGCCGGTGTGCTGTGGCCTTTAAAACTGACTGTACTGCGTGACTCAATAACCCTGAAGTATTCTTAATATCTCGCCAATGTTTACTCAAATCTATGAGTGCTCCAGTCGAATGAAAGCTATAAAATTACTTAAATATTAATTTTATTTACTTCCTTGGCAGTTTTCCAGGACTTTATTACTATAAAGTGTAATATTAAACAGTTCTCATTTCATAATAACTGATGCGTAATCAAAGTTCATAAGGACTTTTATTAGAATTCCAAGAATGGTTGGTAAATTTTCGTTGGTATAAGATTTGTCCTGGCTGCTGGCTTATTTAGGAGTGTGTTATTACTGGAAGAAAGCGTTAGCCGAGTCTGTCGTGGAATGCAATGGCGGCGATGAGCTCACCACTTGTCACGTCTATATTCCAGCGATTGTGTAACCCATGGTGAAAAGAGGCCCTTTGAGGCTCTGCCTACCCCTTCGGGGAAAAAGGCATGTGTTTGTATACGTATGTATGTATTACCTTTATGTGTTAGTTGTACTAGTGGATGACCTCCGTGACGTGCTGGGCGAGTAGCCGGCTGAGACTCAAGAAGTGCGGGTTCGATTCCCGCTGTGGGACAAGTTTTTGCATGATCTGCAAATATTTGTTCCGGGTCTGGATCGGGTTGTTGCGGTACCATGGTACTTGTAGTTCCTGATACCCACGACACAGGGAATTCTAGTGTGGGATCGGGACTATGTATGTGACTGTTGGGTGTTATGTTATGTATTTTCACCCTTAGATAGCTTATCTTATGAGTCATGGAATCTTTGCCACAGAGCGGACTAATTGGCACCATTGTTTAGTATAGATATGTATGTCATGGTTTGTTTGTGGTTATATTGTTTGAAATTTCTACACTTTCCTTTCTTCTACCTGTCTGTTTTATATAATTATATGTAGTCGAATTAATTATATTATTAAAATTTAATTTAGCTCCAGCCATCTCAAGCCACGAAATGTTGAACGGTTTGTTATATTTACTATTCAGAACAATTTGGAAAATGGTGAGTTTGTGAGCATTGTACCGTTACTTTAGTTAGTAGTATCCATCACTGAACTCACATATAACTGTGATTCCAGTACACAATCAATTCAATTTAATTTGTAAACAGTGCCAATCTACTATTTATACATCGCGTTTAAATAAAATATCCACATACTCTCACTCTTCTCATACCAATATCGGTACACAAACTTTACACTACAGGTACGTCCCAAACAAAGAATTTGTATAAACACACGATGTATGACTTACAAAATATTTAGGTCAAATTGGTTTTAATATTTTGTAGGGTAGGTACAAATGTCAAAATTATTAGATTTTGCTCAAATAGTACAGTCAAATTAGGTGATTTTTTGCAAAAGTGTGGAACTAATTAGATGTAGTCATGAAAACTTTTCTAATTGTTTTGTATGGCTTAAAAATCACCTCTAATAATAAGCATCAGTAATTTCACCCTCCGGAACAGGGTGAAATAGGGTGAAAAATCTTAAAATATAGAAGTAGTCGGTGCAATTTGGCATAGACATTGAACCGTTATGATCTACATTTGCACCTTGTATTTTTTAAATCCGACATACGGAACATACAAAAAAAATCGTTTACAAAAAAAACTTTTTGTGGTTATTACGGCTCCGGGAAAATTAAGGTAGTCGGTGCAAATTGATAGACTTATCAGAAAAATGCTCGAAATACATTACCAGGTTTTCACCATGGTGCGTCTCACGGAAGGCACTTTTCCATATTTTATTGTCGCTCTACTTCGGGGAAAATTAATGTAGGTCTGGAAATTGACTTAAACTTATTCATTTAATTAGTACTACATCCGCCGGAAGTTTTATACTGGTTTTTTTTTACGGAAGATGCATTTGTTCAACACTGTGTTCCCTACATGCACGTGGTTTTTATTAAAATCATAATGCACTAAGACAGTCTCTGTATACGTAATTTAACATGCATCAAGTAATTTCTTTCTATTTTAAAATTTACGGCCTTTTTAAGTTTGTATCTAATATTTAAAAGGGTTCCATAAGCGCCAGAAACGGTGCAAACCTAGGATAAGCTTCTTTTCGTGTCATCTAACGTTTACATAAGAATCCACAACTACACGACTTAGGTCCACACTTTTTGCTAATTTGCCTGTATTAAAAATCTTTTTGATTAGGATTCGGATTTGCAATCAACACGCTTGCCAGGCGGATGAGATCGCAGTATTGGTAATAAGTAATCAGATGCATTCTGTTTATTTATTCTTGTTTGACAATAAAGCCTCATTTTTAATTTAATATCTAAATATATTACCATCTTATCTAACTGTTTCTTTAGTCTTTATAGAACCATTAATACTACTGTAAAGTAATAAACCCTAACAAATTACCATCAATAAATTTTTATAGCTTTTGTTGTAACTTAATGATGGTTACAAAATAATCTAGCCTTATTTTATGCACTAACTACAAGTACCTTCCTCACAACACACACACACAAGTGTTGTAAGATGTACAAGTGCCTCGGAACAAATATTTGTACAATCTGCAGATAATTTGTTCCGGGTGTGCTGGGTATTTTCTATGTATAATAAAGAAATATCTATTTATGTAATGTATTGTATTAAGTATATCAATTATCTAGTTGCCATAACAAAAGCTCTGCTTAGCTTGGGGTTAAATAATGTTGTGTGAAATGTCCAACATTTATTTATTTATTTATTATTTATTTAAGTCACGACAAATAGTCTTGAGGAACTTCCATCCACTAACTTTCCGAGACCTTTATAATGTTTTTAACCATTGAGAGGAGAGCCATGCTCTATAATGCGTCATCCGGTTGGCGGTCGCCACTCAAGAACCTTTATTTCCCAACGGTTGTCAGTGCATTCAAGGTGAGTCTGTACAAAACACATAAGTATACCTATACCTAGATTAGCCAGATAAGTCAGTCTTGCCGTGGTGTGTCCGGCCTAGGATATTCCCCTACGTCTCTTCCCGTGGATGTCGTTAAAGCCGGCTAAAGGAGTAAACCATCGGTTACACCTCAACACCAATACTGCAATCACCAATACACCTGCCAAGCGTGGTGATTATGGCAAATCCCCCAATTTGGATAACACGCTTGTACCGTTTGTCGTGGCATTCTTTGAGGGAGGCCTATCTCCAGCAGTGAACTTCTGTAGACTAATTAATTGATTCAAGCGTGACTTTGCTGAAATCCATTCTACAATATAAAATAGACGAACAAATATATAGTAACAATTCCGCTCCTCTCCAACGAAAACTCTGAAAGAATTCGACACGTGTTTCGCCTCTCAACGAAGCATCCTCAGGAAACAGCTCACTGCGTTAATGTTAAATGTTAAAGAACTCCCTTTTCCGCATTCGAACTCTATGTATGGTCCATTATGCGTGACAGCTCACTGCGTGCTAGAACAACAAAGACACACTACTGCAAAAACTCCGCAGCCATGTTGCCTCGCCGAACGCCGAACAGAAAGTATCTCTGTTCTTCTTCAAACTTCGTGTTCAAAGTTAGCTGAAAGAGCCTACTGTTTCCTGAGGATGCTTCGTTGAGAGGCGAAACACGTGTCGAATTCTTTCAGAGTTTTCGTTGGAGAGGAGCGGAATTGTTACTATATATTTGTTCGTCTATTTTATATTCTGTAGGCTGATGATGATGATAATAATTATGATATCTATAAAAATTATCGTCAAAACATTCCAAGAAACAATAACACTCCCTAGAATTTCCTAACAATAGGTACCTACTCCTGCTCTTATGTTCTTAACTGAATTTCAGTTCCAATCGTTTCCCAAATCGATTTCCGCATGATTTCACCAAAACCGTAAAGACCTACGGGTACAAACAACACCCTCCTTTTATTTTCTATTATTGAATGAACACTCTTGTAACGAGTTTTTCAACACTTACCAAGTTGACGATGCCTTTCACGGCTCCATAAAGTTTAAGGGATAACTTTCTTATTATAAAAAAGGTTATTTTATGTGCTCGCACTTGACGTCGCTCAGATATAATAAATGTCTATCAATATTGCAAGGATGGGAAATTCCCGCCATACACTCCTTACACGGTGTTCAATAAAAAACATTTAAACTGCCGCCGTTTTATTAGAACATGACTTGCGACGACCTAATTTTATCAAAATAATATACCTACTTGACACTGGAGGAAATTGAATCGAAGAAACTTTCCATAGGCCATAATTAAAAGATGAAAATGAATGAATCATTTTTATTTGAATTCCGATGACTTATTTTTAGTCTGATAATTATAATGAAACTTTATCAATATTTAATTATAAAGGTAACTCCACAATATATCGCCTCTATCTCTATGACGACCTCTGTGGCGCGGCGTTCGTCTGCGACGCAGGAGGTTGCGGGTTCGATTCCCGCCTCAGAACAAATATTTGTACAATCTGCAGATATTTGTTCAGGGTGTTCTGGCTATTTTCTACGTATAACAAAAAATATCTATCTATGTAATGTATTGTATTAAGTATATCAGTTATCTAGTATCCATAACACAAGCTCTGCTTAGCTTGGGGCTAGATAATGTTGTGTGAAATGTCCAGCATTTATTTATTTATGATGATGATATAAACCACTGTTTATAAATTGAAGGCTGACCCATTGATAAAAAAGTAAACATTTCTATAGATTTCACTCTACGGTTTCTCGTAAGTCAGGCACGTAAATGTGCACGTCACGCGAAAAGATAAGGTACTGTATTGAGTTGTCGAGTTTAAAAAGATTCAAAATGAATGTAATCTTACTTCTAATTTGTTAGGAATTTAATGAGTGTGAATAGGTACATTTACAATTATCCAGAAAACTGTATTTAATATCAACAAACATCATCATCATCATCTATTAGGTATCATTGAGCTCACATTCTTGAATCCAAATTTCTAGAAATAATAATTACCTATCACCAAACCATATAATTAACTAGTTGCGCCCCGCGGTTTCACCCGCGTGAATAATGATGAAAATTGATGATGATGATTATGATGAAAAGTAGCCTATGTGTTAATCCAGGGCGTAAAGTATCTCCATTCCAAATTTCACTCAAATCCATTCAGTAGTTTTTACGTGAAAGAGTAACAAACATCCATACTCACAAACTTTCGCGTTTATAATATTAGTAGGATAGTAGGATTATCTATAACCTAACGTCCACTACTGGACGAGGCCTCCTTGTAACATACAAAGGAGGATTTGCCATAATCACCATGTTTGGCAGGCGGAATGGTGAGTTGGATGTTAAGTACTCAGGTGGATGCTGCTGCCTTATCCCCTGGCGTAATCCTTTAGTCGCCTTTTACCACATCCACAGGAGTTGGAGGAGTCCTATTCTTAGGCCGAGTCTACCACACGGCAGTATAATTATATGTAATATAATAATATTATTTTTATTTTATTGATACCTATGTTATTTGGGTTATTCCCTAACACCTCCTCCCCTTACGTTCTTTATAATCTATTCCATCCAAAGGTTGCCAGGAAGAGGTCGTTTTAAGCGATAAGACCGTTTCCACCACCTTGAACTTGTCTTTAAGTTACCTAAGGTTGTGTAGTTTTACTTTTAACGTGAATGCAATAAAGAATTACCTAACAACCTATACGTTATGTTTTGTGAATTGTGAACAGATACTTACTGGAATTACGAATCAATTGAATGTTTAAATTATTGTTTTTCACCTAGCCAAATTCTACATTTGGCTGCATGACAAGTTGGCTGCAGTTGCATGGCTCTAAATCTTAAACTCTGGACGGGTTCCGCAGAACGTAAAGTGTTGCTTTAAAATGGTGATGCCCAATATACAGGGTATTTCTTTGAAATGGATCAGCGAGGGGAAACCCTAAACGGTAAGAGATTATCAAAAAATTCTGCAAGGACACAAATCAATGATCTTGACAAAAATAAAAAATGTTTTCATATTCATATTCATATTCATTTATTTATTGCTCTTATGCAGTAAGTAAATTAATATTAGTAAGTATTGGTCTTATTATACTAGGTTAGTTAAGTACTTACACATAAACCCCGTTAGGGCGCTGCAATTTTATTAGATAAGATTAAATTATTATATTATTAAATTAAATTGTATGCATGCATGACTATTTATTCTTAATTAAACAAACAAAGCGGGTCAATAAACAAATGTCAAAACAATGGCAATTTTATATCAATACAATTTACAAATAAAAATGTCAAAAATCCGTTAGGACAAGTCAAATCAATTAAATAAAATAAAATTAAAATTTAAATTATGTGTCAGGCGGACGGGCAATAAAGTCCTAATGTATGCGCAGGTATGTCGATATAAATGAGTAAATAAATTGGCTTATAACTTGTCAGCGATAAATTCATCGACGGAGTAGTAACATTTTGTGAGCAATACAGATTTAATTTTCTTAATGAATAATTTGTCCTTTGTTTCATTTTTGAATTCTTCTGGTATTTTGTTATATATTCTTACAAGTCTAGAATGAGGGCTCCTAAAAAAAGATTCAAAGATTCTCCATATAAAGGCTCTTTTTTCACCCTTTTTTCACCCACTTTTGCGATATGCCGATGTCATAGTCATCATAGCGGAACCGCTGGAAGACCTTGGCACAATTCTCAGAGACTTCAATACCGTCTCAGGTTTTTCACAGGTGGTGAAATTAACATGGGCAAGATGAACATCATGTCAAACGCCCAATGCCCATATCGCACTTATGCCACGATATTATAGAAGAAGTATTTAGGTCAGACGATTCAACAAGGTAAGTCCAACTTCATCAAAGAGCTGACGAATCAAACTCGGATGGGCAGCGTTCGGGGAACTGCGCCATATCTTCTCGTCACAGCTACCGCAGTCTCATGACGAAAGTCGTGTTGCTAGTGATGATATACTGAGACGTGGTCCTTAACTATTGGCCATATAGACAAGCTCAAAGTCACGCAACGGGCTAAGGAGAGAACTATGCTTGGAGTTTCACTACGTGAAAGATGATTGATGATGTAGAAGTTGATTCAATGGATGGTAGTCAATCCTCGGGCGAACTCTATCAGAAGGAGCTCTTACTTCTCAGTTACCATTAGTAGAAAATACCGACTTACGTATAAGCATTCGACAAGACCGAACGCAAAATGAATTCAGTACCAAAATACATATTAATGAATATGAATAAATATATCACCATATAAGATCAAAGCATCTGCCTGAATATCTATTCTATCATTATTTATGCGATTGGTACCATAGTTACTTACAATAATATTATTATCACAAAGCTCTAGACTAGAATAATATAACTACATAAATATTTTAGTCAAGCAAGTTTCCACATTAAAGCCTAGATACTTATTAGAATTAAGGCTCGTAGTTCTATTCCAGCTAGAAAGACGTATATAGGGTGTAAAAAGACAGCTCCCAAAAAAAGAAGTCAAATTACAGAACAAAATAGGTCAAAACAAAATCACTTCCTCCTTAAAGATATTCAATTTAAAACTGCAAGAAATATCATATTATCAGATGGCTTATGGCCACCCTATGGTAATGCCATAAGTTAAAAAAGAGGTAACGATGATCTCAAATAAACACATAAACAGAAAAGTTATTGCATATTTGCAAGCGCAGTCAGGAATCGGGAGTTCGAAAAATGCCAACAACGAAAATAGCTAAATAAAAATAATAAATTTTCTTTTAGTGATCAATTGTGACAATTTGGGTGTCATGTTTAAGTTTTCGTTATATATACACATTATATGTACACTCGGTTTACTGTGAAGCTAATGGTTAAAGATTTAAATTTTAAAGCTAAGAACATAGCTCGCGTCGCAAGACTTGAACTACGTTTTTATGAAACTGCTTAAGACGGTTCTAAAAAATTACAGGAAAATGCATGAACATAAAAACATGAGCTTTAGGGAACCTCTCTCGTTTCATTGGTTTTTTTTTGGTCAACATGCATGTAGGTAAAGAGCCTTTGGTTGTGGCCGTTGGTATAATAAGTTTTGGTGAAAGCGCGTGCAAATGCACACGGGTGGCATACAAAATACGCTTCTTACAAACGGGATAAGTTAAGGTTAAGTAACAAGTTAAGTTAACAATTTAAGGTGCTAGTCTGATGACGCCTGCAGACTGCAGACGACTGTTGGTTTCCGCCATATTCAATTTTGTGTGACGTCATATAACTTATGACACGCGGGACGTCAAGACACTTTGTATGATACCTCATTTTGTCAAAATTTGTCAAGTAGTTTCAGAGCTACGAGGGAACAAATTATACACAAACTTTTTTATATACATACACAGACTGCTAAGGTCATAACCCGCTTTTTGCTTTGCCGTAGTCGGGTCAAAATACAGCTACAGTAAGGCTAATTATGGTCCTAGAATATGGCTGTAAGAAATAACACCTAGTGATGTTACAACATTGTGTTCGTTATATTCGTTATCGATCAATTATTCAGCTCACATGGTATACTCATACATAATAGATACTCCTAATATTATATGGAGGATATAAAACAAAAAACGTGTCCTAAATATTTTTTTCGTTCTTCCTTCCCCGTCTGTAACACCAGCGTTGTTAGACAAGTGGCAATTGATACAGCGCAAATGTATGGGAAAGATCTTGACAGCGCTTATCGATAGCTCAGCGATATAAGAAGGGTTAGTTTGAAGTTACCGTTTTAACGTAGTGGCCATTTTTAATTAAACCTGCATGGTCCAAGATTCATGATTAAAACTTTTTTACACAATAACTTTAACATTCTTAATTTAAAAAGTACTTTTTATTTTTAGGCGCGGGTAGACACCATCATCATCATCAGCCGTAGACGTCGGACGAGGCCCCCCCCCCCCATATAATGCAATAAGGGGGATTAATCACCACGCTTGGCTGGTGGATAGCTGATCGCAGTATTGGTGCTAAGTACTCAGGTCGACGCTGCTGCCCATCCCCATGTGTAATTCCTTAGTTGGCTTTTACAACATCTACGGGAGGAAACGGAGGGATCTATTCTTATGAAGAACACATCACAGCACGCGGGCGGATACTAGTCAGTCATAATTCCAACTGTTGTCTGTGTAGTTGAAGTTACTATAACTAGGTATTGGTATTATATATAAGGTTGTCTGGAAGACCGACCATTATACTTTTAATTACTTACACAATTCTTTATTGCACACAAAATTACAGACAAACAAACTTACACAAAGGAAATGTACAAAGGCGAGCTTAACCTTAAAAGAGTTTTCTTCCAGCAAACCCTATGTTTGCCATTTAACCGTGTTAAGTTTTGTTTTATGTGTATTATCTTCAGGTGTTTATTAAAGTATTACATACATTACACAGTACATTCTATTCTATTCTATATTTTCTAATGTAGAGTCCAGAAAGTATCAACATAGAATTACCTACCTATTACTAAGCGGAGTAGGTTCTCTCTCATCCTTCTCCCACCGGGATGTTTGCTGAGCCGTCCTGAAACCTAAGCCTCGTTATGGCTATTTGTTGCCTTATTATTAGTTGCACAATTTCCGTATCCGCATCCAAAAGTTTTGTGTGAGTTCCCAGCATAAAATACTTGATATCGCGTGGTTTTTTTTTGATTGAAGGTTACACGGTTCTCTGTTTTCTTATAGTTGCACAAAAGAAGTAATATAACTAAGTAGTATTTGGCCCACTTCCATAACAGGTAAGTAAGTATTGGGTGAACTGTGGGTCAGGTCGCCCTGAATATAAAATAACAAGATAAACAAGAGGTGCCATTAGTCTTAATTAATTTTGCGCGGACACATTAACGGCAAACCACCGCTGTGGCTAAAATTAAAGGCGAAATAGATCAAGCCATGACAAATCCACTTGTTTCATTGAACAATAAACTCAATTTCAAAGTTTTTGGTAGATTAGTCCAAGGCTGTAGTGACTGAGTGTGTAGGAGCTTAGTTTTTTTTATCTTCTACGAAACGACAATTTGCGAATACGTGTACTAACATAATAATTATTAGATTGTTATAAAAAGGTATATTAAGCGTAGCTTGTGCTGTTTTATGATTTTTTGCTAGTTCTCTTTACAATTTACTTATGCCTATTTAAGTTTTTAAGTTCCTTCTCTTTTTCTATAAGTACAGTCAAAGTCAAAAGTATTTCATTAATTGAAATCACTTTGGATCATTCTATGGAAGCGAACCGGAATTCTGCAGCGGTGACTTGACGAGTGCTGTACTCTGTGTGTCATATCTAAGTCTCAGTATTATGTCGTATGGTATCATAATATGGGGGAAAGCAGTAGATATCCAAGCTATATGTCTTACAAAAACGGGCAATACGTGCCATTTATAAAATGAAGACGCGTGAACTTTTCAAAAAAGGATCGGCATCCATATCGAACATCAATGCAAAATATGCTATAACGCGTTGTCGTGAGATTCAATATGGCTCTATAACTTTTTTCGTGCGTTTTCGTCAGATATTTTTCTCAACTTTATAGATTCTTTTCATATTTACAAGGCCGGCAAGTTTTCCATTCAAGGTGATGTCGTCATCAGTAGATCCTATACGATACGACAAACAAGTGTAATAAAGTGTGCTTAAAGTTACGTAGGATGTGAAAGAAATCGGAAAATCCATTTGTCTTTGTTATTCTGTTCAGGTAGGTAACAACTGGAGAATATTTTATTTATTCGTTGTTAAATAAGCGTTTTTACTTAAATATTAATTCATAATCAAAGGCGACAAATTAAATAGAAAACAATCCTCCTTTCTTTTGTTTTGTAAAAGCTTGCATATTTTTTTTATTATTTTTTTGTTGTAAAATTTATATTTATTTAAAACAAGCTTTTATTAAATTAGTGTACGGCAGGGTTATTCTAAACATTTTGAGCTCAAGGTAAAAATCACTTGAAAACATTTGTTGCTGAATGGTTGATCCTGAAAATGGCAGCACCCATTTCCAACAATCATAGTTATGTTGATAGAACCCTCACACAAGCACTATCTTTCATTAAAAATGCCGCATTCAAATCAGAGTACCCGCTTTGGAGCTATGAGGCCACAGATAAACAGACAAACGCATTATGACCACAAACTTATAGCACCTCTTTAGTAGCGGGTTAAAAATCTAGCTTGAATCTTTAGCATACAGATAGATCGAAGCTTCGATTGACATGACGAAATTATAAGAGTTCGTTTTCAGCACCTTTTGGCCATCGGAACCCAAACCAAAAAGCTAACAGAAACTCATTGGCATACATAGGTATTATTTACACAGAAACTGCAGAATCTGCATTCTCAAACATAAAACAATATCTGTTTTCGAAACCCATTTATTTTTATTTCGTTTACATTCCTCGGATTGTGCAGAAACTGAATATTATGCAACTACGTAATCTAAGAACTCCTCCTTTATATGTAGAAACTGTATAAATATATTGAAATGATTGTTTGATTTACAAATTGAAATAAACTGACGTGCAATGAAACAGGGCACTTAGAACACTACAATACCTCCCAAACTAATTTTTTGTTTATTTAATTTTATTTAATAAACCTTAAGGATGTTATTATAAAAAATGCCCTTAGTCTGGGTTTAAGCCAGGACTACCAGTCTAGGCTTAAATATCGCCCTAGGGTATATACGACTGTAATACAATAGCAGATGGTTTGTTTTCCAGAAGCAACGTTCGAGTTAAATATGCCAAAAATGGCATAAGCTTGGACTATCTCTGGTTTATCTAAAACCAGACAGCCCCCTAGTTTAGCAATGGTCTATAAATTGACAGTTGATTGCTTCTTAGAGGTAAGAATTTGGACATCTCAATTGTGATGTGACACAATCCGTCAGTTTGATACTTTGGAATTTGCGAAGTAGCGCGAGAATTTATTTCGGAAAACAAAGCATCTGCTTATTGCTTATCTGATTGCGTATTTAAAGTCGCATATGCCTAATGTCGATATTTAATCCTAGACTAGTACGCCTAGTACTAAATTCAGATTTAGTCCATGTTCTGTAATAAGGCCGTAAGTATTTTTGGATAAAGGTGTTTCTTTGTTTATGTTTTGATTTTATGTTTAAAGGCATGGATGGAGAAAGCTAAGGGTAGAAAAGTTTGGCAACTTTTGGAGGAGGCCTAACCCGCAAGGGGTCCTTAAATAAGTTTTAAGATATATGTATTATAGTCAATTGTTATTTTAAGTTTATTTTAGTTTAAGGAATATTAAAGGCTTTTTTATTTTATTAAGTATTTTTGGATGGTCAAGTTCATTCTAGGGGGGAGGCCTATGTCAGTGGGTTGCTATAGGCTGCTGATGAAGTTTTTTTTTTAAAAGTTATTACCTAAATTATTATTATATATTATATATATTAGGTTATTTACCTAAATGCCGTATGAAATATATTATAATATGATTTTTATTTCAATATTGCATAGTTTGGGAGGTATTGTGGTTTTTCTAAGTGACCTTATATCATTGCACGCCAGTTTTTATCTGTAGGTCGTTCGTAAGAATCCCCGAGGGTATTTATTCTTCGGTAAGTTTCGTATTTCTTCTCGCACGGTCTGTACACTTAATCGAAATATCGGAGAAGAAACTTTGAAAGTAAAACCTTTTACTAAACGCCGTGGAATTTTTGTATAAACTAAAATAAAGTCAGTGTATAATCAGCAACATGAATGCTTGCTTACCCTTCTGTGGGTTTATAGACTGTGCTGTGGTGTGTTTAGCCTTGGACCCCTCCTTCTGTAGATGTCGAAAAAGGGATTACACCAGGGGATGGGCAGCAGCATCAACCTGAATACTCAGCAACAATACACAGAACTACCTATATATATATGTGTGTATTTGTTAAGTCAACTAATTTAGCTTGTAGAACGTTTTGGCTTCGGCTCTAAGTTTTGTGAGCATCTGATTATAAATAAATACTGCGATCACCAATCCGCTTGCCAAGTGTAGTTGCAATTCTATGGAGGGGAATTGGGCGTCTAAAGTCTGCTGATGTGTGTAAGTATAACTGGTGATGACCAGTACAGGATGAACAGGATCTAAGGTACTATAGAAGCTGAATCTTCATGTTTGAGTTCAAACTTCAAATTAATACAGCATGACATGTCTTTCTCCCGCAAACCCCCACAAGAAGGTATGAACACATACCTCCAGGATACACGAACCTACCTTTATATTCACCACTCTCTAGCCTCAGAGGTTTTCTGGAAGAAAACTTTTTTAGGGTTAAGCTCGCCTTTGTACATCCATTCATTCTATCTTATGCAGATGTGTGTATAATAAAGAATAAAAAATTAATGAGCAGAATGTAGTGTTTTCACATGTGTCCCATTTTTTTAATTTTAATGGAACTAAAAATGGACACGGTTTATAAATTTTAAATTAACTTTTTATTTGTTGAATTCATGAAGACACTTGCTTTATGAGCACTTGAATCCTTTTTCACAAGTGACTTGTCTTCATCTTACAAATAAAGTGGAAACCCAAACTAGTTTTCGTCATTACCGTTACCCCCCACTCCATGGCCATCCTTCGATAGACTACAAGGACATTACAAGGGTCGCAGGAAGTCGGTGGATGGAGGCGGTTCAAGACCGTTCGTCGTGGCATTCTAGGGGAGATGCCTATAACCAGCAGTTGACTTCTACAGGCTGATTATGATGATGATGATGATGACCGTTAGAAACAAATTTATTGTCCTTAAGTCTTCATAAAGATTGATAAAACTTCCGAAGTAATGCAGACAGCAGTTATTTTTACTTGCGATGAACATCAATTATTCTATAGTCAATTAGTGTGAAATATGTTTGTTGTTAAAAATGTAATGGTTATAACGGCATAATTGTATTTGAAAATAAAACCGGTCCAATGCGTAAGGGAACGCACGGTGTATAGTATAGGGTTCCGTTTTCAAGTCCGAGTTCTCAATACCTACGTAACTCTCACAGGATATTCGAGAGATTTCATCCGAGATAGATAAATTAATGAATGTTTGATAAAATGAAGTGGATAAATAAGTACGATTCCCAATCACCACACTAAGATGTAAATAACCTAATTGGTAGATCAATGCAGAATAATTATTCGTCTATCTAAACATAGCACCAGGAATGTTTGGGCACTTGCAGCGCAAAGGCTGTTTCCCGGCGGTAGGTACCACGTAGAACACCGCCCAGAGCAAAGCCAGTCTCCGTATGCCCAAACGCTCTCTTGAGAACCAAGCTATCAGAAAGATACCTACAGCCAATCAATACAGCCCCCAATGTCCATGCGACGTCTGGTGTCTATTGTAATAAAGAACCTATACAGTGCAGAATAGTGAAATCTATGTCAGATAATAAATTTAATTATTGTTTGATTAAACAATGAATAATAATTAAAAAAAATATTAACTGTACCTACTGAAAAATTCAGCAAGTTCGGTTTAAAGAAGAAGTTTATTATCACTTCTCGTATATAAGTCACTCGTAATTTAAACAAAATACAAATGCTAATGGTTGAAGAACTCTTGTACAGGGATTGGGATTCTCATAAGGTTCATACCATAACAACACATAATCTGTGAAAATTTCAACTGTCTACCTCTTACGGCTACCGAGATATGCCCCTCTGACAAAATACAGACAGACGGACGGCGTAGGCTTAGTAATATGGTCCCTTTGGCACCCTTGTGGTACAGAACCCTAAAAGCTCCAAACAAAAGTAGAGTGAGAGAGAATGGTGTAGCGATCAATAGATTCGATCTTCACATAGTAACTACAACCAGACATCTTAGGTATTATTTAATTAATTACTTTAAATCAATGATAACAAGTGTCTTCTAACGAGCTATAGTCAAAACAAAATCGGTAACTTAGCACTGCCACGCCCAAATCTCTTCTATGCCAATTAACTATCAAAAATGTTTTTAATTGAAGATTTTCAACATAAAACCATTTTCTATGACTTCAAAAACAATTTTATAACACAGTTTCTTTTAATTCTTTGACTACAATGCAATCAGTGCATCGTTGTAGTGAGATTGATAACAACGACAATACACCGTTCACCGTAAGATGTCCCCTGTCTGGGAATGTTGGTATACACGGCAGGGGATATATTACAGTGAACGGTCTATAGTGCTTCAGTCCTTATTCTAAGGGTCTATAGTCGCTGCCATTACCGCGTCTTGTTACGTTGCGTCAGTCATCAGTTTCTTCTTCTTCTTTTATTTAATGGCCTCTGAGGAAAACTTTCCTCAATTTTGCCAATGTCAAGTAATTATTTTGATAAAGTTATGTCAAGTCGTCAATCTCTCAGTAAAGTCATGTTCTAGTATTAACGATGGCTGTTTTACTAGAATGTTCGTGGACAATTTCCACCCGTTTTAAAAGACACGCAATACACTTATATTTAAATTCACTACCACGTGTTCTTTATATAAGCTACACCGGTTAAAATACCACCAAAATTACACGATATAACTCAAAAAAACACTAGAAATTTAAATAAAATAAAAATGGACGACGTCTCGTTTCGAAAAAGTAGAAAAAGTCCGTCACAAAGAAAATGAATACTCTAGTCATCAGTTTCATGAAGTTGTTTTTAGTTTAGTCATGCGTTGTGTTGGATGACATAAATCATTAAATTGTTTTACATCCCACCATCTCGGAAAGAGTATTTTTGCTATTCGATATCTGAGTGCAAAAGCCGTTTTTATCCGCTAGAGGATAAAGTAAAATTGAATTTAGAACATCGTGCGCACTAAGTTTGTGAATTGAAAACATAATTAAACCTATTTACTTCTACCTCCATGGTGCCGAATTTATCATACAACATTTTTGAATTTGTTAAAAACTCAGACTCGGAACCTTCTTGGTGTATTACTTTTTATTTAATTTTCTTTACGCGCGCCATTTTCTTTTCACGTCATATTGTTAAAACCTTAGGTTAAAAACAACGATCTTATAATTCACAATAGATCCAGGGTCACGTACAAAATGAAAGCTAAAAACTGTCCGCATGGATACATACTTATACAGCTACATTTGTTTACTAACGAACAAAGATGAAAGTTTTAAAACAGTTCTAAGTTCAACCTAATTACAACCATGACACTTAGCAAAAATGTAGCAAATCTTCAAAATATTATCTTACACTTATGATCATTCGTCACAAAAAACGAGCAAAGCAATTATATTACTCCTGTCACTTGTCAAATCAAAAGACATAGGTTAAACAACTAGTGTGAAATCAACCTTAAAGAGCTACAAATAAAGTTCTTTTTCCCGTTATTACCTTGCGAGCTACATCCATCCGTTTCCATGGTTTCGCTTCTGTTTGCTTCTTCAAATTTAACTACAGAAGGTATGGAGTCGCGTTGATCACTTAAATAATTTATAATATGCACGTTAAAGTTAAGTTAAAATTATTTATGTTTTGGGCATGTATGTTTGATATTGATAGTATATACACTTGTTATTTTATTAACGTTCTGTTGTGTGTATATTTATGTGTATGTTTATGTTTTTGGCCAAGATGTCTATCGCTGGATGTCACAAATAAAAATATCACTAAATTCCACATCTTTATATTCATGTTTACAATCTTTATAATACAAGTACAGTTTAGTGCAATAATTTGATCAAAACCCAAAATGTTTAAAACAGCTCAACATTAAAAATTTTCCATTCTGCGTACCTACAGGCTGATAATGAAGCCCTAGTTATAAAAAGCTCAAATATAAAAAATATATGTTCTGTTACGTTTGTCTCGTTTCATAATAAAAAAAGATATCGACCATCAAAGTTTTCCAACAAAAACCGTAAAGTGCTTGAGGGCGGGCGTACAGGCGCCTGCCGTAGGTTGGGCATTTATTTGATATTTGGGAAATATACCTATAATATGATAAAAGAATTTGAAAAAGTACTGTTTTTTTACGATAATGTGTTCTATAAGTGATTCTGGTTCATAAATTTTAACAAAGCGAGAGGACTCATTATCAGTTGGTATAGATGTAAAGGGGTTGTTAACCAAAGATTTGGTTAAATAACAGTAGCGTAAATGGATTGCTCGGAAAGCTAAAATAAAAAAAAGGAAAGCCAAATATCTGATGAGAGTTCAACAAACAGACACAAAAGTAGTATTAAATTTTTTTAAAGTTCTGGTAAAAACAAATTATTACAATACAAATCTACTCCATGCATCTACTGTTCTGTTACAGACAATTTTGCGTCAACGTTGGCCAAACATTTGTAGCGGTGGTTTAAAATCGGTAATTTTGATCAAAATTTCATACTTTTTGTTAGTTTAAAGCTTAAAATACAACTTATTCTACATGTACTTAACGAAAGTAAGACACTCCGGCCGTTAAATTGTTTTTTCGGGGATTATTTTTGCAACTTTTAAATATACATTGCGGCATTGTGACACGTGTTTACATTGGCTTTGTTTGAAGCGAACTAAATCAAATACAAACTCACTTTTCAAGTGAGCTTAAATTCACCGAGACGTTTTTATTGCGCCGACCCGATATCTATGTGAGTATTAGAGATCGTTGGTTAAAAACAAGAAACTTGAAAACAAGTGAAAAACCTAAAATGAGTGATTCTAGCAACGAGGAAGTTTATTTGACGAACAATTCAAATAGTTAGTTTAGTTTAGTCAATTCTTTGACTAAAAACTTAAATGTTTTTTTTATCTATGGCATTAGGTCATTTACTCGCTGAGGTCGGATGAAAAGTTACGTGTTCCACTCGAGTGCAAAGATTTCCCCTCGTGCTCTTTTGATTCCCTCGCTAACGCTCAGGATTCTAATTTTTATTAATTTCTAATTTAATTTTAGAATTCTTCCCTTGCTCGGTCATCAAAATTGAGCACGCGGTTAAAAAGCAACTGTGCACTCTTGTATAACAAATAACTATTAATTTTTGGAGTGTTATGTGGTTCACATTATATCATCAACGTCTAGAAAACGTCCATTGCTGGAGATAGGCCTCTATTATAATGCTACGACGAACGGTGTTGAGCCGTCTCCATCCACTAACTTATTGCGAGCATTACCTGCAATGTCTTACGGCAGTTAATTTAATTTCATTTATTTGTTTGACTATTACAAAGTATCATGTTTTGGATAAATTGAATCTATTGATATTATTTATGTATATGTTTTGTTTAGAATTTTAATTGAATGATATTTTTTTTTAGTATACAATGTACCTAATAGATAGATACCTATATAAAATTACATGTATTTAATCTGTTTTACCAATAAAAACCTCAAACATGAACTTGTTTTTTTTTATTTGAGTAAATGACGGGTACAGCATGTAGCCCACCCGCTGTTAAGTGGTAACCCCAGCCCATAACAAATGCGCATAACCTACCTCTTAGGTCACGTCCAACAAGGACGCGCCCTACTTGGCATTGCACCGTGCCCGTCACCCTGAGACATAAAGATGAAAGTCTCATGTAATTTCACTGACATCTTTTATACCCTTTAAAGAAGAACTGCTTGGTGGCAGAAATAGGTACTTCTCTGGACTAACTTTATCACAAAGAACTATTAGCAAATTTAACTCCTAAATAAAAGTAAAATGTAATCGCCTACTAAAATCGTATGGCGTTAAAGTTAATTTATAATTAAGTTAAATTCTCTGTATCTGGGCGACCGAGCTTTGCTCGGAAAACCCGGAAAAACGCGTTTTCCCAGAGATGAGACCTGGCTAGATCGATTTTTCGCCCTCAAAGTCCCTCATATGCAAATTTCATATCGAGCCGTTTTCGAGATCTGAAAATATATATATAGGTATATAAACGTATATATATTCACACAAATATTGCTCATTTAATTTAAATTAGATTGAAAGAGCATAACATGTTACCGTAGAAGGTATCTACCACCAAAACTTTAATTTGCAAGCCAAGCATTTGCATTCAATAAAGTACAGAGCAATTGAAAACATCAACATTTTTCCATTACTTAAAAGTAAATTGAACTCGTGTTTGTTGTGTGATTCTTCACGCTTGGTCGCGTTGGAACAGGAGCAATTTTAGTTTATTAGACGATTCAAAATTATCCTTGTGATTTCAATGAATAAAATTATTTTGTTTTGATTTGAATGACATATCTCGGAAACGAAACCGATCACGTCCAGCGTCCCAATATCACACAAGTTTCAACTCATACCAAATTAATATTAAGAATTGTATAGTATTAGTAACCAAGTACCTACCAACGTCCACTCTGGTCTCCTACACTAATCATCATCAGCCTGTAGAAATCCACTGCGGGGCATAGGCCCCCATAGAATGCCACGACCAATGTCCATAATATATTATTATAACTAAATACTGACTTCTAACAATCATCCGATTATAGATTTATTGGTAGAGCAGATACAATAAGAAATAAAATTAGTAGGTAGTCGCAACACCTACCTACCACTGTCTTACAATTCTAACAAAGTTTACGTTTATGTATTATAATAACATAATGTTTCTGTTAAAAATGCTCAGTAAATTACAATAACAGCGCTTACCGCCTATAACATTGCGCAAACACAAAAGTTTTCAAAGTTCTCAACTTTCCAAAACTCAAAATGTTCATTCACAAATCACTTAAATAAAGGCGTCATCACACTTATTGTTCAAAAAGTCGTTAAGAAGTCTTCGTAAAAGTATCCCGAACTTTGGTTATAGATCACAAGGTTTGGAACTGTGCGTCTCGGCCGCGTATACCGATGCGACTGAAAATGGAAGCGGTTTCGGTGTTCTCGTGCCGCGCGCGTCTCGTTGGGTGGAGTGATATAGCTGGATCAAAATACTGTGATACCTTTTCTAAGTACTGTTATAAACAGACTGAAAAAATAAGTAACAACTTTTCAGCAAAAAAAAAAAACAAAAATCGGTGTTCAAATCAAAAAACCAAACAGTAAAAAACTTCCTAAAAGTTACTTTCCACGCGGTCGCCTATCAAATTGAAAAGGTTTTTTTGTGGAATTTAAATCAAATTAGGTACATATATAATCTATACATACACAATTCTAACCAATTTAATACATTTTTCAGGGAGAATTTTTACCTCGCATGCTGTGATTATCTGGCAAAGCAAAGATTCAAATCGGGTCTGGATGTTGTGGTACAATAGTACCTACTTGTAGTTGATACCCACGATACAGGGAATTCTAGAGTGGGAACAGAACTATGTATGTAATTGTGTTGGGTGGGTGGTAAATCGGACAAACCACCATGGGGCGTAAAATATAAACATAACATAAAACAACAGCCACATACATATTACTGATCCCACACCAAGATTCCCTATGTCGTGGTTATCAAAAACTACGACTAATAGTACCACAATACACAGATCCGGAACAAATATTTGCAGATTATGCAAAAAAAAATCCGCAACAAGAATCAAATCCGCACCTCTTGCGTCCCAGCTGGCTACTCGCCCACCACGCCACGGAGAGCAACAGGTGAAGGTAGTCAAAAACACATAGCCTAAAAATTAATAGCCTCCTCTTTTTTAAGTTTGTTTGAAGTCGGTAAACAATTGCCTTATGGAAATGTCGCATAGGTGAAAACTAAACTCATTTACACACGGACAGATGTGACATTTGTCATCATAATTACGTCTGCACGTTTTGTTACGTTGCCTCTCAATTGAACGATAAATGTTTGAGTTCGAACATTGGACTGATTTATGATCGCTACATTTTGTTATGAATGCCTGCCTTCATGTAGATGGTTGTTGTTTTATTGAGTTGAATTTATTAAACTATTTTCAATAAATTCAGTGGGTTGTCCGGCCTGAGAAAAGACCCCTCCTACTCCTCCCGTGGATGTAGTAAAAGCCTTACATCACACCAGAGGAATTACACCAGGGGATGGGCAGCAGCATCCATCCAAATACTTTATACCCACTGCGATCACCAATCCGCCTGCCAAGATAGGTGATTATGATACTACGGGAGGCCTCGTCCAGCAGTGAACGGAAACAGGCAGGTGATGATGATGATAAAATATATATTATAGTAGAATTCTCTATATCTTTGTTACTTGGTATTAATTCAAAAACATGTTACCGAAACAGGTAAGGTTGATACAAAACACAAACCATGTTCTCGGTCCATTTTCAAGCTTTCGGTTCGGGGGCTTTTATTTCTTTTCGAATATTTTGCTTAGAATTTCGAGCCCGACCGAGTTTGGTCTAGTTTATTTTTTTAGGTATTTTATTTTAAACGCATAACCAAGCTTTGCCAAGTCGTAACAAACGGGTGGTTATGCCAGAACTATATGCAGTTAAAAACGGGAGAACGAACTAGTTCTAACTCTGATAGGGCTTTATTTATCTTGTAGTTAGTGTTTAGAAAGTTACACGCCGTGTAACTTTACGGCTGTGTGTCGCTTCAAAGACCTACCCACCTAACCTACCTACCCTATCTTCTTCTTCTTCATCATCAGCCGGTAGACATCCACTGCTGGATGAGGTCTCCTTCATAGCATGGATAACGTAGGTACAACCATAGCGTGCAATGGGGGGATTTTCTTAATCACCACGCTTGGCAGGCGGATTGGTGATCGCAGTTTGGTGTTAAGACTCAGTAAACTCAGTTGGATATTGCCCATTCCCTGGTGTAATCCCTTAGTCGCCTTTTACAACATCCATAGAAGTTGGAGGAGTATTATTCTTTGGTCTCGGCTACCACCCACCCTACCCTATATCTAACCTTTATTTAAAAACTTTATTAACTACAGAATCGCGATGTCATCGCGACAAGACGACAAGGCGACACGACGGAGTCGCACCAAAATTCAACCGTCCAATTTCAGCTCAGCTCATCATCGTGAATTTGGCGCCAAATTATACTGATTTTGGCGCAATATTGACGTGTTACTCAATAACCATACCCTCTTTCATAACCAATTTGAGACCTTTGCTAGCTAAAATAGCTTTTGAACTTTTTCTGCTCTTTCGACAGGAGACGGCGTTCGTTTTTATTTTATTTCAATTTCTAGTGTTTTTTTTAGTTATATCGTGTAATTTTGGTGGCATTTTAACCGGTGTAGCTTCTAAAGAGCACATGGTAGTGAATTTAAATAAAATAAGTGTATTGCGTGTTTTTTCGAAGGGGTGGAAATTGTCCAGGAACATTCTAGTAAACTGCCATCGATTTAATAAAACATGACTTGACAGAGGACTGGACGACTTGACATTATTTGATAAATCTATGCTACTTGACATTGGCAAAATTGAGTATATCTCTTAGAATAAGGACTGAAGCACGTAAACCCCCAGATGCCATTAATAAAAAAAAAAAAAAATTGCTTTTGTTTTGGTTTGGCGTATGTCATTTTACATCAGAGAGAACAAAACAAAAGCTAGTTTAACTAGAATAGGTTTAAAAAATGATTATAAATAAAGAGGTTAGCTTATTTTCTATCAGTTTAGAAAATTTTTTGCTTGTTGCGATTTCATCGCAATTCTGACGCGACTTCGTATTGAATAAAGAGGGGTGGGTATTATTTATAGCCGCAAAATTATTTAGGATTATTGTCCACGTTTCAAGCTTAGACGTTCGCTAATGTATTTTTATTGTTATGGTACGCTAAAAGGGAATTATGCGGGAACATAGCCTTAATAGGTGCTTCGTATAATTTCATGCCGTAGTCCTTTCCGTACTCGGGTGGGGCGTTCGTACAAAAACACGGCCCACGCAACCTAATTAAGCCACTCTCGCCCCTGGTAATAATGTCGTAATACAATCTTCGCAACACAATTCTTCGATAGTAACTGCTATTATTCTGTTTCTGCTGCATTTTGCACCTGTGAGTGACATTTAGCGCAAGACTCAATAATGAATTCAGAATCCTGATAATGACAGTAGAATACATAATTTATTTATTGATTTATGTCTATAAAGTTTCACAGTTTTACTTAATATGTAAATATGAGTTAAAAAACAAATATTATTGAAATCATCTATAATTATTCTGATGTTTAAGCTATATTTAATACTGTAAAGTTTCATCAAAATCCGTTCAGTATTTTTTGCGTGAAAGATTAACAAACATCCAAAAAAAACACCATCGCAAACTTTTACATTTATTGTATTTTTAGGATTATCTCTTTCTATGTGTTAGTGTTTCTGCTACCGATCAGTACACTGGTATTTATAAGTATTTGATGATCACAAAAAAGATGAATATACATTTAAATAAATTTTCAACAATTCATAATATTTTTTCACCATTCGTGAGTCTGGCCTAAGAACAGATCCCTCCGTCTCCTCTTAGGGATGTCGTAAAAACCGACTAAGGGATGGGCAGTAGCATGGGTCTGAGTACTCAACACTAATAGAGCGATCACCAATATGCCTGAAACGCGTGATGATTGTGGCAAATCCCCTATTGTATTCTGGGGGGAGGTCTTGTCCAGCAGTGAACGTTTTTTGTCTGATAATGATAATTTAGCTTTTTAGATACCTTACAATGTAGCGTGCTCTACTGGGAAAATCTAGAGCCTAAAAGTAATTTGTTTAAAATTCTCAATTGCATATTTCAAAAACAATTTGTTTCGAATACCTACATTAATTAACAAAATATAGACACAAAGGTAGGCTGACAAATTCGCACTATTGAACTTCTATTGAGTTCAATCAAACTGAACTAATTCAATAGCGGATGAAACTAGTTAACTCGATAATTTGCATCGTTGACTCTTGATTATTGAACAACAAACTTCAAAAAACGTTTTTAAACGAAAAACCTAATACCTGTATTAGGTTTTTACACCTGTGTATGTAACTAAAGAAACTTAGCTAATTATGGGAAATCTTATGTTTGTCAATATGACAGATGTCTATAAAATACATTTAAAATACCTACTACTGTCACGAATAGGCATCCTCAACAGCCTTTAGACGTCAAATGCTGGATGAAGAATCCAAAAAAAAAATATAATAAAAAAAATAGAGGGGAGGAATTGCCATAATCACCACGCTTGGCAGGTGGATTGGTGACTGCAGTATTCGTACTGAACACTCAGGTGTATGCTGCTGCCCATCCCCTGGTGTAATCCTTTAGTCGGCTTTTACGACATCCACGGGAGGAGATGGAAGGGTCTTTTCTGAGGCTGGACACACCACGGCTCCTCATGTAATGGTATAAGTTAACTTGTTACATAACTTTCCAGTTAATCAATAGCGAGTATCAGAAATTATCAATTTCCTGTTACACCCTTTATGGAGGAAATTTGAATAAGCGAACAAATGCAGAAGGCACATATCAGGACATAGCATCAGGGTCATCTCCGATTGCGTGGCTTTGTGGGGTTCTAAGTAAACGCAATTCAATTTACGCCAGATGGAGAAAAGTTCACTAAGTAGAGATGGGAAAAGTCCCTTTCTATACCCTTTTTCTTTACTGCTTACAAAGTTAGTTCATTTGCAATAAATTATTGAAGTTATGACGAGAATACGAATTAAGTCTCACTAAAGCATTAACATTCCTGTCCCTCTGTCCTTCTGAATATTTTATATTTTTAGCTTTGGGCAAACTCCTCATTTTCATCTCGTGAAACCTTTGACTGTCGCCACAAAAGATAAAAAAAAACAAGTAGGTTCTTATGTCTTAAAAATTGCAGTCGTCGGTACAACCCTGTAAAACACACCGTTGCCATATCATCATTAGCCTGTAGAAGTCCACCGCTGGACATAGGCCTACCCCCCTAGAATGCCACGACAAACGGTCTTGAGCCGCCTCCATGCCACCGACTTCCTGCTACGTTTATATAATGTAATTAATAATCAGTGGAAGGTCTTCGTCTACCGCGTCGTCCGGTTTGTGGTCACCACTCGAGAATCTTTATTCCCCAATGATTGTCAGTTCTGCGAGCTATAGGTAGGTATAACCTGCCCATTGCCACTTCAACTTGCTAATTCTGAGAGCTAACTTGATTTTTTAGTGATCTTGGTTAGTCTACGCTCTTTCCATAGCCCACTGTGCGACTTTGAGCTTGTCTATATGGCCAATATAGTTAGCGAGCACGTAGTAGTGCCGTAAGTCAACACAGGCAACACGCACTCAAGGAACATAATACTCTCTAACTGATAAGATTTACCGCTGCCATGTAAGCAGATGGTATTTATACCTACTTACATCAATCTTTCCTACTAATATTATAAACGCGAAAGTTTGTGAGGATGGATGGATATTTGTTACTCCTTCACGTAAAAACTGCTGAATGGATTTGAGTGAAATTTGGAATGGAGATACTTTACACCCTGGATACCACATAGGCCACATAGGCTACTTTTCATCATCACCATCATCAATTTTCATCATTTTTCACGCGGATGAAACTGTTGGGCGCAACTAGTATTATATAAAATCGTTTCGTGACTAACTGACTCACTTAGACTGACTATCAACGCACAGCTTAAACCGTAGAGACCTGAAGTTTGAAGGGTACATTCCTTTTATATTCTAGGGGTGCACTGAGAAAGTAATATCCGAAATTCACCCCATAAGGGGATGCAGCAGGATGTTGAAGTTTGTATGGAAAAATCTCCACGCGAACGAAGTCGCGGTCGCGTTTCACTAGTTGCCCATATTTTTAGGAAAGATTTTAAATTATTGGAGGTCGCATCCAGCAGTGTATGTCTACCAGCTAATGAAGCCAAAGAAGAAGAAGAAAAATTTATTTTGTACATACATAACACATCCATACACACTACATAGTTTACTTTTCCGTGATATGCGCCTTTGATACTTTAATACTTACTTGCACTGCTATTAAAGATGAAACTTAACGCCCCTCCAATTAGAGTTTTCTTCAAAGAATTTTTAATACTGTGCTTTTGATATTTATTGCTGGTTAGATACTCGCATTATTTTTAATGGCAGTCTAGATCTTGTTGAAACGAACGAAAGCTTTATGCATCCCTTGTGATCTTTGAATAATGGATACAGAGCATGAATAGGATAATAGTTATAATAATATAATGATAGGTTTGATGCCATAATCACCACGCTTGGCAAGTGTAATTAGTGATCGCAGTTTGCTGATGCTGCTGCTCATCCCTGGCGTAATCCCTTAGTCGCGTTTTACGACATCAACAGGAGGAGTTGGAGGAGTCCTTATTAGTGGTACTCGGGTAGATGCTGCTGTCCATCTCCTGGTTAAATCTCTAAGTAAGGCTTTTACTATACATCCACGTGAGGAGAGGTCTATTCTTAGGCTGGACACACCACGGCACCATGTGTTTTGGATTATGGAAAATTTAATTGTATTCAAAGGGGGAGGCTTCACCCAGCAGTGGACGTAAATAAGCTGGTGATTATGATGATGATGATGAGTTTTGAAGTGTCTATCAATAGAAACGCTTGTTAGAATCTGAAAGATCTATGGCCTATTGAAAATTTGGTTATGCAAATTGATTACCACTCTGTTTTTAGTACACAAAAATCTCAACAATAGATATTTTTCTTAGTAAACCAAAAATTTTAATGAATGTAAATGCATCAATGAAGTTCCTAGTCAAAAAGACAGGTGTGAAACCTGAACGTTTATGAAGAGAACTAATATATTTTTTTATTTTAATTATGGATACTTTTCTGGTAAAAAACTTAAGGCTTAAATATAAGCTGGGCTTAAAGCAAAATCACTTTAACCCATAGGATGCTGAATTTATGGCTGTTTTTGTGAGGGTGCTGCTGTACGAAATATCTTATAATCAGGAACCCCCGGTTGTTGGCATAACTACGAGCTTTTAAAAGAGACCTCAAATAAACAACTCAAATTAAAAAGAAAACTCATTACTTTACGACAAAAGCATCATCATCGTCATCATCAGCCATTAGACGTCCACTACTCGACGAGGCCTCCCCCATAGAATATGGGGGGTTTGCCGAAATCACCAAGCTTAGCCGACGGATTGGTGATTGCAGTATTAGTGCTCAGGTGGATGCTGCTTCCCATCTGCTGGTGTAATCCCTTAGTCTCTTAACTACATCTACGGAGGAGAGGGGATATATTATTAGGGCGGACACACGACGACGTTTATAATGTCTTAAGTCCATTGAGTGGAGGGCCTTTCTCTACCGCATCGTCTGATCTTGGTCACCACTAAAGAACCTTTATTCCACAGAGGTTGTCAATTCTGCGAGTTATACCTACCCATTGCCACTTCAACCGGCTAATTCTGAGAGCTATGTCTGTGATCTTGGTTCTTCTTGGATTTCCTCATTTCAAATTCTATCACGTAGTGAAACTTCTAGCATAGCTCTCTCCATAGCCCGCTGCGCTACTTTTAGTTTGTTGTGGAAATTAATGATATTTTTACAATTCGTCTACTCGACATACATAATATGACATGTTTTTGTGTGACGAGTTGACGAAGAACTCAATTATTGTCCCTGGAAGTTATTATGTAACTTTCTAGTGACTACAACACTGAAAACTATTAAATAGTAACTCATGAAAATGAAAAATAGTTCCTGACATAGTCTCATTTACTTACCTGTGATAGTATAAGCTACAATCCAACAATATAGTCTAGACCACGTCTAGACGAATCTAAAGACGCTAGATAGGTACATCACTACAAATTGATATTCTAAAATAATGATGGGGAGGAAAATAAATAAATTGCAAATCTATAGAACTAAAATAATATCTTACCCGGCATTTTTAATCTCATTTATTTTAATTAAACTCCAGAGTACTTTGAGACGTGAGTGTAGAACAAGAGTCTAGACTAGTTGTAAAGTACTTAGGTAGGTGCTGTATTGAATGCAAGCTATTTTAAGGGTTCCGTACCTCAAACAGAAAAAACGGGGGTCTTATTGGATCCCTTTTTGTCTGTCTGTCTGTCTGTCTCTCAAGACCCTTTTTCTCAGAGATGGTATCAACAAAACATGAGACTTTTCATCTTTGTCTCAGGGTCGGCAGCGCGCGTGTGATGCCTCTGGTGTTGCAGGCGTCCATTATAGGCTACGGTAACTACTTTCCATCAGGTGGGCCGTATGATTGTTTGCTTGCCAAGTAGATTAAAAAAACAAAAAACTTGAAACTTATACCGAATATAAAGGTCCTTATAGTGCCATAAAATAAAACTTCTAACTTGATGCATTAAAAAGATATAACAAATGTCTAATTTTTGAATGGAAATCGTGAAAATTTAAATCCTCTAGAGTTCTTCCAGTGACCTCACAATTCTTTAATTTGGAATGTTAGGAGTCTTTGTGACACAAATAAAGGAAAAAGTCTAAAATTCAGTAATTTCTACTTTTTTACCCCCTAAATGGAATGGTGAAGTTTGTAGGAAAAAGTGGCTGAAACTCGAAAAGGGCTCTGACGATTTCAAAACAATTTAAGGATTGGAATCCTTAGGACGTGAGTCTCACTCCCACTTGTTCTTTTTTTTAAATGCCTCATACATTTTTACGCTCTTTAGCGTAAAAAAAACAAGTTACAATCAAAGAAAAGATTTCAAGGTTCACCACTTCGAACGCGGGCAAGCTACAGCAGTAGCCTTTTTTTTTACGTACTACGTTGTCATGATCCTACACTAGGATTCTCTGTGTCGTGGGTATCAGGAACTACGAGTACCATTGTATCATAACACCCAGACCCGGAACAAATATTTGCAGATCACACAAACATTTGTCCTGCAGCGGGAATCGAACCCGCAACCTCTCGTATCTCAGCCGGCTACTCACCCACCGCGCTCTAGAGGTCGTCATTTCGGAAATGAACAACAAGTGACACCAAATATCACCACCGTTGTAGCCAAACCCCATGTGTTGTGTTATGACTCTCATTAACTACCAAATATCCCAGCACAGCCTGGCCGAAGCCGGCACGCGTTTTGTACCCAACCTTTTAGTTTTCCCATGAAATATATACTGTTTATGTTTATCGGAGAACTAACAAGGTGCTTTCCAAACAATAGAGGCGGTAAATACACCACTATTACTTAATCCACACACACGCCGACCACAATAACACACCCACGCCTGAACTGTTAACCCTGGTTAAGCCTTCCGTACCAATCTTTGATCTGAACCCGATTGTTTCCTGCAATGGAACGTAAGAATCCTTCGAAAACCAAATCACAAAATAATCCAAGTGACGTCGGGCCTAACGCACAAATAACTATTGTGAAGGTTGGTATGTCTGTTGGTTTGGATGTAAGGTTTATTTGAGTAATATAATTGTCAACATGTATATAATTTATAGCTTAGGTGTAAGAGACGCTTATGAAAGTACATGTACCCTGTAGGGCGCTGCAATTTTAATAGAGTCAAATTATATAAAAGTCGTGCCTATCTAAAAAAGTTAAACGAACAAGTCAATCAATCAGAAAAATCAGTGTCAAGCTAGGTACTAAATAACATAAAATTACACAAATTATCATGTTCAGGCATATCATTACAATTATAGGTATTAACAATTTATCAGATAAGAATTCGTCCACCGAATAGTAACATTTAATTAATAGTAATTGCTTCAGCTTTTTATGAAAAACATTGTCCTTAAGTTCATTTTTAATAACAGTGGGAATTTTATTATGTATAACATAACATAACTAATCTAAAGTTAGGGCTTTTATCAAGTGTTTTCAGTTTCGTTAGTGGATCTTTATTTCGTCTGTTATATATCATTAATGTTGCACTCTTGATCAAGGAAATCTAAAATGTATCTAAAAAGGTATCTGCTTTGTTTGTTCCTTTCTTAATAGATTCAGCAGTGCATGTTAATAGATGTCTTCATCATCATCATCATCATCACCATCATCATCAACACCAACCGAACGTTGTCACTGCCTTTCTCACCCTGACGGGGCGAACCGTTGGGACACCAGTTGGGTTAGTAGAAGAATCATCATCATCATCATCATTAGCCGTTGGACGTCCACTGCTCGACGAAGGCCACCTTCATAGAATATAATGGGGGGATTTTAATCACCACGCTTGGCAGGCGGATTGGTTCATCGCAGTATTGGTGTTGAGTACTCAGTTGGATGCTGCTACCAATCGCCTGGTGTAATGCCTTAGTTGGCTTTTATGGGAGGAGATGGAAGAGTCTATTCCTAGGCCGGATACACCATGGCATAATAGTAGTAAAACAAACTGCTGGAACTCTCTCAAAAAAGGAAAATAAACGCGGCTATAACCGCGGGCAAAAGCTAGTTGGACATAAAAGCTAGATTGTGGAAACATTTTCGATCAACAAAGTCATTGGACGCGAAATGCTCTTTAGATTTCCTTGATCAACAAACAGAGATAGATCCGCCCGGCTTCGCATGTGTTTGTGATTAATGTAAAAACAATTTACAGTATCGGCCAGCTATAACCCACTTGTTTTGTGTCACAGCTGCACGTAAAAATGTATGGGTTTAATGGCAATTAAATCGAACAACCAATAAAGTTGATAGGCTAATTTGTATCACAGGATTTCAATGATTGGTAAAAATTGGAACAAAATCGTTCAGGACAGACATAGACGGACAGACGCAATAAGACAATAGATTTTGTTTATATTAGTAGTGAAGCCATAGAAAACATAACAGTTGGCAGTTGAAGGCAACCAACTCATAGATTTATGTTTTACAATCTGTAGAATGTTTTTCAATAGCACTTACTTATCGAATAGGTGCTAATTTTACGATGAGTTAGCATATGTTTGATATTAATTTTGCAGTGGATACGACACATCAGAGTCCTTACCATGAGCTATTATAGCGATTCAGCTCAAAAACTATTTAGGACAAAATATCGGTTCCGTGATGTCCGCAGCTATATTTAAAGGCACAGTAGCAGAAGGTCTCATGGAAGAAGAAATCCAATGGAAGTAGAACTAAAATAGCTGCTGATGTTTATAGTGTGTTGCTTCTTACTTGGTATTCATTCTTCCATGGAAGGTCTATATACTTCTGCGATTAAAGTTATTCAATGATGACGGATGTCAACGACGAACCGATATTTTGTACTGAATAGATTTTGAACTGAATCACTAATAAGAGCTCATGGTAAGGCCTAAGTGTTGCTGTACATAACACAAAGTTAATTTAGAGATAATTTGGTTCATTTGATCTGTTTTCGATCGTTTGCAACGGTCTCTTGATAGCTCAACTGTTTCATTTGCGTTTATTAAGTTGTGTATTTAATTGATGTCGTGATAGTCTTGGCCAAAGAATAGGCCTCCTCCAACTCCTCCTGTGGATTTCGTAAAAGATGACTAATGGATTACGCCAGGAGATGGGCAGCAGCATCCACCGGAGTACTCAACATTAAACTGCGATCATCAATCCGCCTGCCAAGCGTGATGATTATGCTATGGAGAAGGCCTCATCCAGCAATGGATGTCTACCGGCTGATAAAGTATATAATTGTAATAGTTGAATTGTTCTTTCAGTAAATAAAGATTATAATAAAAATAAAATAAATAAATAAATGCTGGACATTTCACACAACATTATCTAGCCCCAAGCTAAGCAGAACTTGTGTTATGGGTACTAGATAACTGATATAGGTACTTAATACAATCGCTTTTTCACTGGAAGGTTGCAGAGGTGCATTTAGACGATTAAGTTCTATGTGTCTATATTAATATTACTAAGGGGGGGGCTAACACGAATAACTAATGTTACCGAGACGCTAGCGAAATAAATAAATAAATGCTGGACATTTCACACAACATTATCTAGCCCCAAGCTAAGCAGAGCTTGTGTTATGAGTACTAGATAACTGATATACTTAATAATAATAATAATAATAAAGTTTTTTATTAAGACAACTACATAGTCCAATATTGTTAGTCAGCTTATGATTAAGGGTTAGTACTTAATAACTAATACAGATTTAGTCCTCTGGGCGAGCTTCCACACCAGAGGACATGCATAATTATTTGTAATTTCTTTCAGGATGCTGTTGTTGCTCGCGCGCACTCTGCTAAGTAGTGAGGCAGTTTTTTTCCGCCAGATGGCGTCAAAAGTGTCAGTCCGCGCATCGGCGAACATGCCTGAAGCACTACAGAACCGCGGGAGCCGCAACAGCGTCCTGAAAGCGTTATTGAATTGGACCCGCAGAGCATTGTAAGCCTTTTGAGTATGCTGAAACCACAGACTCGCGGAGTACATGGATGTACAGTACGCCTTGAAAAGGGTAATTTTAACAGCATCTGTACATCTCGCGAATCTGCGCGCCAGCATATTGGCTCTGACTGACAATGCTCTGCGTTCCCGTTCCATATCAGCATCGTCTTGCAGGTTCTCGGTTACCAAATGCCCGAGGTTCGAGGTATAAGGTTAACAGGGGGAATATAAGTGGGACATTTGGAACCCGCCCTGAAGACCATACACTCTGACTTTCTAACATTATAAACCAGTCCATGCGAGGCCACATACGACTCGCAGACGGCAAGTAGCTTCCGGAGAGCACTGACTGAGGGAGCCAGCAGCACCATGTCATCAGCATAGCTCAGGTTGTTCATGCATACACCTCCAACATGGCAACCCACAGGCATGCTGCTTAGTCTCTCAATCAGCGCATTCACATACAGGTTGAAAATAGAGGGTGAACTTAACCCCCCTTGCCGCACCCCGCACTCCAACCTGTAAGCGTCCGACTACTCACCCGCCCACCTCACTCGATTCTCTTGATTAAGGTACCAAAACCTAAAGGTCGATATCAGCTCTGGCGGTAACCCTGCTTCTCCCAGCTTCTGCCATAAAATGTCATAAGAGACCAGATCGAAAGCCCTAGATAAATCTAGAAAACAGGCATAAACCGGGGTATGTCTGTCCGTATAATACTTGACAGCATGCTTTAAGCTTAAAATGGCTGACTCAGTCGACAGCTCGGCCCGAAACCCGAACTGAGCGTCATGTATATTAATATGCCTACTCAAGCAGGAGTTAAGCACACTGTCAAGAACCTTCGCAACTATAGTAGCTAAAGAAATGGGTCTGTAGTTGTTCTTATCAGACACGTCCCCAGTAGGGGCGATTTCCCTCTTGTCATTTTAATAATCACGACAATAATACAATACATACCATAGATAGTCATTTTTTATTATTCATAGAAAAATATCCAGAACACCCTGAACAAATATCTGCAGGTGTACAAATATTTGTTCCGAGGCGGGAATCGAACCCGCAACCTCTTGAGTCACAGGCGAAACTTCGGCCGCCGCGCCACAGAGGTCATCCAACCAATAAGATCTGAACTTCATGTTTTGTTGAACCGTATCCGACAGGAATCGATCATCTCAACCAAAGGGTACTTGGGTTTGAATCTGACTGCAAATTTGCATCACTCGTTGACATCAAGAGATATGGCTTTGATTATATTCCTTCTTCTTCTTTAAATTATGGCTTTAGTTTCCACCATGGAAGAATAAATACAATGTTCTGAGCAATTCTTCCATGGTTTCCACAATTTTACCAATGTCAATGTCGACAAGATTTAAGATGGCAAAACGATGGAGATAGTCAGCTTTGATTATATTATAGGTATAGTCCCAACCCTCTGATGTGAGCCCAAGGGGGAGGCACAAAGAAGGTCCCGCTTTTTTGTTTTTTAACTTGCATCTCGAAAACGTCATAGCAAATTTTGCTGTACTACATAATAAAAGGTGATAAAATTTTCTACAGTTTTGATTCTATACATTTTTTACCTATTCCCAATCGTTGTCTAGATATGAACTCCAAAAAACGGTTTTACGGCTTTAATACACTTGTACTTCTAAATTAATAGTCGGTCAAACGTGACATTTGCACAAAAGATTATGATCTCAATTGATCTTTTTATGGACTTTATCCGCTTTTTCGAAAAGAGTCATCATCCATTTATATTTTATTTTTATTTCTATTGGTTTTTAGTAACATTGTGTAATTTTGGTGGCATTTTAACCAGTGTAGCTAATGGTAGTGAATTTAAATAAAAGTGTATTGCGTGTCTTTTCAAATGGGTAGAAATTGTCCAACAACATTTTACTAAAACTTTCATCGCTTTACTGGAACATTTTTTTTTTTTTATGTTTGTTACCTCATATCTCCGGCGTTTATCAACCGATTTGGAAAATTCTTTTTTTATTTGAATAGATATACTTTCAGATTGGTCCCATTTTTTTTAGAATCCAGCTCTGATGATGGAATCCATGAGGAATTGAGGGAACTTTTCAAATATTGTAGGCATACATATAGCGATTTTGATATTTTCAGCAACAAACCAAGCATTTGCACTCAGAAAGTATCATAACCCGTTTCACCACTATGGTTCTTTCATCATTTTTTTTTCATCCAAATACACTCGAGAGCAATGAATCCGGGTCACTTAAAGAATCCTAAAAATCTCGGAAACTAAAAATGCTAGGTTAATGCAATAAATTGTATTTAATAGACAATGTAATACTCCTTAAATGAAGGTATTAAAACTTCTTAGTTATTGTAAAGTTATATCATAAAAAAATCAAATTTGAAAAAGGGCCACTTTCGAAGATGGAACTACGAAATTACAGCATTTGGTTTTGCTTTTGTTTGTAATCTGTCATTTATCATTGTTTGATTTCTGTTTTTTTGTTGTAACAAAAATAGGAAACATGAAATTTTTGAACTTTATTACGATTTTCTTGAATTTTAATACTTCGTATTGCCTCCTCGTGCTTCCATTACTGCGTTTACGCAGAAAAAAACTGCGTAAACGCAGTAATGGAAGCACGAGGAGGCAATACGAAGTATTAAAATTCAAGAAAATCGTAATAAAGTTCAAAAATTTCATGTTTCCTATTTTTGTTTTAAGGAGAGATCAGCAGTTTTTTTCTTTATGTAATTTTGCGTTAATTAAATGTATGGTGACTCATATTTTTTTTACCTTCAATTAAGGAGTATTACATTGTCTATTAAATACAATTTATTGCATTAATCTATCATTTTTAGTTTCCGAGATTTTTAACATTCTTTAAGTGACCCGGATTCATTGCTCTCGAGTGTATTTAGTCAAATACAATGGCGGAAGTCGGTTTTTTAAATCAAAAGTTATGGAATGTAAAGACATCCTTTCTTATTATCAAAATAATACGTATACCTACTTAACACTGGCAAAATTGAAGAGATTTTCCTCAGAGACCATAATTAAATGAAGATGATAATCTTTTTACTCCGGTAACCACCTTATGCGGTATTTTCCTTCTATTTTGTCCTGTTTGGTTTAATTTACACGATTCTTTTAGATTCTTTCAATGACGCAGCGTTCGCCACTGGGCCCCGGAAGATTGGGATTGCTCTCCCGACACTTATCTAATAATCACGTTACAAGACCACTCAACTCACATCTCTTTTGTTGATAGCCTTGGCTCGGGTCCTCCGTGTACCTATTGTAATGAAAGGTAAAACGGGGTCAGTCTGCTGGGAATAATTCTCAATTGACGACGGAGAAATAACATTTTCTTTGAAACAGGTACACACATTCTGGATTCATGGACTGGGTATGCGCTTGACATAATATGTACCAACACAATACGGCAGTAAAATTGTGACTAACCTTAGCCAGGCTTATTCAAATTTTGAGTTACCTGCCTAGTTATACTATGGCTTATTGTAGTGTTACATTTTTCTTTTCATGCCGCAATAAACGTATTGTTATTATTATTTATTCTTATCGTCTAAATCTACGTGTCCTTAATCTAGGTCTAGGTACGTAATTTACCTAACTATAATCGAGATAAGATTTTTGTTGAAAAATAAATTTCTCAAAACAATTTTTTTATTAGCGATCAGAACCGTGAGCTGATCAAAATGAGCCCAAACACTGCCAGACAACTATTAATCACCGAGAAGTTACGTTGTCCACCTTCCGACTCCATCATCAGATCAGCTCGCCGTTACCATAATATTATATGTTAATCTAAACTAGACAGGTAAGTATAAAAAAATTCAGCTCAATCGGTTGGGTGGAACTGAGTTCAAAATTCAGTTTCAAGATTTGGCCCACACTAACTAACATACATACTAAAAAGTCAAGTTAAATAAAAGATTGTAATAATAAGATTTTTTACAGTTCTCAAAATTATTTTTGAATAAGTACCAAAATGGTAAACTTTTTAGCGTCATTATATTATTATGACATTTCCTTGTGCTGGAAGTTTTTAGATTCAATAAAAAGACGTCATTAAAATATCTCAAGTAACTACCAATAAATTTTCTACTAACACACCCTGGCTTTTGCACTGCTAATTGATGATAAAATGAAGCCAATTTTTAACCACTGTAGCATCAGACCATATAGAAGGGGCGGGCCAAGTTATCGTATATTATCTCTACCTACTTAAGTGATCGTTCAGTATTATAGACTGAGATAATACCTACTTAAGTAATATTTTTGCTAGGAAATCTCCAAGACATGCATAATGTATTTAATAGTTTGCAAATGAGAACGTGCTTTCGTATTCAGTGAACCTCTGAAACCAGTGAAAATTTGTAGACGCATATCTGAAAATAATATGTTCTGACATAAAATTATCATTAATTTTGGTAGAGTTATTCTACCCTCTATAAATGGCTCATTCTTCCGCTCCAGGGTATGCCGATCCATTTATGAGTCGTAAATCTACGGTATTAAAGTTGAGTTTCAATTGTTTAATTGGTTTAAGCATTATATAACCACTAGAAATAAAAGTTAACTTTTTGAAAAAAACTAAAACCAACTTCTTTCAAAAAGCGCTGTATCAATTTCAATAAAGTTTATATGGGACCACCTCTGAAGTATGACCTACCAAACAAAAAAATAATCATCAAAATCAATTTATAATTGTGGCGGAGTAATTGCGTAAAAAACATACAAAAAAAACAAACAGTTGAATTGAGAACCTCCACCTTTTTTAAAGTCGGTTGATAAGAACAATGCAATAGAAAACTATTTTCAATCGTAAAATTCAAATTTACTTTGACCTATATTTTCCGTAAGCTTGTCATCTTCATATTCATGTCACTGGGCTCCATGTTGTTGCTTCAGGTCAGTGACCAGCTTGTGATAATATATGTAGCCCATAAAAGGGCTGGTGTGAAAACCAGTGTGGTGAATTCAGTTCATAGAGGTTCCTTTCATACACATGTTTTCGAATTTTTGGTTCAATACCTACGACATGTGGGTTTCCTCACGAGGTTTTCACTTGATCTCATGATAATGATTGATTCATTATAATTTTGCATAAATATGTTATTTCTGTTTTTACCCCATTTGTTCATCATCATCATCATCCTTATCAGAGGCATTAAAACCTATATATACCTGACAGTCGAAGACTTCACAATCAATTCGATTATGCTAAAATCTTGCGCTTGGGGTACCGATATCATCTGAAAATTGTATTGTCTATGGAATACATAATCACTCGAAACAAATGTAACAATAGGTGTGTATAGGTACTTGGAGCTGTCTGTCTGTGTATATCTACTGAACTTATTCAAGCCACTAATCAAAACTTTGGTAACAAAGGCTGTATGGTTGAAATACAGATACATCAATCACCTAAACTAACAGACAGACTAGAAACAGACAATATTGTGTTGTTTCCTGCCAATCAGAATTATATCAAAGCAAAGCAATATTGAGTTTGTAATCAGGAATATCAGGGAACTATTATTATTGCCACAGGGAATATCCTAGTGTTAGATCATGACTACGTATGTGACTGTTGGGTATTATTTTATGTCAAAGTCAAAATTATTTTATTAATTGATTTCACAAGGATAACTTTAGACTTTTCCGCTTTTTCGAAAAGAGAAGTTGTTCATTTTTTTTTTAATTTCATTTTGTAGTGTTTTTTGAGTAATATCGTGCAATTTTGGTGTTATTTTAACCGGTGGATTTTAAATGTAAGTGTTTTGCTTGTCTTTTCAAATGGGCGGAAATTGCCCATCAACATTTTAGTAAAACTGCCACCGTTTTACTAGAACATGAGTTGACATGACTTTAACGACTTGACCCAATTTTATCAAAATAATACGCATACCTACCTGACACTGACAAAATAGTTTTTTATTTTTTTTTTATTTATGGCATCTGAGGATGTCCACAATTTTACCAATATCAAGTAACATAGATTTAACAAAATAATGTCAAGTCGTCAAGTCCTCTGTCAAGTCATGTTCTAGTAAATCGATAGCAGTTTACTAGAATGTTCCTGGACAATTTCCATCCCTTCGAAAAGACACGCAATGCACTAATTTTATTTAAATTCACTACCATGTGCTTTTTATACGCTACACTGGTTAAAATGCCACCAAAATTACACGATATAACTCAAAAAAAACACTAGAAATTGAAATAAAATAAAAACGGACGTCTCCTTTCGAAAGAGCAGAAAAAGTCAACCTGAGGAAACTTTCTTCAGAGGCCATAATTAAAAGAAGAAAAAAAAAGTATAAAATTGATCATTTTGAATTATCTTCAAAACTATTTTTTTCTCCTGTTCCAACGCGACTAAGCCTAGAAGAATCAGGGCAACAAACATGGCTCTCCTTGATTTGACGATAATTTTTACTACTACGTGGAAGGTTCATAAATATACGATATTTCGTACAGTGGTGCTCTTACAAAAACAACAGTAAATACAATATCCGTAGAGATAAATACATATGCTATAAAAGAAGGCCTTTTAGAAAATACTCAAAGCTAAAAATATTAAAAGCAGCAAAAGTGTCTTCAAGCAGAAAACCTTTACTTTACAATCCGATGAATTCGTCCGACATTAAACTAAAGTGCTAAAGTTGATTTATTCAGTCAAAGCCTAGCTGGAGCAACTTCATTATAACACTTCACTGTGTACTTACTCAAACAAAATTAGCTTTAGTGCGTAAAACTGTTTACCATTCCCCGTTCTTATCTCAACGAATTCATTATCCCCCTTCAACCCTTCTTAAAACTGTCTAACTTAATAAATAAAAAATCATTTACGTTTTAAAATAAGCTTTATATTATCCTGTATTCCGCGAAAGTGTTGACGTAAATCTAATCTAAACAGTCGATCGATGTAGGCAATCTGATTTTATTTCAGGCAAAGGGAACCGAAATAAACTTTTTTGTTGCTTCTAGAGATTATTTTTAACTGTCAAACTGATTGTATATTGTTATAAGCGTAGCCTACCTACATTTAGTCTAATGTCTTCGTATGAGTCTAATATGACATTCACGGGAGGAGACAAAGGGTAATAAGGGTAATAAGGCGAAGGGTAATAAATTCTTAGGCCAGACATACCCCAGTAAAGCCGACCAAAAGATTGAAACAGGGAATGGACAGCAGCATCCACCTACCTACATACTCAACTCCAATACTGCGATCACCGAATCTGTTTACCAAGCATGGTAATTATGGCAAATCCCCTAATTACATTCTATGTGGGAGGTCTCGTTCAAAAGTGGACTTCTTTAGACTGATGATGATGATTATTTATGCCATGTAAAGCGTTTCGGGACTTGGCGGCACACATGTTGTCTATAATATTCATGTAGGTAGTCGGTTAGTAGTTAAAATTAGTGTCAGTCTATGCAAAATTCTCTTTTGTTCCAATCTTTGCTACATCGTAGTATTTGCGTAGCACGTAGCACGTGTCAATTTATTATTTCTTTTCTTTTTTTAGTTTTCTGTGCGCCATGCCACAGAATACTAAAAGCGCGCCGCCTTTAGGTACTTTGTGGCCATTCTGCCATATCTGTTGAATTTTGTGTTATATAGATGTTAATGCACACTGTAATTGAATAACTACGTGAGAACATACTTTTTTGCCAACATTGTGCAATGTCGTAGCACTCGCGTAGCACGTAGCACTTAGAATTGCACCAATTATTTTGTTCTTCCAGTTTTATCTGTGTGCAAAGCATTCATTATATGATCTGTGAATCTGCATTTGTTTACTTCTTTTTGTTGTATTAACATAGATCAATCCTGAAAGATGCCGCACTTCACAGCCAGGGTTGAAATTTTTAGCAACCTAATTCCATATTGTAGGTATAGATAACTATAATTCAAGCTTAGACGTGGTAGTCTCGGGCTAAGAATAGGACTCCTCAAACTCCGACTGCGGATGTCATAGAAGGCAACTAAGGGATAACGCCAGTTAATGAGCAGCAGCATCCACCTGAGTACTTAACACCAAACCGCCTGCCAAGCGTGGTGATTATGGCAAATCGCACGATATGAATGTTACGTATTTTATGGCTAGGGGGAAGCCTCATCCAGCAGTGGATGATTACCGGTTGATGAAGGGAAGTCAAGCTTTCATACAGAAATTATCTGAACAAAATTCGGATTACTTAAGAAACCACTTAGAACGTTATATGAGGTTTATTTGGAATTTTATAAATAGACCGAATACTCGTATACTTTCCGAAAGGATTTTTCAAATATTTAGAGTGACCTACAGTTAGATAAATAGCGGTATTATATGAGAAGAAAGTTATATTATATGAACTATGCCGCTTGTTCTCGGTAACAATGGCTCGGAGAGAACGGAATTTAGATAGTTTCTGAATATTACCTTATGAAGTACTGGTTTATGAATAGAATGGTACGGCATTCATTTTCTGAGAATATGGGGGTGGATATTTTCCCCTTTGTAGTAAAATCCTTTGAAAAGAAACATCCCTAACCGGTATAAGATATCTCTCATATGTTTGGTTTACATAAGTAGGTACTTACTAAGTTAAATTATCCCTGGGTGTGAGTTCGGGTATCATATTTTTTATGTAACATTGCCTACCTGCCTGTAGTTCATTTGTCTAAACAGAAAGATATGTTACTTCATTTATTTTCCATTTAACATAGCAACGAGTTTCATATTTATGCCAATATTTTTCTATTCCGGTAGGAATAGGTTTGATGGTAATCAAACAGTAAAGTTTGCATACCGGCTTTAAGGGTATGGGTGCTGGTGAAATTACAGGCACATGAGACTTTTCAACTTTTAAATATGTCAAAAGTAAAGCAATACTTAAAATAATGTCATCCATCACTATTGGATAATCTCATGGACGCAGTACAAGTTCACGTTTGGCATGCCCTTGTTGAACGTGACCTACAAGGTACTGTGTTTAGTAGCAAGGTTATTTCTTGAAACCAGTTGGAAAACCTCCCAGTTTCGTCTCTTACACATACAAAAAAAACACAAGTAGAATATTGCGAAAACTCTTGATCTAAAAATCCAAAGAAACCACACGTGAAAAATCTTCAAACAAAAGTTATCCATAAAATACATCAATAACAATAACCAGTAAACTGAATTATGATGATACTATACCCAGTTAACATTTTAATCTATTAATAGAGGTGTTGGAACTGCAATCATAAAGTTTTTTAGAGGAACGTCAGCTGAATTTTATTACTAGTGATGCAACGAAGCTTCCAATGTTGTCCACTACCGATAAGTTAGTTTTTAGTTTTAAGCAATAAACGTGCAGACGATGAGGTATGTGGTAGTACTCCCCCAGAAAAACTCTTTTACAAAGTGCCTTACCAAAAGTCGACAGACTACGACTGTCTTCTTAAATTAGCATCTTCAAGTCCAACTTCAATTCCGATAGTTCCGTCGTGGGTTTAATGGGATTGTTTTTCCATTACGAAGCCAATCTCACTCACAGCTCTCACTTAGCTACCTACTAGCTAAACATCCTTCTATGTGAAGATAGATAGGATGCAATTAAATCGAATTGAACTTCATACATACGTACATAGATACATCAATTAGAATATCAAATTCCAGTCAAAGTTTCCATCAGTTGAATACATCATTCGGATATGTCGTTAGTAGTAATTATTAAACAAAATAAAATATATCTTTACTTACAGAAAGAATAATACAATTCTAATACAAGTATATAAAATACAATCTAAAGATAGCTCAACTAGATAAGATAAGATAAGATGTACTATAACTATAAAAATAAAAATAATAACAGGAATATTTGCATCCATAATTTATAAAAATGGTGAATGGTGACTGAGAACTTTACCTTCCGTGCTAGTTTAAAAACTGTGTTACGGCAAGGTAACGCTTCACGCGATCTAAATCACTACCAGATGGAAACGTCCCCAAGATGCTGGCTGCATTGCCACGTTGAATGGCAATACTAATGCATTGAGCCAGATAAGAGCCAGCTCTTGGGTCACGCATCGTTTCGACTGGACACCCTGTAAAGAATTTTAAAAACGCGAAGGGCCCCTGTACCTCACAGACCCAGAGTCTCGACTCCAAAAGGCTCGAATATGTAAGCTCTGTCGAGCGTATTTTGCTTCTTTTGAGATCCTCAGCCGAATCTGCCACTGCACCGATGATACCCCTAACTGATGATTTAATAATTTAACATTAAACACAATATTTATAATCAATTTAAACTTTTTTTTTAACTTGTTTTGACGTATGACATTTTACATCAGAGAGAACAAAACAAAAGCTGTTTTAACTAAATATAGGTTTTAAAAATGATTATGAATAAGGCCCCTAGTTTTAATGTTATATGCATAATCTGACTGAATAAACTGGCCTTTTTATTTTTTATTTTGCATATTAACTCTCTGTAATGTATCTTGTAAACTCTGTTGATACTTGTATATTTGTATAAAAATATACTTGAATAAAATAATCAAAAACACGCGAAAATTTGCTAGCTTTCGTGTCATAAACGAGAAACGAGAATCCGATTTTACCCCCAAGATATAGTGCAGTCCTAAATAGCTTTTGAAGACTTTGTAGGTATTCCTATATGCAGTTGCGCAGTTTTATTGCTCGTCTGCGAATTTTAAAACAAAAGGATGTCTTGAGTGCATTTTGTCGCCCTACAATTTAGTGAAGTGCCATTGAAATAAAACTTTCAACAAAGAACTTTGCAAAGCTTTAAAGTTCTTAGACTTGGATCATCATCGCACAAACAACAAATGTTTGTATGATCTGCAAATATTTGTTTCGGGTCTGGGTGTTATGGTACACAGGGAACCCTTGTATGGGATCATGACTACGTATGTGACTGTTGGGTGTTATGTTATAATCACCACGCTTGGAATGTGGTTAAGTGATTGCAGTATTGGTTTTTAGTACTCAGTTGGATACTGCTGTACATCGCCTGGTGTAATCCCTTAGTCGGCTGTTACGGCATCCACGGGAGGAGACGGAGGGGTATATGCTTAGATTGGACACACCACGGCACCTGACCGTGCCGTACCTATAAGTATTTACCTCAAGAGTTCAAGTACCTACACATGTTTGAACCCTACCAAATCCCTAGATGGTCAAAAAGAACTTTGCTTTTTTTTACTTTTGTTCCCGTAAACTAGTCTTAAATATTTTTTCTTGATCGTGAACTTCTTTGTTTATTTCCACGAACCATGTTTTTCTGATTTCGTACCGACAATCACAAAAATATAACTAAGGTGTTGGGAATTAGAAATTAGAACTAGGGAATTTGAACTACATGGTTGATATAGTTTGCATATTTAACGTAGCGTACTTCTGGCATGCATTTGCTGGCGGCTCCGCTCGTGTGGAACCTCTATTGGCTCCGCTCGCGTGAAACCTCTATTATATAAATTATATCCTATACTTACTATTAAACTAGCAATATTTGTTTAAGACCTCGAAAACGGCCCTAAAGATTTCAATAAATTTGCTATATGTGGGTTTTTGGGATAAAAAATAGACCTGCGTTTCATCTCTGGGAAAACGTTTTTTTTCTGATTTTTTATAAACAAAGCTCGGTTGTCCAGGTACTGTTATTTTGATATAAATAAGCTATAATACTGTAAAGTTTCATCAAAATCCGTTAACAAACATCCATCAATCCATCCACTCATCCATCCCCACAAACTTTTATATTTATAATAAGTAGTAGGATAGGAGATAGGTAAAGATAGCTTTGCCTGAGATACCTAATGGGAAATACAATATGGGAAATGTCTGCCTATGTTGTAATCGGCGTGTCAATTTGTCTGACAATCCTTTGCATTTATATTTGTAGGATTCGAATTGACATGAACGCCTGGTAGACAACATTTATCTTACCAAATTGGTTCACATATTTTATTAAATGAAAACACAAAATGGCGACAAAAACTGTTCTGAATTTTTTGTTAAAAAGTATGTATTTTTCCAAAGAACAAGTGGTTTAAGTGCCTGCAAAACAACATTTTTAAATAGGTATTAGACTCTGGCTATAGCTGGACATATTTACGGAAACATCAAGTGCCTATGAAGTTACAAAAAAGATTATTATGAAGCTTCAAACTTTGCCTTCGCTGTTAAACTGTTAGCTAAGGCTGCACATCCCCAAGACGCGATACCACAGATTTTGGCAATGCAAATGTTTTACCAAGGGTTTTGTCGCGAATTTTAGCGATGCGAATCGCGTCGCACTTATTTTGTGGGCAGCCTAAGAGCTCTTAGGCTGCCCACAAAATAAGTGCGTAAGTTTTGTAATGGTTTGCCATTAGGTACAAAACAACACACCATGGTACTATAAATTATACTGTGGGGTGTATTATCGTACCATGCATCACACGAGTTTGCTTACAGCCGCTAACGATTCAATTGTTTCGAGTTTAATATCTGATTATTCTCTCGTGTTACTGGTTTTTTCTTGGTTACCGTTGGTATGTGGTGGAAATAGCTTTTGATTGTGACTTTTTGCTACGCCTCACAGTGAGGATTGGAAGCTCCTTTCATGCATAACACCCAAATAATGAGTTTGTAACAGCCTTTGCAATAGCTTTTACAGTCACAGGTGTCAGATCTCATCAAATCCGAAAGGGCGTGCCAGCTCGTAACAAGCTGCGACTGCTACGAATTAGACGACCTTTGTGGCGCAGTGGGCGAGTAGCCGGCTGAGACGCAAGAGGTTCGGGTTCGACAAATGTTTGCATGATCCGCAAATATTTGTTCCGGTACCATGGTACTCGTAGTTCCTGATACCAACGATACAGGGAATCATAGTGTGGGATCAGGACACAGGTGTTGGGTGCTATGTTTATATAAACCAAAAAATCTAATGGTTGTAGCCTCAATGCTCTTACATCAGACTAATAGAGTACATATACCTACTGAGCGCATCAGTTTAGAAATTCTTTGATAAAAAATTCAAATGGCCAATATAAATTACAAAGTGCCTAAGGTATAAATAATCCTATCACAGAAAAGCCCGAAGGCATTTTTGTGTACTCTGTAACCTTCGAGTGCCGTGGCGTATCCAGCTTAAAAATAGACCCCTCCGTCTCCTCCTATAAATGTCGTACAAACCTACAAATGGATTACATCAGGCGGTGGGCAGCAGCATCCACCTGAGTACTCAACACCAATACTGCGATTACCAATCCACCTGCCAAGCCTGGTGATTATGGCAAATCCCCCCATTGCACTCTATGGGGGAGGCCTCGTCCAGCAGTGGACGTCTATAGGCTGCTGATGATGATGATGAGTCTACGAGTACTAAATTGTAAACGAAATATATTTTGCTTAGCCACCCAATTTTGTTTGTTCCGAAAACTCCCATTCTCGATATTGTTTTCGCTTAAAGTCGACTAAAAGCAATAACATGTTTACTAGAAACAGATTGGAATAAGGCGTTCGACCCGGGCCAACTTAATGCGACACCTCGGGCCAGCGTTCCCTGTGCATATTAATGTGCCGAGGATTGTCCCTGGGCGGGCCGAGACAAGCAATCGTCCCAGGGGATTGTCTTTTTATGGAAAAAGCCAAATAGACATGCAATCCACGACTAGGCGTGACACTCCGTGCCAGGTTTTGATTGGTAAATCAATATGCCTCGATGGAATAAATACATTATAATTGTCGTAGAAAGTCGGTGGATAGAGGCAGCTCAAGACCGTTCGTCGTGGCGCATTCTAAAGGAAGCCAGCAATGAACTTCTACAGTCAGATAATGATGATGCAAGGTATTCTTTACAAGTAATTTCATTATTTCAAACCAGTAGGCTCATAACGCACTACCTGCCTAAAGTCAATTTTTTAACCTCTGATAGAAATAATAGCTTTTGTCTTGTTTTGATTTAACTAAATAACTAAAACATTTTAACTAAATAGGTTTAAAAAAATATTATGAATATGGGGGTTAGTCAAAAGTTTTTTATTCAATGAAATAACAAGGATCATTATATAATCAATGTTTTATCTGAATTTACTCGATGATGCAAGGTATTCTTTACAAGTAATTTCATTCTTTCAGACCAGTAGGCTCATAACGCACTACCTGCCTAAAGTCAATTTTTTAACCTCTGATAGAAATAATAGCTTTTGTCTTGTTTTGATTTAACTAAATAACTAAAACATTTTAACTAAATAGGTTTAAAAAAATATTATGAATATGGGGGTTAGTCAAAAGTTTTTTATTCAATGAAATAACAAGGATCATTATATAATCAATGTTTTATCTGAATTTACTCGAAACGACTAAACCTAGAAAAATTAGGGCAACAAATACGGCTTGGCTTGCTTTGTTTTAAATCAATCAAAGCTCAGGATAGATCAAATGCCCTTCTAAACTAGTAGGGCCTACATCAAAACTTTTATTTTTTACACCAGGAGATGGGCAGCAGCATCCAAGTGCGTACTTACCCAATCTCTCTGCCAAGCGTGATGATCATGGCAAATCCCCCCATTGTATTCAATGGGGAAAGGTCTTGTCAAGCAGAGGACATATACATAGACTGGAGATGATACAGAGATCACATAATCTGATTATAACCTAATTAACCTATCGTTCTATAAGGTTCTCATTAATTCCAGTCCATCCTAAGGTTGTCTGGCTGAGATCGTTCGTAGCACCCCACACACCCATTGTACCATTGAACACCCATCATTGTACAGTGGCGGAACGAAAAATGAATATCGAGATCGTTATTGAGAGGCAAAGCAAAGCCATGATAAGATTTTAAGCTCATCCATCCAGCCCTGTATGCTGCCTCCACATCAGAAAGCCGTGACGTTGTTGATCTAAGCCATAGGATTATAAGCTCTTGGATTGAGTTAGCTCTAAGTTCGCTAAGTAAAGCAAATTGTTGTGAAACATATGCAAAATAAAATTAAAACAAGTTAATAAATTGGCTTTTTACTCAGATTAACATTAAATATGTTTAATGTTAAATCATTAAATTGACGACCTCTGTGTCGCTGCGGGCGAAGGTTCGCCTGCGACGCTGGAGGTTGCGGGTTCGATTCCCGCCTCGGAACAAATATTTGTCCGATCTGCAGATATTTGTTCAGGGTGTTCTGGATATGTATAATAAAAAATATCTATCTATGTAATGTATTGTATATTAAGTATATCAGTTATCCCATAACACAAGCTCTGCTTAACTTTGGGCTAGATAATGGTGTGTGAAATGTCCAGCATTTATTATTATTATTATTTATTACTAAATCATCAATAGGACCGGCGCAGCGGCCGATTCGGCTGCGGCTCTCAAAAGACGCATATATGCAAGTCTCGACAAAGCTTACATATTTGAGCCTTTCGGGGTCGAGACTCTGTATCTATTTATTTTGTGCTCTGGATCCTAGGGATACTGGGGCTATAGATCTTGTTATCTTCCGGTGACATATACATAGATATAAAGTGTCATAAACATACAGCTGCTTTAAACAGACAATAAATATGAGTATTTTCACACCACCTGCTCGACAATGTCCAATTACAAATCATGCAACCTCAACGTAAAGTACAGCATTGTCTCTCTAGGGATATAAAGTTGTATGAAACTCCCTAGGGATTAAAGTGATTTGAATTTAGAACGTCAAATTCGTGTTGGAAACTCGTGGAAAACTCTGAGTAAAAAATGCCCATATGGCATTGTAAAGAGGTTTGTTCGAAAATTGAACTGGCCACTATAGCAAAACTCGGAAAAAAAAGAAATAGGCGCGATTTTAAAGAATGTGAAACAAAAGAGATGTTTGGTGCTGTGATTTTCAGTGAATTTTATTGCAATATTTTTGTAATATAATATTATGTCAGTGACAATATTAGTGTTAACAAAAAATGTCGAGTGATAATGATTTTACTCCAGAGTTTATCAAAACAGACGATACTTATTTAATGGAGCCCTGGCCTTTTATTGCCTCGCTGTAGGTGTGAAAAGTAGAGTATGCTCCTCTGGAATAAACCATGTCTTCGTCTTGGGCAGCTTGAACCCCTCGCTTCACAAAGGACTCTATATAACTCCCTCGCTACACTCGGGAGTTAACTTTCGAGTCCCTCGTTACGCTCAGGGTTCAATATGCCGCCCGCGACATAAGACACTGCTTTATTCCCTTAGTGCATAATCTACTATTATAACTTTGAGACACGGGCTAACTCAGTTATCTTCGCTGTGTGCCCTTTGGCATAATAGGCCTTCTCTAATCCCTTTCATTTCCCTATATCCACTGCGCAGTTTTTGTCCATAGCTTTTATCCTGTATTTTCGATATCGTATTTCTAGCGTTACATAGCTATTTATAAATAACTAGCATCCTCTCGTTGCGTTTCTATTATTACCAGGATAAAAAGTAGCATATTAAATATGTATGTATGTGTATAATATTAAAGGTATATTATGATATTATATTATACTTATGAGTGTAAAGTGTATAAAAGACGGACGGACAACAAAGTAATCCTATAAGGGTACATAAAATGTACTTACTACGCTTGGAAAATTGTATTCAATGTCTTCATAATGATGATACTGATGCATTCTATTTTTCATTCAGAAATTAATTTATGATTCATTCTAAAGATTCTAAAATTAAATTGATGCTACGTGACGACAGACGGCTGCCTGAAAACCCTGGCAAAATTGTATTAACAATTATATTCACTGAAAATATGTTTTTCAAACAGGGTGGGCGAGCTGAATGATAGGTTCAACGTTGAATTTCACTTGCAGCCTCTCAAAACGCTAACTCACGTGAGTCACGGGGTAACACGTCCGTCAAAAACCTTAAATAAAATAAATATTAAAATAAATGTGAAATTTTGTATGTTTGTTACTCCTTCACGCTGAAATAGCTACAGCGATTTGGTTATTTATTTATTTATCAAAACAAACTGATTACAAAATTTTTATTAGTAATGTCTTAAAACTAAGTTAGGTTTGTCTATAAACTAGGTTCTCGCGAGTAAAGTTCCTAAATAATATAAAAAAATATGAATGAATATGGTTGAAATATGGAATAAAAAAAACTTATACCCTGGATTAAGATATAGGCTAACTTTTATCCCTTTATTTCCACCGTATCGAGACTTACGCAGGTCGAACCGCGGGGCAAAGCTAGTAATAATAGTACAATAATAACGGCAGTGACGGCGATAGGACGATAAACTGACTGTAAAATGGCAATTAAAATCCTAATATACAGCAAACAACAAGACAAGAGAACAAGACTGTCATGCTACGCCGTAGCAGTGCTACGCGTATATCTAAATGGTAATTAACGGGATAATTACATAAATTAGAGGTAATTTATCCAATTCCTGGAACCTATCTCATCTAATCCTGGGTAAGATCCCGTTGTTCCTTGCCCTTGAATTAGGTGACAACAAAAACCAGACTTTAATTAATTTTACCCACTTTCTTCTGGACTACAAGCGTCCGGTTTTTACGAAATATCGAGTTTTTTGTAAATAATTTATGTTGCACTGGCTAGTTTCCAGTTTTTGCTAGATAACATGCACTTGGCTTTCCACTTAATCCAAGAGGTCGTGATCTATGATCACATATACCTTAAAAATTAAGACATTCACTGCCCACCAAAAAATATGGGAATATGGGCATATGGTTTGTGTGCTAAAAACGCACAGACGCGACAGGTTCTTATACCCAACCCTATAATAAGTATAAAATCGAAAAATTTCTTATTTTCTTATTAAAAAAAATTAAGATCAGAGATAAAGTTAGGTTGTCATTGATTTAGCCCCAAGATAATTAGATCGCCCTGAAAACGTAGAACGTAGTTTTACGAGTAGGTAATTTACTTACACAATTTGTGTACAAGGCTTTGTTTTAACTTTGTTTCTCAGCGTAAATAGGATTTCAATTCAGACATATGTGCTTTCAGCTGCGAGTGGAAACTTTTGCAATTAATTGCTAAGAGTTTTCAAACTTTGTAGAGCTACTTAATTGGGACAGCATTGGCGGCGATGAGCTCACCACTGGTCACTTCTATGTTCCTGTGATTGTGCAACCCACGGTTAAAAGAGGCCCTTTGAAGCCCTGCCTATCCCTTCGGGGAAAAAATCGTGTCTGTGTATGTAAGTAAAGTTACTTTTATATAAGTATTGCATATACAGTTGTTTGCTTGTTGTTATGAGTGTACTCATCCAAAAAAACAATACACAAAAGTAGTTAAGCAGTAAGTACTTAAGCAGTCTAAAAGATAAGCCTACTGAAATGTTTAGTTGACTAGATAATGTAACTAGAGACCTATTGCAACTAAAAATAACTCTTGTAAATTTTACACGTATTCTTGTAATATTACGTAGGACGCAATGTGTGGAGCGTCGCCGTTTGTAACAGGTTTCAGCACTGTAAGCAGGTATGACAGAACCCGAATTTAACGCCTACGTATCTACTTTCTTACTTTGTTGTTGTTCATAAATTTTTTTTTTTCTACTTTTATAATAGATAGATATATATGCCGCCTATAGATGTCCACTGACGGTTTAGTGATCGCAGTATTGGTGTCGAGTACTCTGCCCACACCCTGGTGTAATACCTTAGTCGACTTTTACGACATCCACGGGAGGAGATGGAATGGTCTATTCTTAATCCGTACGCCATGGCACGGTGAAAGAAGTAGTACTCTGTCAGTACTTATTAACAAAATAGTTCAAAATAAACAAAAACATTTAGCTAATGCTAATATAGATACTTCGTTTAACCTACAATAGTAGATTGTTATGCAAGGGGCTAAAGTGTAACTTCTTTAGTATTTATGTTTATTTAGCAAATTGTTTTCGAGTTTTATGTTTTTATTATTTAGCTTATCTGGTTAGGTTTTTTTTTTTATATGCATTGGTTACTGTATTTAAGCTTCAGTGCATGCAGGATTATTTTTCTTTCATGTAGTGATCAATCATGCAAGTGTTCACATTTTCATTGCTATTATGGGGCTATCAGTGAAAACTTGTAATTGTCTCTCTGATGCTATTGTTACTTAGATATATAAATTCTCTAAGTATTTTTAGTTACATAGAATAATAATAATAATAATCTAGCCTTTATTCAAATCAACTTAAAATTAAAATTTAATCTAAACGTAGTATTTGAATCTTGCTTGATTTTTGTAGATTTGTTTGCCAGTCGGCAAAGGCCTCCTCCAACCTTTTCCATTCATTTCTTTATTGAGCTACTCTGTTCCACGTCACTCCTGCCACTTGTCTAATGTCATCATCCCACCTTTTCAGTGGTCGACCTCTTTTACTTTAGTTACATATACCTAAGTAAATTAATTGTAGCTGTTGGTTTTACTTATAATAAATAAATATTACTTTAAGACTTTTTTCTCTTCACTCGTGTTGTAGCTAAAAGTAATTAAAGTTAAGTTAAAAAAAAAACTAATAATCTTAGGTACGACAGAGACGAGTCTTGTGGTTGGTTATGCGTCTGATAGGATCTGCTCTAACGTGTATCTAACTTCAGTTTGACACATCCCTGTAGTTAGCGCCAGAACATGGCACCAATATACAGCCCACTCGCGCCATCCATCACAGTTCAGTTGTCAGAGCAGCGATGTGCACGCTACATTGATGACGATGCGACGTGCGAGCCAGCAAAGTGCAATGTGTCATGTCATACCTTTCAATCCGACGACACTCGATAAATATTGGAGAGAAACTACCATACAAAATGTTATATTTATTATTCTTCAGCTTGACAAGACACTTAGGTAGGTACTTTAGGTGGCAAGAGATCACTGCACCGATATACAGAGAGTGTAAGCACTACTCCCGAAAAATTAAACGGTGCATTCAGACCATGATTATGATTTAAGCTGAAAAAACACGAAAAAAAAGTGTTCAGTTTTGGGCTGCCTTTTTCGTATTTTCTTTATAAATATCCATAAAATATCGTTAAAGGAACACAAAAACCTAATTTCCATCATTAAAAACACGTTAATAAATAAAAACGTCAAAAAAAAGCAATGAAAACCACATAAGCCATACCCGCGCTGCGCGTCGATCAGCTGACCGGGAGCGTTGAACTCGTGCGGCCGGAATAAATGTGTTCTTGCTGGCTGACAAATACGATACGAATCGAAAAAAAAGTTTTTCTCCGGCGAAATCACTTCTCAGGCGAAAGCTATTTTATATAGCTATGATATAGGTAGCTTTACCGGTAAGTACCTTCAGTATTCGGGAGCTGTCTTTTTACACGCTGTATAACCCGCTCGATTCATCCATCAGAGGCCCTAGTCTGGGTATTGCAGCAACCTTCACGTTCGTGTATTACGTAGTAACTATATAGCCATTAATCTCTGTCGATTCTGTCGAGCGCGCGCACAGTTTAGTCACAAAGTACGTAAAGGCAGCGTGTTTTCTATGTTGTGGTTTAGTGAGCGATGGTTGCTGCAAAACTCGGACTCAGGGCGCAGTTGTCACCGCTGCGAAGTGCATGTTGATGATGATGATGATGCGATGCAGTGTCTCCGTGAGCCTGATGTCATGCCCTTTCGTCCCGACGATCCTGAAATAAAAAATAAGTAGGCAGGTACTTACCTATCTTATCTACTTTTAGCGTTGCAACAAAAATACGGAAACAGATTTTTCAGACAAAACCTAATGTTTTGATGTGCTTTTTACCCAACGCCGAGGATCTTCTGTTGCTATTTAGACACTCTGCCAGTCAAAGGACATGAAACAGGATTTTTTCTTATTTTTCTTCTTTTAATTATGGCCTGTTAGGAAAGTTTCCAATCAAGTTTCCTCAATTTTGTCAGTGTCAAGTGGTAGGCTAATATATTATTTTAAAGTCTCAGTCAAGTCATGTTCTAGTAAAACAGCGACATTTTTACTATAATTTGGTGCACAATTTCTACCCATTTGAAAATTTACACGCAATACACTTATATTTGAATTCACTGCCACCAAAATTACACGATATTACTCAAAAAACACAAAACATTTTAATAAAATAAAAATGTACGTTTCTTTTCGAAACAGCGGAAAAATTTTAAACAGGTTTTTGTTTACATGCACGGTAGGCCACAGCTTCAGCCATCAGTTATATCTCCTGACACTCATTTTAACTTCAGATATTCCTGAAATAATGTCCAGATCTATTTTCTTCAAACGCCGAGTGAACTAATTCGATTAGCTGCTTAGTTGAGAAGACTGGAATTAAAAGAAAAAGTGCTCGGAACCTTAACCGGATAACTCCTTGACCACAATAAAGATATTAAGCAGTAGGGATACTTCAAGTCCGGCCTAAGAATAGACCCGGGGATAGCGTAAAAGCCGAAAGAGATTACACCAGGGGACGGGCAGCAGCGTCTACCAGAGAAGGTTAGGTACTCAACACCAATACTGCGATCACCAATCCGCCTGCCTAGCGTAGTGACTATGGTAAATCCCCCATTTATAATCTATGGGTGAGGCCCCGTCCAACAATGGGCATCTAATGGCTGACGATGAAGTAGAAAACAGCGTTGTTTCTTCGTGGTTCCAGGGTTTTGTCCCATCAATGGGACCACGAAGGAGACATAATTCTCAAAATGTGTGGGCGCTTCGAATGCGGCTTTTTTCAGTGTCTCCGTCATTGTCATCATTAGTCGCTACACGTACACTGCTATACATAAGCCTTTCCCGTGTAACATGCACTAAGCGTGTAATATCTCGACGATCGATCGTGATCCGCCTCCATTTACCGCCTCTGCCTACGACTGTTACAATCGTCTGTGTGTATGTACTGCTAAGTATCTATATTGTGGATGATTTACTCTCTTCCTTGAGAATTGCTTTCATTCTATTACGTTCATGGTGTTAAAGGTTGAATGAAAAACTTAAAATACCGACAATAATTTATTTTAAAATTCATGGCAAATAACACAAGTTTTGTTGTTCCGCTCAATGTATAACATGGTTTTTGTAAAAGCATAACACTTACAACTGAACCTTCTTAAAAATGTACTAATAAAAAGATGTGTACAAAATGTATATAGGTACATATAGGTATATATAGGTACCAAGGTATTTTAATGAAAGAAAGATGGCAAGGCCGAACCATTTTTAATTGGTTTTATCATTCTAAAAGTAACGTGAAGTTGTCAAAAAAGTTGGGTCACAATCTACCAGGGACATCGCCATCCTTCTTTTATAAAAATAATGTTATCACAGTCATGTCAATCATTCTAAGGCAGGGGTTTTAAAGCTGTACTATTAAGCTTAAACATGAGGTGATCATGGACGAATTTTACGATAGGTACACAATATTATCTAAATAATATATAATGCAGGTATAAAGATGCCAAGTAACACATGCATTTTAATTTTATCTTTGCATAGAATGCACAATGTGACATTCTTGCACACATCTGAATAATTTAATCGTACCAAAAGGCTACCATAATTTTTAGGGTTAACAAACTGCGTGTGAGCATAGTAAGGTAAACAAGCTTACACATTATGAATGGATGCAAAAACATCAATACAAATTAAAAACACGTCGTCTGGATTAAGGGGTCGGGGAAGGATGAACTGCCCATGCAAACGTAATACTAAAATCATTTGTAATTCGAGCATATTTCCACCATATTATGCTATTATTCAGATTCGCATAGTATTTATCTAGGTTCCTAGATAGATTCTGTTTCAAAATACTAACCTAAAACGAAATTTAAGCGAATTCCATTTTTACTTGCGACTTTTACGACATGTTTTCATCTTATTTGTATCGTATTAAATCAACGTACTTTCTAGTATTCTGTGTTTAGGAACATAGCATATATTGTCAAGTTACAGAATAACAACAACATATGAAAAAAACATTAAGTTTTTATTCATAATTTTTGGTATTACGGAACACGACCTAATTTGATACAAATTCCGAACGGCTCGTACACCCATCGCGCATGCAGGGGGAGAGGCCCCGGTGCCAAATAGGGATAGCTGATTTAGACACTCGCTTCAAATTGAATTTGCTTGCGAATCGCAGGCTCCTTAATTGTTAATATAAGCTGGATATTTTCAACGCGCTAATTATTTTCGTAGTTATCACAATATCGGACGGTAATAGCGGAATTTTACAAACGTTGGTAGTTATTGTTCCGAGGTAATTTACGACGCCAATAACGGGTTTCATCGAGTAGTAATTATCTTTTGACAATAAATCAAATTAGATCGGTGTTGCGATACTGCGATAGAGCCATTGACCGGACGTTTTGAATTGGGAATGTCCCTTTGAAAAAGGTCAGTGGCGTAAGGACAGCTACACACGTTCGAGTCGGATGAACGCGCAATGGGAATAGGAATGAGATTTATGAATGAGCATTTGCATGCAATTACATGTCCGCATCATTTCCAATAGCTTAGTTTGATTTTAAATCCGAGATACACAATTGAAAAGTGACATAACTTCAGCACAAGTTAAGGTAAGTCCGTCAGCCCACTACAAAACGAAGTTTGGTCCTTATTTAGATATTAATAAATTCGAATCTTTTTAATTTTGTAGAGACAATCTAGCTAGACTTATAATATACATAAGTACCGAAGGTTCGTCGGTTACCCATTAAATTGCATAGACTCAAACTTCTGTGTTTTATATAATTTCCATAATCATCAGCCGTTATACGTCCACTATTGGACGAGACATCTCCCATAGTAGTACTCAGGTGGATGCTGCTGCCCATCCCCTGGTGTTCCCTTTGTCGGCTTTTACGATATCCACGGAGGAGACGGAGGGGTCTATTCTTAGGCCGTACACATCACGGCAATCTTTAAATCTGTGTGATTTGGAAAACATATATTTCTGGTTGTCCATATTGTCCATATTATTCAAAGGTTGTCTGGAAGAGATCGCTCTCAGCGATAAGACCGCCCATTGTACAAACGTATAGTTATAATTATGATTGTTTTAATGTTTTAATTTTTAATGTGGTGTGCAATAAAGTGTTTTCTATCTATCTATCTATATTATAATAAACCGATAAACCACGGGTCTAGATATTAGTTTATTGATCAGTGCCGGTCCGAGGGGAGGAGGTCGTAGGGGTGAAATTTTAATGGGATGAACTGTAGGTACTTAATTGCATATTCAGACTTACATAGCTTAGGTTTTGCGGTCAGGCATCGTAGGTAAACCCGGACCTAATGACAGTCCACACGGCCGACTGACACAATGGTTGGACAACTGGACAATAGCCGTAATTATACTATGCGGTAGAACTTTCTTTGAATTAGCTTTGTTCAACCCATGCCGAAACTGACTGTGTATTACTCCCTTTATTTAAAACCCGTTGCGACTGGCTCTGATTGTGATTTGAATAACATTCTGTATTTAAATTTTTGAACAGAGTTTTCATTGTTCGCTCGGTTTTCAGTTGACTCAGTATATACTTAAATAATCTGTTATACATTGTTCGAAACTACAAACATCCAGTCTTAATATTACATTAAAACGATCCTTATAAAATAAAACGTAACTAATTTATACAGCAACATCTTAAAACAATAATTTGATCAAAACATGATTTCTAAAGCTCAAATAGTAATTCTAAGCACAAATTGTGTTTATACAAGTCACGTGCGTACAAAGTATTAGGCTATATCGGCGCTGCGTAATCATGTTAAAATGATTGATTGAATAAAAATTCTCATTGAACATAATTATTTGAGCGAATGAGTAAATATTTTTTAAGAGCCGCTAGACATGTTTTATAAAATAATCCTCCTGTGTACAACAGCCCTTATTATTAATATAAAAATGAAGTAAAAACAGCTACAGAGAGACTAGACGATTCGTGGTTTTTAAGATTTTTTAGTGCATAACTTAATAGTATTTTCTTAAGTAGGTATTAAAATAATGAATAATCCAAAAATTTTAAGGGATAAACAGACGGACTAGCTCTTTTATTCTTTCGTTTATCGTTCAATACTACAAATATATGTTTTCTAAAATTTAAAAAGAATTATAGACAGTTACTAATGAACTGTTATCATCGGATGTAGCTTGACTAGCTGGCATTACTAGAGACAAAGTATTTCTACTTAAGTATTCGTGTATTTTAATAACACAAGGAAACGAATTTTTTCACTTAGGTATATATAGACATTACCTCGATTTTACGTACAATAAAAACCCGAAACTTTATTTAATCGTAAAAGATTTAAGGCTCTTGTGTGCATTGCCTTATTACAAAATCTAAATTGTTTTTTAGTAGATAAGAAAATATAAGGCCATTTTTCTTCCTTAGCACCGATACGTCTCATTTCTCAGTCTTACCCAACCTTGTTGAATCCTAACATTGTATCAGGGCCTGATCGGCTTAATCTCGCCTGCGTGATGACGTCACATCTCTCACAACTCGTATGACACTCATAGAATTTTTTTTTCTTCTGATACGTGACGTCATCTCGTGCAACGCGATTCTGCCGAAAATCCCCTCTTAGGGTGTTTCCACACCAATCGATCGATCATCGATCGACGGCATCGATCGATGGTAGAATGGATTAGTCGACGTCGATCGATAGTTTCTACAGACCAATCGATCGATTATCAATCGACGGCATGGATCGAAGGTAGAATAGATTAGTCGACGTCGATCGAGCTGCATGTTAGCTGATCAACGTCGACCGATGCCATCGACCGGCAATCGATCGATTGGTTAGTCGAACGGTATCCGTCGATCAATTAAAGCTACCACACCAATCGATGCCATCGATCGATTTGTGTAGTAACACCCTTATTTTGCCATTCTTAATCGCACTTAAACAATCCATAAAATATATATTTATCATAGACATCTTAAAACAATCATATCAAATTCTAGAATATTTTACATCATCATCAATCTGTTTACGTCCAATGCTGGGACAAGGCCTCCCCCATTAAATAAACTGGGGGGATTTGCCATAATCACCACGCTTGGCAGGCGGATTGGTGATCGCAGTTTGGTGTTAAGTACTCAGCCGGATGCTGCTGCCCATCCCCTAGTGTAATCTCTTAGTAATGCTTTTACTACATCTAGGGGAGCACCTCCTCCTAGTTTATTCTTAGGCCGGACACACCACAGCACAATAGTAAACATAGAATAACCAAATTATATATATTTTCCTCATATTATTATACATGTATACAACTAGACACAATATAATTAAAAACACAGAAATAGACAAAAATTATAAATTAAAGTTTTATAAAGTTTAAATTCTTAAAAATAAATTGTTCTCTAGATATCAGGACAATGTAAATAATATCATCTTTGGTTTTTATAATCAAACAATGCAACAAGCATTCTTATTGCACTATTCTCTCAGAATAAAATATCATATTAATGTTGCTACTGTCACGAACACGTGTAGTGCGTCAATTGAATAATTCGTAAATTCTCAATATTACATTGTTTCACCATTTTGACAATCAATAACACAGCATCATGGCTTCGCTACACAGGAGCGTACAGTAGCGCAACTCGGCAATCTTCGTTCGTGACTGACCGTCGCTTTTTCACTCGAAGGTTGCAGAGGCGCATTTATACGATGAAGTTATATTGTGTCTATATTATTATTACTAGGGGGGGCTAGCACGAATAACTAATGTTACCGAAACGATATGATTATAAATGTCAAATGTTGGTCAACGACATCGTTTTTTTTTTCTGAAGGACAAAATGCAGTTGGCCTCAGATGGCCGATGCTGCGTTACCGGACTTTTGGTGAGCGCGGAAGGCGCTCAACCGTTAAAATTAGGTTGGGGCAACTAGCGCAAGGGCACCACTTAGGTACGGACCTCGGCTTGGGCCGTTGCCAGATTGGGAGGAATAGGAAAACACCCCGGAACATGCTTGTACCGGTTTAGGCGTGTGGTACTGAAGGTACTTAATAGAGTCTTCGACCCCGCCGGCGGGGTCGCTGTATCTGTGTAGTGTTTCGTCGTGATTGGATGACGACGCCCCCCCGTTCGCGGCGGTGATTTCGTCATCCGGGTCACCAAGAACGTGTCTTGGTCGACGAAGGGACTCCAATGACATCGGGGTACCTTGAAATATTTTTATTGACGACTTCTGTGGCGCGGCGGATGAAGGTTCGCCTGCGACGCAGGAGGTTGCGGGTTCGATTCCTACCTCTGAACAAATATTTGTACGATCTGCAGATATTTGTTCAGGGTGTTCTGGGTATTTTCTATGTATAATAAAAAAATATCTATCTATGTAATGTATTGTATTAAGTATATCAGTTATCTAGTACCCATAACACAAACTCTGCTTACCTTGGGGCTAGATAATGTTGTGTGAAATGTCCAGCATTTATTTATTTATTTATTTATTGTTTTGTTAATATTTCACGTTTACGAGCGTCAAAGTAACGTTAGATATTCGTGCTTGGGCCTACCTCCTCTGGACAGTAGTGTGCGTCGCACCCCGTAAACCAGTGTGGTGAAGCCATTATCCTAAACCTACTTCATTAGCCCAGTTGAATCAGCTAGTATAGCAACCATAATTCATTTGCGGAGATAAAACTTCCCGTAAGAAATGTATGCATCAGGCACGGACTAATAGACCAACACAGAACTACTCTCATAACAATGGAGTTTGTTTTTTATAAAAGACGGAACTGGCTTTTGACCCACCAGAGCGGTAGCCCTAGCACATAAAAAATGCAATACCTCTTAGGTCACGTCCACCTAGGACGCGCCCTACTTGGCATTGGACTGCGTCCGTCAGCCTAAGACATAAAGATGAAAAGCCACATGTGCTTGTAATTTCACCGGCACCCATATTTTTTAAACCGGAACACAGCAATGCAATTATGGTGGTAGTACTTCCCCGGACCAATTCTTTCACAAGGAGCTCTACTACTAGCAAAATGTTTGTAATTCCACTTGATGCGTAAAATTTTCAAAATGTCTAATAAGCTACGATTCTTAAATAACGATAATATACTTAAAATTAAGTTGATTTAGCACTAAAATTGACTAAAAAAGTCATCCGGCAAGTACCATTGTCGTCCAAACACGTAAAACTAATTAACTAGAGAACATTATATAAAATAGCTTCGTAATGTACAAATTAATTGATTGCACAAATAACACACTTAGATTCAACTGAGATATGATTTGATTGCTTATTCATTTATATTTACAACATAACTTATTAATAACAGAACTAAGGCAAATGCTTCGAGGAACCACAAAAACACAATATAACACACTTTCTAGCAATATTTAGCAATGTTTTGTGCAATATAATTGACACCGTTTACTCTAGGACACAACAATTTATTTCGCAAAGTCGAAATTTGAACCAATTAACGCAGCAACGGAGAGCATTGAATTCTTTCAACACACTGGTTATTTTGATATAGGTCACGAAGCTATTTTCAACGCCACTATACCTCAATCTGGTCAGTGACCTCATGCAGAGTCCAAGAAAGAACAAGGAAAACGAACGAACAGCATATTTTTTTACATTTAGCTCACGTATTATTTATATTTATAGAAATATCACAACGAATCGAATTATATTTCGAATATTGTAGCTTTCTCTTTCACTGAGTACCATTTTCCGCGATACCGCGTGTAAATACGGTTTTTCTAATCGGTTTTTCTAATCTACAGAAGTGTGTGTGCGACGCACTATAGTAGCACCGCGTCAAACACAACCGTTCTGTATCGCCGCAAAAAAACAAGAAAAAAAAATGCAATCATCCAAAAACCAAAAACATATACGCCTACGTATAAAGCAGAGAAAGTGTTAAAAGTTTTTTAAAACTCGTACAAATCTGTTGTACACTTGACAAACGCAATACGACAACACGGAACTCTTTTCTAGGTCACTGACCAAAACAGAAACAATGACGAAACTTGGCATGGTGATAATGACGAACAAACCAGAATGTCTATTTGTACTCGTCCATAAACTGCTTGCACTTGAGTACGAGATCTATGAACTTGGGGCGAAGCTTCGGCTCCAGGCTCCAGCAGTCCTTCATGAGATGCCGGAATATCTCGGAGGGACAGCCTTCCGGGATTTGGAAGCTAGAACAAAGTTTTAGTTATTAACTAGCTTGTGCCCGCGACTTCGTCTGCGCAGGATTATTATTTCGAGTAGCTTATATTAGCGTGGCGTAGAAAAGAACTGATATTTTACTTTTTGTAGGACTATTTAAGATAAACATTTCCATCATTACATATGTGTAACTCTAGCGGTTTTGGCAGTGCTCGCCAGAATAGCTCGCAAATGGTAGATTTTTTCCTACTTACTTGACACTTATCGTCATATTATGGACAATTCACACAATATCTTTATAAATTGTAGCCTATGTGTTATTCTGATGTATAAGCTATATTATTGTACTGTTTCATTAAAATCCATTCAGTAGTTTTTAAGTAGTTTTTCGTGGAAGAGTAACAAACATCTATCCATCCATCCCTCCATCCATACTTACAAACTTTCGCGTTTATAATAGGATTAGTAGGATTAATAGGATATCCAAATATATTAAACAACTAGCGGCTCGCTCGCGAATTCGTTCGCGTGGTCCAGTCAATAAGTGGTAAATAATTTATAGTCTGTTCTGATGTATAACCTCTGACGACCAATGTGGCGCTGCAGGCGAGTAGCAGGCTGAGATGCGGGAGGTTGCGGGTTCGATTCCCGCTGCGGAACAAATGTTTTAATGATATGGTACTATGGTACTCGTAGTTCCTGATACCCACGACACAGGAAATCCTAGTGTGGGATCATGGCTACGTTTGTGACTGTTGGGTGTTATGTTACGTCATGCATTCAAAAAAATTTGGTATACCTACAATTGATTTGGCTTTACCAGAAGGATTGGACCACATCTGTTCACCCGGAACCGCATTTTATCCGTTTACGCCTCGACCATTCTCATTTCGCTTCTGTGCGACAGAAACGTATAGTTATGAGAAATTGAGGTTTCGGGCGAACAGGTGCTCCTACCCTAAAAGCGGTTTCGCACTACGTCCGATCCGAGTCCGATCCGTATCCGTGAAAATTCGGATGAACCGGATTGATGGAGAAATCGGATGACGGAAGCCGGATCTAGTGCGTAAACTACCATAGAAATAGTTCTACGACTACTCCGGACCGTACTTTCACGGGTTCGGATCGGATTCAGATCGAACGTAGTGCGAAACTAGCTAGTAGCGCTCTTACGGTATTATTAGATCTAAAAACAAAAAAAAAGTATCGGTTTACGCCTCGAACATTCTCAATTCGCACAGACTTGTATTACAACTTTGTATTGTATGACCTTAGCGAGCATTACGTGTCCCACAGCTGGGCAAAAGCCCCATGTCCACTCACTCAAGTTACTCAGTATTTTTTATTGGTACTTACCAGGAGGCGCGTTCCCGGGGCCGTTCGTCGTCGAACTTGGGCACCTCCTGCCGCGCGCGCGTGAATATCTCCCACGCCGTGACGCCATACGACCACACGTCACTCTTCGTCGTAAAGTGCCACGGCGCCACCGCCGATTCAGGGGCATACCTGTACATACAGTAATCTCATTAATATCTACACACTAACCCCCTTATTCATAATCATTTTTGAAACCTATTTTAGTTAAAAAATGTTTTGTCTTGTTTAGACATATGACATTTTACATCAGAGAGAACAAGACAAAAGCTATTTTAACTAAAATAGGTTTAAAAAATGATTATGAATAAGGGGGTAAGAATTAGAAAATTATAATTAGAAACAAAGAATTAGAATTAGAAACTTATAATTAGAATAATAGAGTTAGAATAAGAATTAGAAACTTTCAATTAGAATTATAAACTTAGAATAAGAATTAGAAACTTAGAATTAGTGCACAATACACCCCACAGTGGGACGTCAGTACAGGTCTTAACGCCCACACTTAGAATTAAGAATAACTTAATTCAGACCTTAAAAACTTATTCATCATCAGCCGGTGGAAGTCCATGACAAATGCAATATCTCTAAAAGATGAAATGTCTCATGTGCCTGTAACTATACCGGCACCTAAAACCCTTCAAACCGGAACACAGCTATGCGAACACTTCTGCTTGGCGTTAGATATAGAATAGGTAGGTATGGTGTTCGTACTTCCCCAGACGAAATCTTTCACAAGAAGTTCTAATACGAACAAAACTAAGGTGACCACAGAATAACATAACATACAACAGTCACATACTTCCTTCACACATTCCTGATCCCACACTGGGATTCCCTGAGTCTTGGTTATCAGGAACTACGAGTACCACATCAACCAGACCTGGAGCAAACATTTGAAGATCATGCAAAAATTTGTCCTGCAGCGGGAATCGAAGCCGCACCTTTCGCGTCTCAGTCGGCTAATCGCCCGCTGCATTGCAGACGTCAAAAAAATGTTAAGTAGTTTCCAAGTTTTGACAGAGACTCACCAATTGACAGGCAATAGCCGCGCAGTTTTGAGTCTATACGCGTCCTCTTCTCTGGGAATGATCCGCGCGAGTCCAAAGTCCGATATCTTCACGTGATACTTGTTCACGACGAGGATGTTCCGTGTGGCAAGATCACGGTGCACCACATTCTTGGCCGATACGTGGTCCATACCCTAAAAAACAACAAATATGAACTTTCAATTATATTGCTGGCACATAGTAATTAATACAGCTTTTTTTGTAAAAGAGTTCGTCCGGAGAAGTACATTTATCTGCCACTTAGCAGTAATGTGACCATTGCTGTTTCGATTTGAAGGGTACTACTTTTTGAAGTACTTGTTCTTGTTGGAAGTACAAGAGATATGTGACCAGATTGAGGTATGGTGGCTGAAAAGGGTATTGTGACCTATGTTTGAATAACCAGTGTGTTGAAAGGACTCAGTGCTCTCTGCTGCTCGTTAATTGGTTCAAACTTCAGCTTTTCGCGAAATAAATTGATGTCTCCTAGAGTAAACGGTGTCAATTATATTGCACAAAACATTGCTAAATATTGCTAGACAGGGTGTTATTTTGTGTTTTTGTGATTCCTCGAAGCATTTGCCTTAGTTCTGTTATTAATAATTTATGTTGTAAATATAAATTAATAAGCAATCAAATCATATCTCAAGTTGAATCTAACCTTCCTATTCATAAACAATATTTAAACCTTTGATAGCTAAAATCTCAGAATAACTTTATTCTGAGGCTAAAATAGCTTTTTTTCTTGTTTTGGCGTATGTCATTTTACATCAGAGAGAACAAAACTAAAGCTATTTTAACTAAAATAGGTTTCAACTGATTACGAAAACGGGAGTAAGTGTGTTATATGTGCAATAAATGAATTTGTAATTACGAAGCTATTTTATAATTTTTCTTGATATTGAAGTAGTTTTACGTGTATGAAAGACTTTTTTGGTAAATTTTTGTGCTAAATCATTAAATTTGGTTGCCTTAGATCAAACGTGCAAACGCGAGCGAAGCGACCTATCTTACTTCAATTCAGAGTGACACCTACGCGCATATTTCACGTGCTCGTCCGAGCTGTGGTCCCGCGAGTAGCCGAGGACAGAGTGCACGATGAGAGATATCACGTTTTTTTTTCATACTACTGCGTAAGCAATCAAGCATACGACCCACCTGATGGAAGCCTATGGACGCCTGCAACACGAGAGGCATCACACGCGCATTGCCTTCTCTTAAACAACTTTAAAACGCCCTATTTGAAGAACCCCATCTATGTGTATTTCAGGTACATACCGTGGCAATATCTTTGGCGTATTTAAGCAGGTGTGAGATGCGCAGCTTGTCTCCGCTGAACTTGAGGTAGTAGTTGAGCGAGCCTTCCTCTAGGTACTCCATCACGATGAGCACATCCGAGCCGTGGTCCCACGAGTAGCCGAGGATCTCTACTATATTGATATGTTGCAGCGACTGTCAAACAAATACACTGTTTATAGTGCGACCATATTATCCGTACGGCTAGCACAGGCTGACTAAGTACTACCAAGTCTCTAGCGAGACGACCGCAACAGTTAACATTGGCCAATGAGATCGGGGTAGCTTGAAATCTCTGTAATTCGATTGGTTAATATTTGACATGCTAGCATGCATTTATTTTATTTTATTTTACTTTATTGGGGAAAACAAACAGTTGATACATTAGGATATTACTAAATAACATTGTTTATATAAATATTAGTAAATGTACAACCCACGACGTTATCCAAGGATTACTAAAAAAGATTACGAGGTTGTTGTTGTTTCGTAAGTTTCCTGGTAGGTAATACATTTATTAAGTATGTGTGTGTGTACGTGGTTTATATTTTGCACGTTTAGTCATTCAACATATTTTTAACTATAGTTTTAAATCTAGGTTTGGACAATAAGAATAGATCGATGTCAATAAAATTGTTATTGTACATGTCGACGATGCGACGTAAAGGTGAACGCACGCCAGCATTAGTATGATACCTAGGAGAGTGGAATAGGCGGCGCACACGCACGGCACGTTGATGCACAGAACGGGGCACTACATAAGACAGACATAGACATTTGGCATGCATACGGTGCAATATGTTTAAGAGCCCCCCCCCCCCCACCCCTCATACCGATACCCATACCATATCAAAACGAACGAAACTCTTTCCATTCATCACCAATACAACATCCTTACAATAGTATAATATCATATCAGGATAATACAATATCATTATCCTATAACAAATCAAATCAAATCAAAATAATCTTATTCATTGAAATCACAAGGATCATTTTGAATCGTCTCCAAGACAAATACTTATTTTTTTAATCTTGGAATAGTCCAGCACGATCGCGTGAAATAAGTAAAATCCATAAACAAGGCCGGGAACGCATCTTGTTTGCAAAGCAACTTTATAATAGATTTTTTAATTTCTTCGCATAAGTGATGAAAAGTAAAGTTTTTAACTCAGGTGTAAAATATCAATAACACCCTCGAACTAAAAGCGAGTAAAGATACCGTTTACTTTTCTCGTTTAAAAAACCAACCTCTCTATTATTTGACTACATGAGTAGGAAATCACTATACTTAGTAGAAAGTTACTAGAAAATTATACTATTAGACTAGCATTTGCCCGCAGCTCCACCCGCGTGTAACTTAAATACTTACACGGATTTTCTAGGCACTAAAACCTTCGTTAAATTCCCTACTCGACAGGGAAAACTGCATAAAAACTAGATGCCTAATTACCGTAATCATTTTAAAACCACACAGAAAGTTGACCGAATCTAGATTGAACTTTAAATTGACTGAAAACTGGTATTCTGCTAGGTATTAAGCCTATATTCGATTCACGGCGATCGTATGTTAGAGTAGGATAGTGATATATATCATAGGAAAGAGTGTAGAGAGACGCGTCTATTATGCTAGAGTTCTAGGTAAAATTCTCGGAAAACCTTCACCTGGATTGCTAATTAATCATAAGCGTTCATGTTTCGGTCACATTTCGATTTAATCACATTTCCGGTATTGTCAGTTGAGAAAATACCATTTGTGACATTTATGACATCGACACTAGATTGGAAAATGGTCCGAACATAATTTTGAACATTTTTTATTATGAGAATTAGGCTTCAACAGAAATCATTTTCCAAAAAAAGACAAAATAATAACACAAATAGTGTTCGAGCCTGGCGGTCGCCTATCCAAATACTGTCTCGCAGATGCTTATAGCCTCCCTTTGATTTTACATTCGATTTTTCCCTCGAACTTCCTACACAAACATCGCTCTATAGCTCCCTGACCAAACAAGTACGATGTATAAGGTAAGTATAAGTATGATTATGATAGGATGTAAATAGTTTAAACGCTTTAACGAAACCAAATGTTTTATTTAAAACTCATTCTACTAACGTTACATTTGAAAATACCATTTTCGCAATTATATCTGAAATCCAATCCAAATTGCTACTGATAGGTACCATATAATCGAAGTAACTGAAGTGCGCACCAACTTCCCCCATCTGGCAGTTCAGTTCCGTGGGGGCCCTAGAGGTGACCCCCACGATCCCCGAGGCGTGAAGCACTGGCCCACCCGAGTCTCCGTGGCACACCGCCGAGCGCCGCCCGCACTCCTGTACCGCGCACACGAAGGGGTAACTGGTTGCTAATAAATGGGCGTATTCTTCCTCGCATCTGGACCACATGGCGTCTACTATTTGCAAGGGCTTTACGGCCAGCGTGTCGTTCATGGCGCCTTTGTCATTGATCATTCCATAGCCACTGATGATGACTCGCTGTCCGTACAATGTGTGGTAGTCGACCGCGCTGAGCCGCGCGTATTTGCTCAGATGTATCGGCTGCGTAGTCAGCAGCGCCAAGTCGTCAGCCATTATAGGGTGGAACATAGGCCGTGCCGAAGGAAGTAGTGTAAATAGCAAGACTTCGCTGAATTTGTCATCTATCGTAGGTCCAGTTCCGTGTCTTATAACGAATTTTATTACGTTTTGGTAGTCATTGTTACCGAGGTTTGGATCTACACATGCCTTGGATTCACAGCAGTGAGCGGCAGTTAACGTCACAGTGGGCGTAAGGACGGACCCCGAACACAAATGCCAGTAGATGGTAGGCTTCGCAATACCTTTGTAGTTGACAGTAAACGAGCACTGATAACTCACGATGTACGGGAACTCGCCGGGTCGCACGTCACGTCCCCCCTTCATTCGTAAAGAACTTTGAACGCGAGCTCCCAAACACATACACGAAGATACTAGGACAATAATGGTGTAGATGGGAAACATTTTGTTCGAATAGAAGTATACGTATCCATGTCGTTCTACCTTAGAACGATTTAAAATAAAATAAAAATAGTTATATTGCATTCAATTTTGATATAAACATGTTTATTACTTTCTAGTAACACGTTAGTTGCAATGCAATAAACATTAAATTTACGTAGTTGAGGCAACTTTTCACTTAGGTACTAGCTGTACGCGTGATTTCACTCGCCTCGCATGAAATAGTAATAACTAGCTGCGCTTCGCGGTGTCACCCATGTGAACAATGATGAAAATAAATAATGACAATGATGAAAAGTAGCCTATGTGTTAATCCAGAGTATAAGAATTTCACTCAAATCCGTTCAGCCGTTTGAGCGTGAAGGAGTAATAGTACATACTCACAAACTTTCGCATATACTATGTTAAATACACATAATTTTACACGTTTAGGTCTTAAATCTATACTAGTCGATGCATTCAGCCTGCATGCAGGCGTACAAATATATAAATGTAGATGCAGGTAGATAAAGTCGCCAGCTAGCAGTAGCTATCTATCATATGTATAGAATTACTAGTGGAACGCCCGATAATCCGTTCGCGTAGTGTTTTTACAAAAAACTTGAACAGCCCGCTGCACCCCCTTAGGGGGGAAATTCGTATGCACCTGTACCCTTAAATTTCAGGTCTCTAGAACTTACGGTTTATAGTGCCTTGATTGTGAGTCAGTCGGACAGTCACGCAACAATTTTATTTATTGATAGATCTATAAGCAAGGATGTTCTGCAAACTTTTGTTTTTTATTTGGTCTGGGTTATATGGTACCATGGTACTCGTAGTTCCTGATATCCACGACACAGGGAATCCTAGTGTGGGAACAGGACTACGTATGTGACTATTGGGTGTTATGTTATGTTATTGACTCCAGGGAGTACTGTGGCTCCGCAGTGTCCTCACTCACCGACCGCTCGGTGAGTGCTGGTGAGTGAGTCCAATAATAAAATAATGTTGGGGTAATAGCGTGCCCTGCTGCTTTATTATTTGAGCCCTTTGAGCTGCGCGAATCGTATCGCGCAAACCCTTTGAGCCGCAGGGTTACTGGAAACCCAAAGCAAAGCCAAAAAAAACAAAACCCAGAACCGGTTTCAACACAGAGTACTGGCGGCCCGATCGGGCCGTAACGAGCCGGCCGTAGTCGGAAAAACGCGGCCCGCTCGGGCCGAAACGAGTCTAAGGGTGGTGATACAGACACAGAACGTTGCCTTAAATATAGAGAAGTGAAACTTTACTACTAGTGATGAACATACCTTCATAATCTCCAATTCGTTTTTAAAGTCTTCATACAGAGTGCCGTTTCTCTCGGACGCCTGTCGAGTCAACTTCTTCACAGCAACTTCCTTCCTCTGAGATTCTTGGTTATCACGCTCCATCCAGCCTTTGAAGACATGGCCGTAGTTGCCCTGTTCAACAAGGAGATTAATAACATAGCTGGCACCTCATGTTGCCTTATCAAAACTGTTTAGGGGACGTTCATAATATAACATAACACCCAACAGTCACAAACATAGTTCTGACCCCACACTAGAATTCCGTGTCGTGTGTTTTAACTTTAAATGTATCAGGAAACCACAACACCCAGACCTGGAACAAATATTTGCAGATCATGCAAACATTTGTCACGCAGCGGGAATCGAGCCCGCACCTCTTGCGTCTCAGGCGGCTACTCGCCCTCCGCGACATCGAGGTCATTAATTATGACAACCAAACAGCCCCCATGTTTGATCTACGTGAGGGTTTCGGACGATTATCAACACATCTCATAATAAATACAAGTCAAGGTCTTCTTAAAATCTCACTAAATCTCACGAGCGGGTTCAAAATTATAAAAAAAAACTCCTTTATTTTATGACTATCTCTTTAATGAGATATCTGATTTAGTATTGAGCCTTGTTCTAAACGGGAAGCGTTATAGTGTGTTTCCTAATATTTTTCCCAATAATACTGGTGAAGTAACTCTCAGAATTAGCAAGTTGAAGTGGCAATGGGCAGGCCATAAAGCCGCCTAAGGGTTTACACCAGGGCAGCAGCATCTACCTGAATAAATCTAACACCAATACTGCAATCACCAATCCGCCTACCAAGCGTGGTGATTAGTCTACCGGCTGATGAAGATGAAGAGTGGCGACCGCAAACTAGACGACGCTGTGTAGGAAGACCTCGATGGACCAACTACATTTAAGGTAGCAGGAAGTCAGTGGGTGGAGGCTGCTCAAGCCCGTTCGCCGTGGCATTCTATGCAGGCTTGTATTTAGCGGAGGACCCGCGACTCGATGGACACCATGAGCCGTGACGCTGCGCCCGCGCAGTCATCGCTCGGCTCGTCGAGGCCTGCCTCAGCGCAGGCGAGGCTGCTAGTGGTGTCACGTGGACTACATGCAGTCTACTCACGCTGCCTATCTTCTTGGTGATGGTGACGAGGTAAGTCTTGCCCTGCGACACGATGGACTCCATGAGCCGCGGCGCTGCGCCCGCGCAGTCGTCGCTCGGCTCGTCGAGGCCTGCCGCTGCGCCGGCGAGGCTGCTAGTGCGGCCGGCGGGGTCGTTGCGGAGGGCGTACGCTAGAGCGTTCATGCTCTCCAAAGAATTCGAGCTTTTGTTGTCTGCAAACTGTGGTTTATTGACATAAAAAATAATGTTACAAACATCTGTGAAATCCCTGACTCCTAAGCTAGGTTCGATGACCTGTGTTACAGAAGTCAGTGTCTTCTCCCAATAATGGCACAATTTATGAAGAATATGCTTTTTAATCATTATTGCCACTCAGTGGAACCCTGCGACTACGAGATGGCGTTATGGCAGATCGAAAGAGATAGAGATAATCAGATAATAAACGGTATTCGCATCGAAGCGATTCTATTTCTACAGTCCGACGACCTCTGTGGCGCGGCGGGCGAAGGTGCGCCTGCGACGCAGGAGGTTGCGGGTTCGATTCCCGCCTCGGAACAAATACTTGTACGATCTGCAGATATTTGTTCAGGGTGTTCTGGGTATTTTCCATGTATAATAAAAAATATTGTATTGCATTAAGTATATCAGTCATTTAGTACCCGTAACACAAGCTCTGCTTAGCTTGGGGCTAGATGATGTTGTGTGAAATGTGTCCAGCATTTATTATTATCATTTACAACAAAACTTGCGAAGATTAAGTAATAGTTACTACGTAATATAATAATAGTGACAGATGCGACTGACACAAGATTATATTGTAATTTAATCGTTTTTAAAATTACATAATTGAGCCTCTCTATAAAAGCTAGAGATACGTTAACAACTCCTTTTTGATAGTTTCAGTTTTATTTTATCACCTATTATCATCATTTTGACGGCCTCTGTGGCGTGGCGGGCGAGTAGCCGGCTGAGATGCGAGAGGTTGCGGGTTCGATTCCCGCTGCGGGACAAATGTTCGTATGATCTGCAAACATTTGTTCCGGGTCTGAGTGTTATGGTGCCATGGTACTCGTAGTTCCTGATACCGACGACACAGGAAATCCTAATATGGGATCAGAACTACGTATGTGACTGTTGGGTTTTAAAATTACAGAATAGGACTGTTTGTACTGTTGGCTTTTACGACATCCACGTGAGGACACGGCGGGGTCTATTCTTAGGCAGGAGATATCATTTAAATTACTTACGGGATTGTCATATGAATCTGACAGAGTTCCATTTGTAGATAGTACACTGCTGTCCGAAATGAGAGATTTGTTGCTGCCCGCGTCACTGAGCTCACTCGGTATGAACCTGTCACCTAAACATTAATATTAGTCACTTCGATTGTACTTCTGATAAGTTTTCACAAAATGTCACGTCGAAAATAATATTCCTTTTGCTAAATGTTCCATATGATTCGCAAAATGTCCCTTCTCAAAAATACCCCATTCGCACCTTTCGTTAACTTTCTTAGTCAATTGTCTCCTACAAACCTCTAAAAACCCATTCAAACTCATCAAATGATGAAATTGAAAGTTGGTTTTCGCAAAATGTCACGTCGAAAAATAATGTCCCATTCGCTTATGGCCCCTTCGCAAAATGTCCCTTCTACTAAGAGTCCCATTTGCTAGATGTACCTTTCTTAACATGTCCCAATCTACTATAAACAACTAAAAACCCCTTCAATCTCTTAAAAATCCGTGGATAGTGGAAGTTCGTTTTGTAAAACTGTATATGTTATTATTTTATTAGTATCCGCCCACAGCTTCGCTCGCCCAAATAAAAAGTAGCCATGTGTTAATTCAGGCATGAGCTATCACTCTACTCAATTTCATCTAAATCGGTTCAGCCGTTACGGCGTGATTTACTAACTACATAATAAATACATTCAATGTCTCGCATTATTAACATTAGTAAGATGAGAATTTGCTGGTCTAACACTTACTTGAAACTGTGTCCGTGTGTTCCATGTGATCGAGCGATATCTTTGGTTCTTCATAATCGTGGATGGGGACGTATTCTGCAAAATACATGTGTGGAGTTAGCACGAATATCAAACGGACTCTAGACGATAGTCGATGTCAAATAAAGGCCAATGACATCACGAAAACTTGAAGTCTTTGTAATTAGATTGGTTAATATTTGATATTAACGATCGTCTCGCTAGGATCTCGGTAACGGTAGATGTTACCGACTCCACAAAGGCCCAAGCACAAATATCTGTCGTTATCAAGACGCTAGTGAGACGCTAGTAAATGTCAAATTGTAACCAATGTAATTGTAAAAAATGCAAGCCAAAGCAATGTCACTGGCCATTATTTGAAAACGACTATAGTCTCGCTAGCGTCTCGTATTCCAAGGTTACACCACTTTACTACAGTATATATACAAATTTACTTCATAACTTTATAAACTACTAGCATTTGCTCGCGGCTCCGCCTGCGTGGAACCACTATTGGTTCCGCCCGCGTGGAACCTCTATTATAAATTATAGCCTATATGTTATTCTGATTTATAAGCTACAATACTGTAAAGTTTCATCAAAATCCATTCAATAGTTTTTGCGTGAACGAGTAACAGACATCTGCCGCGGATCTCACTCGCTCTGAAGACTCTCGATGAGGATTAAAGACTGTTGGTACCTTCACCAACATATCGCTATGTTAAAGAATTTTCCAAATCGGTTCATAAACGCCGGAGATATGAGGCAACAAACATAAAAAAAAAAATAAAAAAAATAAGTGATTAGTGAACATTTAAAACTGAAGGTGTTTTAATAAACCGTGTTTATTAGTACCGGCGTGTTTTACCTCTATGCAGCATGTGATTCATGTCCCGCATGATTTCCTGCGGTCGCAGCGGGTCGGGCTGCCAGCACTGCCGCATCAGCGCCCACACCTCGCTCGGGCACCGCGCCGGCCGGAGGAGCCGGTCACCCATCTCGTAACTCTAATAATAATAATAATAAATGCTGGACATTTCACACAACATCATCTAGCCCTAGGACACACGAGGATGTCCACCAATAGGGATAAATGGCGAGATATCGTGAGGCGAGCCACATCTGCCCCCAACAACAATACTTCATGACAACCACGACCACTCTATCATGAGTGTAACGACTGAGAAGAAGATCTAGCCCTAAAATAAATATAGCTAGTAGAGCTTTTTTGTAGTAGAAAAAGAGTGTATGCCTCAAGGATGACGGGCGCAGTGAAATGCCAAGTAGGACGCGTCCTAGGAGGACGTGACCTCAGACATATTGCATTTGTAATGGGCTGGGGTTACTCCTCTACTGCGTCGCCCAGTTCGTGGTCGCCACTCAAGAACCTTTATCCCCCAACGGTAATTCTGAGAGCTGCACAAGACCGTTCGTCGTAACATTCTAAGGGGGAGGCCTATGTCTAACAGTGGACTTCTACAGGCTGATGATGATGATGATGATGATGATGATGATGATGATGATGATGATGATGATGATGATGATGATGATGATGATGATGATGATGATGATGATGATGATGATGATGATGATGTTAGGTGATTTTACTTTCGATTGCTTTGGCGCGTATTTGTACACCTGAATTTTATTGAATTAAATAGCATTCATATTATTTTCAAAGCAGTAATTTCTGGTTCCGTTAGAAACCGATCAACACCTTTGACATTATAGGCACATGAGTATTTTCATCTGAGGGTGGCGGGCGCAGTTTAATGCAACATAGCACACGTTCTCCGTGGAAGAGGTATTACTACCTCACCTGACAGTTCCGTAACTCATTCAAATAGAATAACTTACCCTAGCAGTCAGTACAGGATTGGTATCAGTAGGCAGCTGTCCGTACGAGAAGACTTCCCACAGCGTGGTGGCGAACGCCCAAATGTCACCCACGACCGATCGCTTCGCGAGACTCATGTCAGAGAAAAACTCCACCGGCATCCAATGAACACTAAAAAATAAATAAATATATCATCAGATCACCAGCCTTTAGACGTCCTCTGTTGAAAGGAAAGAAAATGCTAAACCTTGAGGTTAAGCCATGTTTATAAATGTTAGGGAAGATAGCGACCGAATTCGCCTTCAAATAATTATATAACTTTTTTGTTGAAAATTTTATTTTTCAAAACAAACTTTTGTTAAATTATTGATCGGAATCGTGGGCTTATCAAAATGAGCCCAAACATTGCTAGGCTACTATTAATCATCGAGAAGTTCCGTTGTCCACCTTCCGTCTGCAACATCAGATCAGCTCGCCGTCACCATAATATTGTAATGTCATCTGAACTTGACTTAGTATTTTTTAAACTCTCGCTTTAGAACACATATTTATTAAGGTAACACGCGATAAATACCCGTGACAATATAATAAATATGTGAACTTGACTTGTTTGTTGAGTGGAACTGCGTTCCAAATTCACTTTCAAGATTTGTCCCACACTAACTAACATACATACTAAGATCAAGTTAAATAAAAGCTTTTAAAAACTATTATCATCAAAAATTATTATTAAAAAAAAAAAAAAAATGTTTATTTCTTTAACTTATAATAAAATATACATACAGGTTTTGGAATCTCCTTTTAAGCAGATATATATGCTTGTGTTAGGAGATCCCGCTCTTCAATAGCCATTTAAAAAGTAAAAAACTAAAAGTACATAAACATTTGTAAAAAGAAAACAAGATAAAATAAAATAAAAGTAAAAGTGCACAAAAATTGATAAGAACCTACTTAAAAAGTGTAAGGAAATATGTGTGGGTGCGGGTGTGTTTGTGGGTGTGTGGGCTCGTGTTTATGTGAGTGGCACTCCTGCTACCACCAGTCTCTTAAGAGTCTGAGTCTGAGTATTATTATTATCATTAAACTATTATTATCTGGTCTTAATGAGGTTAAACCTAGGAATGAATTAGGTTTTTGATGTGCAAAGCGAGGAGCTCAGTTCTGCTTTGAGTATAGTTATGTATATGTTTATAAGTACATGATGAGCGAAGCGAGCCGCATAAATAACAGAACATGAGTAACAAAGGGCTGATTCGTAGTTTGGCATGTGAGGTTTGCTTGTTCATGGTGTCATTGTTATCTTGTTTTGTAGGACAGTATGTCAGTTGACGTATGGCCCTGAAAACGTCTTTGTGGCCATTATGAAAGAACCAATGCGAAGATAAGATTGAGCAGCACAGAAGCTGCTTTCAAGTGACGTAAGCATCTTAAATTCAGTGTGTGAGAGAAGCTAAACCCCAGCAGCCGCCTGCACCCAACGTGCAGTCGCCACCGAGAGGTCCCACACCGCTGGCCAGACTGACACTTTCTAAAGTATTATACAGTGATGTTGATACGTACTCATGATGCGTGTAGTTCCGAAGCGTGGGTCCGGATAGCTTCACCACAATGCGGTCGGCGTCGATCGCGGCCACAAGTAGCCGCCTGCACCGAATGTACCCGTGCACCACGCTCGCTTCCGAGAGGTCCCACAGCGCACGGGCCAGACCCGCCGACACTTTCTTGAGGTGAAGTGGTTTGATTTTGTCTTCGTTCTCTCTGTGGAGTAGACATTTTAGATATATTAACCTGTTGGTTAGTTTTATTTATTTATTTCCAAATTAACGATGGTATACGCTTGCGCTCCATGTTCGCTAATGGCAATTGATAACTTTTCATTCAAAAACCGACTTCCGCCATTGTATTCGACTAAATATGTATATGGAAGATATTTTGATGATGAAAAAACCAGAGTGGTGAAAGGATTAAATCACCAAAAGATACTTTCTGAATGCTTGATTTGTTGCTGAAAGTACCAAAATCGCTATATAATTATACTATATGTATATTATGTATGCCTATAATATTTTAAGAGTTCCTTCAATTCCTCATGGATTCCATCATCTGAACTGGATTCTGAAAAAAACGGGACCAATCTGGAAGTATATCTATTCAAATAAAAAAAAAGACTTTTCCAAATCGGTTTATAAACGAAGGAGATTACCTCATATCTCCTTCGTTTATACACCGATTTGGACAAACATAAAAAATAAAAATAAAATACAACCGAATTGAGAACCTCCTCCTTTTTGTGAAATCGATTGTGTTATATGGGTGGGTATGGGCTTCAAATTCTAATTCTAACTCAAAATGGGGGAGATAAGATCTGCACTGACTTCCCGCATTGGGGTGTATTGTGCATTGTCCCCCTGCTAACCCTACTCCTTAAAATAACGGAGAAGGACTCTGGGTTGATGGCAGCACTGTTCCAGTGTCCTCCCTGAGTGTGAAATGGAAGAAGTCAAACAGGACTCTATCAGCTCCTGGAGTCCGGTTTTTTTCCTGGCTTCATTTGTGGCCGTGCAGTCCAATATCACATGCTCCACTGTCTCCTCCTCTGGGTATGGGCTTGGTCATACTCTTCTATTTTGACCACCTTTGCGGCGCGGCGGGCGAGATAGCCGGCTGAGATGCGAGAGGTTGCTGGTTCGATTCTGGCTGCGGGACAAATGTTTGTATGATCTGCAAATATTTGTTCCGGGTCTGGGTGTTATGGTACCATGGTACTCCTAGTTCCTGATACCCACGACACAGGGAATCCTAGTGTGGGATCATGACTACATATGTGACTGTTGGGTGTTATGTTATGCCTATGTCCAGCAGATGGTCTTCTGTATGCTGATGATAATGATGATGAAATTGCACTGAAAAACACACCTGAGGTAGTCATCGAAGGGTCCATACGGCAGGTACTCCAGCACCATCGCAGTTGGTGAACTCAATGTTACACCGTACAACCGAACTATAGAACTAGATTGCACGCACGCCCATTTGCTAGCCAAGTCTACGAAATCCTGCAAAAAAAAACCATCATAAACTAACCTGAGTTATGCAAACGAAAGACGAGCTATTGAATGCCTTGGTTCAGAAAAAAATTAAGAACAAAAGAGATAACTAAAATTCTTTCAAAATCAGTAACAAACCTTTTTTTTACCCTGCCGTAACACAGATAAAATCTAGCACGGAGGGTACGTTTTTGCAATACAGGAAACCACCTTTATTGTAAAAGGAAGCTAAACTTCGGTTAACATTATTTATGTTCCTAATGTAATATTTATAGTTCTGAGCAACATTTTGCTGTCTCTACAATTACAAAGATTTTTACTCCTAAATTTGTAATAAATTATCTTTATCTTTATCAGAAGATTCACTTCTCCATCAGCTGGTAGATATCCAATGCTGAACGAGGCTTCCCCATAAACGGGGGGATTTGCCTTAATCACCAGGCTTGGCAGGCGGATTGGTGTTAAGTATTCAGACGGATGCTGCTGCCCATCCCCTGGCGTAATCCCTTAGTCACCTTATACGGCATCCATGGGAGGAGTTGAAAGAGTCCTATTCTTAGGCCGAGACCACCACGGCAATGAATACTTTAGTCAATAATAGTTTTATTTTATGATATAAATTAACTGAATGGGGGACACAAGCACTCCCCCCCAACCCCGAGCCGAACGAGCCGAGAGGAGCGAGCTCAGAGACGCAGTGCGAGGAGGGACGCGGCGGGAAGGTAGCGCGGATCCTATACCCACCCTGATGAAGACCCTCAATTAGGGTCGAAACCTGTTGGTGCTACCACCAACATATCGGTACGTGAAAATTTCCCGTTTTACAAAATGAATAAATTAACTGGTGGGGAGTAATATCATCATCATCATCATCAGCATGTAGTAATCCACTGCTGGACAAAGGCCTCCCCTCTAGAATACTAAGCGGCCGCGCTATTGAAAATGTCTTTGGTCCTATCGATTTTGGTGGTGAGCTCAACGCCGCCATTGCTTTCCACAACCAACTCGGCTAACGCTTTCTTCCGATAATAACACACTTCTAAATAAGCCAGCAGCCAGGACAAATCTTATGCTAACGAAAATTGCCCAACTGACTTATTTACTATTGTCGAAATCGAAACAGTTAAGTAAAATGTTACCTTCAAATGGTCATTAGCTTTCTCCCGTTGCAGCGTCTTGAATGCTACCAGCAGCTTCTTGGTCTCGTCCAGCTTCCACAGAGCTTTGAACGTGGCCGTTACGTTTTCAGAACCCACTTTTTCAGATCCTACAAAAATAAATGTCACATACAACTTTCACTTTGTAATATGCTCGCTGCGGGACAAATGTCTGCAAATATTTGTTCCAGCTCTGGGTGTTGTGGTACCATGGTACTCGTAGTTCCTGATACCCACAACACAAAGAATCTTAGTGTGGGATCAAGACTAGTATATGACTGAGAGAAGTAAAAAAAATGCCCTTGAGCATTACATCTCTTTGACACTCAGACAAAAGCGGGCGCAGCCCTTTCAACGCACTGGTTCTTTCTAGCAATAGTCACAATTAAAGAGCCACAGGCAGGAATCAACGATAGAAGAAGAATTACCCATGTATAGCAGAATATCCTTGTTGGGCAGACAGCGTGGACTCTTGTTGTCTTTGAGTATTTCCTGTAGTTCCGCCTGGTCTATCCGCACGCCTTTCTTCACTGGCTCGCCGCATAGTAACAATTGGGATTTGTCTGGAAAATAAAAATAAATATTAAGTTCCCATCTTGCAGAGTCTAAGGCCCGTATTCTAGAATTAAGCTCAAGCGTGAATCGAGACTTGAGCATAGATTTGGAGACAGTTTTTCATTGAAATCTGACAAAAAATCTATGCTTGAGTCTCGATTCAGTTCGAGTTTAGTTCTGGAATAAGAGCCATGCAATTTAAAAATTATGTACCCTACAATTAGTTTTAGGAACTCAGATTTCTGCCGGTACAAATCACACTAATATTATAAATGCGAAAGTTTGTGAGTATGTTTGTTACTACTCCACGCTCAAACGGCTGAACAGATTTGTGAAAAATTTGGAATGGAGATACCTTATACCCTAGATTAACATATAGGCTATTTTTCACCATCATCATCATCATCAATTTACATAATTGTTCACGCGGGTGAATTCGCGGGGCACAGCTTGTTAATCAATACATATTAAAAACAGATTTCACGTCACTAACCGCAGGATATATATTTTTTCAAAATAAAAACACCTACAACGAAATTTAAGCGAAGTGCATTCCGTATTTGGTAAAAATATACAAAATGCAATTCACTTACATTTCGTTTTAGGTAAGTATTTTGAAAAACAAATACCCTCGAAACTAAAATATCTACTATCCCAATCCGAATAAATAGCATTTTCATTAGCCAGTAGACATCTACTGCTGGACAAGGTTTCCCTCATACAATAAGGGGATTTGCCATTACCACCAAGGTTGGCAGACGGTTTGGTCGACCAAGGGATTACACCAGGGTATGAGTAGCAGCATCTACCCGAGTACTCTACACCAATACTGGGAGTAATAGCATAATATGGTGGATATATGCTCGAATTAAAAAATGATTTTGGTATAGCGTTTGGATGGGCTATTCATCCTCCGCTGGCCTCTTAAGCAGCAGCTCTTTTGACATAACATACATTATTGTTACAAAGCTGTTGGCCGTGGTTTGGGCAGCAACATCCACCTGAGTACTCAACACGAATACTGCGATCACCAATCCGCCTGCCAATTGTGGTGAATATGGAAATTCCCTTCATTGTTATTATTATATGGAGGAGACTTCGTCCAGCAGTGGAGGTCTAAAGGCTGCTATGACAAATTATTTATCACATTGAGTGTGATAATTAATTAGCATGTATTTTATTATATGCTTTATCAATTACAACAAGGCATAGCGCCATGCTTATGTAGATGTTTGTATTAAAATTATCACTTACCATATTCGGAAGGCGGTATACACTCGTTGAGAAATATCCTGCCTTCCGGGTTCATGTGACAGCTGACTAGCCTCTCAAGAGTGAAGTATTCCTCTTTGTTAAATATGTAACAGTGTCCTTTGAACTCCATCTTGTATGTCTCTGTAGTGCTGAAACAAACAAATGTTTTAAATTACAGTTGTACATTGCTTTTCTGGCGTTTGGACTTGCCTCTGGCTACCTGTAGTGGGATATTATGATTTGATTTCATTTGATATTTACCTGTTTTTAGTGCAAACGTCCAAGTAAAAAACATTGTATTCATCCTGGCACTGTCTTAAAATATAACAACCATGATTTTTTGCCCTTTTCTCTTCCAACTTTCTGTATGAGAACGCACCTCTGAAAATATAATGCAAGATTAGTTAGTTACTAGTAGTAGTATGCCGAGGTGTGCCCGGCTTAAGAATTGGCCCCTCCCTCTCCTCCTATGTATGTTTTTGCAAGCCGACTAAGGGATTACACTAGGGGATGGGTCCACCTGAGTACTCAACACCAATAATGCGATCACCAATCCCAGGCAAGCGTAGTGATTATGGCAAATCTCTATTCATTCTATGGGAGGCCTCGTTCAGCAGCGGATGTCTAACGGCTATGACGATTCAAAATTATCCTTGTGATATTAATATAACACTATTGTCTCGTCATCATCAGCCTATAGAAGCCCACTGCTGGACATAGGTCTCTATAGAATGCCACAACGAACGGTCTTCAGTCACCTCCATTCAAAATGTCGTTAGTCTATCGAAAGTGGGCTTTCCTTTACTGCATCGTCCACTTCGTGGTTGCCACTCCAGAACCTTTATTCAACGATCCAACAGTTGTCGGTTCTGCATGATATATGGCTAGTCCATTGCCATTTCAACTTGCTGATTACAAATAACATAACACCCAACAGTCACATACCTAGCCCACTAAGACTTCCTGTCGTGGGTATTAGGAACTACAGAGTACCGTGGTACCACAACACCCAGACCCGGAACAAATATTTGCAGATCATGCAAACATTTGTCCCGCAGCAGGAATCGAACCCGCACCTCTTGCATCTCAGCCGGCTACGCGCCCACTGCGCCACGGGGGTCGTCAATGCTAACCCAATAATTGATATCAATTTTTAAACACAATATGATAGTAGTATTATTATTAATATGTTAGTAGCACAGTGACGTCTTGCCAATGTTTATGGTCGGTATGGATATAGGTACGTGTGTCGTCTCAGTTGACGATTGTGTGAAAAGAAGAAGTGCACATTCACACCGGTCATTAAGATTGGCGCGTCCTATGAAATTACTTACCCAACTGGTCCATGACATTTGGTTCTTTGTAGGTCCTTCAGGGAAGGTGATTCGTCATCTTTAGAGAGGTTAAATGTCCATTTTACCATCAACCTAAAAAAATCAAAATGTCAAATCAATGAATCATTATTCATATTCCACTAACATCCACCCGAGGATATGCTCGCGTTCGACATAGATAATAACAGAACACCCAACAGTTATAACATAGTCCAGAGGCCTTACCGTGAGCTCTTACAGCGATTCAGTTCAAAAACTATTTACAAAATATAGGTTCCGGATTCTCCGCAGCAATAGTAAAGGCACAGTAGAAGAAGGTCTTTAGACTTCTGCGATTAAAGTTATTCAATGATGACGGATGTTAACGACGAACAGAGGCCCAATTCTCTAATTTTAAAAACATTCTAATCACAATATAATCTCTGGGGTCAGCACGAATAATTTACGTTACCAAGACGCTAGCGAGACGATTGCATATGTCAAATATTGGCCAATGACATCAGGGTAACTTGAAATCTTAGTAAGTTGATTTGGTTCATATTTGACGTTTACACGTCAGATTTGTACGTTAGATGTTCGTGCTTGGGCCTCAGGTGTCAGTCGCACTGTCTCGAACTTCGCATGCGAAGATTAAGTAGTAGTTACTACGTGGCAGTGCGACTGACACGAGATTATATTGTGAATGGAATGTTTTAAAAATTAGAGAATTGGGCCTCAGATATTTTGTACTGAATAGTTTTTGAGCAGAATCGCTATAAGAGCTCATGTTAAGGTCTCTGAATCCACTCTAGGATTCCCTGTATCGTGGATATCAAGGAACAGCGAGTACCATGGTAACAGAACACCCAGACTCAGACTAACTAACTGAGATGATCAAACTAACTAAAACTAATGAACTAAGAACTAAGATTTTGTTAAAAAGGATGTTTTTAATAACAAGCTTTTTATTAGTGATTGGAACCGTGAGCCGATCAATGAGCCCAAACACTGCCCGGCTACTATTAATCATCGAGGAGTACCGTTGTCCACCATCAGAACAGCTTGCTGTCACCATAATATTTATTTTCATTGGAACGGTATGCAATATTACAGCTTAATCAAAAAGGTGGAATAAAATGTAAGATTTGACCACATAATACTAACAAGTGAAGTTAAATCATCATCATCATCAGCAGCTTTTAGACGTCCACTGCTGGACAAGGCCTCACCCATAAAGGCAGGCGGATTGGTGATTGCTGTATCGGTGTTGAGTACTCAGTTGGATGCTGCTACCCATCCCCTCGTGTAATCCTTTAGTCTTAGTGGTTTTTACGACATCCACGGGAGGAGATGGAGGGGTCTATTCTTATACAAACCTATAATATCCGTCGCAAACTGAGACAAACGATGAAAGTATTTCTTCCGACTTGAATTTGAAGAACAGCGGTGTTCCTCTCCGCGACACTTCCAACGAGAGATCTCCATTCCTCGTCAAATATATTAACTCTTCTATCGTACATACGTGAAACCACTGAAACAGGCAGATATTAATTGAATCAGAACCCGCAACCATTTGGGAAGAAAGGTTCTCGAGTGGCGACTACGATCCGTACGACGCTGACGCAGCGTAGGAAGGCTTAATGGACCTACAACACTTTTAACACATTCGCTGCCGAAAACACAACGTTTGTGTTTATCGTTTTCGGATGCATGCATTTTTTGTTTTGAGCAAATTTTAATCGTAACACACGCGAAATCGCGGAAAAAGTCCGCAGCGACAATGGCAGGATAGCCATAGGTAGCCGATGGAAAAAGGCGGCTCAAGAAAGTTAGTTTTGGCATTTTATGGGGGAGGCCTATATCCAACATTGGACTTCTACAGGCCGATGATGCTGAATGAATCTTTACAACCGCGTTTCCGTCGAATTGACTGAGATATGTTAGAAAAGTGAGGTTTAATAATGGAGGGATCTTGCTAGATTAAGTGTTGCCTCAACTATGATTTGCCATCATAATTAATTTCGCCAAATTTTGCTCAAAGTAAAACGGTTTTCAAAAAACCTGCCACGTAACAAAACCTGTGAGTAAGATCGGATTAAAATTAAAAATTGCAAATCTTGGTGAATAAAGATTCTCGAGTGGCAACAACGAGCTTGAAGACGCATTGTAAAACGGCCCCTGGACCGACGACATCTTAAAGGATGGTGTATAGAAGCGACTCAAGACCTTACGTCGTGAAATTGTATAGGGCAGGCCTATGTCCAAAGGCCTAACATCTACCGGCTGATTAAGAATTCCTTACCTCTCGCTTCGAGTTATTATAAAGTCGTATGCCCGGTTGGTGGGGATGGAAGGGCGCCACGATAATGCGAACCGGTATAACATCACTGCCATTCTGCCATAGAACATTATCATACTCCTCAGCTAGGTAGTTCGGAGCTAACGCGTATAACTGCTGTAGGTATAAGTTTTTCACATAGCTGTAACAAAAATAAATGAAGAATAGGTGACACTAGGCTATGGAGAGAGCTATGCTCGGAGATTCAATACATGGTGAAATCCAAGACGGGTAGATTTGTAGAAGAACCCGGATCATAGCTTCCAAAATTAGCAAGTTTAAAAACACAACATAATTGTACAAATGGAGGACTTAATGCTATGCAGCATTTTTTACACGTCATCCCAGAAGATGAAAACTTCGATTGGCGTGCTCTAAACTAAATACAAAAGATAGCTTATAAACTAATTTAAGGTAGATCGTCTCGCATGTGGCGCGAAATTCAAATTTTAGTGTTTTTTGCTCATCACAGCTCATCAACACTTTTTGTGATAACGAAAACTGATTTTGCGAAAACTAGGAGATCTAACACACATGTTTTAGTTGATAGTATCTGATGAAATATAATAAATATATTGTGGTTATTAGCTTTACTCATTATAGCTTATGAACACTTCTAGACATTGCAAACACTGATTTTGCGGGAATCAGGAAACCTAACACACATGTTTTCATTGATAGTATCTCATAAAATATCATTAGTTAAGCTACGAATGTCAATGAATGATTTGTATAGTGTTGTTTTGGTTCATTGACATTCGTAGCTAAACGTCAATGATATTTAAATAAATAAATAAGATAATAATAATAATTTATAAGATACTATCAACTAAAACATGTGTATTAGGTCTCCTGATTCCCGTAAAATTTGCGTTCGCTATCACAAGAAGTGTTAATGAGAAATAAACACAATAAAGTTAGAATATCGCGCCACTTTCCTAACGTCCCGTCTGTATACAGCAATGTTGTAGGTACTTACTTGACATTGTGTCCAACTGAGCAGAGTTGCGGGAGGTAGTCATGGGCGTATTTCTTAGGGAAGGGTCCGTGTCTCCTAACTATCACTTTAGGCACGTATTTCTTGTAGTTCCTGACTACGTCATTGAGCGGTAGCTTCTCTTCAGCTATGGCCCGGGTCCTGTAGTCATAAAGTTATTAAATTTTTATTTTAGAACTTTATAAAAATTTCGTTAAGAAAATGTTTTTGGAATTTTAGTGGCAAGGCCAGCTGAAAAAATACCCTACCTGAGGCAGCGACGAGCGGAGCAAGTCGCGAAATTTTGAAAATTTTCCCTGACTTTACATATTGCTCCTAGATTTTACTGACTTTCCCTGACCACCTTGAGCTACCCTGAGTTTTATTTTTATTTTTTATAAAAATCCGCCACAGATCACTCTTATAAAAAAGTGTAGTTGAAAGTGTTTGTACTGTAATAAATTATGTTTTATTCAGAAGTACCTAGGTATTTTACCTTTAAAACCAGACAAGTTCTTTTACTCTAAGTTTATTACCACTGATATTATACAGATCACATGATAATTGACCATTTAAGGAGCCAATTATTTCCTTGTAAAACACCAATTAAAGTTTTATAGCCCATTGTTGTATGCAGCTTCATACCTTCATAACTAAATGCACTTAGTGACTTGTGCCATGAAAACAGATTTGCTGTATAATCTTATTTTTTATGCATAAGCAACTCTTTAAGGCACACCCCTACTCCTTTCAACATACCGGTTCTTCCTAGCATTGGCCAACCTCTGGGAGACCAAGAAATAATAAACTAGATATATGCATGTCTCGAACCACGCATAGTGTAGGGTTCCAACGTTTACACAAATCAAGACTAGATTTCGCCACTAATAAATTAGAATGCGCTACCGGGTTTATTCTTTTTTTTGTACAGGGACACCCATGGGATTTAATTTTTGGTATTTTGTATTGGGTTCATGTCTAAACAACATAATAAACTCTGTGAAAATTTCAACTGGCTATCTCTTACAGCTGCCGAGATTTCCCTGTGTGAAATCAGTAGGATTAAAGTTATTTATGGGAGCAAAGATTTGATTTTTTATTGATCTGTTCATTTTTCAGTGTGATAATATAATAAACTTTTGCATATTCTATAAGGATACTAGTCTAAAATGTAGACCTATTTTGAAATCTGCAACTGCCACCCCTTGTGTATGCTGTTGGCGTTCCTTGTTAAGAATAATTAATTGTTTTTTCATTATATTTTGATGGTTTTTAGGGGCATTTTACTCCACAATAGGATTAAAATTAAAGGTACATGCTACTTTTTATCCCGCGCAGGCGTAAATAATAAGATAGACCAAGATACTCACATATCTGTGATCCCAAGCCCAAGTAACTCTTGTTTATGTTCAGGATATTTGATTTCAGGTATTTTGTTTTCATTAACATCATTTCTTGCTTGTTGGAAGTAGTAGTCATATGTTGTTTCATCTAGTGTTATCAATAAACCCAATCTTGGTACCTAAAACACAAAGAGATCAATAACAAACCTATAGCTATGCTAATTTATACCACCAAAATATTGCTGGAACAATACTAACTTTGAAACGGATCCTGAGTTCGTATTCCCTTGAGCTAGAGAGCACCCTGGAGTTATCTTTCAGGAAGTAATCAGTGCCTTTTAGTCGTAACGCAAACAATGTACGCGTAAGGGGCGGTATTTTGTACTTCTTGCACAACATTATACATAACTCCTCCGCTGTAGATGCACTGGAACATCGTATTATGTTCGGAGAGCGGTCAGTCACCACCGACACCTTCACAGTTTCCTCAGTTGATGCCATCGTGAACTTGAACCATACAAAAAACAAGAGGACGCCAACAGATAAGACTCAACCCCACATTGATATATTGCCACCGTCTTTATGTAATGCATTCATTTTGATTACGATTATAGTTCACTTGTATTACAAATAAAGAGAACCTCGATAAAGCTTATTTTTATCCAAAAGCTGGTTTGGCGTAGAATTCTTCTGAATTGTAATTTATTTTGGTGGCTTGTTTTTTTTTTCACCTAAAAATTTGGTTTGGTATGTATGTTGACTGATGACAATCTGATGACAAGTGGATGTATGACAAACATGACAATTACAGCAAAATGACAATGTCAGTATTACATAGCAACTTGGAGCCTTGAAGCCTTGGAGCAAGGAACAAAATGGAGCGGCAGTTACATTTATTTTGTATGAAATTGAATGCCCACCATTAGCTTGCCATTCAACCATTCATTTATTACTTTGTGACCATTGATTGCCTTCATTCAAAGTTTTGTTTACTTTTTGTGTTTTGTAAATTTTCACTATTTTATTAGCAAATACCTATATTTTTTACTACACAAGTTGGATTTCACAATGCCTGAGTGTACATTTTGCATTGTGGTACGAGGCAAAGCCAGTATCGGCCTGGGCTGACTTTACACAAGTGCTTCAACAGTTTTCATTGAAATTGTAGTTTTGCTTCATTATTTTGTTCTAAATGTATGTTTCGTTAGTGAGCCTTATAGTAAAGGAGGAGTAAGTAAGGACATTAGTGCCATTGTTGTGTAAAATATCATTAATCATAGTAATTCATTTATTGCTTACAAGATTGTTTACTATACTATACTTATAAATCTGTGGCTCGGTCGGGCAAATAGCCGACCCAGTCTGACCCAAAAATCGAGCACGCCTTATTTATCAGAACAACCGCACATAGCAAGGAAAGGGTAAAAAAACTCTATGTAAAAAACAAACATGGGGCGCTACTTAGACGAATTCGTCCAAGGGGCGCTATGCCTCGGAGAGATTTCACAAAAAAGTTGGAAACTTGTTTATGGTATTCATTCAGTCATTCAATTAGTGTTGCCCCTAATTGGTAGTTTCCAAAACTGTATGCATAATTTTCAATTCAGGGGTGCGATTTTTGAATGTCGCTGCTTGACTAAATATCATCAAAAAGGCCGCAAATTAACCTTTTTCAGGCACTTGTACTGATATCATTAAAATAAGAATTTTAGTCATCAATGTGTTTCAATATACAGAAATTTGGAAATCGGGGATTAACGGCAATTTTACTGACGTTTAGTCACTCGATGACAATCAAAAATCGCACCCAGTTTGTATGGTTTGTTGGTATTTTACTCTATTTTACAGTTTTTGCATCATGGTATGATATATTATACTGTGAACTAATATGTCCATTGTGAATTCTAGAGGTGGGTCGTTAACATATTTCCCCGAAATGAAACGAGACTGTTTGTTCTAGTACGTTAACTAGTTACAGGTCGTGACTGCTTTTGGAATCCGTCTTGCTCCGTCGTGAAATAGACTCGATACCGATCAAATTACAGTGGGTACTACATTGACCGGGTACAATAATGGAGCATTCGACCAGATTAACTAGGCCTCGACTGGTTAGAAAACTAGTTGAGCTCAAGTTATAGTGGACATTATGTTAATAGAGTAAAATGACAAGATTAATAGTAGGCTTCGATTGGTTTGAAAACTAGTTCTGGGGATCAATTTTTGAGTGTCATCGAGTGACTAATGGTCAGCAAAATTACTGTTGTCACAGATTAGATTTCCCAAAGTTGACTAGTTAATCGATAACTCTTCATTTTATTGTCAACGCCTCAACGGACACGAATCAACGCCCACTCCTAGGAGTTTATAGGTGCACTAGTAGGGCATTCCCTAAATTCCATTGAACAAAACTCAAACAAAAGTTGGGGGTTCAAAAAATTTTAGTGGGCAAGAAAGCAAAACTCGCTTCCCCAGAATCAGCTCGAATGAATTTATGAATCTTCTTCATTTTCTCTCTGCCCAACGGCGAAAATAAAGAGGCGCCATTTTCACCTGGCAATGTCTTTTTGTCTTCAATAATTGTACAAAGACAAACGAGTTTCTTAAAAAACACAGTTTTTATCAACAACAGCAAAAGTAAGTTATCGCACTGTGATTATATATCTATGCCTATGATTTGGTCGCTTCAATTTAGTCCCCTAGACACACGTGCAGTAAATTTTTGCATTGGTTGCTAAACGCAGCCGGCAAGCAAACCGCGCCGGTAAATTTGTGATCCCTCGAAATATACATATGTGCTAGGTACCAATAAATGATTAATTTTTCATCATTTATTGTTGTAATGACTTTGAATGGAAGCGTAACCTATTCTCTGTAAATACTAATCTCTTGACAAAAGATCAGATGTCTTTGTACTTTGTAAACCCACTTAGTTCTTTGTTAGTCTAGAAAGAGCTTCTGTCCTTCCAAAATCACTTCTATACTTGTTCCATTACAATGTGTTGCATTCGTTGTTTTCAGACTATCAGAAGACATGGATGACGACTGGGATGATGCCGCAGACGTGGTGAGCATAATACCTACCTTTTTTAGATTACTAAGTAGGTAGGTACATTTATTGCAATTTGAGTAAAACTATATACATACGGTACCGGCGCGGCGTAGAGGGAGGGTGGAGGTTGAGTACCTCCTTGAAACCCCCTGTCCAGGAGACTTATATTTTTTAGTTATGATCTTTTTTCATATTTGTAATAAGTAGGTACTTCATTGATCATAATTATCGTTTTGTTGGATGGTCACTATCAACCTATCGAACTTACTGTGTTCTATGTAGTAGTCGAGAGTTCTGTCACCAATCCGGGTGTTCATAAAAAAACCATAATCTACTGTTATCTACCTTCTGTTTCTGTCGCCGGAAGGGTCAGTAGGGTCAACCGGAATTGTTCAAATCGTAATTAATTCTAAACACCTTTCATGGAGCCAAGAAAAGTCAAATAGTTGAACACCGACAAGACCCCTACACTTAAAACATAGTTAAATTCGAGTACCGGATGTCTAATGCCAACCCGCAGTGTACATACAAGGAGCCTCTGCGATTCGCACGAAGTAGCAGTGTTGTGGGTCACACGGGGTTGGATAACAGCCTCTGATCATGATTGGTTTAGAGCTCAGATTAACAAGAACTGGATGAAGCTATATACCTGCTTCACGTCCTCGCCTGCAGAAGAAGAGTTACACACAAGTGTCGTGCAGGACTCAAAGCCTTTTGCTGAGACCCTTCGAAAGAATTTGGTATCAAAACCCATTCTAAACAAGCAAAATGTCAATGACGACGGCTTCACCCTCGTGGAAAAGAGACGTCCACAAAGACCATGCCGTAATCTACGCGACACCGGCAAGATACCGACAGAGTCGACGACACTGCATGCAGTTGAGCCGACTATCAAGATCTACCAACATCAGGAGATGTTGTGTCCTACGGTTTCTGAGGGAGAGGTGCCAGGGCCGGATTCAGGGGACGTTTCGACTGTCTCTTCAGAGGCTGGAGACCAACAGGGCCACTGACATCAAGTCCTACGCTCTCCAGGTTCAGGCGAAACACAAGGATGTGCTTCTTGATCTGGATTTTATGCCAGCTGGCATTGTTTACAGATGCTATAGGGAAGCGGTTTTGTAACAAAATCCCTCAAAAGATGTTAAGTGATAGTTTTGTAGGTACTTATGAAATATGTATGCTAATCTATAAGGTATATATTTCTATGGGCTTATTGTTTAGGTATAATTGATTGTACATTTCCCATGTAGCTTGAAATATAAACAATTCTGATTATTATCATTATTATATAAATCTCATTCAACATCCTGGTAAATCTTATTCATCTGTTTGAAGGTAAATGCACCACCAGCATATGGCAGTGCTGTAGATGAAGGCCACAGCTTGTCTGCGGGGCGAGGCTTTCAGTCATTCAAGGATAATGGTAAGTTCTTATTTGATTTTGTCACATAAAAGTTTGTTCACAGCATGCAAAACAAATTATTTGGTATCTAAATTGTCTTCTTAGCCCCATTCTTAGCAGTTATGGATTATTTTACTTAATGTAATGAAACAGTGGAATTAATTTAGGGGGACGTTCAGTTTTAGAATACTATTTGCATCAAACTCTAAAATATAGAATAAGAAGTCAATAAACATCAAGTCTTATTTTACTTTACTCTTTTGTTCCAAGTGATGTTTGATTGACTTTTGTAAATAATATTTAAACAGCCATTTTCTTTATGAAATCTCGGTTCTTTTATAATTTTTTTGATGAAGGTATGTTTCATTTCTCAATTTTGTATGTTCATTGTAATTTTTGGTCCTACAAAAGTTTTTTGTTTCCTACCTAAATATTTATTCCACTTGAGGTTTTTATACACCTGACCCAAGTTAGACCCTTATCTACAAAGAAGAACTTAGCTATGGCTTTATGCATTTAATTTTGTTTTGTTTAATTATGTAGAGAAGGTAGGTTATATTATTACTATGTTGCCAAGTAACCGACGCGGTTTGCACAGAGCATGGTTGTATAATTGGAAGTTGGAACAGGCTTTGTGTTCAATAGGGGCTTGCTTGTGAGAGATGAATCTTGCAAAAGAAGTAAAATATGAACCTTATCTGTTTAACTATCTAGTACGGTTCGTAGGTAGGTACATAAAAACTATGGCATCGAATTTGTTAGAGCAGAACTGAATTGAAATAACCATGATGTATAGATAAGTGGCTGTCGGCACGAAGCACAATGCTTATTTATGTAAAGGACTTGATACATATTCATGCTGTTTTTGCTCCATAGGACGCTCGCGTGTATAAAGCCTTATCGTTGGTTGGTTGATAGGACTGTTATAGTGTTTGATAGCTATTTAATTTGAATTATTTTAAACAGAATGCTAGCACATCAACCGCTGGTGTAATAATAATAATATTACCGCACGGCACGCTTGTGGCGAGCGTTTGGTGTGTGGCGACACCGCGGAGGCCCAGAGAGCTGATTCTACGTTTTGATAAGCAATTGGCACGGGCGTATGGTGTACACGGATTTTTGTATGGAAAATGAGGTTCACAGAGTGTACGCTAGGGGCGCTCATCAGTGTCTCCATACAAAATCCACACTACACTACACCAGACGTCCGTGTCAATTGTGTGCAAAATTGTTAGAATCAGCTCTCAGTCAAGGAATCAGGTCAGGTTGACCCCAGACCATTTGTTTGCTTTGTACCTAGTTACTTCTATATTTCTGTTCTTTTTTGCCCACGGCCGCTATGCTCTTTAACTACTTACTTACTTCCTAATAAAATTGATAAAAAAAATCTAGCTAGCTAAAATCTAAAAGAGAAAATAGGCCAAAAGTGGAGGCGTAGGAGCGAAATCTTTGCTTCAATGAAGTAAGTGATAAGGGCCCGTTTATTGAATGGCAAGTCGCCTGCCTAAATCGTTTTCAATCATTTAGAATTGGCAGGTGCCGCACCTCATCCTATTATAGTCCAATAAACATGCAATTAGCATGTCCTCCCTGCAATAGCACTAATTTGAATCAATTTCCACAATAGTTTATCCATCTGTCTTCCAGACACCACAACAAAAATGTATTTTTATCCTACTTGTAAAAGGGCCTCTTAGTGTTGGCTAATACTGTCCCAGTAATGCCTCATAAAGGTCCAGGTTAAGCCTGTGTATAAATGACATGAAATAATAATTATTATGTGCGTTGGCCAAATACAAGTTTTTATTGCTACTTCATGTCACCTGGTTTTTTTGTCACTCTGCGTTAGGTTAGGTGTCAGCTTGAGGTGGCCCTGAAAAGGTGATAGAACCAGTGTGGTGCAAGGATTCAGTACGCCTCGCAGAGGCTCCTTTCATGAACATGTCACGTTTCTTTAAATTTTCGGTTCTAGTGGATAAATCCATTGGATTTTTCAATTGGCCGGAAATTGACCCCACAACCTTCGGATCAATAGTTGGGGTAGGTAACTAGGCAAGACCACCAGAACAATTAGCACAACAACATTTTTAGCTAACAAAACAAGGCTTCTTGTGATAGTTCAAGGTCAATTATGGCCAAATCATAGAGATCTGGACCCTCTCACTGTTTCAAGAAAACCGTCAGGAACTTTTTTGACACAAAGTTATAGTAATAGAGCTCCTTGAGAAAGAGTTCGTCCGAGGAAGTACCATTTACTATATCTACAACCATACCTATTTCTGCAACATGCATTTACTTACTGTATTCTGGTGAAATGATATGCACTCTAGACTTCTTTTTGTATTGAGGGTAGCTGCTATACGTGTAGGGCACGCATGTCCTAGGATGTGACTTATGAGGCATTACAGTTGTAATAGGCATGGGATACCGCTTACATTAAGTGGACAATTTGATATCCCTTCCCTTTCTCCACTCATCCCCTATTACTGGCTAATCGGGGCTACTCCTTGAGGTATCCATCCAGTTCGTCTCTCTCAATCTCTGCTTGGGCTTTACTTCAGTTACTTATTTTTAAATGAATTGTTAATTTCCAGATTTCGGGGGTGAGACCAACGGGTACGGAGACAGGCGCGGGCGTGGCGGGCGTGGCGGACGAGGGGGTCGCGGGGGCAGAGGCGGACGCGGTGGCTCACGGGACTTCGAGTCTAATGGCGGTGGTGAGTGCTTTCTCATTCTATATTCGTTGTTTTATGGGAAAGATTAATCGGAAAAATAATTAGGTACGATGAGAGCCGCAAGTTTGATGGACGCAGCGTCAGCTTCGGCTTGGATTTCAAACTGGTTTTGTGACGCCGACAATTCAAATACTTTCCGCAAATAAAAATTAAACTGCTGTGTCAGTAAATTGGAAATGTTATGACATCCAGTGCAATCCTGTGATAGTCCAACATTGTGCAAAAGATGACTGATGCAAAAAGCGGATGAGCAAATCAAAATATCTATTAGTAGTTAGTAAATTATGCTAATTTCTTCTAATTTCTTCTACCCGGTCGGTCGGTACTATCCAGCCGGATATTATAATGAAACCCCAAAGTTTCATCAATAACAATGAACAGGTGGTGGTGACGACTATGAAGACCGCGGTGACAGAGATCGCGGCGAGCGCGGCAGAGGGCGCGGGCGTGGCGGGCGCGGAGGCGGGGGCAGGGGAGACCGGGACCGAGACGGCGGTGACGGTGGAGAGAGCAAAGAAGTGGAACTGGACGAGAACGGAGAACCCAAGAAGCCGCCAGTGACCTACGTTCCGCCGGAACCCTCCAATGACGAAGCCGAGATCTTCAACACGAACATCCAGACGGGCGTAAACTTTGATAAGTTCGACAATACGCCGATAAAAGTGAGTTGTACTAATTACTAATTTTACCACAGTGACCCGTTTCCTTCATTTTAGTAGTTATGCTCCTCAATATGCAGGCTTAGCAAAACCAACGAAGACAGGGGTTTTTATACCCTAACTGTCAATTGTGCCTACTTTTGTTGTAGCTATTACTTGATCTGTATGTGTCTCTAGAACAAGGAGAAGCTGTTGAATAGTAAAAGAATATTTATATACCTTAGGTAGCCATAAGTAAAATGTAACTTGTACCATGTCGTCAATTTGGTAGAGAATCTACATTCCCAAAGAACAACAAACAAACAAAACACACAAATTGGCGAACATTTCTTCGATTCTGTGACAATTTCATAAAAGGATGACGCTATAATTATATTGTCGTGAATAGATGACATATTTGAGAGAAAAATAAGCTAGAATCTCTTTTGAAATAACATTTTAAGGTTTTACTAAATCTTTTTTTGTTGTTTTCTTTGGTCAAGATTGTCTGTCATGTTTTATACTAAATTAAGTAATATCTAGGCTTGTCGAGTTTACGTAGACAACAGGGCTTGTCGTGTCTACGTAGACGAGAAAAGTAAGGCTCATGCTAAGCATGGTGGTCACTGACAACGCAGAACTAAGAATTTTCTAGTGACATGGTGAACAAACCCATCAATGAATTTGTGAATTTGCTCTATTGGTCATTAGAAAGCACTTCGAAAATATTGTGTACCACTAATAATTACTTTTTGTACTCTAGGTAACCGGTGAAAACCCACCTGAGAAAATAAGCAGCTTCGAGAATGCCAACTTGCGTAGATACGTGTTAGAAAATGTACAAAAAGCCGATTACAAAAAACCAACGCCTATCCAGAAATGCGCTATTCCTATCATTATGGCAGGAAGGGATCTCATGGGGTGCGCTCAAACCGGCTCTGGGAAAACGGTAAGCATACACTACTCTTTTCATCATCATAATCAACAGCCTTTAGACGTCCACTCCTGGACGAGGGCTCCCCCATTAAATGCAATGGGGGATTTGCCATAATCACCACTCTTGGCAGGTGGTTTAGTCATTGCAGGTATTGGTGTACTCAAGTGGATGCTGCTGCCCATCCCCTGGTGTAATCCCTTAGTCGGCTTTTGCGACATCCATGGAACGGTCCGTACACACCATGGCTACTCTACATTGCTTTAATTATAAAGTTAAAGTGGCAATAGACATGCCATATAGCCCGCAGTATAGGGCCCCTACTCAATGGACCGATGACATTTTAACGGTTGCAGGAAGTGTGTAGATAGCGGCAGTCCAAGTTCGTTGTGGCATTTTATGGGGAAGGTCCAGCAGTAAAGTTTGACTCAATAATTATATTTTTCTGTTTATTTATAGGCAGCATTTCTGATCCCCATCATACATTGCCTGTTGCAAGATCCCCGTGAACTGGTAGTGGGACCTGGACAATTTGGCTGTGCTGAACCACAGGTAAAGTATTTAATTTTGCTCAGCATACGTCAAGCTCACCATACATATTACGCTATTCGATAACTAATATTTTTATTAAAATTTTAGGTGGTCATTGTGTCGCCGACGCGGGAACTTACGTTGCAAATCTACACTGAAGCGCGAAAGTTCGCATTCGGCTCTGTGTTAAAGGTCTGCGTTGCATACGGAGGCACAGCCGTACGCCACCAGGGAGATAATATTGCTGTAAGTTTAATTCAAAGACAGTTATATAGCATGGTAATCCTATGAAAATCTGTCAGACTAAATTATAAATTGGATGTCTTCCCATTCCCACTGGACTTCAATATGGGGAAATATAAAATAAATGTCAATAGGGTTCTGACTGCTTTACACAAAGTAACATATTTAAAAAAACGGACCTGATGGTTCAAACTCGTAATAATTTTTTGAAATCGTCGTTGTGTTAAGAGTTTGAGCCACATTTTCATACAAAATTCACTATCCCATTATGGGGGTAAAAAGTCGAAAATTCCACAATATTATACTTTCCTCTATTTTTGTTAAAGCCTCACAACACTTCAGAATTCCAATCCACTTTAGAGTCAAAGTAGGTACCCTAAAGGTTTTTCGTTTTCGCGATGTCCTTACAAGAATTAGACACTCATTTCCATATCTTTATATTGGGTTAGAAGCTTGTTTTTTTGTTCGGGGTATAGCTTGCAGATAATATTTAGTATAAATTTCAAGTTTTACCTTTAGCCGTTCCTGAGAAAAAGAGTCTTGACAGACAGACAAACAATTACTTTGTTGTCCTATAAGCTGTTTTTTACAAGCTTTTATTTAACATGACCTGCTAGTATGAATGGTAGTTAGTGTGGGACAAATCTTGAAACTGAATTTTGAACCAGTTCTACGCAACCGGTTGAGCTGAATTTTATACACCTGCCAAGTTCAGATGACAAAAATTATGATGACGGCGAGCTGATCTGCTGATGGCGAGCTGATCTGCTGATGGCGGACGACTGAACTCATGATTAATAGTAGCCTGGCAGGGTTTGGGCTCATTTTGGTTCATGGTTCCGGTCACTAATTAAAGCACAAAAATTTCTCAACAAAAAACTTACGTTATGTTGAGATACGGAACCCTACTATAAGAGAACGAGTTTGACAGCCACTATAATAATCAGCTAATGCCGAGGCCTGCCACTTCTATGTGCAAATAGCTGTAAGTAGTACAGTTTTACCCAGAAAATAAGTCCGATCGACTGTTTTCGTTTGCACAGAAAAGCGCAGACTGATATCCGACAGTAGCTGAATGTATAGTATAGCTCTGTCCCGCTGACATGATTCGTACACTGTCGGACAGAGTCGACTGATGAACAAGATGGCGCACGACCGACCACGATTTTACTGCGAAATCGATTTACCAATAACAGCGCAAGATTTTAGCGTGCGATTGCTATTGGTTGAAAGAAGGTTCCCGCGCTATAGAAATTGGGCGCAATGGGAAGTTTTCAGGGAACCAAGTAAAAAGAAAAAATAGTTCTTAAAATTCCGGTAGATGGCGGTGACTCGCCATGGTTGTCTTCTGAAGATTTTTGCAAATGCAACACAGAAAACATATTCTCTTTGTAAAAAAGTTGTTGTGTTTTTTTTAAATTATTTATTATTATAGCATGAGCTAGTGAAGTCAGTGGCACTGACAGTTGGTGGCTGACTGACAAAATTTAGACAACCATATCTGGACTGCGCCATCTATGCATGGATTTAGAACTATTTTCTTTCAGCTGTCAGAAAACTCCCCATTACATCGGGGCGACTTATATTTTGGGTAAAACTGTACAACACAAGCCTCTTGTTTCACAGAGAGGCTGCCATATACTAGTCGCCACGCCCGGCCGACTACAGGATTTCGTTGACCGGAGTCGCGTTTCATTCGGCAGCATCCGCTTCGTGGTACTCGACGAGGCGGACCGTATGCTTGACATGGGTTTCTTGCCAAGCATTGAAAAGGTTATGGAACATCCCACAATGACGCCTATGGTGAGTACAGTTTTATAAAACCGAATTCAAATTGTACAAACATTAATAAACCAAATATGCGTCTCCTCTCGAACCATGGATGTAGAGTTTCGAAGTTTACTCAACTAAGACAATCTAGTCTTAATCGCCACTATTAAATTTGAACGCGTTATCGGTTTTATTCCTTAGTTGGAGAACTTATATACGGGGGCCCCCTTGGTATTTGCTTTTTCGCATTTTTATGATTTGCATAGGCTTCATGGTCAGACAACGCATAATCTCTGAAAATGTCAACTGGCTACCTCTTACTTCTGCCGAGATATAACCCTGTAACAGAATACTGTAATATGGACGGCGTAGGCTTATTAATAGTCCACCAGCCCTTTAGTGTAGCACCCTTTAGGTACGTAGCCCTAAAAAGGTGTTAAGAGTTAAAATTTTAATATTTTTTTTGTTTTAATTTTTTTATTTCATCACAGGCTGACCGACAAACCCTCATGTTCTCGGCAACATTCCCCGAGGATATCCAACACTTAGCGGGCAAATTCTTGAACAACTATTTGTTCGTCGCGATCGGAATCGTTGGCGGCGCCAGCTCTGACGTCGAGCAAGTATTCCACGAAGTGTCAAAGTATGAGAAGCAGAATATGCTCAAGAAACTCGTTGAAGAGAATGGTATGCTTATTTTTTTATTATTATCATCTGCAAACGTTCTTGTCCTGTTTTATGGGACCATATCCACTTGTTTGTCGTATCACTGTGCTTTTATAGGTCAGGACCTTGCAGCAGGTCAACTTGGCTGGCTTGGCTAACCTGCCTCCGTATTGTCTAACAAACTGAAGTCCAATTCTCGTAATTATAAAACATTAAATTCACAATTATATTCTACACATATAGCTCATTGTACTACTCATAATTGAAAGTGATTATCAGTTTTTTAGACAATAAGGCGCCCACTCTGAAGTAAGGTGGCCCAATGATCAGTGTTAGGCAACGATCTTTAATACTCACATAGATATCGGGTCGGCGCAATAAAAACGTCTCGGTGATTATAAGCTCACTTGAAAAGTGAGTTTGTATTTGATTTAGTTCGCTTCAAACAAAGCCAATGTAAACACGTGTCACAATGCCGCAATGTATATTTAAAAGTTGCAAAAATAATCCCCGAAAAAACAATTTAACGGCCGGAGTGTCTTACTTTCGGTAAGTACATGTAGAATAAGTTGTATTTTAAGCTTTAACCGTTTAACCGTTTTTTACTAACAAATAGTATGAAATTTTGATCGAAATTACCGATTTTAAACCACCGCTACAAATGTTTGGCCATCGTTGCCGCAAAATTGTCTGTAACAGAACAGTACATGCATGGAGTAGATTTGTATTGTAATAATTTGTTTTTACCAGAACTTTAAAAAATTTTAATACTACTTTTGTGTCTGTTTGTTGAACTCTCATCAGATACTTGGCTTTCCTTTTTTTATTTTAGCTTTCCGAGCAATCCATTTACGCTACTGTTATTTAACCAAATCTTTGGTTAACAACCCCTTTACATCTATACCAACTGATAATGAGTCCTCTCGCTTTGTTAAAATTTATGAACCAGAATCACTTATAGAACACATAATCGTAAAAACAGTACTTTTTCAAATTCTTTTATTATATTATAGGTATATTTCCCAAATATCAAATAAATGCCCAACCTACGGCAGGCACCTGTACGCGCCCGCCCTCAAGCGCTTTACGGTTTTTGTTGGAAAACTTTGATGGTCGATATCTTTTTTTATTATGAAACGAGACAAACGTAACAGAACATATATTTTTTATATTTGAGCTTTTTATAACTAGGGCTTCATTATCAGCCTGTAGGTACGCAGAATGGAAAATTTTTAATGTTGAGCTGTTTTAAACATTTTGGGTTTTGATCAAATTATTGCACTAAACTGTACTTGTATTATAAAGATTGTAAACATGAATATAAAGATGTGGAATTTAGTGATATTTTTATTTGTGACATCCAGCGATAGACACCTTGGCCAAAAACATAAACATACACATAAATATACACACAACAGAACGTTAATAAAATAACAAGTATATATACTATCAATATCAAACATACATGCCCAAAACATAAATAATTTTAACTTTACTTTAACGTGCATATTATAAATTATTTAAGTGATCAACGCGACTCCATACCTTCTGTAGTTAAATTTGAAGAAGCAAACAGAAGCGAAACCATGGAAACGGAAGGATGTAGCTCGCAAGGTAATAACGGGAAAAAGAACTTTATTTATAGCTCTTTAAGGTTGATTTCACACTAGTTGTTTAACCTATGTCTTTTGATTTGACAAGTGACAGGAGTAATATAATTGCTTTGCTCGTTTTTTGTGACGAATGATCGTAAGTGTAAGATAATATTTTGAAGATTTGCTGTTTTATTGCTAGGTGTCATGGTTGTAATTAGGTTGAACTTAGAACTGTTTTAAAACTTTCATCTTTGTTCGTTAGTAAACAAATGTAGCTGTATAAGTATGTATCCATGCGGACAGTTTTTTGCTTTCATTTTGTACGTGACCCTGCATCTATTGTGAATTATAAGATCGTTGGTGTTAGGAAAGGATTTGGTGCACCAATTTTATGCACATGTCACATGTCTTTTGGTTTTAAGATGTTCCTCACAATGGAATCCTTCATATATACGCTTTTGTGAGTTTAAAAATCAATTTGTGCACAACTGGTATTTGAACCCATGCCCTTGATGATGATAGGAAGTTGGCGCTACTACCCACTACACCAACACTGCTATCTGCAACTATATATTCTTTTCAACAGATAAGAAGCGCATTCTTGTCTTTGTGGAGACGAAGCGTAACGCTGACTTCATCGCGGCTATGCTGTCGGAGCAGCAGATGTTGACTTCGTCCATCCACGGCGACCGCATGCAGAAGGAGCGAGAAGAAGCTCTAGCCAACTTCAAGACAGGACGTCACTTGCTACTCGTTGCCACTGCAGTCGCAGCGCGCGGGCTTGGTAATTTAACACGTTCTTTGTTTATTTTTATTTTTTTATTAAATTGCCTCCATTCGGCATGAATACCCATTTTCTTGCTTATCTTCAACCAACTTCCAGCTGGCATGACTACCGAAAACGAGGGCTTATCTTACCTTGACTGTCAATTTTGACAACTTTTCTTGTTGTAGCATAAAAATTACTCAATCTTATAATGCTAAGTACTTATCCACTAATTGTTTTGTTCAGTAAATAAAATAATGTATTTTTTTAGACATCAAAAATGTTGATATCGTCGTCAACTACGACATGCCAAAGAGCATTGATGAATACGTCCACCGAATCGGCCGGACCGGTCGAGTAGGCAACAGGGGCATGGCCGTCTCCTTCTTTGATGCTGATCAGGTAAGCAACATACACAAAGCTACTTATACCTAGAGTTCAAATTCCTCTTTGTGGACAAATGCTTGATTGATGATCTGCTAATATTTAGGTTATTTATTGTACCACAAATACGAATATTCGGTTAATCTGCCGAATACCGAACATAAAACGAATTTTCAGCCCATCCCCAGTTATGTTATATCACCACATTATAATGTTGGTCATAGGCTATAAGTTCCACGACGAACCGTCTAGGGACGCGTCCATCTACTGACTTTTAAAATGTCGTTGGTCCATCGACAGAGGGGCTTCCTACACTGCGTCGTCCGGTTCGTGGTCGCCCCTTTTAGATATTTACTCCTTTTTTTTTTTAAGAGAAACTTTATTCCCAACAGTTGTCGGTTCTGCAAGCTATCATTTTATTTTAGCGGACTTTAAATATGGAATAGTCAAAAATGTGTTGCTTTTTACAGGATACTGCTGTATCTGCGGATTTGGCAAAGATCCTGAAGCAAGCGGATCAGCCCGTACCTGACTTCTTACAAGGAGGCGGCACCGCCACCTACAAGGGCAACAAATACGGAGGCAGTGATATCCGAGTAAGTGCTAGTTCACTGATACTAAATTCACACTGATACCTGTAGGGTAAGAGCCATTGCCCGCGTATTTTTCACACCCGGAGGGTGGGTAGCTCCTGGCTGCTGCTGTGCGCGAGGGCGTTAGTCAAGGGCATAACACAAACCCATCCTGCCTCACTGCGTTATCAGCTAAACATAAAACTAACTGCATTCTTAACATCACAAGATTATATCTACCATACCAATCCAGGTTCCAACCTGGGGATTTAGACATTCAGGGAATGGACATTCTAGGAACTGGACGTAGTAGATTCAAGAAAAAACCAGAACTAGACCAGAAAATGAAACTTAACTAAAATTCTTAACTATTCTTTAGACGGGCAACGTGTCTTCTTGTTTGGCTGTACATAATAAAACAGCTTGTTAGATTTTGGTGAAATTTACATGATAAGGTATTCCGGTATTAGAAAACCATCTAATTAGAATAATCTTAATAAACCTAGGTTGTTCATGCGCCCAGTTCCTGAGTAACGCTTGGTTGTCTAATATTATTGTTGACTCGATCAATCAAGTAGTTATTGCTTGGACTAATGTTATTTTAATTCTCTTGTCTGCTTACCAAAGGGGGATGGACAGAGGGTATGCAAAGAATAATTTTTATTTTTTGTATTTATTTTTATTTACCCGTTATAGAAAAGAGCCCGTATATGCGTTAGGGGTAAGAGAAGAGGTAGTTTGATAGTTTGTCTGTTACCACACTCATTGTGTGTTTTGTATGACTTTTGGCATAGGTTCTAAGATAAGTTTTATGGGCACAAGTTACTAGGGTCGCGGTTTTTAATTTTATTATTTATGAAGCCGCCAGCCCACTACGGCGCACGGACTCGTACGTGTACTTAGGTTCGCTTTGTATCAAAATGTAGGCGGTGTCACCCACACCACTTGTTGAATATATGACGGCTTTATTTACTCTCAGTAATGTGATGTAATTTTGGTTTTCTTTTTTAGAGCTTCAATAATGCCAGTGCTGCTGCCAACCCAGGAGCCCAAGAAGAAGAAGAAGAGTGGTAGACTTGTACGTAACTCAGTTTGTACCAGTTACTGGTCTAAAAGGCGAAAAATTGTTTTTAAAATGCAACTCGTGGTCTGTGTGTTTGTCGTCATTGGTACTTATGCTGACACTCTTGCTAAAATCCGTGATCAATATGGATTAGTTCATTTTATCAACAAGACATTAGCATGAATGCATTAATATTCCTCTTATAATGTTGAGGTTAGCATTTTCAATTCTGTTCCTACTACGCTAAGGTAGCCATTTGCATAGATCGCAATCCTCGCTCAAAGACTGTTACCGTATAGTTTGTGTTACCAAGTAATGTAGTGTAAGCGTTTAATATTAGGGTTGTAGTTGACCTTCATACCATGCATCAAATGCATAAGTTCCATTGAATTGTACAGATACATGCATCATACGGTTGTAATTAAGTTTTTCTAGATTAAGTCGGTAACATACGATTTTGTTTTCCATTTTTTAGTTTTATTTGAATGTTTAAGTTTTTTGCGTCATTAGTCGACGCCTGGTAGCTTCGATATTATTAAAAATACGAAAAATTGCTTTATAATAAATACACTGTGATTAGTTGTTACTCCATATTGCTCATCCATATAGATTTTATTTGTCCATATTTCTTCAGTTTATTTTCATCTTTTCACACTTCATTGTAAAAAATAACAAAACCAGTTTGATACTCAAACTTTGAATCTCGATTTGGTACAAAGCTTGTTAAGAAATAACGACTAACAACAGAGCATTAAAGTGACTAGCGGCTATGTTGCAATATCAAGTTATGTAACTATTGTACATAGCCTAACACGAAAGTAACCATTCATCTAGTATGATAAATTTGTAATCTGTGATGACTATTATAAGTATAATAAGGGCAAGTGCAGACTTCCAGAAACTGCAAAATAGCATTTTCCCACCAGGTCTGCGCTGGCCCTGAGCTAAAGCCATAGTGTAAGTTCAAATGTTTCTAGATTCTAGTTGACCAATTCACATTTTGGATCATATTATAGTTTGAAAATGAATGCAGGGTTAACTTTATTCGCGTCATGACATTTATACCTTTGCAAAGGGTAAAAAAAATACTCTGCATGTTTAATGTGCCTAAAAAGAATATTTTTTTACTGTAGCAGCGTTGTTTTGTAAAAACTAAGCATGATTTGCACGAGAGTTATTAAAGCGTTAAAAGTTTTAAAAATGCTTCCATGAGAATGCTTTTTTTTAACATTCGTTGTAAAAGCGCTCGTGTGTATCATGGCTAAGACGTTAGTATCCATTAGTTTTGTTCTGCTATTCATTTTCATTTTGTACTTAATCACCGAGTTGATTAAATAAACTTTTGATTAAAAAAATTGTTTATACAAAGCTGGTTTTCTTTTACTAAATTATATTCCTGAAAGTCCTGAAAAGTATACCGTAAAGACTACTCCCGAAAAGGGAAAACTCAACGGGACTTTTTTTTTTTTTTTTTTTTACAATTATAGACCCTCGTTTGACCGCGATCTCACCTGTTGGTAAGTGATGATGCAGCCGACGATGGAGCACGAAGGTCTAGAAGGCACCTATTCACTCTTGCCTTGAAAAGACCCAAATTATAGTTTTCAGGAAAGACAGACGACGGCAGCGAGTTCCACTCCTTAGCAGTTCGCATAATAAAGGTGGAACCGAAACGCTTAGTACGAATAGAAGGTATACTAATGAGGTAAGGATGGTACTGAGCCGTGCGCCTGCTCGTCCTATGATGAAAAGGAGATGGTGGGATCAAATCATATAGTTCCTGGGCACATTCTCCGAAATGCAACCTATAGAAAATGGAAAGGCTAGCAACATTACGGCGGTGCTCGAGACTCTGGATCTTAGTCTCCGCCATATATTGCTGCCCTATAAGCCTGAAAGCTCTGCGTTCAATCGAGTCTAAGGCAGCTAGCTGGTGTTTGGCCGAGCCATCCCAAACATGGCAGCAATACTCCATACCAGACCGGACTTGTGCTTTGTATAAGTTGAGAAGCTGTCCCGGTGTGAAGTATCGCTTTACCTTATTCAGGATACCCAGCTTCATAGCAGCTGTTTTTGCCTTTGACTCGATGTATGAGCCGAAGTTGAGAGTAGGCGAAAGTGAAACACCCAAGAGCTCCAGGTGATCTCCTATATCTATAGGTACATCCCGGAAAATGGGAACTTGAAGAAACTGACTTTTTTTCGCCGAGAAGAGACAAGCCTGCGTTTTGGAGGCGTTGAATTTAACAAGATTGGCATCGCCCCAGTCGGACACAGCCTTGAGAGTCAAATTCAAACGCTGAAGCATCTCATCTCTCAGCTTCTGAACTTCACTCTGACTAGCTCGAGCAGTTGAAACGTACCTCTCCACAACTGTGCTGTCGTCTGCGTACCCAATGACACCGGGCATGAGCAGATCATTGATATGCAGCAGAAACAACGTGGCAGAGAGCACCGACCCCTGAGGTACCCCGGCATTGATGGCTAATTGATCAGACGAGCAGCCATCAATGACTACTCGAATTGATCTTTCCCTCAGAAAGTCAGCGAGCCAGGAGCAGAATCGAACTGGTAGTCCGTAAGCTGGAAGCTTGCCAATAAGGCTAGTGTGCCATACCCTGTCAAAGGCCTTCGAGACGTCTAGTGAAACAGCCAGTGCTTCACCGTGTTTCTCGATGGCCTCACTCCAAATGTGCGTGGCATACACAAGAAGATCCCCAGTAGACCGGTTTCGGCGAAATCCGTACTGGCGGTCACTGAGGAGGTCGTTATTTTCGAGGTATGCAAGGAGTTTGCTATTCAGAACACGCTCCATACATTTACATAGTAAGGAGGTGATCGAAATAGGACGGTAGTTCAAAGGGTCGGCACGACTACCTTTCTTGGGCACAGGCTGCACATTAGCGAGCTTCCACGACTTGGGGACAACACCAGTTTTCAGAGACAGGCGGAAAAGTCGTGTTAATACTGGAGACAACTCAGGGGCACAAGTTTTTAACACTACGGCTGAGATACCGTCCGGCCCGCTAGCTTTATTCACGTCAAGACCACGCAGCGTTTTGAGCACTTCTTTTTGCTGGATGCGAATTTCCTGCATTGAAGCTTCGCAACGAGGAAGGCTAGGTGGAGTTTCGCCAGAGGTGTCTAGACGCGAAGCCTCCGCAAATTGAGTTGCAAATAAATTTGCGTCTAGGTGGATCATTCTCAAAAACCCAAATAAAGAATAACTCTTATGTAACACAAGTTTTTATTTCAAATAATATAAGTGTAAAAGTTTGTGAGGATTGATGTATGTATGTTTGTTACTGAACAGATTTTGATGAAACTACAGTATTTATAGCATATACATCAGCATAACATAATAATTTATACTAGATGTTTCACGAGGGCGGAGCCGCCGTTTATTCCAATCTTTCCTACCAACAGTTCGATAGTCTAACAGTTTGGACAAAATTATTCCAAACTGTTAGCCTGACCTGTCTGACAGATTGGAATTTGGATTTTCGCTCAGTCGCGAGCAAATGTTTAATTATGAAAATATTTACAAAAATATCACAGAAACACCGTCTGTAACATAAGTTTTGATTTAAAATATTTACAAAAATATCACTAGAAACAGTTACGAATGTAACATAAGATTTTAATTAAAATATTTACAAAAACATCACAGAAACCCCGGTACGTATGTAACATAAGATTTAATTTCAATATTTACAGAAACGCCGGCGCCGGTACGTATATACGTAGTACGTAAGTAGTATATATGTAAGTATAATATTACAAGTATCCTACTAATATTATAAACGCGAAAGTTTGTGAGTATGGATGTTTGTTACTCTTTCACGTAAAAACTACTGAATGGATTTGAGTGAAATTTGGAATGAAGATACTTTACGCCCTGGATTAACACATAGGCTACTTTTCATCATCATCATCATCATCAAACGCGAAAGTTTGTGAGTATGGATGGATGTTTGTTACTCTTTCACGTATAAACTACTGAATGGATTTGAGTGAAATTTGGAATGGAGATACTTTACGCCCTGGATTAACACATATGCTACTTTTCATCATCATCATCAATTTTCATCATTATTCACGCGGGTGAAACCGCGGGGCGCAACTAGTAATTATTATATTGTAAAATTAGGTACATATAAAAAGTTAATATTAAAAAATTTACAGAAACGCCGGTACATAGTTTGGATCTTTTAAACATTTATTTGTCTTAACTTTAATTTTTGTAAATTGTATGCATGTATAAAATCACAATACTGTGATTAGCTAAGGCACTGGATCTTATCGCCTACCCCCCTAGCTGGCCCGCCATAGGGCGGACACAAGGATCTTTCCCCCTCTATACATAACATACACAACACCCAACAGTCACATACATAGTCCTGATCCTACACTAGGATTCCGTGTCATAGGAACTACGAATACCATGTTACCGCAACGCCCATTTCCGGAACAAATATTTATAAATTATGCAAACATTTGTCCCGCAGCGGGAATCGAACCCGCACCTCTTGTGTCTCTGCCGGCTTCTCGCCCGCTGCGCCACGTAGGCTGTTTATATAACTACTAACTTAAAAGGCACGGGTTATAGAGCTGTACAACATAATTACATTTTGTATAAATTTAAAAAACTACATTTCTATTACACAACTTGATTTGCAAATATACAATATTGTTTAGTTGCGTAATTCATTGATTTTTCAATCCTTATAATAAAATTGAGCTTTATAATATATTATTTCATAGTGTAGGTAGAGTCTACACTGTAGAGTGTATACGGTTACATTTTTCATAGAATTCAGTCAATATACTTTTTTCTATCACGTCCGAGTTATTATATGTAGGTACATATATCTGTTTAATTACACCTTCGACTGTATAACTAGTTAATGTTTAAGTACTGGGTCAGTTTTGTTAAAAAACTGGTTATGTCCTTACTCCTTACATAACTACATGTCACTCAGGCGCTGATACGGTGAAGTCACATTCCATCTGTAGTACTGTACCACACTGAAAAAGAAAAAAACGTTTTACACACAGGATTCTCCTCATTACGTGGCAAGATACGTGAATTACAGTACACTCCTTTTTGACGGGTAATTTTTTTAAATAAATATTTAAGAGCCCTTTCTTTTATAAATAGGTGGTCATTATGTTTTTTACGAATCAACATAGAAACGCAAACTGTCAAAAAGAAGTTGTAAGCGTGTCCCTACGTAATATTGTATATGTACCTATTAGTAGCCGTTATCGACAGAAGTGTAAGTGCTTTTGAAAGGTTCATGATACAAATTAAGCAATCTCAAGTTGTTAGCTGTGCATTGCCCATCTTGATTTTGCTTGATTTTGTTTTGAATTTGTGATCGCCAAAGAGGACTGACTAAGAAAATGACTTTTTCATCACACAAGTAGGTTGAAAGATAGATAACTCTTAAACTACTCCGTAAATGCTATTAAGTAAATTTGAAAATAGAACGAGGCTCATTTAATTACATTCGATAAAATCTATGCTACAAGAAATACAATATCCTTTTTCTATTTAAAAATGGAACTGGCTAAAGACGGGTTGTGAAAAAAATCCAACCGATAACGCAAAACGCAATAGTTATTCTAGTTACTTATAAAGTAATATTTTATTCTTCGAGGGAAAATAATTAAAAAGAAAAACGTTCCCGATTTCCCGCCTTTATTGTTTTTTTTTCACAACCGGACTGTGGCTTCATAACATGTCGATGTTCGAATAATCACCTGTATACAAAGACACTTGATTATTTTGGGATACTGACTTGCCAATAAGGCGGTATTATAACGAAATGATCTAATCTGTAACTTATCAGTTGATATACGCCCACTGCTGGACGAGGCAACCCATAGAATAGGAGATTCCCATAATCACCATGCTTGGCAAGTTCGATAGATGCTGTTGCCCATACCCCTAGCGTACCCTTAGTCCCCGTTTACAACATCCACAGGAGTTGGAGACGACGTCCACCAGGAGGAGTTGGAGGAGTCCTATCCTTAGGCCGATACCACCTCGGACACGTCTGTAACTTACCTAGTACAAACAATACAAATGATCGTCACTCCAATGCTCAGCACGTAGATAGCGGGCTGGAAGGAGAATAGCGTGATCTGATACAGCGAGTTGTACAACACCGGAGCGAATAGTGGACACAGGCCTTCGATCGCGGACATCAGAGCGAACACCTTTGCTATATCCGTCACGGGCAAGATCTTTGTGAGCAACGAACGCAGTAGCGGCGCTGATAGGCCTCTGAACATTGCTAACGCGGACCCTGTAATGCAACAAAATGATTAGATAATGGTCATATAGGTAGGGCTACATCTGTCCACCCAGAAACAGCATTCGCTACCGAGAACGGAGTCAACTAACCGATGCAGAAGAGTGCGTGCGCGCCTTGTCAGTTGATCTCGCTTAAGCAAACGCAACGGAAAGAGTTACGAGAAAATGCTGTTCCGGGCGGACAGATGTGGTCTAACCCATACGTCGTACAGCGTACTACATAAAACATGGGACTTTATAATGGGTCAAGTCCTGCCTTTTGTCCTACATTTTATTTTTTAGGTGTACCTCGAGGCTTCACTGTAGGACCCATTTTGTTTATTATTTCTGACATTTCTACAATTAAACGGAACTCGATCGAATTCATCTATCAAGGAAAGTGTTACGAGAAAATGCTGTTCCGGGCGGACAGATGTGGTCTAACCCATACGTCGTACTTATCAAACTTGGGACTTTATAATAGGTCAAGTCCTGCCTATCTACATTGTATTTTTATAAGTGTTCCTCGAGGCTTCACTGTAGGACCCATCTTTTTAATTATTTCTGACATTGCTACAATTGGACGGAACTCGATCGAATTCATCTATCAAGGAAAGTGTTACGAGAAAATGCTGTTCCCAGCGGACAGATGTGGTCTAACCCATACGTCGTACTTCATCAAACTTGGGACTTTAATGGTATTTTTATAAGTGTACCTCAAGGCTTCACCTGTAGGACCCATTTTGTTATTTATTTCTGACATTGCTACAATTAGACGGAACTCGATCGAGTTGCGTCTGAGAGAATCATACAATGTAAATTTCAATTGCGTAGAAATTAGAATGCTTACCCAAGTACATGTGCCACGAGGCCACAGCCAATGTTTTAGCCAAATATTCCACCGCCGTTGATATGAAAGCTATGTTAGCGAACGCCAAGTCACTTATTCGCAACCACTTTTGCCCCACTATTACTCCAAGGAATGATCCCACGAATGCTATAGTTGTGCCCGCTGCAGAGTATAGCGTGTAGTCTTTTAAAGTCCAGTGTAGTTTCTCTCTCGTGTACAAGTATTCTAGAGATATCAGTCCGTATAGAATGAATATTGAGAGGCTGTTAGCGAATGTGAGTAGGAGTATCTGTGCTCGGCCGTGATTAGGGCGACGTTTGAAGCATTCGCGAACCATTTCCTTCACAAGAAGCAAGTCTAGAACACTGGAGAAGCTTCCCTGAAAAAGAAAATAAATACTTTAGTAGGTAGCTCAGTATAATTTACCCAATGATGTTTTTAGGGTACAGTACCCAAAGGGAGCCAAACGAGACTATATACTATGTGTTGATTGAGCATAAACTCTATGTACCTAATCTAATCTACTAGTGGTGACATTTTGGCATGAGTTAAATAAACTTGGTACCCTACACCACAAAATATATAGGTTCTACGTGGGTATGCGTGTCTATGTGTGCATGCGCCTGTTATCGCTTGTTGTATTTTGTGCCTACACTATGCGTGGTTCAAGAGGAGGCACATGTCTGGTTTGTTTTTACAAGTAGACATCATTTGCGATACCACAAAATCATCATCATCAGCCTCGATCACAACAGATTTACGTAATCGCGTCACAGACTTCGTACACAATTGGTAATGTACATGAAACTATTTCATACATTTATTAGGTACCTAGGAATATCGACTTATCATCAACCTATATGATATTATTGGCTATCATAATCGCAAAGTCATTATTACCTAGGTATATAATATCTGTTGCAGATAGTCAGATAAAATTAAATTGCAGCTGAACTAATCAAGCCAAGGAATTGAACACACAACACCATTGAACCGCGCTAAGTAATTACGTGAATAATTATTTCGTTTTTCACACTTAATTATATTGTAAATGCGAAAGTTTGCGAGTAGGTACCTATGTTTGTTACTTCTTCACGCTCAAACGGCTAAACGGATTTGAGTAAAATTTGAATGGAGATACCTTATACCCTGGATTAACATATTGCTACCTTTAAAAGCGGGTGAAACCGCGGAGCGCAGCTAGTTTAAGAATAACATGCAACTAAAAAACAATGACATAATATTGTGTTTCTAAAAGGGATTCTTACGAATTCTTAGGGATACGAAAAAGTATCCACGAAAAGAAAGAAATTATGAACAAGGACACCCACACATGAAAACAGACACGTATGGTCTAGTCTAGGTCTATGCAACACGGCTTCCTTCTTTCCTTCCATTACTCACGTATGCCGTGGTGTGTCGTAAAAGGCGACTAAGGGATTACGCCAGGAGATGGGCAGCAGCATCACCAGCAGCCTTTAGACGTCCATTGGTGGACGAGGTCTCCCTTATAAAAACAAGCGGATTGGTCATCGCAGTATTTGTGCTGACTCAGATGGATGCTGCTGCCCATCCCCTGGTGCAATCCCTTAGTTGGCATTCACGGGAGATGGAGGGGGTCTATTCTTATAGGCCGGATACACCACGGCAGCGTGGTGATTATGGCAAATAAATTGCATCCTATGGGGAACAACAGACAACATAACCATATTGGTAACGTAGACAAATAGCAATCTTCTTGTAATGGTTTCTCTTGCGGTTAGTCCGTGCTATAAATAAACACATTCCACTATCTGCCATTGCTTGGTTGCTGTTGAGTCTTTCTGTGCTCTTTTACCAGTGACATAATAACTTGGTCCGTTTTGTTTCCGGCCTAAGAATACTCTTCCGTCTCCCCCCGTGGATATCGTAAAAGCCGACTAAGGGATTACATTAGGGGATGGGCAGCAGCATCCACCTTAGTACTCAACTCTACCATACTGTCAACACTAATCCGCCTGCCAAGCGTGCAAATCCCCCCCATAATCTATGGGGGAGGTCTCGTCGTCGTAGTTTGATAGTGAAAATTAAATAAAAGCCCTAAATGGTACCTTTATAGCTCCAGTCAAAGACTCCTTGATCCATACATTGGTGTACGCATACGCTAATACGTTCAAAGCGGCCACAATAAGCAGAAGGTAGACGTTTCCAATAGCTCTCAGTATGTAGGAGCTAAGCATAGAGCCAACAACGCTTCCGAGACTCACTGCAGCTTCTAGTATCGTCATTCTGGAAGGAATACCACCACAAAGTATACGGTGCGTTTGGGCTAAGACGAACGTGTATGATACCATCCATAAATTCGTTATTATCACCCCTTGACGTCCACTGCTGGGCTTGGCCTTCCCTATAGAATACCACAACTGAGCCACCTCTAACCATCGACATCAAGTGGGGGCCCTTCGTACACGGCATCTTTTTGACACTCGAGAATCTTTATTCCCCAGCGGGTTTCTTTTCACTTATACGGCTCATTGCCATTATAACCTGGCTAATGGTAGCAATTCTGTTCATCATTCTCTAAATTTAAACTAGGTACGCTAATATTAATTAAGTACTAATTGATTCAAGGGTGACTTTGCGGAAATCCGTTCTACAATATTGAATAGACGAACAAATATATACTTAGTAACAATCCCGCCCCTCTCTACCGATATCTTAGAAAGAATTCGACACGTGTTTCGCCTCTCCACGAAACATCCTCAGGAAAACGTTGACTCGCTACGCTCTTGATTCTAGAGCGTAATTAACTATTTAATTTAAATTTAGATACAGCATAGAATCGCTATGTACCAATAACAATAATGAATTCATAATAAGTAACTGGTTATCAGGTGTATTATCACGTATGTGAAATTATCACACTTTCATGGTTTCTAGATCCGTGCACACGCAAACTGTTCTATTACCTAATAGATCGCTTCTCTTCCGTAGTTATGTCGCTAATGTAGCAAAAAGCCCCAGTGAAGAGCACAGTGAAGCCTCCAGTCAGGGAGTAAGGCACTATTGTCAGAATGTACCACCAAGGGCCGAGGTTATGTAGCATGCTGTATATAACCATCAACATTGAGCTCATCGCTAAGCCTGGAAAGAAAAGGTCTGAATTACTGCAGTGCTCTTTTTACGTAAAGGGAGTACGGCAGGGCTATTCTCTATCTCGCGACAGATTTGCAACAGGTGAAAATTGTGCCATCATTGCTGTCAAACGTCTCTTTACCGGCAAATAAAACACACGTACCTATAGGTACCTAAATTATAGCAAATTATTATTTTTATTTCAATTTAATGTTAAAAATGCAAATTTATACATTTTGTACATACCTACATACATACATGTATAGTATACATACAATTTTAGCAATGATCGCATAATTTATGCCTGTTATGTGTGGTTTGCAACCTGTCGCGAGATAGATAATACGGCTGAATACGCTATAAAGAGGTTATTGTAACTAGACCAGTTTGAATAATGTGTTCGGAGCAATTCTCTAATTTAAAAACATTCAATTCGCAGTATAATCTCGTCTCAGTCTCACTGTCTCGTATAGTAACTAATACATATATAATAGTTACTATACGTGACTGTGCGACTGACACGAGATTATATTGTGAATGGAATGTTTTAAAATTAGAGAATTGGGCCTCTGATGTTCAACATAGTGTACTCTAGTATTTTTTAAACTTTCGCGATTAGAACACATATTTATTATATTGTCACGGGTATTTATCGCGTGTTACCTTATTATTTGTTATTCCTAAAAAATAAATAATAAATATTCCCAACGTTTGTAATTCTGAAGACCAAGTGAGGGTAGTTTCTGCAGCTGCCACCACTTCTCGACGGTAGCTCCATGTACTCCAGTGCGTCTAGTCTAAAATTACACGCCACCCTTCAATCGCTCTTACTTGGCTTGTACCATAGCTGGCACTTAAAATAAATACTTAAATAAATAAATGCTGGACATTTCACACAACATTATCTAGCCCCAAGCTAAGCAGAGCTTCTGTTATGGGTACTAGATAACTGATATACTTATCTTAAATACAATTCATTACATAGATATATATTTTTTATTATACATAGAAAAATACCCCGAACACCCTGAACAAATATCTGCAGATCGTACAAATATTTGTTCCGAGGCGGGAATCGAACCCGCAACCTCCAGCGTCGCAGGCGAACCTTCGCCCACCGCGCCACAGAGGTCGTCAAAACACTAACTTACACAAGCTTGACGTTCGAAAACGGTCCTTGGTGGTTGGTTACGTTCCTTGCTCCAAGTTGGTTACCGATTATAGAATATATAATTTTGACATAATTAAATAGCGGGGCGTTCAGTTTTAGATTTGAGGCATTCTAACATCATAAAACCTTGAGAGAAAATATAGAGACATGACCTTTGGTCTATCGGAAACACCGGCTTGCAGTTGTAGGTACCTACCGGTTTTGATAAAGAGACATAAAAACCGCAACGCTTTGGTTTAAATTGAGATTCCTTTGTTTGGACACACTGATTTTGCGTTGTATGTAACTAACACTGTCCTGTGTACTTACCTACATCGTCAATTTTGATAATAACATGTATGAAAAATAAACAATAAAATAAAAATCTTAGTGGCTTTATAGACTTATTGCGGACTACGCGAGTATTTTAGTAGAGAGGCAAGTAATTTATCTAAATTACTCGTTACTGGCCAAAAATCGTTCGCACTAAGATTGTGTACAGTCACAGAATAAAAATAGTAGTACAGTACACAAGTGAGTGGTGGTTTTCATGTGTCAAATGAACAGGCTGCAACGCAAATCGCACCAAAGTGAATATAAGCTATAAGTACAGCTACATAGTTGAAATGACTATTTTAAAAGAGGTGAAGGAAGAGTGTGATGAAGAAATTAATTTTATTGTATTTTCCAAATTAATATCGATATACCTACGCCGATTGCTTGATTTGATTGTTTTTATATAAGAGATTCCATAAGCACTCCCATGTTTCAAACACACAGAGAGCAGAGCTTTAAGAGTTATTATAATATGAGAGCCAGGTGCATGCCTTTCGATCGTCTATAGATTACATTTCACCAGGAACTACACGATCTCCTTTTCATCATTGGACAAGCAGGCGCACAGCTCATCAGTATGCATTATATTCGCACTGAACGTTTCGGCTCTACTTTTTATTGATGTTTCTTCGCTCCAGCGAAACGACATTTTAGCCGTGAACTATAATGAAATAGAATACATTAAAAGGTTAAAGAACCACTGACCAGTAAAGCTTGGTGGAGGGCGCTACTCTTCCGAAAAATAGAACAAAATGGATCTACTTGAATATTTTTTTGTTGTTCACACATATTTAGCTACAAGATTACTCGCGTAGTCCGAACTAGGTTTTAGTATCTATCTAATAATAATCTATCGTTATATAATGCAAGTTCCATGTTTGGCCACGCTTAGGTAGGTATATTGTCTCTTTTTCATTTGCCCGCTTCATACAAACCAAAGTTTGCTTCTTATTTGAATATCAATTAATTCAAATCAATTAGGTACGTAGGTACCTACATTTTGTAAACACAATCTAGAGACGAATAGCTAGATAGATAGATAGATGATAGATTAACACTTAATTGATAACCACACAGAAACAATAAACAAGTAGGCAAAGATCAAGTACCTAGGTAATTTTACGATAAAAAGGCAATACAAAGGACGGCCTTATCGCTGAGAGCGATCTCTTCCAGGCAACTTTGGGATGGAACGAAATGAGCAACGCTATAATGGACTGCGGTGTAAGTATCAACACCAACCTACAAAGCAAAACTAAAAAATAGGTAGGTACTTATTGTAAATTAATGAAAATAATAATATAGGTAAGTAGTTATGAACTATATTGATGAATTATGCTCGTGTTTTGACAGTTTTCCATTTAAATTGTATAGAACTATACTAAAATGGGTTATAAGACCTACACACAAATCTTTAGGTCGGTGTGATTTGGAAACCATAATAACGTTATAAGAAACTGACACTATATAACTACGTGTTAGATATTAGTGAATTGATCATGTTTACAATATTTCATGGATTTTGATAAGATAATATCCAAGATAGAAGCATATCGTTTGTCTATGCAGAGGGCTCACGTGCCCTAGCGTACACCTCCTCTTACGCGGTCCTACCACCTACCAGTCTCTGCCCGTGGTCCACCTGGCTGTACCAGGGCCACTTTTTCTGCAAGTGGTACACCTCAACATAACTAAGGTGTACCTGGGGTTTTTATTTCATTCCGTGGTCCACCTTAGTTCACCTGGCTGTACCAGGGGTGCGATTTTTTTATGTCACTGAGTCACTAAATATCATCAAAAAGGCCGCAAATCACCGTTTTTCAGGAGATATACTCGAGCAGGCACTTGTATTTGATATCATAGGTATAAGAATTTTAGTCATCGATGAGTTTTAATGTATAGAAATTTGGAAATCGTGTATTAAACGGCAATTTTACTAACGTTTAGTCACTCGATGATATACAAAAATCGCACCCCAAGAGTAAGTTTTGCCTACCTACCACACTTACCTACTTGCTACTTACTTTTGTACAAATGAACGTACCTAATGTACCGAGGTAGTAGGTAATAAACAGGAAAATACACCTCGTAAAATTATACTATCTTACATAATCTAAGATTTTATATTGTGAGTCACTTGTAAAATGAATTGATAATATTATTCTGTCCATTTATTGATAAGAATTACTGTAGAGGCCTGAAATCAAGCAATTTACATTGGAAGGACGAGGCGTTAGCCGTAGGGTTTTTTTTAACTTAACGAGACTGTTAATTGCTTTTTGCTTTTTATTATTTTCGGCTCGATACCTACCGATTGGTTTAGTGTTATTTCGTTCCGTACAGAAAATAGCCAATTGCCGTGTTTTTTTAAAAAGGACGATATTTCCGATATGTTAGAGAAACGTATATTTCTAATAAGATAAAGTTTTTTTTAAATAAAAACTACTTATTCTCTTGCTGAGCTAACGTTTCGTTGACCGTTTCCATGTTTCCATAAAGTCAACTGCTAAAATAAGCTAATCTATTTTGAATAAATAATTTACACATAAAACTGGACCGGATAGAAGATCTGTTTTTTTTTTCAATAAATAAATTCTTGAACACTTAAGTAAAGTACTTACCTACATAATATTTCAAAAAAGGCGGGCGATCATCATCCGTCTGCCGGTTCAATGCGGTACAAATGTTTGCAAGATCTGCAAGTATTTGTCCCAGTTCTGGGTGAGGGGTCCGGACCGGAAATGTCTTTTTTTTTAGAGAAATTAAATAGGAATCAGCTATAAGGCCCATTGAAGGTACTGTGTATGTATGTATGTTTGTCCTCATGAAATTTAGTACGTATGGGGGTAGATAGTATTGGTACAATTTGTAGGTAAGGTTATGAGCTATATCGGTCAGGGGGTTGTTGAGATATTGGGGTCCAAAAGGGGGGTAAAAAAAATAAAAGGGAGTCAGTCAGATCAAGTGGGGTGTCTAATGAAAGAGCTTTCGTTGGACATTTCAAAACTGTTTTTAATAAATATTTAGACTAAGTAGTTTCTGAGATATTAGAGAAAATAAAAAACGTAAAAATCCAAAATTCTAGGGTACTTGGGTGTTAAGACGATACATTAAAATGTTTAGAATCTCGCGGGGTGGGGGGGAGGTAGCAGCACTGCAAGAAAGTGATAACGCGATTACTCACTTCACGCCGGGAAAAGAATAAGGTATAGCTTTGTGCCGCTCAGAAGTAACTAGCGTAAGCGACAAATGATAAACCTTCGTTTTGCTTGAACAGTAGCAAATACAAAAATAAATCTTTTTCTATTTATTTAAATACTTTGATTAGCTACCGAATACGATAAAAATTAACCGCAAATATTTTCTAGATTTTCTAGGATGGACGTAAACGGGTTTTACTATAAATGATTTCAAAAAATAAATCTATTGAGAAAAGTATCACCAATCGTGTTTCTGTTTTTGATTTACTTAGATTACATCCTCAAGTAATCACTATATTAACATCAAGTTTGTATCCGTTACCGTTACTGAGTGAGCCATACCATATATAGGCGTTTAGTAAAACGCCTATATATGGTCGAATCTTTAGAAGAAAGGGCAGTAAGAGAAGGTACTAGAAGAAGAGATATTAGGAGCAAATTTATTCCAAAACTGAGAATAGCAACACACAGTGTTCGGTACCAGGCCATCAAGCTGTACAATGAGTTGCCTATTCGTTTTAAATCCATTTACAGCGCATATAAGTTTAAAAATAACCTAAAGGAATTCTTATTGAAAAGGTGCTACTACTCTATTGACGAATTTTGTAATGATACATCCTGATGGCATTGACTAATTTGACTAATTTTAAAAATGTAATGTAGTGTATGTGTAATTTTAAACTTATTTATTTTATTTGTCATTTTCTGTTTTGTGCTGCGTATTATTGACACTATTTTAATTAGATGTAATAAGTATGGACATGAATTATTTTATTATTATTTTGATTTATTAAGTATTACTTTTAACTTTATGATTGTGGTTCTTAGTGTATATTAGGTTTAAGTATTATGTTCCGATACAATTGTCATTGTTTGAGAAATAAATAAATGAATGAATGAGCATGTAACGCAGCAACTCTAAATTTTAACACATCACCTTAAGTGACGACTTCCGTGGCGCGGTGGGCGAGTAGCCGGCTGAGACGCAAGAGGTGCGGGTTCGATTCCCGCTGCGGGCAAATATTTGCTCCGGGTCTGGGTGTTGTGGTACCATGGTACTCGTAGTTCCTGATACCCAACACTGGGAATCCTAGTAGTGTTAGATCAGGAGTCAGGACTATGTATGTGACTGTTATATGTTATAGTATCTACGTAGGTCCTATGCTACATACTATTTTAGGTCAAACACTGATAGCCTATCAGTGTAATAGTGTTCATGTTCCATAGCTATGGAACAAGTACCTAGCTAAAATGATGAAGTGGGTGGACAAAGTGGGCCAACTGTTGATTAGTCACTAGTTGTATCTTGTAGTGTAATAGGTATAATTTCAATTTTATTGTTACTATGGAACGTATAGTTATGTGCCACGGAGGAAACCGATGGGGTGCGATTTTTGAATGACTAAATATCATCAAAAGGCCGCAAATCTCCATTTTTAACCGACTTCCCAAAAAGGAGGAGGTTCTCAATTCGGTTGTATTGTTTTTTTTTTTAATGTTCTCCGGCATTTATGAACCGATTTGGAAAATTCTTTTTTTATTTGAATAGAGATACTTCCAGATTGGTCCCATTTTTTAACCGACTTCCCAAAAAAGGAGGAGGTTCTCAATTCGGTTGTATTTTTTTTTTTTTTTTTTTTTTTTAATGTTTGTTACCGCATTTCTCCGGCGTTTACGAACCGATTTGGAAAATTCTTTTTTTATTTGAGTAGATATACTTCCAGATTGGTCCCATTTTTTTCAAAATTGAGTTCTGATGATGGGATCCATGAGGAATTGAGGGAACTCCTCAAATATTGTAGGCATACATATGGCGATTTTGATATTTTCAGCAAGACACCAAGCATTTGCATTCAGAAAGTATCATAATCCTTTCACCACTATGGTTCTTTCATAAAAAAAAATCATCCAAAATTATTTTGTCGAATACTATGGCGGAAGTCGGTTTTTTAAATGAAAAGTTATATTGGTTATTCAGAATCCAGTTCTGAAGATGGGATCCATGAGGAAGCATTCAGAAAGTATCATAATCCTTTCACCACTATGGTTCTTTCATAGTTTTTTTTCATCCAAAATTATTTTTAACCGACTTCCTAAAAAGGAGGAGGTTCTCAATTCGGTTTTATTTTTTTTAATGTTTGTTACCGCATATCTCCGGCATTTATGAACCGATTTGGAAAATTCTTTTTTTATTTGAATAGATATACTTCCAGATTGGTCCCATTTTTTTCAGAATCCAGTTCTGATGATGGAATCCATGAGGAATTGAGGGAACTCCTCAAATTTTGTAGGCATACATATGGCGATTTTGATATTTTCAGCAAGACACCAAGCATTTGCATTCAGAAAGTATCATAATCCTTTCACCACTATGGTTCTTTCATAATTTTTTTTTCATACAAAATTATTTTGTCGTATACAATGGCGGAAGTCGGTTTTTTAAATGAAAAGTTATATTATTCAGGAGATGGACGGGAGGAGGCACTTGTATTGATATCATAGGTATAAGAATTTTAGTCATCAATGAGTTTCAGATATACAATTAAAAATCGTGGAAAAAACAGCAATTTTACTGACGTTTTGTCACTCGATAACTTTTAAAAATCACACCCCAGCTTTGCCATTAGGTACCTACATACTTTAATTTAATAACACCAAGAGAACTAACAGCTCTACCATAGATGGCCCGGGAGAGTATACAGAGCTCTACAAACGAGCCTTAGATAAAATGACAATAATAAAAACCACTTACCCAATAAAGGCCACACAATCAACGGCTTTCTTCCATGAGTGTCTGACCAGACAGCTAAAAATAGAGACAGTATAGCCGGTGCAACTGCTTCCAGCACACTCCTCACCGTAGAAACAAAAGTGGCATACTGTTGCACTTCCTTTTCAAGATCACTTGTTTGGTTATTCTTGTCCAGAGACAGGAAAACTTTGCATTCCTCGTTTGTGTGGTGCAATGCGTGGACACACGTTCGGTATAGGAGTATGTTGCTTATTGCTGCACCTGATGAATTAGAACTAGGAATTAATTAAAAAAAAAACCGTTTTGTGCTAAAACAATATCATACTGAGGTGAATCTCATTCGTAATAGGGGTCCAGGTGTGTGGGAATTCTTCTTCATTCTAGTTTTTACATGAACGTAGGTACCTACTGTGTATCTCAAATTAAATATGCTTCGAATAAGGTCCAATAACACACATTTAAAAGGCAGATTTACCAGCAGGTACCATTTTAGCTTTATAAAATTCTAAAAGTCCATGGAAATCTGTCTTTATTTATTTATTTATTCGTGGAGTAGGTACATATTTTATACAGTGTTTGATAAATATATTAAGTAATTATAGTGAGTTAGCTAATTTATGTAATTAATTAGCCGTGGCGTGTCTGGCTTAAGTATAGACCCCTTCGTCTCCTCCCGTGGATGTAGTAAAAGCCTATTTAGGGATTACACCAGGGGATGGGCATTCACATGAACACACCTAACAATACTGCGCTCACTAATCCGCTTGTTAAACGTGGTGATCGCAATAGAAAATCCCCCCCATTGCATTATTTGGGGGAGGCCTCGTCCAGCAGTCTAAGGGCCGGTTTCCACTGGGGCGGAGAGGAGAGGAGATGTGTTTGAATAAACCAATCCGATTTCGTTATTTCCTTTTCGTTTTTACCTGTCAAGCCTGTCTGCCAGCTTAGCTCTCGTCTCCTCTCCTCTCCGCCCCGGTGGCAACCGGCCCTAACGGATGATGATGATTATGAAATGATGATGTATGAAAATAAGACATGTAGACTATTTAGTACCTAGGTACTCATAATTTGAAGACAAAATAATTGATCTAACTATATTTCTGTTTAACTTACCAGAAAGGGATGCAGTCATTATTGCAATAAACAAAGGAAATTCCATTGTTAATTTGAACGGTCGTCGGGCTGGTGTCACTGATACTTCCGCAGAAGAATTGTCTGCGGCTGCGGGAGCAATTTGGACATTTGGATGCAGTTGTTCTTCATCCTGAGACATTTTATTAGCTATAAAGAAAAATTGTTAACTTTATTTTTATTATTTAGTCCAATCCAATTTAAACTTGCCGCAAAAAATCCTAATTTTGACACAATGGTAATCTATTAGACGGAAGTAATTAGTATAGATAAATTATACATTGACGTTACCTAATAAGAGCCAACAAACAAATTATTAGAATTCTTTTGTTTCTGAAGAGTGTAAAAATAATCAAATACGTAATTGAATTTAGGTATTTTGTCAACAAAACAGAACACAACCAATTTTCGATACAGCGCGCGCGCGCTCGCAGGCGGATGAAATAAAAATAAACAGAAAGAAAAGAGAGAGCACGAGAACAGACCAGTCAGACCTCGCCCCGGAACACAGATTTATAAGTATAGTACTAAACCCCGGAAGTTCTGAATGCAATGAACGATATGAAGTTAGTTATTAATACGTGAAAATTCAATTGATTGCCAGTATACAAAAATAAACCATGCAAACGGAGTCAATTGACCATAGACACAGTCATCGGTAGATTTGTAGATGACGTGCTTGCTAGTTAACATCACTATACTTGAAAAAAACTTGCTTGTCTTGTCTATGGAGTTACGGAAAGTCGAGAAAAAGCGAGTAATTTTCACAAAAAAGCTGTAATTTACTCCGGATTCTATGCAAAATTGTGAAAAGTTTTATTCCGGGACCCTAAATAACTAAGGTAAACAGTTTTTCGTACACTTGATCGGTGTAATAAAATTATTTGATGGTTTCTCACGCCGCCGAGCTACTGAACTCGATGAGTCGCCTCATCCTATCACCCAGTCATCGGCTAACGTTCACTGTTATTTTTTGCAGTTACATATCTTTTGTACCCCTAAATAACCAGCATGTCCACTGTACAGAAGATATACCTGTTAATCTATGGTGTTTTGTAGTACTTTGCGGATAAGGCACGACCTATTTTTAGATCGGCTTTCTTTTTTCCTTACCGCATTCCTGGTAGTTATTAGCCGGTCCTATGAAATTCCGTTCTGATTGTATTTATATTTATTTTTAGAGTATTCCATAGAAGCTGCGAAGATGGCTGTAAATGTGTATTCCACAAATGTAACGTCTGAGAATTTATCACGACATGACATGTTGGCGTGGGTGAACGACTGTTTGCAGTCTAACTTCGCGAAGATAGAAGAGTTATGCACTGGTGCCGCGTACTGTCAGTTCATGGACATGCTTTTCCCAGGCAGTGTGCCCATGAAAAGAATCAAGTTCAAGACGAACCTAGAGCATGAGTATATTCAAAATTTCAAAGTATTACAGGCTGCATTCAAAAAAATGGGTGTTGACAAGGTATGTCTCATTCTTTTATCTTGAAATTAATTTATTTCATGAATCATGTTTGTTTTTGCTCGATAAACAGATGTGGAAACATCTGTTCAGTCATGTGGATTATTGATGTTCTAGAAATTATCTTAGTAATGAAGTAGATTTACATCTGATATCAATGTAATATAGGTTTCTTTGATAAATTCAAATGCACTTATACTATTTCTTTATCTACCTTTTATCAGAAAAATAATATCCAGTTTTAAGGAATGAATTTATTGTATTTGACTTGATACCTGTGTCAATATCAGTAAATAATTAAAGTTGACACGGGTTTGAAGTCTGTTTCCAAGTTATTTTATAAAGTAGTTGATCACCAAGCTAGTTATAGTTATCGTTTAGAGCTATTGGTTTAATTATCAAAGAATATTTTTTACTAAACTAAAACTCAATTCTATAAAGCTATTATGAGTTTGTGACTCCTGAACAAATTACTGGTACAAATGTAAATTTATAGGTAATCCCTGTGGACAAGCTGATTAAGGGGAGGTTTCAAGACAACTTTGAATTTTTGCAATGGTTTAAAAAGTTTTTCGATGCAAACTATGATGGGCGCGATTATGACGCGTTTGACGCTCGCGGTGGCTTCACAATCGGTGCTGGAGCGTGCGAGTCTGGTTTTCCTCTGTGTGGGGCTGTGGCCATCGCGGCTCCGCCTCCGCCGAGGATCCGCAGAGCCGTTCCGACACCCCAGTCTGGCAGTACGCATCCTCCATCACTTTGCACGATAACTATTCATCACACTCAGAAATGTGAAACATCTTATCCATTGCATGGAAGCATGGACAAGATAGATTGTATGTAGATGCCATCCTGTGTTCTCAGTGTGTTGAAATGATCTTGTTCCTCCTGCGCAGGTAGCCAGCACTTATGATTTGATTATAATTTATTTACCTTACACTTTTTCTTTTGTAGATAGTACCAATTGACAAACTGGTGAAGGGTCGTTTTCAAGATAACTTTGAGTTTTTGCAATGGTTCAAGAAATTCTTTGATGCTAACTATGGAGGCATGGAGTATGACGCTGTGGCACAGCGCGAGGGTCTCCCGATGGGGCATGGGGGCTCGTCGGCCCCCCGGGGTCACGCCGTCCCAGCTAAGAAACCCGCAGCACCAGTCGCCAAAGTAGCGGCTAGACCCCAAACCAGTACTGTTTTGTTTTATGTTTCCATTTTGAATGTTGTGATGTGCTTCGTAGTTTATCTGCTTGAGGAAAATCTAAGTATTGTATTGAAGTAAATAGAACCATCCATTAATTATTAATGTAGGTGTTGTATCCGATTTGTGAGTCATCTTTTTATTAGATGTTGATTCAGGAATTACATATCATTTTAAATAATTCACTCTTTGATCTGTAGCATGTGCATGTTATGAATGGTACAGGTAGTGAAAACTGTTTCACCTTTTAAAACTAAAATATGCACTGATTATTCGAGATATAACTTATTTGTAAATTATTTATGTTAAACAGATCAAACAATGTAGCTACAAATAAACAAAAATCTTCCTCGTTACTAATACTATTTAGAATAGTGCATAAATAAGTAAAATATATGGTCAACAGCATTTTCCCTGATCAAAACCAGACACTTGTTTGATAGAATACTATTCCCCATTAAAATAACTTAACTGGTCACCTTATGACTCATGTTTACAAAACACAATCTGTAATATGACACCTTGATTATATAAGTTCCATCTAATTACATCATGACATGATTGAATTACTAACACTTATAAATAGAATACTGCAGATTTTTACAATATATTATATATTTTTTTGTAGTTGGTAAGGCCCCAGCTGCAGTGAGGTCGCCCCCGGTGAACCTCGCGAGAATAAACCAGTCCGGGAAAGGAGACTCTAAAGTAATTGATGAGTTAAACCTTCAGGTAAGTAGGGATAGATATTATCACCCATGGAACCAACCAGAGGTCATGCTACATCTGAAGACATCCATCGTTAGTAAATTTTATCAATGAATTTGTAGCAATTCTAGGCTCATCCTAGCTGCTAGCTTCATTGTAACGAACAGGACCTGACGCCAGCGCAATTATTCTAAAATATTTGATCATCATCATTTATAGTTATTTTTAGTTATGTCCATTACAGGGTCTTCAATAGTTAGTTTTTTTTGTTTAAATCACTTGTTCGAAATTCAAGCAAGTACCTATGAAACTGCTTTCACATTGGCGAGAGGCCGTGTATTCTGAGTGCGCACTGTAATTTTTAGCCGGGTTGTCGAAAAAAGCTTAACCAATAATAAGGCGGCGCGCCGCCTTAACTTTCATACTTGTTATAATGGCATAATATCGATAGAAATCACCTTTTTGTCTATCATCTATCATTCGGTTTAGACAAAGTGCGGCAGTGAAAACCTACTCTTTGTACGTTTTAATTTACTGCTTCTCGTTTTGTAATTGTTAATTTTTAGGGTTCTGTTATACTTCAAAAAAGTACCATTATAGGTTCAGTTTGTTGTCCGTCTATCTGTCTTACCGTCAAGACCTATTTTCTTGGGAACGGCCAGTTGTATAGAGTTGAAATAAATACCAAATACTAAAGTTAAAAGCAACATGGCCGTGTAAAACATAATTTTTTCTAACTCGTACCAATAAAAACATCAAAAGTTCAAGTTCTACGTACGTCTGGAAGCTTCTACCCTCCTATTCCCTAACTGAAAGTCACTCTGTGACTAACGTTTGACAAGTAAAATTACCATCAATTGTCAATTGATGGTCATTTTACTTTTCAAGCGTTAGTCACCGAGTGACTTTCAGTTATGGAATAGGGGGGGCCAGGCCATGAGTCTTACTGGTACTTGGCTGTTTTTTTTTGAGTATGTAACAAAACTGTCTTGTTGCCTCTACTAGATGTTAAGCCGTAACCACAGCCCTTTATAAATGCAAATACCTCTTAGGTCACTGCGCCCGTCTTTCTTACGAGATCATTAAAGTGAGAATATCTATCTACCAAACCGAAGTGCCGTTAAAATAGTCGATAAAACTACAAGAGCGTGACATTTACTCCGCGAATCAAAGTGCACGGACCTAGTATCGCGCGTCTTATAACGTCAATGTGAAAGCAGTAATGAACAAAACCCTAATTAGGTGTTTTCTTTCTGTAGGTAAGCGAGCTGAAGGCGACGGTAGACGGCCTTGAGAAAGAGCGAGACTTCTACTTCGGCAAACTGCGGGACATAGAAGTGATCTGTCAGGAAATGGAGGAACAGCATAACGGTCCGATTGTACAGAAGATTCTGGATATTTTATATGCTACCGAGGTAAGACTTAACTACTTTTTTAAGATGGGTAGGTATGCACTACGACACATTTTTTATTTAATTTCTACAAGTTTCGAACACAATTGTCGTAGAAGTTGAATTTGGATGAAGTCGGCGTTGCCCAAAAACGAAACTCTTTTTTGATGTTGACGTTTCCATAGTTTCGTAAAAAGTTTTTATGCCCAAATCGTCTCACTCCAATCTCATTTATTTTATGTATGAAAGTGGGCTTGGCACGTCAGTCTCGCGTACGTTGTTGTACATGATGTTGTAATGTATGGAATTGTATGAGACGCGCGTGTCTACGTTACGTGCTGCATACGCATCCAGTCAAAGCACACCAGCAAAGCACACTGCCAGACATGGCCCTAAAGTTTAGGGCCATGTCTGGCAGGCGTATGGTGAGGTATGGCACATAAACGATTCTTAAATGGAAGGAACTTTAATATCGCGTGTGCACACATGCAGACGGTTTGCGTGCGTTTAATGTTCCCGCTAATTGCTCGCTGTACATATCAACATTCACAGGCAAGCGAGCAGTTTTTTTTTCTATCGCGCGGCTTTTGTTGTTCGCCGTTTTTAATCATAAGCCATTTGCTACGTTACACTCTTTCCAAGGCGTCAAGGTTTCAGTCAAAGCGCTCTCAGTTGTACTAAAACTTTGGTGGACCATTTCCACCTATTTCATATTAATACACTAAACTTGTGCTTTTAAATAAGCTACGTTGGTCGCCACCAAACAAGACTCGAAAAAACACTAGAAAGAAAATGAAATAAATAAAAGTAGACGGACGCTACGTCTCTTTACGAAAAAGGCCGTGGTTGTAGAGCGTTTTGCATATACCTTTCACTTTTCAACCGACAAAAAAAAGAGGAGGTTCTCAATTCGACAGCATGTTTTTTTTTTGTATGTTTGTTACTCGATTACTCCGCCAATTATGAATCGATCTTGATGATTCTTTTTTTGTTTGATAGGTCATACTTGAGAGGTGGTCCCATATGATTTTTATCGAAATTGATTCAGCGCTTTTTGAAAGAAGTCGTTATTTTTTGTATATAAGCAAAATGAGTTGCTGAAAAGGTCCGCTAAAGGCGTTTTTTCCCGACAGCAGTCTGACTGCGTGCTTTATTTTGTTTTTCTTAGGACTAAATTGGAGTTTATTACATTTTCAAATCGCGTAAACTGTTATTTGTATGAAGATGTGAACAGCGGAAGCGCGAAGGTTTATGAAACGGTTACATCTTTATGTATACAAATGACAGTTTACGAGAATTTGATAGCAACAGTAAGAAAGATAAGAAAACAGAAAAGTAAAGAACCTTTGGATGTATGGTATGATTTGTATGGAAATAAGAAAAGCGCCCCTAGCGGTCAATTTTCTTAAAAAAAACTCTTGTTACACTACTCCATACACCCTATTCAATAGAGAAGTCCCTCACTAAAGAGGCGTCATTAACTACAGAGGGTTCACTCTGTATAATAATCTATTTTCTTTTCAGGATGGATTTGCGCCACCAGAAGAAGTAGACGGTGAAAACCCTCATCCACCAGAAGAAGACGAGTATTGAGACATCGTAACGTCATACGCGTATCAATAGTGCTCTTTGTATATTATATCCAAATTGAAATTATATCGCTTACAATCGTCAGTGTCAAGTGCTTAGTATTTCACAGCCAATGAGACACAATTGAGTGTTAACCTTTGTGTATCTATCTATATTACTCCAGAGAAATCTGAATTATTGTGGACTTAACCAGAATTCATATTCATAGCCAGATCCTTTGCTATGCGTAAGGAATTAATAGAACACATCATTCAGGACGAAACTATCTTTTAACCAGATTAAGTATTTCTTGGTCAAATTAAAATCATGGAAATAAAAGACAGTGGCAATACTGGGCTGCTATCATTTACTTGGGCAAGTCCAGTAAATATCTAAATATATTTAGGGTTCCACGGAACCATTATAGCAACATCAACCATCTATCCGCCAAGAATTATTTTCTCAGGAGAGGCTGGAGGTATCGAGTTGAAATTAATACCTAATGTATGGGTGTTATTTCATACAAATTGACTGGATACTGACTGCGCACTGACACATCAAAACCCAAGGGTACTCCCGTTGACCTATACTTTTAAAGTTCGGCAGGAAGGTCTCATAGCACAAGTAAAAGAAAAACTCCGAAAATAATTATTTCAGGGTAGCGCAAAATTAATTAAATGCACTATAGAAATTGTTTATAATTTTTACAAATATAGTATATAGCGTTTACTACAATAAACATGGACCGCTTTAGTAACTTAAGAAGGCGGAAAAATCATCCATTGCTATGTTGTTATGCACAAACAGAGTTTTATACGCAAACATCTACAACTCTGCGAAACTACAGAGCATAGACCGCCTGGAAATGCCTAATTGCGTGGCCCGTTCGCGTCGTTGATGTTTCTGGACACTCTTCCACATCCTGCGAAAAAATGGGGAAATTCACGTTATGGATCACAGATAAATTATGCTGCGTTCTTAAGGGGTAAAGCGTTCAGAGTTTATACATAACATATCATAGACTTTCTATAGTGCCATTACTTTTGCGCCACCCTCTGTACATGGTGGAATACTGGCCATCATAAAATTGCACTGGTTTATTTATTTCATAGATTTTATTACAAAACATGAATGAAACACAAATTAAATTTGCCACGGCTTATTACCACCACATAGTTAGCATGTGGCTGTGTCATAACTAAGTACATTCCTATTAAAAATCGGAGCGTGATTTCTTGACTGATTAAATCTATTTCTGTGTGTTCTATGGAAACGATTCGCCTCGACTCAGATTGGCAGACGTGCAACTCTATTCAATTGTCTCGATCACTCGCGTCTTGCAATGACGCATACAATGTGCATTTAATAGGTTGTTAAATTTATTGGAATATTTACTGTTAATTGTTTAATTCTGTTATATTAACGCATGTCTAAAATATAATTCGGTTCTAAACTACTTGTGAATAAAATTTAATCGAAAGTAAGATCTGGTATGTAAGTTTTGTATTGCAAATTAAGGTTTTCATATTGTTAATGTTGGTAGATTATTTACGTTTTCTGCGTAGTTAGTGTGATACCCCATTTCCATGTTTAGGATTTTCAGAATACAAGACTTGACAATTTATCACACTTCTACTAACTGTAGCTATGTATATTACTAATACTTATTCATAAATAACGTTATTAAAGTAGAGCATATTACTACGCGTCACAGGAGTGTAACGTAACGACGACGTAACGAATTGTGGGGACTTCAAATACATACAAATAGATAATTTATTTACTTCAGCATTCTTATAACAGCAGATATTAATTGCCCATGATTTCATATTGTGAATGTCTTATCGAATAAAATAAATAACTTTATTATTTGTTGTTTAATTTTTACACTCGAGGGAATGGACAAGACTCGCGCATGTCCCGAGACTACCATATGTTCCAGCCTACTGGTATTTTGTGGCTAGCGACATCTAGATGCGACTATGGTACTAAAGAGAAATGCATTTTGTTTCCAGCGGTCAGATTGATGGTAAGATTAGTCGCCTGAAAAAAGAAATGTATAATAGAATTGAAATTATCGTGGCTTTGTATCATTTTAGAAAAATTACGACTATACACCACCTAGGTGTACACCTACTTTACTATTCTCGTGAGACGGGAACACTCAAGGGGGGGGGGGGGTTCCCGTTGTTCTACATGATTTCGTTTACCTTCGTACCAAATTTCAAGATAATCGGGGAGTATTAGGCTAGGCATTTACCTAGGTACCAGAATAATCCGATCCATATTTCTTTACCCGCACGACAAAATATTGCAAGCGGTCACTATGACTCTGAAAATACTTCTAGAAACAAGCGTGAGCTAGGTAGGACCACCACTGCTGAACAAAGGCCACCATAGAATGCCCCAACTAACGGTCTTGGGACGCCTCCCCTTTTTCGCACATTGCCTAGGTATCTACGGACTACAAAAAATAAACGCTGGGTCAACGGGTTAGGTTGGGTAGTCTGTTCAGCGATGTGTGATTGGAGGGCGCTGCTGTGCTTAGTTACCATTTTTTTTTAGCGGGCAATACAATAGCGCGTCTGTTCCGTTTTGAATGCCGACAGAAAGAAACCAGCTCCTAATTATGGTTTTAATAATATGTAGTACACAATTTGGCCACGACGGGTCTCTCGCTGAACAGACTCTACCTACCTATTAGATTACCTTACATACACACAAAATAAATGATTAAGTACAAAAAATTAAATACTATTTAATGCATAATTTTAAAGTTAATAATTAAAATACTAAATATAAAAACAATTGCCATGAATTTGATGTCCATGCTGTGCTAAAATTATCGCTGCCCCTTTTTAACCGACTTAAAAAAAAGAGGTCCTCAATGGTTGTATTTTTATTTATATTAGAATGGGCTTGGAATTTTTGGACTTTACCGCGGTAAATAGGTATAGAGAGAATAACAGCACAAAATTGTCAGCTTTATCTCAGTAGACAATAAAATGAACTAATACGAGCGACACTTGCGTCCTGGAGGGTTCCAATCCGTAAATTATTTCGAAATCGTCACGAGCTTTTTGAGTTTCAGCTAATTTTTCACACAAACTTCATCCCATTAAAGGCCACAGCACACCGGCTGCGTACGCGTAGACGTATACGTGCACGTCGACGTACCATGACGTTGTAATGTATGAAACATGGCACACCGCTTGCGTGACGTGCACGCAAGCGTGTACATACGTAGAGACACGCGTGTCTACGATACGTGCTGCATACGCATCCGGTGTGCTTTGGCATTTTTCTTTACTTGTGGTCACATCTAGCATTCAAAACGTCAGAATCGCGAGTTTACTGGAAGTAACCTAGAGGTTACTTCCAGTACTAGGTTATAGATTTTCGCGATTTGCATACAAAGACTTTCATCCTATCCTACTAATATTATAAACGCGAAAGTTTGTGAGTATGGATGTTTGTTACTCTTTCACGTAAAAACTACTGAATGGATTTGAGTGAAATTTGGAATGGAGATACTTTACGCCCTGGATTAACACATAGGCTACTTTTCATCATCATCATCATCAAACGCAAAAGTTTGTGAGTATGGATGGATGTTTGTTACTCTTTCACGTATAAACTACTGAATGGATTTGAGTGAAATTTGGAATGGAGATACTTTACGCCCTGGATTAACACATATGCTACTTTTCATCATCATCATCATCATCATCATCAATTTTCATCATTATTCACGCGGGTGAAACCGCGGGGCGCAACTAGTTATATATATTTTTAATGCATCGAGAATTTTGTACTTTTGAAGCCCTTTATAACTAGTAAGTATGCATTTAATGTAAAAAAAAGTGTCTCAGACAAACAGACGGACAACCAAGCGGTAAGGTCCCATTATTTCCTGTCGAGGTACGAAACCCTAAAAATACTCTTATATGTAAAGCACTTAGTGATATTTTACGATAACATGGCGCGGCCTTTGGTTTGCTGCTCCAGTTGTAGTTGAAAAGAAGACGTTAAAAGTTCACATACAGCCGTCATTCTCAAAGGTATAATAGTTAGGTAGTCAAGGGCGGACCATATTATCGTAGAAATAATCTACCTAATTTTAAGTTGATATTTACATGAATAATGTTTATTGATTAAACTATAAATAAATGCAACTATTTTTTTTTATCTGAAAGGTTTCACTATTTACTCTTAGAATATTCACTATTTTACAAGTACACAAGTTAACAATAACACTAACTTTGGAAATATCGCCATAGGTTATAAGCTATCTGACATAATATATGAGGCGGGCGCGGCCTGAAGACCAGGGTGTGGGGTGGGAGGCGCGGGATGTCGGCATGTGCACACCTATCACCTGAGGCCGTAGTCTAAGGATTTTGCAAACAATCAAATTGATACACAAGTTATTTAATAGTACTTCCAAAGTATTACACAAAAAACCCTACGACACCAGTCACGAGGGTTATTTCAGATTTTTATTTTATGAAACATATCTTTTATTAGGTAACCTATTTCTTCTTGGCGCGTCTTTTATATGCAAGTGCTTTAGTGCAATAGGCGTTAGCTTTATTACTGCATGATTCATAGCTTTCGAGTTATATCTGGATGTAGCCGAATTTTCTCGGTTTCTTTTAGGAGAATCTTTGTCATTAGTTAGCGAGAAAGAGACATCACTGGTATCTATCTCTTTGGTTATGCAGTGTCGCGAATTATAGTTGCGTGATAGTGGTTTACATTTGGGTTGTTTACCTAGTTCTAAATAACTGTGCTTTAAATCTTTGTTTCTTGTATTTTTTGGTGCTTGTTTATTTTTCTCTTTATTGTTTAATTTGGATAAAGTTACTTCTCTGGATCTTAAACTCATACTCAGAGTTTGATTAGCCTTGCTTGTGTCGAGAGTCGCGTTTTGTTTGGATATCCGACACGACTGAACTTGGCGAAGGCTTTTATTGTCGGGTTCAGTTATTGAATCTTCATAGTTATTGGAATCTGATATTTTTGATCTATTCGTATTTTTACTCCTAGCATTCCGATTGTTTTTCTTGTTGTTATTTCTGGATGTAGCCGAATTTGCTCGGTTTCTTTTAGGAGAATCTTTGTCGTTAGTTAGCGAGAAAGAGACATCACTGGTATCTATCTCTTTGGTTATGCAGTGTCGCGAATTATAGTTGCATGATAGTGGTTTACATTTGGGTTGTTTACCTAGTTCTAAATAACTGTGCTTTAAATCTTTGTTTCTTGTATTTTTTGGTGCTTGTTTATTTTTCTCTTTATTGTTTAATTTGGATAAAGTTACTTCTCTGGATCTTAAACTCATACTCAGAGTTTGATTAGCCTTGCTTGTGTCGAGAGTAGCATTTTGTTTGGATATCCGACACGACTGGACTTGGCGAAGGCTTTTATTGTCGGGTTCGGTTCTTGAATCTTCATAAATGGTGGAATCTGATATTATTGATCCATTTATATTTTTACTCCTAGCATTCTGATTATTTTTCTTGTTGTTATTTGCAGTCTCTAGTTGAGCTGTATCTGCTTTTTTAGCTCTTGTGTTTTTATGAGAATCAGATTTTATATTATGTTGCGTTTCGATACTAGCCGAGTCGGATTTAATATTATTTTGTGGTTTGTTATCAGTTTCATTTCCTTTATTTTTTTGAGTTTTGCTATGATTATCTTTCGCTCCTTTTTTATCTTGGGCTTTATCTTGGTTGTTGCCAGATTTTTTATTATTTTTCGGTTTATTTTGAACGGCATTAGACTCTTTCTTATCTTGTTCTTTACTTTGAACAGTATCTGTTGTCATAATATTTTGAGGTTTATTTTTTTCATCGCTTCTAAGTATTTTATCTTTACTTTTTTGCTTTTTAATTTTTTCTTTTTCAGACAATTTTGGAGTTTCTTTGATTAATTCTTTACTGGGTTTTCCCTGTTTTGCTGGCGACTTTTGGTGACCAAGTTTCGATTTTTCTTTAGCTCCAGTATTTTTTTTTTGCGCTGAAAGATCAAGGACACTACTTGCTTTGGTTGTTTTCTGGATTTTATTTTGTGGGTCGATATGCGATTTCACGATTTCTTTGTATTTTTCAGGTGCAATTTTCATAGGCTTAGTATTTCTGTGTGTATATAACATGAAGGTGCTGTTGGTGTTGTTAAATCTGTGAACACTGTCTACAGTATTGTTCTTAATTGAAGTATTGTTTCCTGATGTCTTGTTTGCAGGTACCATGCTTGAGAATCCTTGGGATTTAACTTTCGATGCCGCACTCTGTCCTATGTTTCCTGAAAGGAATATATATATAGTAGCTAAGCTTCTAACAAGTACAATAACATTAAATAGATAGATATTTTTGAATATACATAGATAATACCCACAACACCCTGAACAAATATCTGCAGATCGTACAAATATTTGTTCCGAGGCGGGAGTCGAACCCGCAACCTCCTGCGTCGCAGGCGAACCTTCGCCCGCCGCGCCATAGAGTAAATCTGTGTTATCTTAAACATTCCAGCGCCCCCAGTGACATGCGGCAATACATGGAACAAGACGATTGTAATTCGAATCGGTCATCGACGAATACCCGCACATTCATTGAGAAAAATTATGTAAGCCTTGGCCGCAATTAGGCACTATATGACTCACATCCAACCATCGGCGCCTGATTTATTTTTTTAGTCATGTAGGTATACTATAAGTATAATACCTGTCGTATGATTTTCTTTGAACTCGTCCCTCCGTATTGCAGGCATGACTTCCGCATCACTTTCAAAGTCGGTATCCCAAAATGATTTGACAGATTTCTGTACTGTCTTATTCAGAGTGCCTAAAATAAAAAATAACTGTTATTAGAGCTACTTGGCAAGCTGTGATCCAAGGCCGATCCATGTTGAATCTAATACTAATGATGTGAAGCTCATTTTAAACTGACAGACATAGTAAAAGACAGTTACGCGTGGCATTTTATGGGAGAGGTTGTGTCCAGTGGATGTTAACTAGTTGATGATGATGATGTTTTAATCAGTAGAGATAAATTATATCATAAAAATGTTTACCAGTTTTCTCTAAAAGAACTTTTTGAGTAACTTTTGTGACTTTAGGCGGCAACATTTCCACTATCTTCTTAGGTGGTGATTTTTTAGATTTTTTCCCAGTCGCCTTTGGTGATGGTTGTAGAATTCCATTATCAGCATCTAATATATCATCATCAGTGAATGTATCACTCACATTCTCATCATTATTTCGTGTTGTTATAATAGAAGACACATCCCATTTGTCATCTTTATCTTCCAACTTACTCTGTACATTTTTGTTTGTCTGATTTGTAGCATTCATTCTGTCAGCAGGCACAATTTTGTGGATTAAATCTAGTAAGTTATTTCCATCTGGTTGTATATCTCGGCTTAAACAACACTGAGAGGTGATTAGTTTCCGAGCTTTATTTTTCTCCTTCTGTATGGCACCATAAATACTTTTTTGTGGGCTGTTATCAGCTAAAATTTCATTAGTTTTTTCTGTCACATCCATATTTTGTGTGAAAAGCTTTCGTTTGATGAAACTTGGCCTCATTGAGAGATCTGTTGTGTTATGAGATATTAGAGATGGCTCAGTAATATCAATATGCTCTATTTCTTCTACTTTTTCCAGCTGTGTAGTTGGGTTTACTTTTTTTGGGGGTACTGAAGGGTTTTGTATAGAAGCATCAGATAAAAGTACCCTAGATTTGGATATTAACATATCTGTACTGTTCATATTAGCAGATTTTGATATAATTTTTTCCTTAGCCTTCAGATTAGCACATCTCACAGCAGGGAATGCTGGTTTGACAAACTCATAGTCATTACTAGCTTTCTCGATAGCAGAGTTTTTGACGGATTTTGACATGTTTTTACAGGGAGAAGCTACTTTTGGCCTTTTATTGTTAGGCAAATAGATATGATCATCTTTGTCAATACTTCTTTTTCTTAGATTTCCTGCAGGCCTCTCTGTTGGTGTGAATTCTGAGAATATTTCTTCATCAGCACTAGTTACAGCTTGAGAGTTTTTATATTGAACATTGTGTTTAAAGTTACTGGTTTTTGCATTTTGACGTTTGTTGCTTTCGGAATGTGTTTCAGCAACCTCTTCTGATATGGATGACACAGCAATGGGCATATTCAATCTTTGAGATGGTAATAGAAATCCATTTTTAAATCTGTCACTTAGTGTTGTTGAACTTTGATTTGTTTTGCTGCAGTTTTCTCGAGGAGGCTTAGAATTTGTTAAAGTAGGCTTTTTAGTCATGCTTCTAAATGAACTAACTGAAGATGTATTATGATTTCCTGATGCGCCTACAATAGGATGCATACTAAAACTTTTAAAGTTGTCTGTACAATCTTTCAACAGGTTGTTATTTTTGATATTTCTTTTTAAATCTGACACGTCTGTTTTAGATAATCTGTAACTGCTCTTGTTCTTATAATTGGAGCCCCTGGTGGACCTGTTATCATCACTGCTAATGGAAGAGTCGCTTCCAAGCTCCCCTGAGTCATTTCCCGATCTTCGTAAGTACCCTCTCATAAATTGTTTCATGTTTCTTCGCTTTTCTATTCTCTTTCTGGTTTTATGTTTGTTAAATTGTCTGCAAGCCTCTTTTATGATTTGTATGTCAGACTTACTGAACTGCTTGTTTTTTATAGCCTTTACTATGTCTGACGCATTGGAATCTGAAAAATATAAGTGGCTTAGGTTACTATCAGATAATCAAACATGGTGCCTTACATCATAATCATCAGCCATTAGAAGTCATTCCACTGTTGAACGAGGCCTCCCCTATAGTTGCCGTACATTTTGTGTCAAAGTAGTTGAGTAAGTTTAGTGTAGTGTACAAAGACATAAAATAGGGTACATCCTAGTTGGATGTGACCATGATGTGGTATTGCAGTTGTATTAGGCAGATGTTACCGCTTAACACCAGCCAGTTAATTTGAAAAAGGCCACTATATAGTCACTATTCCTGCCTGTTTTTAGAAAGGTATAAGACAGTGGGGGAAGAATGGGGGGAAGTTGAATTGGCCTGATTTTTCTAGGCTTGGTTGCATTGGAGAAGTATTTTAAGTAAATAAGATGATTCAAAATGATCCTTGCGATTTCAATGAATTTGACTATTGACTTTGACTTTGCTAAATACAAAAATTATTTTGGTTTTATATTTTGTTAAATGTAAATTTGACTTTGACTGTAATTAATTTAGTTTGCGTTTCCTGTAAAAAATAAACTGCATAGGGGGGCCTAAAGAGAACTTCTGCACTCACAGCATCTCCAAAATCAGATAGCCCGGTTTTGAAAGTGCCACTCCTTATGTCTTTATGGAAAATCAGTCAATGTTCAGCATACTGTTTTTAGATGACTAGTCAAACAGTAAAACAGTAAAAATCATAATTTAGAATGTATGTACATACCAATGCTCCTCATAGACATAGGAGAACCACCCCGCCTATTATACATGGATCTCTGTGAGCTCATTCCTCTGTTATCGTTCCACCTGTTGTAACTTCTCTGCCTCGCATCACAGGCACTGGCTATAGACATTGGAGAAGTCTCCCTTCTGTAACCTATGCTTCGTTGATCACAATTTGATTCTGCCCGTCTCTGCCATCCGTTATTCATTGGCATGTTCATTGTTGATGTAAGAACATTGCTCAATCCAGTCAGATTGGTTGCGTTTATATTGTACCCTTTCGCACTAACAATCTGAAAAGCATCATGGATTTTAGAGTTGGTATACTACTGGCCGCCGTAGCGTGTCCGGCATAAGAATAGACCCCTCCATCTCCCGTGAATATCGTGAAAGTTGACTGAGGGATTACACAAGGGACAGCAGCATCCATCTGAGTACTCAAAATGAACACTGCAATCACCAATCCACCTGCTAAGCAAGGTAATTATGGCAATTCCACCATTGTATATATTCATGGGGGAGGTTTCGTCCAACAGTGGACGTCTAAGGGTTGATGATGATATTACTAGCATGGACTATTTCATCATCATCAGCAGCCTCTAAACTTCCACTGCTGGACGAGGCCTCTATACAATGAGGTGAATTGGCGTGATCGCGGGCTCGTGTTGAGTACTCAGGTGACTAATTATATGACATAAATATGAAGGATAAACTGAGAATAGGCTCTGAATAGTGAGATTGTATGTGATACTCACAGTGCTTTCATTTCGGAAGGTAATTAAGTTTTTTGTTGGGAGAATATCACTATCACTGTCACTCATTTTTAAAGGTTTTGCTACAGTATTGACGAGTTTATATGGCATTCATTATTATCTTTATTACGAAATAAACCCGTAACAAATAATAATCCAAAATATAAGCAAAATACTCAAAATTCTAGTTTGTTTTCAAAAATTACAAACAACATTTATTTAACGGATCGGATCACAGTCACAGAGTAAGTAAACACCCCGTACTACCGTATCGTATATCAATATTTAAAGTAATCTGTGGTACACACACAGTTTTTTTTTTGCTTTGGATTCTCGGGCGAAGGTTCTAAGGACTCGACAGGTGCGTATACCCGAAAGGGACAAACTTATAGCACATGATTTAAATATATAATTAGGTATTCTAAAAGTAGAACTTGAGACATTTCTTCATCATTTCTGCTTAATGAAACCCGGATATTGTGTAATGTAATCTAACGGAAACTTCAATTGTTTGTACAACTCAATCGATACAAACAAAATAAAATAAACTTACGAATGATAGGATTATGTTTTCTAATTTACGCTTACTCCGACTGTCACAGCCAATTACACAGCAATGCACCATAATTAGTGTTTTGTACACACCTTCAACACTAAGTCTAATGTAGAAAACAAAAGAAAATCAAGTTGTGGGGTTCAGACACCCATTTATGGGTCTGGGAACTGGTAGCTGGTAGGAAATCAGAACAAACAAACGGATTGTAATAAATTACAAGCGACGCCCGTCCGGTCCGAACGTTGTCCAAGCAATGTAATTCCACGGGGGCGCCTCGATCGCAATCGCTTTATTTCAAAGGCTGAATACCACATCTCTTCCTTTTTAACAAATTAAAAATTAACAATTGCTTATTTCCAAAAGTTAACTTACTATTCTTATTTTACTATATACCTCTAGTGATTTTACAACATAAAGTAAGCCATAATTATTCTAAAGTGATACTTCTACTCGTAATGATTTTACAACATAATTATTATTCTAAATCGAATTTTATTTTAACAAGTAATTAAACTACGCCGTTGATGTTTAATTAAGTACCTATACAATTATCGATCTCTTTACTAGGTACGCTATTATTGTCCTCCTCAATTTCTTCATGATCACAGATCTTCCAATTACTACCTTCTACTCTTTTCAAGTGTAGGTATTATATTCCAACGATACTCCCGACCTTCCTGTATCAGAGCCTTCAAGATTTCTGATCCATGTGCATCGCAGAAGCAGCCTACACCTTCTGTATAGATTGAAGTAGTTCCCACCTCTGCTTGTACGCAGTCTCCGGTTAGACAGGTTAAATTCTAATGGCTGACTTGGAAGACTGTGGCGTATTCAGATAAGATAGGCGTTGGGATGGGTTTGCTACTCAGTGATCTGTTAGGGCAAGTTGTCACAAATAATTGCTTTCCAAATGCCTTCATTCACAAAACTTATAGATACTACGACACCACTCTGATAATACAATTAGGTGAAGGTGTGGTGTCATGCGATATGATATTATTAGCTAGTTGTAAGTTAGTGCAGACAATCAATTAATTTTTAATCTTAATTTAATGTTGCACAATTTGACATGTCGTCATAGAGACGTTTTGTATTTTAATACTAATAATTTTATTAGAAATTTTGTTTTGACACGAGATACTGTAGATACATAGTATCTTGAGTCAAAACAGACAGCAGACATAGTAAATTAATAATTGCTAAATTGTTAGCATTTCATATTTTTGATCTCGTTATAAGTATCTACTATAACGCAGTTCACCGACGAGCTCGTGGTTAGAAGTAGGTAGTACCAATGAGGGTAAAAGATAGGAGTGTCAGCTGATAGTCATTTAAACTAGTTCGACAATAAGAAGGCTGGCCACATAAAATGTTCAAGCCCTTCCCAGCAAAATCTTAGACTTAGAAACATTTTTAAACAGTTTTAATGTACATTATCATGTATGTAACTGAACACTGGATGTTACAATTTGAGTTACTCCCTTATTATGAGAATTACAATATTGTAAGTTCATACAAACGCAAGAACGCCATAGGGTTCCTTAACTGTTGTTCGAAATACTTTAAAATGCAAGAAACGTAAAGATGTTGCAAATCTCACTATTGAGAGGACTATTGAGCTGTTGAGCTAGAGCTGCATATCATTGTGTGTTTACCGTCCGCCTGACGCAGACTTCGCGTTATTTTAATCCACTATGGAAAAAGTATTGCTCAAAACTTTTGTACATAGTAAAATGCTAATAGTCTGCGGAAATTTCAATATAAGTATTTAGGTTAGTTCTTTTTCTGAGAGGCTGCTTAATTTGTTTAAATGTTTTAATTTACATCACCTCTTCGAATAACCAACAAGAGTGACACTAACAACATCCACCTGTTTAGATAATATTTATAGTAGCAGTGTTCCAATTGATAGATCAGTAATTAAACATTTCACCTCAGATCACTATGGTCACAGCACAGTGCTTTAAATACTTGTAATTTCACTTATCACAGATAATCGCATTATGAAATTCCACGGCAGTATTGAACTAAAAATGCCCCTTGTACGTACCGTGCGTAGATGATCCGAATGACCTTTTTACCAGTTTGTCTAAATTGATAAGTGAGGAACATAGTGAGATTGTAAAGCTAGAGCGAATGTCGGGTTAGCTGATTGGGCTACAACCCTATATGAACTCTATACCGCTGGGGAATCAATGTTGCACGACCCAACGTTTATCTTGTACATAATAGTAGATTATGCACTAAGGGAATAAAGCAGTGTCTTATGTCGCGGGCGGCATATTGAACCCTGAGCGTAACGAGGGACTCGAAAGTTAACTCCCGAGTGTAGCGAGGGAGTTATATAGAGTCCTGAGTGAAGCGAGGGGTTCAAGCTGCCCAAGACGAAGACATGCTTTATTCCAGAGGAGCATACTCTACTTTTCACACCTACAGCGAGGCAATAAAAGGCCAGGGCTCCATTAAATAAGTATCGTCTGTTTTGATAAACTCTGGAGTAAAATCATTATCACTCGACATTTTTTGTTAACACTAATATTGTCACTGACATAATATTATATTACAAAAATATTACAATAAAATTCACTGAAAATCACAGCACCAAACATCTCTTTTGTTTCACATTCTTTAAAATCGCGCCTATTTCTTTTTTTTCCGAGTTTTGCTATAGTGGCCAGTTCAATTTTCGAACAAACCTCTTTACAATGCCATATGGGCATTTTTTTACTCAGAGTTTTCCACGAGTTTCCAACACGAATTTGACGTTCTAAATTCAAATCACTTTAATCCCTAGGGAGTTTCATACAACTTTATATCCCTAGAGAGACAATGCTGTACTTTACGTTGAGGTTGCATGATTTGTAATTGGACATTGTCGAGCAGGTGGTGTGAAAAGAACTATTCCAAGTCCTTCAAAAAGTTTGTCATACATTAAAATCATTGCATTTGAGAAATTCAATAGAAAAGTCAGCAAATAAAATTAATACAACTTGGAAATTAATAATGAAACAGGTAAATCTAAACTTTGTAGTAACCAGATGAATTTAAACATAAACAATACTATGTTATCAAAAAATATTCAGGTCACGAATGCCTTTGATAGTTTTTCTCTAGTAATTGTGCTAGGTGCTGATATTGCGCCGTGTATGGCCTACATTGTCAATAGATGTCTTGATGAGAGTCTTTCCTCATCTTATGAAGCATAGTAAATTAATCCTTTGTTCAAGTCTGGAAATGATAAAGATCCAGGTAACTATAGGCCAATTTCTATATTGCCTGCTTTAAGTAAGATCTTCGAGAAACTTATTCTTACTCAGTTATTGTCACACTTCGACCTCCACGGGCTTCTTCAGTCATTCATTTGGAATAAATAAGGGTCATTCGACAGCCGATGCTGATACCATGCTCTTAGAACACATATTTGAAGCGTAGGAGAACTCGCAGAACGCGATCGTCCAAAGCTTTTGACTGCGTGTGGATACATTAATTTCCAAGTTAAAACATTATGGCATCCAAAATCAAGCAATTAATCTTGTAAATTCTTACTTATCCAATAGAACTCAAAAAGTTGATGTTGGTGGTGAAAGGATCGACTATTGTCATGGGGGTGCCACGGGGTTCAATACTAGGCCCTTTTTATTTCTAGTTTACACTATCTATCTCTTTTTTTACATTATGTGGCATAGTTCTGTTTGCTGACGATACTTCTTTGATTTTCAAAGTTGACAGATCTAAAGCAAATTACGATAGAGTAAATAATTCAGTCGCGAGTTCTTGTAAATAATGTTTTGATCACAGTAAATAATCTTTTGCTTAATGCTAAAAACGAAAAGCATCAAATTCACATAGTCAAATGTAAAACATTATCAAACTAAATATAAAATGAATGGGGAGACACTTGATCTTGTTAAGTCTAGTATTTTCTTAGGGCTTAATATTGATCCAGGGGGTCAGTGGGCACCGGAAATTGTGGCTTTAGCTGGTAGACTTAGTTCCACTGCATATGTAGTTTGTATGATAAGATAGCTTACTGATGAAGCTACAGCTAGGCTTGTTTATTTTAGCTACTTCATAGTGTTATGTCATATGGTATCATGCTGTGGGGTAAAACAGCTATATTTCCAGCTATATTTGTCTTACAAAATCGGGCAATACGTGCCATTTATAAAATGAAGTCACGTGACCCCTTGAACGCCTTGCGTTTCAAAGAAATCAATATTCTCACAGTAATTTCGCAATATTAGATATATTGATGAAATGAGATGAAATATTATTACATACACATAAACACTTGGATAGTTGTATGAAAAAGGGTGACTTGCATGGTATTTGGATTTATAAATACAACCAAACTAAATATACCAAAATTTCGATTGAAGAAAGTACATGGGTCTTTTATGAGGAATTCTGTACAGTTCTATAATAAACTTCCAGAAGGTGCATCCAAACATCTTACTCGAAGATAAATGGAAATTTCATATTCATATTCATATTTATATCATTTATTCACCGTAGGACCACTGGGAGCACTTGGTTTTGTTATGGTGTACATACATTTTAGCGGCCGCACATAAGCCTTGTCAGATAATTGCTACATCTGATTTGAGCTGATTTGCTATAATATCTGTACTTTTCTCTTTACATGGTTCTATTAGATTGTTATTTATAAGTAGGTATACTCATACTGATACTCATACTCATTTTTTAAAACCATAGGAACAATTATTAAGAACACTTGGTCACGTCATACATTATATTTAGAAATTAGGTTATATCAAGTGGAGCGTGTACTGTCTTATAAACTTTTGCTGATGTTTATTTGCATTTGACTAACTTTCTTAGGTTTTTAAGTTCTCATTTAATATGTATCAGCAACTTCCTGCTCCGATGCACCACACAGGCGCTTCCCACCTTGTGGTAAGACGTATCATCAAAGTAAGTCAAGCCGTGTTTGTTGCCTGATTCTTCTAGGCTTGATCGCGTTGGAACAGGAGTAATTTTAGTTTATAAGGCGATTCAAAATGATCCTTGTGATTTCAATGAATAAAATTCATTTGATTTGATTAACAGAGGGATCAAAATGCATTACCTTAGAGTACGTACCTACATTAAACATGTGTAGGTATCGGAGGTTATTGCCATTTATCGCTCCATACTGTCACCATTTTGTAGACATTAATATTCGTCTTTTAGGCAAACTTGCGTAAATATATACGTGGCACAATTTCAATGAGTAGGTAAAAGTTTAATTGACTCATTGAAAACAACTTTATAGAAGCTCGTAACACTTTATTCCCTGGAGTTGGTTCACATAAACAAGAACTTTATAAGTAGTTATTTGTTTTTTTCAAGGTACCAGAAATAAACTCATAAATTGGTTTAATTTAATTTTTATTTTTTATTTTATTTTATTTATTTGAGACAACAAACAACTACATTATATATTTTAGGTACAATATGTGTTAATACATAAATTTAATTATGTAAGACTTGTTAATAATGTAGTCCACAACGCTATCTACATGTTAATTTTATACATGATTACATAATGATGCAGCTAGAGGGTCTATAAGAAGTTTATATAAAATTAGTAGGTAAGTAAGACATACCAATGTGAAAAACCCCTGCTCAAAGAATATATAAACAAAATAGTAGTTTTGAGTACTTAAGTAAATTAAAAACAGGACATGGAAGATAGCAACAAAAATGAAATAAAAAGAATACATTAAATAACTCTACTCAGAAAAGCGCAATATTTAAAAGGTTTTTAAACTTATACAGAGAACAAGAGAATAAGTCAATTTCAATAAAGTGAAGGTTATGGGACTCAACTATTCGTCGAATGGGGGCACGACGCCCCGAGTTGGTGCGGAAGGTGTTGATAGCGAACAGTGGACGAGAGCGAGACGCACGCGGAGTGCAGGTTCTCGGGACGACGTAGCACAATCTACTCACCAGGTCAATACAATCTATGTTATTGTGCACAATATTATATAGGGTAACTGCCTCAAGGTATTTTCGTCTGGACTCAAGAGTAAGGAGTTTATATTTGGAGAGTAAGTCAGTGTACGAAAATTTGCGGTAGTTGCGAAAACATTTGTAGGTGATGGAACGTAAATACTTACGCTGGACCCTCTCAATCGCTACATTGTATTTATTATAGAAAGGGTTCCAAACAGGCACCGCGTATTCAAGTTGCGAGCGTACCAACGCATTATAAAGGTAAAGGAATGTAGAAGTACGTCTGAAATCGGCGGACGACCTCATGATAAAACCAAACATTTTAAAAGCCTTGTTAATAATGTTCTCAACGTGCAGATTCAAACAGAGACGGCTATCAAGTAGAATACCAAGATCCCTCAACACCATTACTCTGTTTAAAGGGACATCGCAGAGGGTGTATGCGTAAGAGATAATATTAATATTTTTGGTGAAGTTAATGAAGTTACATTTTTGCAAGCTAAGGTGTAGTTTATTGACATCGCAGTATGCGGTGAGTCTATTTAAGTCATGCTGGAGTAAAATACTATCATCAATAGTTCTAATAGACTTGTATACTTTAAGGTCATCCGCATATAACAGAAACTTGGAGTTTAGAAAACATTGATCGATGTCATTGATGAAAAGGACAAAGAGAAGTGGGCCAAGGATAGAGCCCTGAGGTACACCAGAAGTAACTTGCACGCTACTAGATTGATAACCATTAATTACGACTTTTTGGGTTCTATTTGTGACATATGAAGAGAACCAACGCAAAAGATTACCGCGGATACCATTGTACGCGATCTTTTTCAGTAAAATTTCATGATCCACCTTGTCGAATGCCTTTTTGAAATCAGTATAAACAGCGTCCACCTGTACACGTTTGTCGAGATTTTCAAAAAGAGTACTTGCGAAGACAACCAAATTAGATGTGGTAGACCGCCGCTTAACAAAGCCATGTTGCTATTGTATTATTACGTTATGTAGGGTTGGATAAATCTCACTGTGTACAAGCCTTTCAAAGAGCTTCGACAAGGTGGACAAGATAGATATAGGCCGATATTGCTCTATGTCGTGTTTAGGGCCACCTTTGTGTACAGGGGTTATGTAAGCACGCTTCCAAACGTCTGGAAAGACACCAATGCTAAGGCATTTATTATAGATAATAGTAAGGGGCTTGCAAATACTAACAGAAGAACTCTTAAGAAAACAGGGTGGTATTCCATCAGGGCCAGGACCCTTGGAAGGATCCAGGAGTTTCAGTTCCCTCAAGACATTTTCCTCTTCAAAGATAAGACTGGCCAGTGGAACACAATAGTTTGATGAATTGAGTGGCTGCTCCCAGTGACCTAGTGTGGGTGAGGTTGGTTCAAAAACTGATTTGAAGAAGTCCGAGAACATATTGCATATTGTTTCAGGGTCAGAAGATTTATTATTATGATATATCATCGAGGATGGGATATTAGATTTAGTTTTTCGGTTAGCAATATAGGTCCAAAAGTATTTGATATTAGTAGTAATATTATCTTCAACGCTAATCATGTACTCCTTAAAACATTTCTCACACTTCTCCTTAAAGATGGCCCTGTACTCTGAAAACTTTATGTAATCTGAATTATTGCTATACTTCTTCCATTTAACCCATGCCTTCTGTTTTCTCTTAAAAATACCGATCAGCGAGCGAGAAAACCAGATAGGAAAATTTGTTGATCTAGAACCTGACAGGGGTATGTTTTCTTTAATTATGCCGTTAATAGTATTATAGAAAGTATCAAGAGCTTCTTCAGAATTGAGATGGTGCAGTTGTTCGGCCCAATTAATTTCATTTATTATACTGTTGATTATGTTGTAGTCAGCTTTTCGAAAGTTATGTTTAATCATGGGTTTTTTGCATAGAAAGTTCTCAGGCAAGTTGAGACACAGGCAAGCGATGAAAGGAGGGTGACGCGGAACGGAATTTACCAAAGGATTTAATTGAGGTTCCAGTGTGCAAGGCAAGTTAGTTATAAGTAAATCAAGTATATTACCAGCATCATTCTTTATATAATTGTATTGCAAGGAGTTCAAAGTGGACATGCAACTATTTATTTGAAGGCCCCGAGGTGATGAGTCCGTGCAAAAAAGACCAACAGAGTTAGAAGGACTGTTACTAGGTATTGAGTCAGCCCAACGAATGCCAGGTAGATTGTAATCTCCCAATAAAAAAACATTTTCAACACACGGGCTTAATAGGATATCTTGAAGGTAATCGAAATGACTCTCGTAGGTATCAGCCTTAGTCCAAGGGGGTAAATAAGCGGCGCTAATGACATGCTTTTTATGCCTATCCCTACTAGGAAACTCAATAAGTAAATGTTCTATACAACATGATGGATTTACAGCGAAACAAGCATTTGACGGACAAAACATGGCCGCTTGCAGGCCTCGTAAGATCGCAACCAAAACCCCTCCCCCATCCCTTTTACCAGTAGCTAATCTGTCACGATCGCATCTAAACACAACATAGCGCTGGTCAATGAATTCGTTATCGTGAATCTCGGGTACCAACCAGGTCTCAGTGAGCACAATGATATCGTAGGCAAACGAAAGGATGTTCATATAAAGCGTGTGTAATTTTATTCCGTTGCAATTTTGGTAATAAATGGATAGTTTATCGGCGCTATCCATTTTTAAGGCCTTTAGTTATATATGTGTGTAAGTAAAACAATATTGGGTGTGTGTGTGTGCAACGAAGTAAACAAACTGCATAAAAGCTACACAATAAAAGTATGTAATAAAGTACCCATGTAGCTTGTGCAAATACAGATGCTGAGCCCGTAGGTACGCAAAAAAAGATTTTGTGCAATCCTTGCAGACACTTGTCCCAAATATAACAATAATAATAGTAGTGCGAAAACAGGTTTACGATAAATGACAAGCAATTAAAATAAATCCAAACAAGGGAAATAAAGTATTTAGTTATAAACTGAAAATTCAGGTCTTGTTGGGATTCATAAAACTTAGACAATATGCATGCAATATACAGTGCACGCGCTTTTATTAGTAGTCCGGTGTGAATTTTGTGCATAATTGAGTACAGATTAAAGAGAGAGTAAAGTTTTACATTAATATTATAGACAAAAACAAAAAAAAGCGCCATGAGAAAATTACGCAAACAAGTATCCTTTTGTAAGACGGGGATTTTTAGATTAACTATTATTAGGAGACTTGATCTTTTCAAGATCCGATTCTGTGCGTATGACGAAGGCCGGTGAGTCATCGCGTTCACGGACGAGGATGGACGAGTGCCTAATCCATACGTATTTGAAGTGGTTGTTCTTCGCCACTTCACGGCACATACGAAATAATCGCTTATGTTTTAGTGTGAGATGCTCGTTCATATAAATTCTGGCGGGTGTTCCGGCGATATTCAGCTGGTCAGACTTCAAAGTTTTGGCTCTGCGATAGGCACCCAACACATTGTCACGCATTATGCGAGTGGTAAACTTAATAATAATATTTTTGGGTCTACTGCCATCGTGCTGTGCTTGCGGAACCCGGTGTATTGAAATGATGTCCTGAGACGGAATTGGAACATTGAGCACAGCTCCTATGTTGCTAATAAGCGCTGGCAAGTTTTCGTTGCGCTTTTCCGGGACATTGCACAGCTCAAGATTGCACTGCCTGGCCTGTTGTTCAAGCGAGTCAAGCTTTGCTTCCAGGCTTGCAATTCCAGGGCCAGACACGACGTTCCGACTAGCAGCGGCGACGTCCTCGATGCGCTTGCTGAGTTGCTCGTGCTCGCCCGAGCAATATTGTACTGAAACCTTCAAATGGGACACATCTTGGTTTAAAACAGACAGATCCGTCCTGATGCCGATCTGCTCCGCCTTAAGTGACTTCATTTCATCACGTAATTCCGATAAACTACACTTTATATCGTCTCTGATGCGGAACAGGTTCTCATTGTTCTCTTTACGCCACTCCTGAAGCTGACCATATATTACTTGAGCGAATGAGGCAAAGTCAGTCTCGCTTTGGGAGGTCGGGCACACAATATCATTCTTAGTCTCAGGCATAAAAGATTCGTTCATGTTCAACGAAATGTCTATTGAAACGTCGCATGCAGGTACCTGAGTGTAGCTCCGGACTGGCGTATTTAAATTGGACCTTTCCCTTCTAGTCACGTTGCTGCAGGAAGGGCACCTCCACGTAGCCAAATACTCAGCTGTAAGCTCAGAATATTGGTGAGGTTTAATATTTACACATTCGCAGTGGTAGCCATCCCCACAGCTATGGCACTTCAGCGGGTGATTATCAGACGAAAGTGAGCCACTGCAGGCGCTGCAATTCATCTTAACAGCTGGTAGAAGAAGATAGCAAAGACCGAAACAAATCAACTTGTATTTGTATATTAATTCAGAATTGCAAAAGCGCTATCCTGTGTAGAATCGCAGTACTAAATCACCGTGATGGTTAAAAAACCAACAGCCAGGGACGTGGGCGCAGGGTGAGCGAATGCAAACGAACACGGTGCAAGGTGCAAGGTGCAAGCAGTACTAGCAGTGCAATGCAGATGGCGATATAATTGTGCGGTGTCAGTTTTTAGACTATGTCACACGTTATTATTACGGACGCATAGAGGGCGTAAATACAAATAAACGCTATGAGTTGGCAAAAATTGAAACTGACCTATGTTTCAAGAATCATATAAGTCCAATTTTTTTGTTGCACAACACAGTTAAAATACTAAATAGTACACAGGTCACTTATTAGCTAGTACCACGATTGAAAAAATATATTTACTAGGCGCACAATTACGTATGGTTTCACTTGCGTATAAGGTCACTCAAAGTCACTCAAAACATAGAGAAAGATCCACACTAACTTTCGTGAATTCAAAAATGTCACTTCCACTTACAGGAATTAAATAAATATTGTCCAAAAACTACATGGTTGACATGAACTGGAACATTTTGCCTCATTGTTTTGTCATTTCATTATGGTTGCGACGTGTTGCGAGATAATTAGCCACCATAAATTTATTTCATGTAAGAGGGTACTTAGTAAAAACTTTTAAATTCGTGTGGCCGGTTAAAAATCAAGTCAAAAATATCTAGTTACGACCACGTTACGACTGATTTAAATCACTAAGAATAAGTACCCTTTCTCGAGTTTTAGAAAAGTGTTCCATGTATGTAGGTATTCAATTAACACAACACTACGCAACTTTTAGTCGAATTATCGACTAGGTACTCACAATTTTTTATCCTCGTCGCCAATGTGGGGTTCAGACACCCATTTATGGGTCTGGGAACTGGTAGGAAATCAGAACAAACAAACGGATTGTAATAAATTACAAGCGACACCCCCGTCCGGTCCGAACGTTGTCCAAGCAATGTAATTCCACGGGGGCGCCTCGATCGCAATCGCTTTATTTCAAAGGCTGAATACCACACAAGTAAAGCATGACGATTACAAATGCATACATCCGATTTGTTGGGCACAGCCCACCAAAAAAAACCTTGAAAAAATTGAAATAAAGACAAAAATAAGTGATTTTGTATTTGTCTCTCTTCAGAGCTTTTCTATACACTCAGCCTGCGCTAACATAGTATTATTATTTGGATGTCAAGTCCATCTATTCTTCGTCCGAGCCGAGCCCTAGGCAAGTCCATAGGTCCATGATTGCCATGCCCATGTTGAGATGTGAAACCTTGGAGGAATAATTTAGTATCCCATAGTGCCTTACCACAAAATATCAAGGATTTTTTTCATCCATGCAAAATATTATGATAGAGTTTGTCTGAGAATAAGAACTAAAGCACGAGTTTGTAGTCTTCTTCTTCTTTCTATCTCAGAATAATGACTGAAGCAACATTATTCTGAGGAGTAATATATATGTCATGTCAATGTCTACCGTCATAAATCTTATCGACATCGACATTGGCATTTTGTGGAAACTCTGGTCAGTGGTCACCAAACGGTCACAGAAGCCCGTAGAAGCCTTAATATTAAAAAGAAAAAGTGTCAGTACTATACTCAGAATAAAGACTAACATAGAACCCGTCATATTACCTACATAGCGTACATGGCCATCTGTCAAATGTGTATCCTTTGGAGCCTTTTAAATTTTTATGTTTAATTACCTATATATTTGCTTTTTAAAGATATAGTATCATACGAATAAGTTAATAATACATTGCCTTTCATACAGTATTGGAATCAACGTTTGAATTACCTTAAAAAAGAGTATAAAATTCATTTTAAGATTTTCGTAGATAGTGTTGTGAAAAATGAAATCGATAAGTCTGTCGAGTATCTAGTCGTAATGTTGTTTTCCCCTATGTGCTCTCCGCTACTGCAACCTAACTGTCCGCACAATGTCCTTTATAATAATGTTGTTGTGTACAAATAGTAGTTTATGAAACTGTTGCATAATAAGGGTTCTTAAAACACGAGTGTGAGTTTGAGTGTGAGTGTTTTAAGACCAAATTATGTGCAGTTTCATACCTTTTTATCCATATATATATTATCTCATCTCATGAAATAGGTAATATTATATTTTAAAGTTTTGGTAACATTTATTGTAATACCTCCTAGATTTCGCCGGTAAGAGGTTCATTTGTTCGTTGCAGCTTCGAGAATGTTCGGTCGTGTAAAATTTTCTTCAGTTTCGCTACTGGCGTTTTCAGTCATTTTTTAAAACAAAAATTAATTTGACAATGAAATTTGCGTAAAATTACAGCTTATATTTGCATTTATTTGTAAACGTTTATAGCGCCAAAATCCATACGTGCGAGCGTGTTGCGCCGCGTCCACAGATTATGTATAGAAAAACTGAATTGCAACCTCCTTGGTCCAAGTGAAGTTGTATCGTAATGGAAAAAAAGTTAAATTATGATACAGTTGTCCATGGAAGAGCTGTATCTTAATGTAATTTTTTAAATTTATTTCTATGGCATGTGCATAAAGACTCATTTTAGTTTTGTTTTTAATTTTTTCATCTTTATATTTCAGTATGAGAGTAGATAAAGTTCATATTGTAATAAATGTAATTTACAAAAACATTGTACCAAATTAGCGATAGGTAGGTAGGTACACGAGATTGCACTGGATACCTAGTTACTGGGTTTTGTCTCTCCTGATTTCGGGATATTTTCAATAAAAGATGTTTTTGCGTTAGCAACATGAGGCTTGTAATCCATTAGAATTAGTACAAAGGTCGTGGGGCAAGGGAAAGGTACAATATCTTATTCGGCCAATAGCAGCACGTTTAAAACTATCACGTCATGTGCGTCCACGGTCATTGGCTGTATAAATAGTACGTAAGTAATCGAAAACAGTATGCTTCTACAGATTGCTGTAATCGCGAACAAACATTAATATAATTTTTTTCATCTTCCAGTTCATGCTTGGTTCTAGGCAAAAATACTGTACCAGTCTCGGCCGAAATAGCAATTAACGGCCTCATTTACTAAAAATCACTTCGGAAGAGCTCGGCATTGCCTTGTACTTCCAATATTACTCGGCTGTCAATTGCTTTATTTCAGGCCTGGACAGTAATGTTCTATTATTATGAAATATGTAAATATAACACTGCGTGTAAGCTTATTAGATGTTTAAGTAACAAAAATGTACCTTAACAATTAAATTAAATTTTTTACAACTTGTTTTAATTAGTTCCTAATCGTAATTTTTGTACGTAGGTATACTTGCGCATTCTTCAAAGAATAAAAACATCAAGTTCTATTCACAAAATAGAAAAAGACAATAATATTTATAACATAGGTGTGATATTGAATCGACAGTCACTCTTTAATCGATGTCGATAGACATCATATTCCAATCCCTAGTAGAATGAAAATGTGTACAACCTTGTTATTTGCCGTCCTGTGAAAAGTATATCTCTCTTGTTCTGGCAATAACAATTGTGCCGTAAGAGTAAAGAGCGGTGCCATATTTAATTAGTTTATACTAAGTTTCACTATTTCTTTGTTAGTCTTTATTCTGAGGTACTATACTTGGACGAATTATCACAATGGACCACGCAATGGACAGAGCATTTTGGTTCAAAGCATGTCCGTTTTTTGTCAGTGTGCAGTTGTAGATATGTATTAGTGTGAGTGACTAGAGAAGTGACTTCATTGACTAACCTATCGATGAATAATAGCGAAATTAATGAAAAAGGCGCTATAAGATATCAACTCCTTAATTTGTTACATTATCAATGGAAAATTTCAGCTCAATCGGTTGGGTGGATGGAACTGGTTCAAATTTCAGTTTCCAGATTCAAGACCTAAACAAACAAACTAACATACAAACAACATAAAACCCAACAGTCACATACGTAGTCATGATCCCACATTAGGATTCCCTTGTCGTGGGTATCAGGAACTACGAGTACCATGGTACCATAACACCCAGACCCGGAACAAATACTTGCAGATCTTACTAGCATTTGTCCCGCAGTAAACACATACACAAAGCATGTGTTGTGTGTACATCAAAAACGGAAACTAAAATATTATCGATAAAGCTAAATTGGTTGGTGTAGTCCATCACTAGCACAGATGCCTAAAACAATGCATTTTATTTTACAATAATTAATGCTTTTACACTTAACTTTCATGATTATCACTCAGGAAATATGACTAGACTAAGTACTAATAAAAAGTAATAACTACAGTTTTTCCGGTTAAAAAAACTTGCTCTTTTAGCAAGTAAAAAGATTAAATATATTGACCAAGACTTACGTATGAAATGACAATACCGGGTCTTTTACTCCTTCTTTTGTTGTTTTTGATGAACAACACACAGCAGAAAAGGACATATTTTCACTTTTTCAAATTTATTTTGATGAAACACTGCAATTTCATACGATTTTTTGCTGTATTTTAAAACTTTCGTTTTGACCGACTAGCCGGTCATCAACTGACACGATTTACAAAGAAGTAAGGCGTTGCCAAACTTATATCTACTTTCTCTTTTACTCGTAGCAAGGTTCCGTGGGATGGACAAAGATATATGATCACTAATACGATACACAGATATAAGAGCGGCAACGTCTTATGACTACGTCCATTGTGATAATTCGTCCAAGGTACTATACTTATAAATCTGTGGTCTATAGTAAAAATAACTTCAATACATTTTTGTAGGTTATGTTTTTGCAACTACCTACTCACTCAACTCAAGCCTATTCTCCTGCAAGCAAGGAAAAAAAGGAACATAATTCAATGAAACAAAAGCACTTCGACACAGAAAATATAATGAATTTGTGAACGTGGAAGTAGTTCAACATCATAATGTCTTTCGTCAGCCTAAAACTACTGTTGCCCGTTTCCAGGTCGTATATCCACTTCAAAAATGCAATTTTACCGAGCATCAGATACAGCACAAGCACAACGTCTAGTGGTGACAATGTTCTTAATAATCTAACAGACTGGGAGACGCTCAACAAGAAGAAGAAGATTAGTAAGGCAATGAAAGCTTATCTGGAAAGAGCTAGAGAACATGACGAGTTCATGAACAAGCAGCAATTTGAGTACAACATTGGCAAGCGGCACTTGGCAAACATGATGGGCGAGGATCCAGAAACTTTTTCCCAGAAAGATGTCGACCGTGCCATCGAATACCTGTTTCCTAGCGGTATCTACGATCCCGCAGCGCGTCCACTAATGAAGCCGCCAGAGGAAGTGTTCCCAGCTCGCAAAGCAGCCGAGTTTGATGAGGCAGGCCGCCCTCATCATTTCTTATTCTACACAGGAAAACCAAACTTTTTCAAGCTAATGTATGATGCTGCGGAGGCTATACAGCAACTGTACAGCTTCCAAGACAAGGTGATAAGGAAGAAGGCAACACCTGATCCAAATGCAGTATTATATTTGGATGGTAATGTGTGGCTAACAAAGGATCAACTTGAAAATGTTCTTGTTGAGGCTATCACAGACTTAGAATATGATAATTTCAAACTAGTCATGGAAAGGATTACTACACTACCATATGCCTACAGATACAAGGATTTTATTGAAAAATATAGAAAGCCACTTGCTATGCAGAAGTTTGCCTTGGAAATACCTAAGCCAAGCTATGATGATGAAGGTCGAGCATTCATTACAACCTATGAATGCCTTAGGAAGGATGCAAGAGGTGATGTGACAATCAGGTCACCTGGCACTGGGAAGATAACAATCAATGGCAAAGATATCACGTACTTTGAAGACATACAGTCAAGGGAGCAAGTCTTGTTTCCTCTCATCTTCACAGAAATGCAGAACCGTGTTGATATTGAGTGTAATGTTGAGGGAGGTGGCCCATCAGGCCAATCGGGAGCTATTCGATGGGGTATAGCTTGGGGTCTCCGCAGTTTTGTAGAAAAGGCTATGCTGGAGAGAATGCAAGTGGCCGGTTTGCTAACTAGAGACTACAGAAGGCGGGAGCGTAAGAAGCCTGGCCAGCCTGGAGCCAGGAAACAGCCTACTTGGAAGAAGAGATAATTTACAAGAGGCTCAACACATCAATCCTCACGGAGGATATTATCATTCAGATCTTCAGATCTGTGAGTAGTCAGAAATAATTACTGTAATTATGATTATGAGATAAACTTATTTAGAACAAATTAAATAAATTTAATTAAAAGCTTTTTAATTACATTTCACATCATTTTAAAAATAAACTGTAAGCACCAGTGTTAGGTTTTCTTTCTAAAACTCTTTTTCATGGTCTTCCTTCTGCCACCAATTTTCTTTTGGAACATCTGGTTTTTCCTATCCTTGTTGTAAATTCGCTTTTTCACAAGGGATTTCAATTCTCTTCTCTCCTTGTGAGCTTCTTCACTGGCTTTGGTGAAGAAAGCTAGACCATCTGAAAGTTCAACAAACATAGGTAATCTTAAAATAGTAATTTGATAATGATTTCACTCAGGTATGTATTCTATTTATTTGTCCTAAAAAAGCTGATCTTATGATTGTATCTTACCTTTCAGCCTTAGATCAGCATTACTAAAGAACAGATTTTCTTTCCAAACAGCTTTAGTTTCACTGGCAACTGGTGTGGCATCTGTTTTAGTGTCAGGTTCATCTTCATTTTCAGACTCTGATGAATCATACACAAATGGATTTCTCTCCTTAGTCTCAAGAGGATTTTTCACCTTGGACTTTTTGGTAGCTTCCAATGGTATGTAATTTTGGCCTTCTTTCGATTCTGAAATTAGATTATAATTGAAATCTATAGTGGTTATATACAACACAACTTTGAAATGTATTCAAGAAAGTTGTTTGAGCTTTGTCCAAGGAAATTCAAGTGTTCCCAAAGCTGAGATCAGACATGCAAGAGTGATCAGTGGAGTGGAGTGGAACAGGAGTAATTTAATTTTATACAGGGTTACAGGAGAAGTCGTGCTAGATCCGTGAAGGGCGTGGAGTACCCGTCATTTCTGACTTATTTCTCTATGAAACACCCCACCCTAAACTTAACCCTTTTCGAGATATACGACTTTTATTTTATTTTTTTAAATTGCCGATTTTTAGGCTACTACATTGATTTGTGTTTTTTTTACGTGTCTTATTATTATTGTTGTTGCATTTTTACTTGCGTAATAAGATGCTTTAACGCGTTAATAATCAAAATAGTGCATAAGTTAGTTGAATAGACCGTAGTAGACAAGTGAATGTTAAGAAATTAAAAAAAATATTAGAAAGTTTATTTTTCTCTAAGGAATATCTAAAAAAAATATTATGGCACTTGTTCGGCAGATGTTTTATAAAATATCTACGGTTCATCAGCTATCCAACGAGGTATAACAATCTAGGGTTTGTATTACATTTCGTGGAAAAAAGTAGTTTTATAGGCGACAGTGTAGAAGATAATTTACAATAAAAAGTAAAATAAAACAATAGGTAAAGCATGAAATGTCATTTGTTAAATGTTTTCACACAACTTTTCCTTATTTTACAGTTCATGTTCAACATGGGCGCCTCTATTTCGGATACATTGTCGCATACTTCTGTCGGATCCTTCTTCTTCTTTTAATTGTTCCACAGACGAAACAGGATTCGGACCGCTATACACGAGACTATTCATGCACCCCCACACATGAAAATCCATGGGAGTTGATAAAGATGGCATTACCAATTATCACAACGCCCATTACTGGGCCCCAAAAGAACTAAGAAATCCCAATAAGAAAAGAGTGACGGGGTCTCAACGAAGATTCAGCATGAATGTGTGTGACCTATTGTTTTATTTTACTTTTTATTGTAAATTATCTTCTACCCTGTCGCCTATAAAACTACTTTTTTCCACGAAATGTAATACAAACCCTAGATTGTTATACCTCGTTGGATAGCTGATGAACCGTAGATATTTTATAAAACATCTGCCGAACAAGTGCCATAATATTTTTTTTAGATATTCCTTAGAGAAAAATAAACTTTCTAATATTTTTTTAATTTCTTAACTTTCACTTGTCTACTACGGTCTATTCAACTAACTTATGCACTATTTTGATTATTAACGCGTTAAAGCATCTTATTACACAAGTAAAAATGCAACAACAATAATAATAAGACACGTAAAAAAAACACAAATCAATGTAGTAGCCTAAAAATCGGCAATTTAAAAAAATAAAATAAAAGTCGTATATCTCGAAAAGGGTTAAGTTTAGGGTGGGGTGTTTCATAGAGAAATAAGTCAGAAATGACGGGTACTCCACGCCCTTCACGGATCTAGCACGACTTCTCCTGTAACCCTGTATAAGACGATTCAAAATGATCCTTGTGATTTCAATGAATAAAGTTCTTTTTGACTTTGACTTTGATCAGCGGGTCTAAAAACGCCACTTTCTATGAATCATAATACGATTCATATAAAGGAATTGCTAAGGATCTGCTGTGAATTTGGAAAATTAATTGCTAACAGATGAATTGCTCAATGTGGCAAATTCATCTGGTAGCAATTCATTTTCCAAATATTCAGCAGATCCTTAGCAATTCCTATATAAGAATAGTCGTATTATGATTCATATAAAGTGGCTATTTTAGACCTCCTGAATCTTAAAATAACACAAATTACCTTCTTCAATAGTTTCATTATTGCCAAATAAACTTCTCAAGCTAAAAGTGTTAGGTTGGGCTATAGCTTCTTTCAATGTGTCGCTGACTTTATAGAACTGTTCTTTTGAAACTTCAGGTCTTACTTCCTCAGGTCTTGATTCTTCAGGTTTTTCTGCTTGTAGTTTCTTTTTTCCCTTTTTGTTTGGTTCTTGCTTTTTTGTCGCAAGTGGAGTTAGAAATCTGGCGTGTTCAGGTTGGCTGGGGTCGAATCTCAACATTCCTAGTTTAGGTCTGAAACATTTATTTAATTTAATACCTAGTGGTCAGGGGCGCCGACTTCGTGGGTGCTCGGAAGCTGCAGCCCCCACGAAAAATAAATAGTGGGTCGAAGCACCCATGACCATCATAGACATCAAACAGTAATCGGCTTTGAGCGATACCTTTACTACCTCAATCGCCATACGGCAAGACGTCTAGATCGCGTTTAATTAATAGTTAGGTGCAAAGACGGTGCCTTTATTCTACTGTAATTTCTGCAGTACAAACACTGTAGTTTAGGCTGCTTTGGCTTCTATACCAACAAAATTTTCACGCCGGTACCGGAGAATGTCACCGGAAGCTAGCACGAAGTTTGCTTCTATTTTAGCTATTACTTCATCAAACTCCATGAAATTGTTACACACGATCAGTATAATAATATCTAGACCCGTGGTGCGTTAAGTTTCTTATAAAATTATATGGTTACCACAACGATCTCTAATACTCACATAGATATCGGGTCGGCGCAATAAAAACGTCTCGGTGAATTTAAGCTCACTTGAAAAGTGAGTTTGTATTTGATTTAGTTCGCTTCAAACAAAGCCAATGTAAACACGTGTCACAATGCCGCAATGTATATTTAAAAGTTGCAAAAATAATCCCCGAAAAAACAATTTAACGGCCGGAGTGTCTTACTTTCGTTAAGTACATGTAGAATAAGTTGTATTTTAAGCTTTAAACTAACAAAAAGTATGAAATTTTGATCAAAATTACCGATTTTAAACCACCGCTACAAATGTTTGGCCAACGTTGACGCAAAATTGTCTGTAACAGAACAGTAGATGCATGGAGTAGATTTGTATTGTAATAATTTGTTTTTACCAGAACTTTAAAAAATTTTAATACTACTTTTGTGTCTGTTTGTTGAACTCTCATCAGATACTTGGCTTTCCTTTTTTTTATTTTAGCTTTCCGAGCAATCCATTTACGCTACTGTTATTTAACCAAATCTTTGGTTAACAACCCCTTTACATCTATACCAACTGATAATGAGTCCTCTCGCTTTGTTAAAATTTATGAACCAGAATCACTTATAGAACACATTATCGTAAAAAAACAGTACTTTTTCAAATTCTTTTATCATATTATAGGTATATTTCCCAAATATCAAATAAATGCCCAACCTACGGCAGGCGCCTGTACGCCCGCCCTCAAGCACTTTACGGTTTTTGTTGGAAAACTTTGATGGTCGGTATCTTTTTTTATTATGAAACGAGACAAACGTAACAGAACATATATTTTTTATATTTGAGCTTTTTATAACTAGGGCTTCATTATCAGCCTGTAGGTACGCAGAATGGAAAATTTTTAATGTTGAGCTGTTTTAAACATTTTGGGTTTTGATCAAATTATTGCACTAAACTGTACTTGTATTATAAAGATTGTAAACATGAATAAAGATGTGGAATTTAGTGATATTTTTATTTGTGACATCCAGCGATAGACATCTTGGCCAAAAACATAAACATACACATGAATATACACACAACAGAACGTTAATAAAATAACAAGTATATATACTATCAATATCAAACATACATGCCCAACACATAAATAATTTTAACTTAACTTTAACGTGCATATTATAAATTATTTAAGTGATCAACGCGACTCCATACCTTCTGTAGTTAAATTTGAAGAAGCAAACAGAAGCGAAACCATGGAAACGGATGGATGTAGCTCGCAAGGTAATAACGGGAAAAAGAACTTTATTTGTAGCTCTTTAAGGTTGATTTCACACTAGTTGTTTGACCTATGTCTTTTGATTTGACAAGTGACAGGAGTAATATAATTGCTTTGCTCGTTTTTTGTGACGAATGATCGTAAGTGTAAGATAATATTTTGAAGATTTGCTACTTTTTTGCTAGGTGTCATGGTTGTAATTAGGTTGAACTTAGAACTGTTTTAAAACTTTCATCTTTGTTCGTTAGTAAACAAATGTAGCTGTATAAGTATGTATCCATGCGGACAGTTTTTAGCTTTCATTTTGTACGTGACCCTGGATCTATTGTGAATTATAAGATCGTTGGGTTACCAAATAAATAAATAAAAAGTAATACTGCCAAATAGTTTTCTTTTGTTTAGTTAAGGCAGAGATGCGAAGTTGCACTTGGTGGCCACCAAAACTAAACTACTAAAGAGGTTTTAAAAAAAAAGTAAAAACTTATGTGTAGGTAAGTATCACAAACTGAACAAACTAAACTACTAAAGAGGTTTTTAAAAAAAAGAGTAAAAGAACTTATGTGTAGGTAAGTATAACAAACTGTAAAATGGATTTTTGAAAATTCCTTTGTTTAACGTAATACCTACCACTAAGAAAAAAAAGATGGTGGCGCTAGTTCAGCCGATACATCAGCCTTTATAGATAATATGCGGCCTTATCTGAGAGCGATCTTTTCCAGACAACCTTGGGATATTTGTTTGTTACTCAATCAAGGTCCATAACCGTTAAAACGATTTGGATTAAATTTGGTAGTAAGTTGCTTAAATTATGTTATGACCGACAGGATACTTTTTATCTCTATAAATATCATGCTAGAGAGAAGCCGCGGGTTGAAGCTACTGACAAAAAATAAGAGACAGATATAAATAAGGTAAGTAATGTTCTAGAAAAAAAAAAGTCTAAAAATATTTCATCATAATCATCATTTTGAGCAGGTTTACAGCCACTACTGGTCATATGCCTCTCCCCTCCTCTCCCAGAGGATGCCATAACGAATGGTGTCCTGCCGCCTCTATCCACAGAGTTCCTGCGAAGTACTTTTAAAAATGTCGTCGGTTCATCGAATGGGACGCCGTCCTACACTGCGTCGTCTACTGATTCGTGGTCGCCACTTAAGAACCTTTAGTACTCCCAACTGTTGTCGATTCTGCGGGCTTTGTGGCTTGTCCATTGCCAGTTTAACTCCTGAGAGCAGTGGTGGATTTACACATTTGCCGCCAGAAGGCTATTCAAATTTTTCCACCTCTACTGACCTCTATAATTCGATACCCTAGTTCACAATCATATAATGATGATGAAGACATTAAAAAAAATCGCCCCAAAATTTGCCGCCCTAGGCTCCAGCCTACTTAGCCTGCTGGTAAATCCACCACTGCCTGAGAGTCATGTTGGTCTTGGTTCTTCTACGGATTTTGGGTCCGATTTTATCACATAGTGAAACTTGAGTATGTATAAAAATATAAAATAAGTTAATATTTACTTGTTTTTCATATTGTCATCTTGAGGCATTTTACGTTTTAATGTGATACCAAGAACATCCTGTAGTATGTCAAGTTGTTTATTCTTCTCGTCTTTTTGTTCTAGATCAACATTTTCAATTTCTTCACCTTGATCTTTTTCAGTATCCGATTTTTCTTCTTCAATGAACCTTTCGTCTAAAGTGAAACGTTTATCAGATTTGTATCTCGATTGCAAATCTAAAACCTACAAAATACAATAAAACTACAATTTACATTACTACAGTCAAATGAGTTTTTATTTCAATAAATGCTGTTAAGTTGCATGTTACTTAGCAACCTTTTTTGAATTCTCTATACATTTTATTTACGTGTTGGTGTGATTTTGGCTTTAGGTTTTTTTTGTAGGTAGGTACTATCTAATTTTTTCAATCATTTTGATTGAATCATCATCATAAGTCGCCAGTCTTCCACTGTTGCATGAGGCCTCCCTCACTTTTATCCTTAGTTTTTTCCCCCTTTATATCACTATTATGTAAATTTATTTATGTAAATAAAATTAAATTGTAGTGTGTATATACTTTTGGCTTGTATCTATAATTTTGATATGCTTTAATCATTGTGCTGTTTTATTTGTGTAGTCCCTTGATAAATAAATCTCCTTTTGTTAACCTAAACAATTCTGGTTGAGTCTCCCTCATGACTAATTTTCATACTCGGATCTCCATCGTTTTACCGTCTTAAATGTTATCGACATTGGCAAAATTGTGGTAGCTAAAGCCACAGAAGCCATAATTAAAAGAAGAAGAAGAGGCCTCTCTCATAGAATGCAATGGGGGCCATAATCACCATGCTTGGCAGGCAGATTGGAGACAACAGTATTGGTGTTGAGAACTCGGGTGGATGACAGTGCCTATCGCCTGATGTAATCCCTTAGTCGGCTTTTACGATATGCAAGGGAGGAGATGGAGGGGTCTATTCTTTGGCTGACAAACCAAGGCACATACATACATTGAGTACATTCAATACTCAATACATTTATTGCTCAGTATATTATGGTTACAATTGGTTGTTACAAAATAAAAGATAATACCTACCTATCTCATATCAAACTCTGTGTTATACGGTGTCCCCCTGTTTCATAATCATTCTCTAAACCTATTTTACTTAAAATAGCTTTTGTCTTGTTTTGACGTATGACATTTTACATCAGAGACAGAAAGTGTGTGTTTAGTACTAATGACAGTCAAAGTCCAGGGTGGAAATTGAAGAATATGTTTGTATGTAGCTTTTTAGGGTTTCGTTCCTCGAAAGGAAAACATGCTGTGACAGACAGAGAGACAGACACTTGAGTGGTCCTATAATGGTTACCAAAGCAACCATTATAGGACCACCTGATAAAATACTGAGCCATGAATGTTTCATATTAATTCAAGAAACAACGCCCTTGAATTCTGAAAGTGTACCTGAACCTAGTATTGGTCACCATAGTGTGTGTTTTGCATGCATAAATATTTGGAACCACCTTTTTTATCCTTTTATTATTATTTATTGGCTTTTGAACATCATGCCTTTTTTTTATAATATCGTTTCTTTTCCTATATATACCCCACTCGACGAATCAACGACACTGTTAGCGTTCACGTGAAGTCAGTGGATAGGGGCGGCACAACCCCGTTTATTGTGAAATTCTATGGGAAAGGCCTATGTCCAGCAGGGGACTTCAAATGGATGAAATTATAATGATGATGAAAATGATGCTACGTACCTATCTAGTATTTTATTGTACATTAGAAATGTTTTATTGTACCTATACTTGCTACTTTCCTGACTTCACTAATAGCTGGTTATTAATAATATTTAAATATATACCTCATCGAGTTATTAGAACGTCATCGCCTTATACTTAACAGTTACTGATCCCGCACTAGGATCTCCTGTGTCATGGGTATCACGAGTAGGTACCTACCTACCATGTTACCAAAATGTTGGTTATTGTAACTACCTAAGTGCTAAGATTATGCAGACTATTTATGAAGTAAGTTTTTTTATCAGAACATCCTTTTTATCATGCCTAGGCCCAAAAGATACTAAAGAATGTATTTATTTTAAAACTAACCTCAAAACTTTATGTCCCAAAAACTATGAATTGCGCTCATGAATCTTAAAGACTTGTTGGTAAAGCAAAAACGGTTTATTATCCTCATAATACACGAGGTATTGTTTTGACGCAATTATTTTTGGTGTGGTACGAGCTGCCTTGCCGAAACGGCAAGATCCTTTGGTACAAATACAGAGTTAGGTGAACCGATCATGGATAGCGTAAATAAACGAATTCTGATTTCAGTGGTTTGTTTTAAGGGGGAAAATAAAATATAAAAAAAACCTTTAGCCAAATGCATCATCTGACCTAGCAAATAAAAGAGTTTGTTATGAGAAATGCAAACATAATTATTACATAATTTGTAAATGCTAAGTTTTAAAAGATATGAAAGAAAAATATGCGAAAATGTACCTTTTTCCTTTTTTTACCTTATCTCCAAAACAACTGAGCCAAATATATTGAACAAAATATGGAAGATTGGGCCATACTCATAGTTTACATGCAAATCTTAATGAAAATCTTAAGTCATTAGCGTACAAAATGACATGTTGATTGGCTAATAAGTTAGGTCTAGCTAGTGGTTACTATGGTAGCCTACTTGTACAAAACCCTCTCTACTTGAGTCCAACTCACACTTAACTGGTTCTTTTTACATAGCCTTCACTCGCTTCAGCCTTCACTCGCACTTCACTTCATAGTTTGCTCCTTGCTAAATATCTTACCTTTTGGCCTTTTTTGCCTTCAAAATGCTCCTTGATAGCAAAATCAACTTCTTCACCGCTGTCATCATCATCAAATAAAGTGCCTTTATTCATAGATGGTTTTGCTTTGCCCACACTTTGTGGTGCATCATCCTCATAGTCCGAGAATACAATCTTTTTATTTTGTACTTTATCCTGAAAACATTCAAGTATTTTATTTGAGCACTATAGATGATTAATTTTGCCAAACCCATTCTGTTTCCACAAAAACTTTTGTGTTGTAACAGGATACGTACAACAGCATTAAGTCCAGTTTTGATAATCAGCTTTTTCTCTTTGAAATCCTGTTGTTTCTTCTTCATAGATTCCATCCTTTTCATCTCAGAATTGTGTTTTTTCGTATCTACATTATTTTTTATGCCATCACCATTTTGCACAGGTTGTTTGTTGTTATTCAAAGGTTTTGGTTTTTCAGTGTGCTGAGTAGATTTATTAAATTCAAAGGGCACCCTGTCAGCTTGCTCAATTTCTGTTTTTTTTTTAGGATAAGTTTCCACGCTTTTTCGCTTGTCAGGCTGTTTGTGAACAACATGCTCTTGGATATCAAATTTTCTTTTTCTAGGATTAAGATTCTCATTCAGTTTTATTACTGGATTTTCCTTAGGTAGTTCTGGTGGTTCTTCCTGAAAAATGTAGAATAAACAAATGTATTATCCTTCTTTTTCTTCTTTACCAGCCGGTAGCCATCCCCTGCTGGATGGGGCCTCCCCCATCAACCCATAGCGTGCAATGGGTGTGTTATTGGATCATTTAATTTTTTTTATGAAAACTGGCATAACCCTAATGCCCATGCTTGCATTACTTGCATCAACCAACTTTTAGCTAAGTTGACTTTTAAAAATTCACTTTGTAACTTTACTCTGTAACTTTGACTCACATAAGATTTCTCGTACTCTGGTTGGTGCATGTGGGTATTACCCCCCTTATTTATTAATGCTGTATTTAATGAAGTATTGCATAAAATGAGTACTGCCACTGTTTCACATTATGCTATGGTAACGGATGGGAATATTTGGAGCATTGTTAAACTTTTACAGGTAATATCTATTAAATACTATTAGCTGCATCAGGTGGGTCAAAAGGCAGTTCCACCATTTAATTAAAACAATAAGGAACCAACCTTCTTTTGGGCTTGCTCTCTTTCTCTTTGTAATCTTTCAAGGAAACTTTCACGAGCCCGGGTAACGTACAGGCGTTTGCCTTTGAAATCTTCATTTGTAAAATGTTTTATACCTGAAAATCACAATTGAGATATACATTGATTTTATAATTTATGTTCTTTAAATTGAGAGAAAGAGGGTGTTTAAACTATCTTTTGTTTGATATTATAAACATAGCGTTCTTTCTTCGTCATCATAATCAGCCAGTTGACTTCCACTGCTGGATGAGGCCTCCCCCATATAATGCAATGTAATTTGCAATAATCAGCACGCTAAGCAAGTGGATCATCGCAGTATTGGTTGTTAAGTACACAGGTGGATACTGCTACCCATTCCCTGGCGTAACAGCTTTTAAGACATCCAAAATGACGCGACTTAGGCCGGACCTGACATGGGCCAGACACCACGGGATGTCCTTCATAGTTATACAATAAGTAGGTACTTACATGACTCTATATTATGATTTGAGCCCGAGAGGGACACAAATGCAAACTTTTTACTTTCATTGCAAGTAGCAGTTTTAGTTTTCAAATCCAAGGTGGTGATTTCACCATAGAACGAAAATGCTGAGCGCAAATCACTTTCTACTGTATTTTCAGGTAGATTTCCAACGAAAAGACGCGTGGCCATTTTACACTCTTTTATTTTTTTGTAATGTTTCTTTACTCAAAATTATTCCAGAACCGAAAGAATCAAAACATGATCTCAAAAGTTAGGTTACATTTTTATGACTGCATGTCAGATTTGTCAGTCAGTCAGTCGAGATCAGTCGTCAGTCATCTGTCATGTCATCATGTGATTTTTTCGTCTTTTCGCCCTTTCGGAAAAGCCAAGGTAGGTATCTAAAAACATTTATTACGCGACTACTATGACTTTTACATTGCTTCTGAAAACAAATCACACAATTAAAAAACACAGAATCACACTGAACGTAAAAACTACGTTTTTTAAGCTGTCCAAAAAGGTAGACCATTCAATCTGTCCGACAGGTCTGGCTAACAGTTCGAACATTGGAATAAACGCAAATCTCAGTCTGAGATTCAAATTGATATTTTCATTAGAAAAACATAATCGTGTAAATATACGTTTTTGAATAGCATACTGAAACGAGGAAGTTTTAAAATTCATTACCTGGTTCCCCTATAAATTAAAAATATTGAAATGACGGTAATTTACTCTTACGTCCTCGGCTCCTGCCGCTGCCGGGAGGGAGAACATCGAGTTACCAATACGTTGTCTCTTTCTCTAAGTCTCGACCATGGAAGAAGAAATCCAATGGAAGTACAACTAAAATAGCTGCTGATGTTTATAGTGTGTTGCTTCTTACACCTATACTAAAAGGCACTATGTTAGAGATAGACAAATGTATTGTCATAGAACAGTCTGTTTTCCTTTCCGTACCGCTAAATATTTGTCATAGGCAATTTAAGTTTTCCCTAGTGAAGGGAACATAGCATCATCGTAGGTAAATATTTTTTGTCGATGAAATAATTGACTATGATGATGATTAAATAGTTAATTTCATCGTTGATGGTTTCCAACAGTTACGAGAAACCGGCCCTAGGTACTATATTCAAAATACAAAATTTGCACATACGCGAGGCAGGTATCAAATAAAACCATAATAATTAAACACACTATTTTTTTATTTACAGTAGCTTACTAGATAGGTACACATAACTGCCGTGGTGTGTCCGGCCTAAAATAGACCCCTCCTTCTCCTCCCGTGGATGCCGTAAAGTAAGATGAAGATGTTTTTTGTGTAGATGAACGTTCAGAACTCAAAAACTCAAGCTGAGTCGAGAGTAGCAAAGATGTGACGAGCGAGTCTTGTTTAGACATTTATAAACAATTTAAGCAGATATATACAACCACTATGGCGCGGCGCACAGTGGGCTGGAAATCGGCTTTCATAGACTTAGGGATTTCAATTTGCAAGTGCTTGATTTTTTGCCGGATATCGCTTCTATTAGTCATTATTATGTACAAAAATGACACCCGAGTTAATTCTGCCCAAAAACGAAGGAAATATATTTTTTTACGATAAATTTGTATAAAGCTAGTATGAAAAATCGATTTATCTCCTAAACGGCATGTTTAACCGTAATATCCTTGGAGGTGGTCATAGTGCTAATTATTTATGATTTTTTGGTTGTCGATTTGACGAAAAATTTCATGCCGATTTTTTTAAAAAAATCGACAAAATATTTTTATTTATTTTTACATGTATAACGATTCCTTTTAGTGTTTATGTTGCATCTCCTCTTGCATCTCAGCCGGTTACTCGCCCGCCGCGGCGGGCGAGTAACCGGCTGAGATGCAAGAGGTTGCGGGTTTAATTCCCGCTATATATTTGTATGATCTGCAAATATTTGTTCCATATCTGGGTGTTATGGTACCATGGTACTCGTAGTTCCTGATAACCACGACACAGGGAATCCTAGTGTGGGATCAGGACAACGTATATGACTATTGGGCGCTATGTTATGTTACTATGAATAAACCAGCATTACATTAGACAAAAATATACTTATTCTAACTTGAAAACTAACGTTGGAGTAGGATCTTACTTTTGAAATTTTGAATTGAATTTTTTTGAATTGAAATGAATACTCTTGTAAGAAAAACGCAACGATAAGACTAAAATATTTACTTTGAAAAGGCTCCACCCCATTTTGATAGCCGCGTGGTTTATATGCGTAAAATCTATCGATAGTCGATCGTATCAGGTGCATTCGTACAACACTATGATAACCAATACTATTTGTATTTTTTGCATAAAAATGACTAGGAATCCTTATAAAACAGGATTATGTGATGGTACTTTGGTATACAAATAGCCCCCAAACACATATAACCCTGACCCCTAAACCCCTAATCTACAATTACCTACCTAAACAAAATAACTTACATACCGGTGGAAACTTATATTCACATCATTGTTTTGTCTCGTGGAGGAATGGGATTTACATCCTGGCACTGCACATGCCATTTGTTGTTAGTTTGCTTGCCTTTTTATGGTAATTTTAATTGTAAGTCGCAGTATTACAACAAAATTTTATAATTTTTCTCTTCTGTCATAAACGACGTTCACATGTAAACATAACCCGAATACACGAAGATGTCCTAAATCACAAGGTGATTTAGCTATTTAGCTGGACCTCTTCAATTTGATGTAATGTTTTAATAGTGGTAACATGACGTCATAAATGGACCCAAGTACCTGGTACGATGCAAATAAAATAAGAACAGATTTCTAAATGCTTTTCTCATTCCAACACATTAAAACATTCATTTATAAGAATGAGACGGATACAATTAAAAAACGCTTGCTTTAAATCTTACTTCCATTGACATTCATTCTTCCGTGGTCTCGACCATGGAATTAATACCTTCTTGTACTACTTGTAATCCTCTAGGTCTACTCAGGTAAGTACAACAGTACTTATTAATTCCATGGTCTCTACACCTACTTACTTGCTCTCGCCGTATGAGGCGGCCAATATACTGTGCTAATTAGGTAACAATGTACACCTATAATTTTTTAGCGCCTATAAAAAAATTTTAACGATTTCATTCCCCGTTACCTATGCGTGTTTCGAGTCCAGTTACAGATTCCGTTTGGCCTCAGAATAAATTCGACGACTTCGACAAGGTGTAGTAGGTATAGGTAGGTAGATATAAACAAAATAATGGTAATAAAAATATTTTACTACTAGTTTTATAACACAAAATAAAATAGTTCACTTACATAATACTGTGTCAATTTGTTATTTATGTCAAGTAATAAAAACACTACGATTTACAAGTAACAAAAACTTCAATCAATTGCTAGTTTTTAACATTGGTCTACTTTACATGTGTATCTACAACTAATACTTGTGTTATTTTCTCTATAATTTAGTTTGATACATCCAAAACACATTATAAACGGAACCGGATGTTGAAGGTGTCTTGCCCACACCACCTTGCTAAGCGATGATGCACAAAATGTTTCTTACTAAAGTGGAGAAAATTATGAGGATAAACAAACCTGGTGTGAATATGCCATCGTATCCGCGCTTCCCCTTAGCTTAGCACATTTTAATGAAAAGTGTACGCTTGGCAGTTAAAATAGCTGCTATTGAGTTGTGCGAGTACACAATCTAAGAGCGTACACACGGCGTATTTTATCAGCGCGTTGTAAGAACACGCATAAAACGCTTATCACGCTTATCGCGTTATTAATTCGTTAAATGAAAGGAATACATCAACGCGAGTCTGTAACGCGTTCAAAGCCCGTTTGTATCGCTGTTTAAATACGCCGTGTGTAATAATGTGCCTTTAAGTTAAGGTGCCTTCACACGGTGAGCTATGTTTTTTATCATACACAGGTAGGCATCCCGCTATTTGATATTTAATCTGATTGGGTCAACCTAGCATGGGTTTGATTTTTAAAATAATCACCATTTAAGTAGGTAATTGCTAGACGCTTCCGTCTGGTAGTGATTTGGATCAGTTGAGCTATCTTTAGATCGTTTGCAACGGTCCTTAGATAGATCAACTGTTTCATTTGTATTTTTTATTTATTTACTTGTATCATTTTCTGTGAATAAAGATATTTAATTGCTAGAATAATGTTATCATATGGGAAATGTAACTCTTTCTAAGCCAACTGTGCGTAATATTATCGCTCGCCCTGTGAAGACACCAAGACTTTACTTATTACTATAGTTGCACTTTGCACACAAACAAACAAGTCATAGTCGGTAAGATTTAGCTACTATTGAGTTTCAGGAACATATTGGTAAATTAGTTAAAATAGCATTAAAAGGCACAGATAGTAAAGAAATATTGTCTTACTCATTTTCAATATTGGACTTATCCTTGATCCATAGACAAAGTAACCAATAAACAAATGGTTGTCGTGCCACATGTGAGGTCAAACTATAGGTAAGTTTTACATACGAATACATTTTTCGAAGGAAATTCGTTATAGGAATTTGTGATTCAGAATTTACAACTAATTCGGCGTGTATTTCCGTGCTAACAATCTATTTTCAAATATATTTTTTACACAAAGGATACAAGAACTTAACAAAAAACCGGCATGCGACATGGGACAAAAAATCATATCATTCTGTCCCATTTCTTTACATGACGTATGCATAAGTTGTTCTCTTTCTTGTATGACTGCGATGGAAGTTATCAAGTTATCTATTGGTTACTCTGTCTACGCCTTGATCCGAGATTAGTGAATGATACTAAAAATTACCATAAGCAACGTTGTTAATCTTTTAATAGTAAGTAATCTTCGATCATGGATAAATTCAACATTTTAAATGACAGTAAATAAGTAGAATGAGTTAATATATCATTATTTTATGTATTTCAGAACTACTTATAACGTCTTAAGTTGGTTCAGACAATTTAAAATAGATAGCAGATCTCCACGTAAAAGACATAGTGAATGTATAAAAAAAATGCTACCAAGTGTACATAATTTATCAGTCCCTTGCTGACATAAGAGAAATAATCTAATGTTTATGGAAATTCGTAACGAGCCATTGTTATTGTTGACTTTAGGTCAACAAGTTATGATAACTATATTTTTAATAATTATTTTCATTACAATTAAGTACTAGTTACTTTTACAAATAAATTACATAAGTATACATATGTCAATATTAGCCGCATATCCTATTCTTAGGCACTGGTCCCACCGCCCCGCTGAATAAGCGATGAGCTATCGGCGATTTTCTCGCCCAAGAAACGAACAAAGGATAATCGCTTCCGTGTAAATAAAAGAGATTATATTTATAGTTCATCGCTGGCTACTCGTTCTACTCGTTTATCGCTCGTCGCCGGCGGTGGGACCTGTGCCTTAGGCCGTGGTGGTCTCTGCCTAAGAATAGGACTCCTCCAACTCTTCGAGTGGATGCCGTAAAAGGCAACTAAGGGATTACGCCAGGGGATGGGCAGCAGCATCCCCCCTATTCTATGGGAAGATCTCCTCCAGCAGTGGATGTCTATCAACTGATGAAGAAGAGTCAACATAACGGGTGTAAAAAGACTACTCCCGAAAACTGAAACAGTGCACTCAGATCGTGATTCTGAAAATATTTAAGCTGAAAAAAAGCGAAAAAAAAGCTCACTTTTGGGCCGCTTTTTTCGTGTTTTCTTTAAATATCAATAAAACATCATAAATGGAACACAAAAACCTAATTTCCATCAGTAAAAACACGTTTATAAGTAAAAACGTCAAAAAAGCAATGAAAACCACCTTAGAAATATTAGCGCAGCGCGTCGATCAGCTGACCGGGAGCGTTGAACTCGCGCTATTTTATAGGTAGCTTTACCGGTACCTTCAGTATTCGGGAGCTGTCCTTTTACACCCTGTATAAACAAATTGCACTCAATATGTAGGTAAATATAGGAATGGTGACAGTCTACTTATAATAATCCTAATTATATTGACATTTTAAATGCTACATCTCAGTACGGACGATATAGCTAGGCATGAAGTTAGCCGGTTGGCTACGAAACAGATTATCTAGGAACTAAATTATCTATTACCCAAACGCCTACCTTCAGGGCGGCCTAGTTATATCGGCAGAACAGTACATTAGACTAGGAATTATAGTCTACACACAAATCCGTGGTGCATAGATTAATAGGTACTTATATCAAGCTATTTTCAATATTCTATCGCAACAATGCACTCAAGCTATAAAGTTTGATTTACTATTATAGCGATAGGTTAAAAGTGCGCGGATAGGACATTGAAAACGGCCGTACTCACGAAAACGACAATCACACAGTGATTTAATGGTTTTAAATTATGATACCTACGATAACAAGTTAAATGTTAAGCCCGTAAAATATATACCTTTAAATAAATGCTTAACTAATTTTGTCAAAAGCTGCCTATTGTCTGTGGCGCAAGGCGCGTGTTATTAAAATGTATGTTATGTTATTGACGACCTCCGTGGCGCAGCGGGCACGTAGTCAGCTGAGCCGCAAGAGAAGCGGGTTCAATTCCCGCTGCGGGGAAATGTTTGCATGATCTGCAAATATTTGTTCCGAGTCTAGGTGTTGTTGTACCATAGTACTCGTAGTTCCTGATACCCACGACACAGGGAGTCTTAGTGTGGGATCAGGATTATGTATATACAGGGTGTTTTTTTTAAATGGGACAGTATGGGGATATCCGAATCCATAAGAGATACGGGAAAACTGTCTTTGGAACCATTTGCTCATTTTGTATGAAAATGATTTTGGCATAGTTATTTTTTTGGTCAAGCGTGAGTTCTCCATAAAAATGAGTAGTTTAGATCAAAATTTTTTTTTATGCGTATCGACTCAGTTTCATGTAAGGATTGTTTCATAATATCGGAAGAAAAAAATCTGAGCAGCAGAAGTTAGCCAAATTTTATAAAATGTTTTCTCATACAAATTGTAAGTAATCTGGTACCTACGTTAATAAAACTATCGCAATAAATTTTCTAAATGGCCTCCCTCTTGCTGTTTTCAGGTACGGGCACGTTTCAGAACATCTCTAGTGGCATTGTGCTCTGATTTTTCTCATTTCACGAGACCATCAGAGCAGTAGAACAACATTCATCACACATCTTTGTCTAAGGCCACAAGAGGTATTCTGAAACGTACCCGTACCTGGAAAAAGCAAGAGGGAGGCCATTTTGAAAATTTATTGCGATAGTTTTATTAACGTAGGTACTAGATTACTTACAATTTGTATGAGAAAACATTTTATAAAATTTTACTAACTTCTGCTGCTCAGATTTTTTTCTTCCGATACAATGAAACAATCCTTACATGAAACTGAGTCGATAAGCATAAAAAAAACTTTTGATCAAAACTACTCATTTTTACGGAGAACTCACGCTTGACCAAAAAAATAGCTATGCCAAAATCATTTTCATACAAAATGAGCAAATGGTTCCAAAGACAGTTTTCCCGTATCTCTTATGGATTCGGATATCCCCATACTGTCCCATTTAAAAAAAACACCCTGTATATATGTGTACATATGGGGTCGTATGTTATGTTATTATAGTTTTGATGGACTGAAGATTTTTTGCTGTGAACCCATCAATTTATAACTTCTAACACTACCTTAAACATATTGTCTCTACACATTCACGAGTCCATAACTAGTAGACACCTACTTTTATTAGTGGTAACAGCCACCAAAAATTCAGTTAGAAACTTATGACAGCCACAAGATAATTAAGTTGCTATGCGGGTGACGCTCCGTGGGCTCGTCCGAAAATATCAGCGATTCAGTTGCTATGCGGGTGACGATACGTTGGCTCGTCCGATGTCAGCCCTTCAGTTGCTATGCGAGTAACGCTCCTCAGGCTCATCCAATGATATCAGCGCTTCAGTTGCTTTGCGGGTGATGCTGCGTGGGCTCGTCTGATAGTGTCAGTGCTTCAGTTGCTATGCGGGTGATGGTATCAGCACTTGCAAATCCTTCAGTTGATATGCGGATGACGCTTTAGTGGCTGATATCAGCGATTCAGTTGCTATGCGGGTGACACTACGTGGGCTCGTCCGATGATATCAGCGCTTCAGTTGCTTTGCGGGTGATGCTGCGTGGGCTCGTCTGATAGTATCAGTGCTTCAGTTGCTATGCGGGTGATGGTATCAGCACTTGCAAATCCTTCAGTTGATATGCGGATGACGCTTTAGTGGCTGATATCAGCGATTCAGTTGCTATGCGGGTGACACTACGTGGGCTCGTCCGATGATATCAGCGCTTCAGTTGCTATGCGTGTGACGCTACGTGGGCTCGTCCGACGATATCAGCGCTTCAGTTGCTTTGCGGGTGACGCTACGTGGGCTCATCCGATGATATCAGCGCTTCAGTTGCTATGCGGGTGACGCTACGTGGGCTCGTCTGATGATATAAGCGCTTCAGATGCTATGCGGGTGACGCTACGTGGGCTCATCCGATGATATCAGCGCTTCAGTTGCTATGCGGGTGACGCTACGTGGGCTCGTCCGATGATATCAGCGCTTCAGTTTCTATGCAGGTGACGCTACGTGGGCTCGTCCGATGATATCAGCGCTTCAGTTGCTATGCGGGTGATGCTACATGGGCTTGTCCATATGCGGGTGACGCTACGTGGGCTTGTCCGATGATAGCAGCGCTTCAGTTTCTATGCAGGTGACGCTACGTGGGCTCGTCCGATGATATCAGCGCTTCAGTTTCTATGCAGGTGACGCTACGTGGGCTCGTCCGATGATATCAGCGCTTCAGTTGCTATGCGGGTGATGCTACGTGGGCTCGTCCGATGATATCAGCGCTTCTGACTGCTCGTCGAGATCAGGAATGTTTCTTATTACCCTGAAAATAAAAAATAAATGTTTTTTCATTTCTATCGAACAGACCACTGCTGGACATAGGCCACCCCCATATAATGCAGCGACGAACAGTTTTGAGCCGCCTCCATCCACCGACTAATGTCGCCAATCCATAGATAGGGGGCCGGCTTCGTACACTGCGTGGTCCGGTTCGTAGTCGCTACTTTAGAACCTTTATTCCCCAACGGTTGTCAGTTCTGCGAGCTATTAGGACCTGTCCATTGCCACTATGTTGCTAATACTGAGAGTCATGTGATTTTGGTTTTTCTATGGATTCGAACACGTAGTGAAACATCGAGCATAGCTCTCTTCATAGCTCGCCGCGCGTCTTTTGAGGCTTGTATGCGAGGCCAATAGTTAGCGACCGCGTTCAAGTGCCGTAAGGCATCACTGGCATCACGCACTGATTACCACGTCTCGAGTCGAGAAGACGCGGCTCATGATGATGATAAGCAACTTACGTGAACCCCTCAGCGGCCCTCATCTTGTTGGTGATGTAGTTGAGCGGCAAGTCGACGGGCACGTTAAGCACGGCGGCCGCTCCGCCCAGCGCGGCCAGCGCCGCACCGGCCGCACGCCCCGCCGCGCCACCCGCGCCGTCTCCGCGCACTAAGTCCACGCAGGCGCCAAGAGGAGCGCAAAGCGCGAGCACGCACGCGCCCGTCTGCGGCGATGTGAGCGACACCCCCCTGTACGTAGGACATTTATATTTATCTAAGCATTACTTTATTTGCATTTTGAGGGAACCTAATTGGTAATCTCAATAAACAATTTTAAGCGGTAAACTTAGATTGAGTTTTCTCAAAATACCATTTCGACTTCCTATTTTTTCATTGGCATTTTTCGGCCATGTAGGCCTATTATGATGGCCACTTACACTTGTTACATATCGCTCTTACCAGATACAAAACACATACAGATAACATACACTAGTGGTTCGCCCCGAACTGAGACCTCGCGATAACACCTTTATCAGCCCGTCTACTTAACCAAGTAATTTCCATTTTTCTATTAATATTTTTGAAAATTTTCACCTCTAGGTCTACCAGTACAGTACAGGATCTATCAGTAACAACTCTAATTTCCTACACAACATCGAAATAACCTTTGAATAGGGCTAAGCAACGGGGCGTAATACTACATACCTGTTAGTACCTAAGTCAAGTACCTGAAGAATTAATTGATAACGTCCTTTTGACGAAACCCATAGAACTCCAGCGTCATTCAAATTCTTAGAAATGGGAGGTCAACAATGGATGTTATATTGGTTTCTGTTTTATGGAGTACAAGTTTTTAAATTCTTCAGTTTCAGACTTTTCCCTGTAGTTGTGACACAAAAGCCACAAGCATACTAAATTTCAGCATTGTGGGATTGCTGGAAGTACCCTAGAATTTTTGATTTTTATGTTTTTTATTTTCCCTTAATATCTCAAAAACTACTAAGGCTAAATACTTATTAAAAACAGTTTTGAAATGACCAACCAAAGTGCTTTCATTAGACACCCCACTTGATCTGACTGTCTCACTTTTTTTTTTTTTACCCCCTCTTGGACCCCAATTTCTTAGCAACCCCTTGACCGATATAGCTCATAACCTTGCCTACAAATTGTACCAATACTATCTACCCCCATACCAAATTTCATGAAGATCGGATCAACGGTTTGGAAGTTTTCATCTGTCAAACATACATCCATACATACAAACGCCGATTCTTCCAACTTGACTCAGAGAACTCGCTTCGCTCGTTCAATAAACAAAAAGTTATAAGTTCTCCGACTGAATAAAAATATATGTGCTTGTCATTTTTGCGCGACAGTTGGAATGAACGCCCCCAGGGCCCCAATTCTACTAAACAAATGGTGTTTGAATTGTTGACTTCATCACGTTGACTCAGAGAACTCGCTTCGCTCGTTCAATAAACAAAAAGTTATAAGTTCTCCTACTGAATTAAAATATATGTGCTTGTCATTTTTGCGCGACTTAGGCAACAGAGTGAATTCAACCCTACTTCTCTAATTGTCTTTCAGAAATATGTAAAATTCTTAATGCTAGAAAGCTTTAAATTTTTTACATTTTATTCGTTTTAAAAAATATATACAAATTTCAGTTATTTTTCTTCGAAATTCACCTAAAGCTACTTAAGAACAAAACTCTTACCTATCTACAAAATATCTATCTTATCTACAAATGCAAAGGTAAGTATTTTCCTTTAATGACCTATTAAGAACCCAGCGAAGGATGAACTGCCCATACAAACGTAATACCGACGTCATTTGTAATTCGAGCATATTTCCACCATATTATGCTATTATTCGGATTCGGATAGTATTTATCTATGTTCCCAGATAGTTTTTTTTATCAAAATATATACCTAAAATGAAATGTAAGCGAATTACTTTTTGTATATTTTTACGACCTAAACGACATGTTTTCATCTTATTTGTTTCGTATTAAAAACAACGATATGTTACGTATTTTATGTGTAGGAATATAGCTTATATTGTCAAGTAACAGAAAAACAACACGATATAAAAAAACAACAAGTTTTTATTCATCATTTTTGGTATTACGGAACTTGAACAAATTTCTAAACAATTCTGAACGCCCATATTGCTATCGCGTCAGAACCGAGGGCCGGTCGGGGAACTACGGTTGTGTGATGTTTGACAACTCGACAGGCACTCTGTGTGTGCAGGTTACACTGTGTAACCCCGCGCTTCGCTTGCTCTTGTGTTTGTTCACCTATTTGTTTGTTATATATGACATTGCAATATTTTTGTCATTTTATTTAGATTTGCCTTGTGATTTGGAATGAAGGTAACTAACATACCTACGACTTGTGCTTTGTTTACCATTCAGTACCTAGTTTTAGCGTGAAATAGTAGCGGCTCAACTTTCCAATAGCGACTGTGAGCTCGGAGGTTCATATTTTTATCACATGAAGTTTCACATTACACAAGCCTAAATATGAAATGGCGTACTGCGGAAACCAATAGTTTTAGCATTGAGAGCTATGACAAAAAATCAAAGAAAAATATTTCAAAGTAAATGCTCAACTTTCCTTTAGCGACTGTGACCTACGAGGTTCATATTTTTATCACGTGTAGGTTCACATAGTACAAGCCTGAATATGAAATATCGTACTGCGGAAGCCAATAGTTTTAGCATTGTGAGCTATGACAAAAAATCAAAGAAAAATATTTCAAAGTAAATGCTCAACTTTCCTTTAGCGACTGTGACCGACGAGGTTCATATTTTTATCACGTGTAGGTTCACATAGCACAAGCCTGAATATGAAATGGCGTACTGCGGAAACCAATAGTTTTAGCATTGTGAGCTATGACAAAAAATCAAAGAAAAATATTTCAAAGTAAATGCTCAACTTTCCTTTAGCGACTATGACCTACGTAGGTTCATATTTTTATCACGTGTAGGTTCACATAGTACAAGCCTGAATATGAAATAGCGTACTGCGGAAACCAATAGTTTTAGCATTGTGAGCTATGACAAAAAATCAAAGAAAAATATTTCAAAGTAAATGCTCAACTTTCCTTTAGCGACTGTGACCTACGAGGTTCATATTTTTATCACGTGTAGGTTCACATAGCACAAGCCTGAATATGAAATGGCGTACTACGGAAACCAATAGTTTTAGCATTGTGAGCTATGACAAAAAATCAAAGAAAAATATTTCAAGGTAAATGCTCAACTTTCCTTTAGCGACTGTGACCTACGAGGTTCATATTTTTAACACATGTAGGTTCACATAGCACAAGCCTGAATATGAAATGGCGTACTGCGGAAAAAAATAGTTTTGGAGCTATTCATTGTTGAAATTTGCTAAAAACCGGTTTCCGATCTCCATATTTTGGTGATATTTTACTATTTGTCAGTGTTCGGATAGGATTTTCGGCTTTTGACATTGACCCCCCACCCCTCCCCTCCCCCTCAAGCCTTATACTTACAGTCGCTAAAGGAAAGTCCTTCGATGAATTCTCAAACAGGAGTAAGCACGTAAACAATCTCAACTCTGAGAACACAAACGATGACAGAGTTCATTGACGTTCAAGGAATACGTAACCGACTGGACCGTAAGAGCAAAAAACACGACTAGTTGAAAATTGAGAAACCACCAATTTTTAGCAAAATATACCATTTGGTCTGTCACTGTCATTGTCAAAAGCCGAAAATCGTATGGGAACACTGATAAAAATTGGTTGTCTGTAAAGTCGGTTTACTGACGATAGTTGAACGTGACAACGTCTGAAGAACGTGCTTCTTTGTCGCTCGTTTCGCGCTCTCGCTTGCACTTCAAGCCTGACATGGAACGCCTCAGAGCGAGGTAACGCCGCATGAGTCATGTTTTTTCGTGCGTGCAGTAGGCTCTATCGAATTATAAGACGTTGTCACGTCAAAAGTAAAATATGACCAAAACATGGCGTTCGGAAAAAAAGAAGACCATTCATATTGGGCCCAGAAACGGAAGTGCCGGCCCGTGAAAAAAAATGATTTTATATTGTTGGGCACGTTAATTTGAGCATTTTATACTAGCACACGAAACCTGTAGATGCAATATTTGAGCTGCTATCGCAGTTTGAAAAAAGATACTTCCCATACATTTGAGCAAAAATTAAAGATATTTTTTTTAATGGTTTATAATGTGGGCATTTGACCATATGGCAGCTTAAAGTCGTGTAACAGGCTATGGTGAGAGCTATGCTACAAGTTTCACTACGTGATAGAATCCGAATTGAGGAAATCCGTAGAGAAACCAAGGTCACCGACATAGCTCTCTGAATTAGCAAGTTGAAGTGGCAATAAGCAGGTCATATAGCTCGCAAAATGACAACCGTTATTGGAGAATAAAGGTAAGTACTCGAGTGGCGACCACAAATCAGACGATATGGTAAAGGAAGGCCCTCCACTCGATGGACTATAGACATTATGAACGTCGTAAGAAGTCAGTGGATGGAGGTGGCTCAAGATCGTTTGTCGTGGCATTCTAGGGGGAGGCCAACGTCCAGCAGTAAACTTCTACAGTCTGATATGATATAAAATGTTTGTTATATGTGGGCTTAAATCATAGGTAATTCTGAATATTTTTTACTATATCGGGGCAATAATTACTTACAGCCAGTCATTCAATTTTTGAATAAATGAAGGAATAGACACTTTTTTACAAATATTGATATAAATAGTGAAAATATTATTTTATATTCAATATTAAGTACCTATTTCTAATTCGGTCTAACTAATATATTTTCTAATCCCATTACTAGAGGTCGTCTTGCATTTGGTTCATATCTTGCATAAGATATAAGCCACACAATGCACATAGCATGTGCGCAGCACCCTATTGACCTTTTACCAATATTACACGTAAGTAGTAGTGGGCGACAGCGTGTCATGTGTGACCATTTAAAGTTTTGTCGAAACCTTTATAAACATTACAGGTTTTGGCACTGACGTGACGGGATTGGATCCGTCCCCGAATAAAGAATTTTTTTTATTGCTATTTTAGTTTGAATAGCTTTTATCTTGTTTTGGCGTATGACATTTAACACCAGAGAGAACAAAACAACAGATATTTTACCTAAAATAAGTTTAAAAATGATTATGAATAAGGCCCTTAGACTTTATATGTAGCAGATCCGTACAATTGTAAAACTAAATCAATCAGCGAAGTGTTGTATTTGTCTTAGGTAGGTCTCAACTATAGGTACTTTGCGTCTCAGATAAGAAGAGAATCCACCCGTGGATAACTTCACTTGCTAGCCATATCTGTCTCTCGCTCTGTATAGCTATTGTGCGCGAGAGAGCTACAGTAAAATGGCGTCCTGACAGTTCTATCCTTATTCGAAATGCATAGTACTAACAATATTCTGGAACGCCATAACATTGATGAGGAAAGCGACGTATTCAGAAAGTACAAACTCGGAAAAATCCTTTTATCTGTGATTTGTTATAAATACAATGTACAGTGAGAACGTTATTTAAAAACACGATCGGTGAAGATTGCGTCATTCTGGAGCTAGCTTTTCAAGGATTCTATAATATAACTAACCAGTTGGAACGTAATAAGAAAATAGGAACATACCCGTTGATCAATAAGTTCTTGAATCACAATCTATGCGATGTCAATATGCTGGTCCATTTGCGAGGTCTAACAGTACCGCCTCCGGTCCCGCATAGATTTATGACACCGAATAGGAACACACAATTTCATCCATTTTAAATAACTACAAAGACACAAATCTGTCACAGAAGCGCTTAGTTTGTGTTCAAAGTAGCCATCCGATGTAACCAAAGCCGCATGGATGGACATAGATAATAATAATAGAATTGTTATTGCACAAAACTACAATTATTGTGCGAGAGTAAAAGAGACAAACAAACAAGCTCACCCTTAGCTTGTCTGTTTGTCTCTTTTACTCTTTATGCCGAAAATAAATATTATAGGTACCACTGTCCAAGTTTTGCCATCAATAAAAATTGAATGACTGGTCGTAGATTACTACCGCCCTAGTAAAAAATGTTGATAATGGGCCCCTGAATATGTTCACATTTAAATATCATTAAAATATAAACATTAATTTTTCATTGAAATGTATGGGAAATTGGATTTTTCAAACTACGATATCAGCCAAAATATTGGTTCCCTAGTTTTGGTGTCATAGTAACATAAGCTCAAACCGATGTGCCCAATAGTTTAATAACATTTTTTTTCACTGGCCGGCACTTCCGGTTCTGGGCCCAAACTTGTATGAAGCGTGAATGGTCTCCTTTCAAAAATGAATAGCTCCAAAACTATTGGTTTCCGCAGTACGCCATTTCATATTTAGGCTTGTGCTATGTGAACCTACATGTGATAAAAATGTGAACTTCCTAGCTAGCAGTCGCTAAAGGAAAGTTGAGCGTTTACTTTGAAATATTTTTCTTTGATTTTTTGTCATAGCTCACAATGCTAAAACTATTTGTTTCCGCAGTACGCCATTTCATATTTAGGCTTGTGTCTACATGTGATAAAAATATGAACCTCCTAGCTCACAGTCGCTATTGGAAAGTTTAGCCAAACTCAACGATCATCAAAGCACCAACCTGCCCCCTTATTCGCTCTGACCAAACGTAACATAACGCGGGCTCGTTACGATATCTGCGTGGAATCATCGATGAATCGTATGAGTGACGTCACACGTTATTGAAAAGAAATCTCATAGGTCATAGCGAATAACCACCCTGATCACAATTATTGGAAAAAAGTTTGTGCTCGCGAGTTCTAACTGTTCGCAGAACTAGGTACCAAGGAGTTTTTATTGCTAGATATATAAATGTAAAAGTTTGTGACAAATGCCAAATATGCCAAGAAATTATTTTTGTCAAATGCTAGTTTGCATAAAAAATAAATACCACCTTCGAATTATGAATGGTAACGGCCACAGAATAGAAATAAGTGTTCGGCTGTGCCCCGCGCGCGCCTGCGTTAGCCAAACAGGGACAGCAATATGCAGGCCGACTTTTGCGCTATTCTCGAGTTGATTTAGCGTGCGGCCATCCCCGCCACCTTAACTTGCCACACCTATTAACTTATCACCATCATCAGCCAGTAGACGTCTAATGCTGGGCGAGGCCTTCCCCATAGAATGCAAAGGAGGAATTTGCCATAATCACCACATTTGGCAGGCGGATTGTTGATCGCAGTATTGTTGTCGAGTACTCAGGCGGATACTGCTACCCATCCCCTGGTGTGATCCCTTAGTTTTTATGACATCCTCGGGATGAGACGGAGGGGTCTATTCTAAAGCCGGACATCGTGGCATGTCCGGCATACCCTGTATACTAACAAACTAATACCACATTATCATCATCAGCCGCTAGAAGTCCACTGCTGGACATAGGCCTCCCTCATAGACAGTCACGACGAAGTCTTGAACCTTTATAACTTTTCATTTAAAAAACCGACTTCCGCCATTGTATTCGACTAAATATCTAGATGAAAAAACCAGTACAGAAAAATAGTGGTGAAAGGGTTATGATACTTTCTGAATGCAAATGCTTGATTTGTTGCTGAAAATATCAAAATCGCTATATGTATGCCTACAATATTTGAGGAGTTCCCTCAATTCCTCATGGATCCCATCATTAGAACTGGATTCTGAAAAAAATGAGACCAATCTAAAAGTATATCTATTCAAATAAAAAAAGAATTTTTCAAATCGGTTTATAAACGACGGAGATATAAGGTAACAAACATAAAAAAAACATCCTAATTGTGAACCTCCTCCTTTTTGTGAAGTCGGTGCCTTCCTACACTGCGTCACGTCGCCTGGTTCAAAACCCTTTTGTTCCCCAACGGTTGTCAGTTCTGCTCCACTCACCACAGCCACAGCGAGTCCAGTAGTATCGGTCCCAAAGCCGCGTCCAGCAACAGGTAGCTCCATAGTTTTGGGACCGGTAACTCCGCCTGCTCGACGCCCACCAAGCTCAGCACGCCGCCCATCGCCCAAGCCACGCAACCGCAGGCGCATCCCACTAGACCTGGACCGATACATATGTGGTCAGGAGACGCTAACTTAGCAAAAAAATGGGATGACTGTACGGGAGAGAAAGGGATGGCAAAGTCAAAGATAATTTTATTCATTGAAATCACAAGGATCATTTTGAATCGTCTTATAAACTAAAATTACTCCTGTTCCAAAATTTTAATTAAAATTAAAACTAAAACTGGCGTTTGGCGTTCATCGTTCGCTTATGCCATCTCATCTCATATGCGCTTATGTTTTCACTGAACATCACCATCATTATCATCACCATCCTGTAGAAGTCTGCTGCTGGGCATAGGCCTCCCGCATGCACAGCAACGACGTACGGTTTTGAGCCGCCATGGAGGCGGAGGAACAAGGACATTATAAAGGTAGCAGAAAGTCGGTGGATACATCCACCTGTCCTTGTTTTTTTTATTACTTATACTACTTGGCAACCGAACAAGCATACGGCCCACCTGATGGAAAGCAGTTACCGTCGCCTATGGACGCCTGCAACACCAGAGGCATCACACGCTCCCTACCGACCCGATGAAAAGTCTCATGTGCCTGTAATTTCACCGGCACCCGTACCCACATGCACAGGCCGCGCATCCTTACCGGTCGTTAGGTTGTTTCGCCGTTTGGTTAGAATCGTGCGTGTGCGGCGCAATGTTCCATTGTAAGAAATTAAGGGCTTCCGGTGATTTGGTAACCGAATTAGGACTCTCAACACGATTGTCGGGCGTGTGCGGCCGGGCTTAGTTCGGATCCCATATTAAAAATAGTGATTAAACTAACTGTACGGTTAAATATCTGAAAATATCAACTCACCAACTAAAAGAGGCGAGTTGATGCCATCTCCTTTCCTCATCTCCTGACGGAACAGTACGAGATGTACCGAGTAGCACAGCGCCGAGCCGAGCGCCGATAACATCCCTACCCAGCTGCTCTGAGGACTCTCTGATATACCTAGTGTGACCTGAAATACATTACATTATGATAGCCACTGGATTGTGAAGAAGTCTGTGGATAGAGGCGGATCAAGACCGTTCGTCGGAGGAGTCCCAAGTCCAGCAGTGGACTTCTACAGGCTGATGATGATTATGAGTCGGATAAGACTTATAAAGGAGTCGTATCTGTTCTAGATTTTTGAAACAATGACCAAGAAAAAAACTAAGCATAATTTAGCCAAAAGTGATTTGTTTAAATTTTGTACACAGATTATGAGCTGAATTAACACATAGCATACTAATGTCACGCGAGCCAAGCCGCCGGTGGATGCTAGTATATTAGTTAACATAAACTTACTAGTCCCGCCGCAGTCAGCAACACAGCAACGCCCTTCGACACCGTGAACCGATCGTTGGGCGACTGAGCGAACAGCGCGCCGAGAGATAGCGCGATCACTCCCGAACTCGACGTGTATATCGTCGCTGAGCCTGTAGAGGTGTGGAGTAGACTCAGGCGATATAAGTAGTTTGATAAAAACCACTGAAACAAACATTGATGCTATTAACCTATCGTAGGATTGAATGAACAGCGCGCCGAGAGACTTCGCGATCGCTCCCGAACTCGACGTGTATATCGTCGCTGAGTCTGTAAAGGTGTGGAGTAGATTCAAACGGTGTAGTTTAATATGAATCACTGGAACAAACATTGAAGCTATGAACATATTGATGGATTGAGCGAACCACGTGCCGATAAAACTCGATGTATGTTTCTTCACTGAGCCTGTATAAGGGTGGAGTAGTCTCAGGCGATAACTACTGAAACAAACATTGAAGCTATGAACCTATCGTTGGACTGAGCGAACAGCCTGTCGAGAAACAGCGTGATCGCTCCCTTACTCGACGTATATATTGTCAAAAAGCTCAAAGTAGTGTGAAGCAGACTCAAATGGTAGTTTGGTATGAATCACTGGAAAAAAACATTGAAGCTATGAACCTATCGTTGGACTGAGCGAACTGACAGCGTTGTTGCTCCCGTACTCGACGTGTATGAAGAAGACTGAAATGGTAGTTTGACATGAACGATTTGGGTACCAGAGCAAGGCCTGTATCCAGTAGTGGACGTCTTCTAGCTGATGATAATGATACTTACAGGCAGGCAGAATAGCACAGCTAGTCTGAGGTGCCGCCTGGTGGCAGCGGCAGCGGCGCGGCGTTGTGCGTGCTCAGTCGCGCGCACTGACGCAGCCCATGACAGCCTTGCAAGCAGTGCTTCACCCGCCATTGCGGCTGACATCACTCGCACCTATTAAATAAATAATTATTTATCTTTAAATTTCGTTTAAGACCCGAGACCTGATTCTGAGTTTTGACAAGCAAATGACACAGACGTCTGGTGTAGTGTAGTGTGGATTTTTGTATGGCAACACCGATGAGCGCCCCTAGCGTACACTATGTGAACTTCATTTTCCACACAAAATTCCGTGTTACACTACACCATACGTCCGAGTCAATTGCTTGTGAATACTCAGAATCAGCTCTCTGAATAAATTTGCTATTGTTCATTTCGATTTTGAGGACATTGAGAGAAAACCGGAATGTTGTAGAGGCAAAAATTCGATACTATATTACATGCACATGAAAGTAGGCATTGCGAGGCGTACTGAATCCTTTCACCACACTGGTTCCTTCATCATTGGCAACTAGGCTCTTTTCAGGGCCACCATACCTCAAGCTGGTCTCTGACCTAACACAGGGTAACCAAGAAAGAACCAGTAACAAAGTAGTATTAGTATTTATTAACCTCAAGATCTAAGTCTAGACTTTAGAGAAGGAGAAGAAGAAGAAGAATTCTCTAGACTTTGAGATAGTTTCAATAAAGAACATACGTTTTGACAGTACAGATCGTCACTTTTAAGGGTCTAGCAACCGCTAGAGTAAGTAAGTAAGTAAGGGGATAATGTGCCTTAGAATAGATCCCAACATCTCCAGTGGATATCGTAAAAGCCGACTAAGGGATTACACCAGGGGATGGGCAGCAGCCACCTGGGTACTCAAGATGAATACTGTGATCACCAATCCGCTTGTCAAGCGTGGTGATTATGGCAATTCCCCTCATAAAATAAATAAATAAATAATAAATAATGCTGGACATTTCACACAACATTATCTAGCCCCAAGCTAAGCAGAGCTTGTGTTATGGCAACTAGATAACTGATATACGTAATATAATATATACATTACATAGATAGATATTTTTATTATACATAGAAAATACCCAGAACACCCGGAACAATTATCTGCAGATCGCACAAATATTTGTTACGAGGCGGGGATCGAACCCGCAACCTCCTGCGTCGCAGGCGAACCTTCGCCCGCCGCGACACAGAGGTCGTCATTGAATTTATGGGGAGGCCTCGTCTAGCAGTGAACGTCTAAAGCATGCATGTCAAACTCAAAGTCATTGTTGGGCCAAATGCCTAAAGACTATAGAATCAGTGGGCCGCAAAACCCAACCATAAAGAAAACAAACTCTAGGGACTAAAAACTGTAGGGGGTTTAGTTACAATATTTATATATACCTAGTAGGTAGTACTGCCCCCCTATTCCCTAACTGAAAGCCACTCGGTGACTAACGTTTGACAAGTAAATTTACTATCAATTGACAATTCTTTAAGATAATTTTTCATATTCTTACTTGTCAAACATTAGTCACCGAGTGACTTTCAGTTTGGAAATAGGGGGGCAGGACGCTAATCGTTTTTTTGAATCAGTACCTAATAGTAAAATTACAGAAAAATATAATATAATATAATGGGCCGCGACCCGTCCACCCACCAGCTTCACCCACCAGTGGGACCACGGGTAATTTCTTTTTCTCCATGCACCCACTACCTTATGGCGAGAAAACATCGATATCAAAGAAAAAATCATCAAGGATTGTGATCTGTGTACAACAGAAGGCACAGAACTAATAACGTTTCCGAAAGCTGGAACGCCGGCATTAATAAAAAAGTGAATAAAAATTATGTAACGAAAGCTAAACTTCTGACTAAAATATATTTAACGCCACAATCTAAATTAAACGATTCACGGGAAAAATATTATAAATCAAGAGACTATCAGATACTTCAAGCACAAATGCAACTTATTCACGAAGAAATAAGCGTTGGTAATTTTTTGGAAAGTTGCGTTAGGAATTACTTTTTGTTTTTGGCTTCTAGGTTATTTATGATTTATTAATTTCTCTTTAATAATTCGGTCGTCTATCGTTTTAATTTCCCATAGGAATGTGTTGTTTTGTTTGTAAATAATTGTTAAAATTGTATTTATATCGATATATATTTTTCCTGCCTTATGCATAAGGTTGCAGTGGGTGCATGGGGAAAATGAAATTCCCCGTGGTCCCACTGGTGGGTGAAGCTGGTGGGTGGACGGGTCGCGGCCCAATATAATATGTTCTTAAAATTGAATCGGGCCGCAGTCAAAGCTGTAACGGGCCGCATGTTTGACATGCTTGGTCTAAAGGATGGTGATGATGATGATGAAGTATGGGAATAACAAAAAAAACTAAAAACGGTTGTCTGTAAAGTCGGTTTACTGACGATAGTTCAACGTGTCAACGACGTATGACGAGGTAACGACGCATTAGTCATGTTTTTTCGAGCGTGCAGCCGGCTCCATCGATTTATAAGACGTTAACACGTCAAAAGTTGGCAGTAATAATTGGCTTGTATGAAAAACAAGCAGTTTTTGTTGAGTCTTTCGTAAAGATTAATAATACTGTTACCTCAGCCACTTTGTTGAATCGCACTGCTCTAGGGGCAGCATCGTCACTGTCCGTAGTTTCCCCCGCACGGACCGGCACAAATGTTGAGTCTCCCTAAAATAACACACCTTATTTACATAAAAGATAACCCAGTATGACAGGTTTATAAAAAACCTGAAACTAAGTTCCTTGATTGGAGAGCCCTTGTACAGGGACTCTTGTATCCTTGGGATTTGATTTTTTGCATTTTCTACAATAACCTAACCTAATAATCGAATGTTAGTAGGTTAAGACTGATCGCAGATCAACCTAGAAAAAAATATATTATTTTACCTGGTGGGTAAATAACTTCTTTTATTCATGTACACCTGCATTCCAGTAGTAATGATTAGTTTCCAAATCTTCTGTATGCAACAATTAACATTAACCACATCTACAAACTGTGTTGTAGATGTTGTTAAAGACTATTTATTTAAGTTATCAGACTTACCAAACTGTTTGTTGACTCATTGAAGTAGCTCTCATCGTCAGTTTCCGGCGTTGGCTCTAATAATTGCTGTGAATAGATAAAACATTTGTTTACATTGATAAATAAAAGGGTGCAATGGGCATTATTGTATTAGTTTTAGGAAATGTACAAGTATTCACTCTGTATTAACATACATTCAATGGCAATGGTACTCGAGAAACGCCCCCCTCTCCATGGAAGACAAACATTATAAAAATTGCAAAAATTTGGTCTATGGAGGCGGATCGAGACTGTTTATCGTGGCATTCTACAAGAGAGGCCTATGGGCAGTAGACTTCTATAGGCTGATGAATGACAAACACAAACAAAATAAAGACTTATTTTTAAGGTTTTATTACCTGACATAGGCTTTATGGTTGAACCATTTATGTAAGTGTGAAAACATGCAATTGGCACAGTGTTTAATGTAATATTTCAGACCTATGTGTGTGTATGTGTGTGTGTATGTGTATGTGTGTAGGATGGTTGCTGTTTGACTGCCAACAGTAGAAAGGGCTTTGAAAGAAATGAAATAATTACAACTTGATCAGATCCAGTAAAATATCTTATTGGATTCTTAGTTTTTTTTCCCTTAAAGGTATAATCTGTGTCTTTCTAAAGCTTAACCACCGTAATATTATCATGGTTCCTTTCGTTAGTTTAATATAATTTTAGAGTGGTTTAACTTTAGAGAAGGCTGCACAGAATTATTGAGAGCTATGTAGGTAGTAAACTTACAGTATAGTCAGCTGGTCTACAGGGATCTCTTGTGGGTGGTGTGAAACACAACACCAGTAAGTAAATAAATAAGAATGAACTTCTAATATAAGTCACTAGGAATGGTCTCTCTATGTGTTTCTCTGCATAAAGATACTGTAAAGAGAAGATACACGTTCAGCTACGGTAAATCTTTTGAAAAAGAAGTATGTAATAGTATGATGATTATGATATACTCACTTTTGTCACCTCTGAAGAAGATATCCACAGTACAACAACCAGTAGGAGAATGAAAACTCCAAATGCATACTTCCTCTTATCAGATTGCTCAACAACATCTTTATTAGCTTTATTGCTAGGCGTTACACTGAAGTAATTATGGCACAAAGGCAACATGAAGCTGAATACAATGTTTCTATAAGAAAACTACTATCGCATCGAATAAATTCGTAGGTTCATAGTTTTACTACACGGCTACCAGTGTTTATTGCTATTAAACAGGGACATATGATGACTATGAATAAAACTTTAATATACACATAATAACGATTGTTCTTCTGATAACAATAATTAGAAAATAAGCAATTTACTACGAAAATTAAAACGTAAATCCACAAAACTTCCAAGTTTTTGTTGTTTTTTGACAAATTACCGATTGTGTTTGACGTTGACATTTACTTTCCAGCTTCACAGGTATCAGTTTGACAGCATGGCCCCAACCAAGCCTTGGGAAAAAATCCTGCAAAATCTACTTTGGTCACATGTTGCCCCATGCAAGATTCTGTCATCGCATTGCTAAATCTAGATTGATTGAAATAAGGACAAAACCTGCGGAATATAGGTTTTAATTAACATAAAATTGTATGTAATATTAGGAGAAAATACGGAGACATTTGGAATGTCATAATAGGTACGACACATAGAAGATGCAACAAGGTTGCATATCACGTCATTCTCCCACACTATAATCTTGTAGGTAACGTGGTGGGTTCCGTGCTCTGCTTGATCTTCTCAGAACAGGAGGTGAAGCGACATGAGGAGAAGTATTGCTTGGAGTAGAGTCCTGCACAACAGAGAAGTCTTCAGCAGATGGTAACGGAGTTGATACTAGCGGAATAGGAGATGGAGAGGGTACTGGTGAACTCGGAGATGGCGAGCTAGGTGGAGTTGTATAGTCTTCTTCCATCTCTGGTTCTGGCTCTAACAGTCTTTCACCGACATTGTCACCAATCGGGGCAAGGTGCCGATTTGATACAGTCGTCTCTCGTCCATCTTGTAATCTGATAAATGAGTAGTCTGGATTTGATTGGATTAATTGGACTTCTTCTACATCTGGCTGGTATTTGTTATTTCTATTGAACCGCTTCATCAGCACCTGCCCCGAGCCTGTGAGCCACGATGGTATTGTGTTACCGTTAGGTGATCGGCGAGTGTGCACAAACATTCTTTCGTGTGGAGTGCAGTTGATCGCTGTGCAGAGTAGCGAGCGAATTGAGTGAAGTGCCACCGATAAGTACTGTTCCCAGTGATCGATCGGAACGTTATGTGTTCCACAAGCTAATTGTATAGCTTTCCAGACAGTGGAGTTCAACTTTTCGACCTGGCCATTGCACTGTGGATTGTATGCGGTGGTGTTACTTGTAGCTATCCCTTTTGAATGGAGGTAGTCTCTTACCTCGGCTGATAGGAATTGGGTGCCTCTGTCTGAATGGATATAAGCTGGCATACCGAATATCATAAATGTGCTGTTAAGATGTTTGATGACGGTTTTGGCTGTCATGTCACTGCACGGGAAAGCAAAAGGGAATCGTGAATATTCGTCAATGACGGTGAGAATGTACTTGTTGTTGGAGATTGATGGGATCGGCCCTTTGAAGTCAATACTTAAACGTTCGAAAGCAGATGTTGCCTTTATAAGCTTTGGAAGAGGAGCGGGATTGTTAAAGTATCTTGGTTTGATTTCAGCACACAAGCGGCAATTTCGGGTCATCGTTCTAACTTCATCGATGGAGTAGGGGAGATTCTTACTTTTGAGCCAATGGTACATTCTTGTTACTCCTGGGTGGCACAGTGATGCGTGGAGTGATTCGAGTTTAGTAGTTGAATTCGTAGTACAAGCACATATGCGCGATAGAGTGCTGCTCTATTGTCCTTCCCCGGTCTATACACAATATCATATTTATATGGCGCTAATTCAAGGCGCCATCTTTGAATTTTCTCGTTTTTTACTTTACTGGTGTGTTTGGCATCAAACATAAATGAGACAGATCTCTGGTCCGTAATTAATTTGAAGGGTTTGCCGATGAGGAAGTGACGCCACTTTTTCAAAGATTCTACGATGGCATACGCTTCTTTCTCGATGGCTGAATGATTGAGTTCGCTGTGGTTTAAAGTTCTAGAGTAGAAAGCCACGGGTCGTGAGTCTTGGGTTAGCGTAGCGGCAATCGAATGCTCGGATGCGTCAGTTTCCACTGTGAAAGGCATGTTGTCATCGATAGCATGGACAGAGGACTTGGCGATTGTCATTTTTAGACATTCGAAACAAGCTTTAGCTTCTTCAGTTAGCGGGAAAGTTTTTACATGAGCGAGGGCATGGACTCTTTCAGAAAAGTTAGGGATCCATTTGGAGTAGTGGGCAAACATACCCAATGTCCTTCTTAAGGACGCTAGATCGTCCGGCAGTGGCATTTTCAACAGGGGCTGTAATCGGTCACCATCAGGCTTAATAACGTGGTCTGCTATAGTATAGCCAAGTAAATTGATAGTCGTTTGACTGAACTTGCTTTTGATGTTGTTGAGAGTTAGACTGTATTTGTCAGCTGCCTTTACGAATCTTTTCAAATTCTGGTCGTGTTCGTCTTGGGTATTGCCACATACGGTTATATCGTCGAGATAGGCATAAGTTCCAGAAAGATTTTCTTTTCTGATGAGCCAGTCAATGGTTCTTTGAAAACTGGCTACCCCATTAGTAACACCAAACGGGATTCGGCAGAAATGGTACAAATTACCACAAGCCTCGAAGGCTGTAAAAGGTTTCTCATGAGGGAGTATAGGAACTTGGTGATAGGCGCTTTGTAGATCGATGGTACTAAAAATTGCATATTTAGACACTCTTGACACCATTTCTTCCATGTTAGGCAGTGGATATGCATCTAATTGGGTGTACCGGTTGACAGTTTGGGAGTAGTCAATGACCAAACGCTTTTTATGAGTAGCATTTTTAGTTATGAGTACTTGTGCCCTCCAAGGCGATTGACTTTCTTCGATGATTCCGTCGTCTAGGAGTTTCTTTACTTCATCGTCAATAAAACTCTGGTCTTCAGGACCGTGTCTACGTGATCGTATCGCTATGGGCTTGCAGTCTGGAGAAATATTTGCGAATAGTGGTACAGCAGGTACTGAGGCCTCTGCGACACTGCAAACTTTGAATGTATCTTTGGGACCACCGAAGTCAAACTGTAGAGTCGAATGGAATGCTAGTAGGTCATGGCCGATTATCAAGTCAGCACAAAGATTCTTTACTATCAGCAGATTAGCCTTCTCATAAAAGTGGTCACCTATTTGTATGTTCTGAAAAGTCGAACCACTTACTTGAGACGTGTGTGATAAAGAAGCCATTGAGACTGTCTGGCTACATGGTTTTCTCTTGAGATGACAAAGGTTGGCAAAGCTTTCATTGATGAAGCTAATCGAGCTTCCAGTGTCTATAAGTGCTTGCGTTTTGATGCCCTTAATGATAGCAGGAATCATTGCTTTACGGAGAGAGATAGGTGCAGCAGCAAGGATGGCTGAGCAATGGCCGCACTCTTCAGGCGAGGTCATCGAAGCACTGGTGCTGGGTTTTGAGCGACATACCTTGCTATAATGTCCTTGTTTGCCACAAGATTTGCAAGCGCTGTCTCTTGCTGGACAATTCTTTCTGGCATGTAGTGCTCCTCCACAGTACCAACATTTGCGAGTGGGAGATGACGTCGGATTCCTAGACGTTGTAGCGGCTACAGGAGGAGTTTTAGAATCAGCAATGATGTTTTGTGTTTCAGGCATAGCACTGGCTACTGGATTGATGAAGTTTTGTGAGTTCGTTTCCGCCGTCTCCATAGAGAGCGCTATATTGTATGTTTCATCTAGCGTCAATGACAAATTTTCTAGAAGCCGCGATCGTATTTTGTTTGATGCCATACCAGCGATGAACGCGCCACGAATGCTATCATTTTTATTGGTTTCGGCATCTACACTCTTGAATTCACAGTCTTTGGCTAATTGTTTTAGAGATTGCAGGTAAACGTCGACTGTCTCATCATGCTGCTGTCTTCTTGTAGTTAATAGGTGTCGAGCGTGGATTATATTGTTCGCCTTGACATATAATTTGTCAAGTTCAGCTATTGCGGAGTCATATGTGTCGCACTCACTCACATGCGCGTAAACTTTGGATGAGACATGGTTTACCAAGAGCTGCAGCTTAATTTCTTGGCATTTCGCAGCCTCGCCGCTTTTACTTGCGAGTTCTGACTGAGCGAGGAAGTTGACAAACGTTTTTTTCCAGTGGAGCCATCCTTTGGCAGCTTTCGGTGATGGGTCCTCGTCGAACCGCTCTGGTCGTAGATACTTATCCATTTATGTTAATTAAATTGAAATAAGGACAAAACCTGCGGAATATAGGTTTTAATTAACATAAAATTGTATGTAATATTAGGAGAAAATACGGAGACATTTGGAATGTCATAATAGGTACGACACATAGAAGATGCAACAAGGTTGCATATCACGTCAATAATCATTTATAATATTTTATTATAATACTTTGCATTAGGTGTCAGATTCTCTAAGGGTGTCAGCGTGTCATTCGGACGAGAACTATAATATAGTACTCCATGGCTCCAGTGTTCCATCCATGGCTACGGATGTCATATGAATGTTCCTTGTAAGGAATTTTTATACTCCATGGTTTATGCTTAGAATAAGGACTGATTGCTTCAGTCTTTATTCTAACATTCTAAGGGTTTATGCTCAGGGTTTATGACTGATAAATACGTGCATGTCATATATAAAAATTCCTTGGCTTGTCATCATTAGTCTGAGTATAATACTCGTTAGTAATGTTGTTCTATGATAATACCTCAGAATAAGGACAAGCAAGATAATACTATAAAAATCTGTCAAATTTGACAGATTTCCAGACAGAGATGTGGTAAAAAAAATATTGGAGGTTATGTTTTTCCACTTTCTAATTTTCTATGAAGTTGACGATATAATCTTTTTGAATTCAGGCGGAATAAATCGATTCTTTCACAGAAAACTGAAGCCATGAGTGCGTGTAACGTAGAAGTAATTAAATTAGTGGGAAAGTACTGCAATGCTCCCGTTGGAACAGTTTGTTATAATACCGACAGGGTATGTAAATAATGGTTTTACATCAATAAAAACTGCTTTGAATATATCCAAAAAAAATAAAACTTATTTCTCATGTATATTGCTTTCTGCCCACAATTAACCCGCTATCCAATGTGGACATCGGTAGGTAACAAAAAAATCAGTAATAATAATTTTACGTGGGTCATTTATATTTATAATAATTTTTATTTATAATAATTCCTCGTTTATCAACCCATTCCATTTTCCCGTTCACCAAAACACCCAGCCAGAATAATATTTGTAGCTCATGTACATTTTCCTCAATAATTCCTACAGTAGCATATGTATATCTTATTTTGCAGGTACTAACAACAGTTCTCGATAAGCAGAATGTTGAAGGATTCGCTAGTATTGTACTAAAACTTGCAGCAAAGACTAAGCTTAGTCAAGAACAGTCATTATTGTGCTACCAGTGGTTGGAACATATGGCCATGTATGCTAATCAAGCTGCCAATAATACTGGATTTGCCAAAGCATTTTTAGAGGTAACATCTATGTCCATCTATTTAGGACATGGCATCCACCTTCGAGCAACACGGAATTCCTGCAGCGGGCCGGAAGGGAGAGTAGCCTTAGCGATATATTACCATTCAAATAGTTCTGTCTTTTTTTGCATGGGGAAATGTGCACACAAGCGCAATTCCGCATATACACATCCAAATACAACACTGTAATGACGACACTCACACTTACAAACCTTGCACACCTCAGAATAAGAACAAACCTCAACTAGTTTTATTAAACGCATATGCCTACTTTGGCTTGTAGTTTGACAGAGGGGAACACTGCGAATGGCTACTCCCTTCCGTGTTGCTCGAAGGCATCCTCTTTCTTTTTTTAAAAGCTAATTCCTTTTAAATGATTCTTGATCAGCTGGTAGATGTCCACTGCTAGATGTCCACTGCTAGATGAGACCTCCTAGAATAGGAGGGATTTGTCATAATCACCACGCTTGGCAGGCGGATTGGTATCCAGCAAGAATTGCAGTATTGGTATTAAGGACTCAGATGGATACAGCTGCAGTCTTCTTATATGACATCCACGAGCACCACAGCAAAACTTACATGATTAGTGCTATACAAAATGGGCATAACATAACAGTTTTGGTTGTTGTATTGTTTTGGTATTATCATTCAAAATTAATGCAAATGGCCCCGGACGAGACTAGCATTAGGCTATGGTAGATGGCACAAAAAGGGGGCTATGCCCAGCAGTGGACGAAGTCATGCTGTGAATTATGATTATATGTTTTGCAATAAATAAATAAATGCTGGACATTTCACACAATATTATCTAGCCCCAAGCTAAGCAGAGCTTGTGTTATGGGTGCTAGATAACTGATTTACTTAATACAAATACATTACATACATAGAAAAATACCCAGAACACCCTGAACAATTATCTGCAGATCATAGAAATATTTGTTCAGAGGCGGGAATCAAACCCGCAACCTCCTGCATCGCAGGTGGACCTTCGCCCGCCTTGCCACAGAGGTTGTCAAACCACCTATGAGCTAATATTTTTCCTTATATTTTCAGGATATCAACAAGGCTCTAGAAAATAATTCCTACTTAACTGGTCAATTTCCAACTGTGGCTGATGTAGCTGCTTATTATGTTTTATATCCTATTTTGGTAAGTTTATTAACAATACGGGCCTATTTCTTGAAAGATACAAGTTACAATCTACAAGTGAGTAGCCATGGTTACACGTGTTTTGTACCCTTCACAAAATAACAGAAACAAACTCATCATTTGTAGCTTGTAATGTAAGCTTCGAAAAATAGGCCGTGACATTTGTTTATTAAGGGGGATGCTTTCGATTACTTAAAGCTCGTTTCACGCTAGATGGCGTGGAAAAACAGATATTGACTTTTTTATTTTTTGTTCAAAACTCGAGCGTCTTTAGTGAGTAATTTTACCGTTTGCGAGCACGGTGTAGGTCATAGAATTTGATGCAGCATGAATTTTCGTTAAAGAGTCGTTAGAAATTTCAAATTCACTATAAATAAGATCTGACAATTTGCCTCATGTAATTACACGCACGCACACTTCTACATTCACTGTTTTGTTTTTCACTAGATGGCGTTGTCATTATCCCCAGATGTTATATAGATGGCGTTAAAAAAATGTTTATAAGGTATCTCGATAATGATGGCGTTAAAGAAAATTGTTAGAAGGGATGAGCCGCCACCATCCACCGACTTCCTGCCACCCTATAAAAAGTGCCGTGGTGTGCAGCGTAGAATCTATAATCCTCCACCCGTGGATGTCGGAAAAGCCGACACCAGGGCATGGGCAGCAGCATCCATCTGAGTAACCGATACTGCAATCACCAATCAACCTGCCAAGGGTGGTAATTATGGCAAACACCCCCACAAAAATGAATGTCTTTTTACAGAAATTAATAAAAAGAAAAAACAAACAGATTAGGTATTTTTATTGGTTTATAATTACAAGTATTTTCCACTAGAAATATCATACACTGACAACAAATATTCATCAATAGGTAAGCGATCAGTGCAACTGCACATTTTGTCTTCGTATATTGTATTCATTGTTACCATTAGTGCCCATTGCATCTCTTCTAAATATAACTTTTCATTTAAAAAACCGACTTCCGCCATTGTATTCGACTAAATATTAGGATGAAAAAAAAATGATGAAAGAACCATAGTGGTGAAAGGATTATGATACTTTCTGAATGCAAATGCTTGGTTTGTTGCTGAAAATATCAAAATCGCCATATGTATGCCTAAAATATTTGAGGAGTTCCCTCAATTCCTCATGGATTCCATCATCAGAACTGGGTTTTGAAAAAAATGGGACCAATCTGGAAGTACATATATCTATTCAAATAAATAAAGAATTTTCTAAATCGGTTCATAAACGCCGGAGATATGAGGTATCATCTTCATCATCATTAGATGTAGTTGATCTGATGATCAACTACATCATCATCAGCCTGTAGAAGTCCACTTAGGTGTCCCCTAGAGTGCCACGACGAACGGTCTTGAGCCGCCTCCATCCACAGATTTCCTGTGACGTTCATAATGCCTTTAGTCCATCGAGTGGAGGGCCTTCCTCTACAGCCTCGTCCGTTTTTCGGTCGCCACTCGAGAACCTTTATTCTCAAACGGTTATCAGTTCTGCGAGCTATATGACCTTCCCATTGCCACTTCAACTTGCTAATTCTGGTTGATCATCAGTGGCTAGAAAAAAATACATTTCTTGATATAGTTTTGTTTTAGACAATGTTGTAAGGGTTTTTTGTATGAGAAAAAATAACGTACATGATGTCATTTCATTGAGATCTATGCACTTTGCATTTTTCCGAACACGTCTCAATATATATTTCAGATAAAATCGCATTTTTGAAAAATGCTACCAGCTTTAGCATCATGCTGCTGATAAACTCATTTATAGGTTGTGGTGATACGGCGTTTGCAAACATAACAGTGTACAAATATTACTGTGTTGGAAATATATGATATTGGATAAACAATCAACAATCTGCCTCTCTCACTATTCCAAATTGACTCGCAGTCAGACGACTAGTTAGTAGTTTTGTTAGTAGTAGAACTTCTTGTGAAAGAGTTCGTCCGGGGAAGTACTACCACTGTACCTATTTCTGCCGCCAAGCAGTAGTGTTCGCATTGCTGTGTTTCGGTTTGAAGGGTACGGGTGCCGGTGAAATTACAGGCACATGAGACTTTTCATCTTTATGTCTCAGGGTCGGTAGCGCGCGTGTAATGCCTCTGGTGTTACAAGCGTTCATAGGCTGCGGCAACTGCTTTCCATCTGGTGGGCCGTAAGCTTGTCTGCTTGCCAAGTAGCATAAAAAAAAAACGTTCCGATCTGTGAGTAACATATAAATCATTTCCATGCTGTTCATGTTGTGGACCATTTCTCAAATCTTCTGCCATCAAATCTGGCTGACTGCTGTTGTGCATTATTATTTTTCGTGCAACCAGAGTCAGCTTCGTCAATTTCGGCTTCAAAATATTTCGTCCATAAATTGGGAGCTTGGTGTTAGATAAGATCTGAAAACATAACATATTTACTTATTACATTTTCATTCATTAAATTTTTAAAGATATTTCAAGTAATATAAATATCGAGCTGCGCCTCGCGGTTTCACCTGCGTGAACCATGATATTATTATTATGACGTTGATTTATTTTAAAACTCGTTATAAAATACATTTTTCACTATAAAGAAATACTACTTATCTATAAAAACAAATAGTATATAAAAACAGTATAGTAAAAAATATATTACAAAACGGTAAACCACCGACCGCGGAGCAAAGGCCCAAGCGGTCGGAGGCTAGGGCTGCAGAGAGAGGAACCTCCTGACTATGCGTGCCGAGTCCAGGAGTACTGCCTTCTGAATCTGACCGTTGATCCAACCATTTAGTGAGAGCCTCTCAAGGTATTGGTCGAGGCTCTTTGCTATAAGGCCATTCACAGAAACAACTATCGGGACGATAATCGTCGAATCCACATCCCACATGGCGGTAATCTCGTGGGCCAAGTCAAGGTACTTGCTTGCTTATTATTATTATTATTATTATTAGGTATCTTCATTCCAAATTTCACTCAAATCCGTTCAGCCGTTTGGGCGTGAAGAAGTAACAAACATACTTATAAACTTTCGCATTTATAATATTAGTGTGATGTGATGAGATGAAGAGGTCAACCGACGAATCCAACTCGGATGGGCAGCGTTCGGGAAACTACGCCATATCTAGTTTGTTGGTTTTGTGAAAACTTCTTGTGAAAGAGTTCGTCCGGGGAAGTACTACCACCGTACCTATTTCTGCCACCAAGCAGTAGTGTTCGCATTGCTCTGTTTCGGTTTGAAGGGTACGGGTGCCAGTGAAATTACAGGCACATGAGACTTTTCACATTATGTCTCAGGGTCGGCAGCGCGCTTGTGATGCCTTTGGTGTTGCAGGCGTCCATAGGCTACGGTAACTGCTTTCCATCAGGTGGGCCGTATGCTTGTCTGCTTGCCAAGTAGTATAAAAAAAAATCTTCTCGTCGCCGATACCGCAGAGCCTCAAGACGAAAGTCTACACGCCAGTGTTGACTTACGGCACTGAGACGTGGTCGCTAACTATTGGCCGTATAGACAAGCTCAAAGTTGCGCAACGGGCTATGGAGAGAGCTATGCTAGGAGTTTCACCACGTGATAGAATCCGAAATGAGGAAATCCGTAGAAGAACCAAGGTCACCGACATAGCTCTCAGAATTAGTGGCAGTGGGCAGGTCATATAGCTCGAAGAAGTGATAACCGTTGGAGAATAAAGGTTCTCGAGTGGCGACCACAAACCGGACGACGCGTTAGAGGAAAGCTCTCCACTCGATGGAATAAAGACATTATAAACGTCGCGGGGAGTCGGTGGATGGAGGCGGCTCAATACCGTTCGTCGTGGCATTCTAAGGGGAAGGCCTATGTCCAACAACAACAACAACGAAGGCTTCAAACAAAGGGCAGGCATCTTCTATAATAGTACTACTCTACTAGTAGGTAACACATTAAAATTATGTAAATATCTGTTTACTTACGAAATTTCACCGTGAAACCGTTATAACCTGGCTTGCACTCGTTTCAAAGACACCGCCCCAAAGAAAATTAATCGCATGACACCCACAGTGCACCATAGACAAGGACCATAGAGAAAAAAGTCAAGGAACATATAGGGAGAAATAAGTGCACTAGGCTAGGTAACCACAGACAAACAGAACACCTTAAATTCAAAAGAGCCACAAATCAAAAAAAAACAATATCGTTTTTAATGCAAAAATGGCATATAGATGATTCCAATTTTTATATTCGAAAAAGACACCCATGGTTTTAGCGTTAAAAATAGTTCAATCACACAACTACCCATTTAGCATTTTGAGACTTTGATGACTAACTTCACAGCAAAGCAGCCATCTTTCCAGTTAATAATAATAATAATAATTTTATTACGAAACATAAAAGTGTCAGGTTTTGGAATGCGTTTCTTTTGAATGAAAGTTCAATAAGTTTGATTACTATTTTATTAAAACGAACCCGCAGTACTTGGAAATGTGTCTGTTTTGCATATAAGATTACCGTGATTATGGTTGTAATTGTTTAAACAAACATGCAATATTTGTTAAATGACTGTTATTACAATCAGTCCGTACAATCAGTCTTAAAATACAGTGTTTCATTATCATACATAAGTATCCTTTGAAATAAATAATCACTTTTAAGATTATTAAAATTACTTTGGGATCACATCCTTTTCAATCAGTTTTAGGATGCCTTGTTTTTTGTCTCAGCAACTTGTAGCTTTTTGATATTATTTTATTTTATTTACTTGGGAAAAATCTGTATCCTGAGAAGTTTTGTACAAAAATATATTTTTATGTTGTTGATCAGTTTTAATAACTTTAAGGTATGCCTTTACGACTCTTCCTTTGAAAATCTTTGCCAAGAGGCTGAACACTAAGAGGTTCTGAATCATAACTGATTGGTAATCAATCGTCTGTACTGCTGTCTGAGCTTATAGATGAGGATTTACTGGAGTCTCTATCTTAATCGCTTCATCAAAAATGGTACAAATTCCATACCAGACAGACAGCCAACACAATCCTAGCCTATCGTTACTTGATGAAAACATTATCTGATTTTGGAAGTCCAGAGCAATGAATAAATTTAGTTATTGAGGAAAGTACAGACAGCGATTCAGATATACTCAAGTGAATCCTCATCTTCAAGCTCAGACAGCAGTACAGATGATTGATTACCAATCAGTTGATTCAGTACTTCCTAGTGTTCAGCCTCTTGACATAGATTTCCAAAGGAAGAGTCGTAAAGAGCAGACCTCAAAGTTATTAAAACTGATCAACAACATTAAAATATATTTTTATACAAAACTTCTCAGGATACAGATTTTTCCCAAGTAAATAAAATAAAATAATATCAAAAAGCTACAAGTTGCTGAGACAAAAAACAAAGCATCCTAAAACTGATTGAAAAGGATGTGATCCCAAAGTAATGTTAAACTTTTTATACTTACTTATTTTAAAATTGATTATTTAAGCTAAAGGATTTTTATGTATAATAATGAAACACTTAATGAGATTACTGCGATGACTTAGATATTATTGATCGTAGATCTCATCGTTACTACTAGTAAGTCAAAGATTTATGGAGTATTTTATTTTGTAATATTGCTAGATGAAGAGGTGATAGTTATGGATAAGTTTCTTCCGCATTTAATTACATTGATCTCAATGTAAATTTCAAGGTAGTGTAAGGTTCAAAATACGCATCTTATAATATACCATACATATATGTAGAAAAAAAAGATTTATAAAGTAATACAAAAAAACTACTATCAAAACTTTGATAGGCTTTCCAGTAAAAAAATGAATTTTCGACTTGTGGCTCTTTTGCATTTAAGGAGCGAGATGACAACTTCATACTACACTTTGATATTGATATATTATCAGGGTTGCTACACCGAGTTTCTGAATCACAGCACGATTCACGGTCGGATTATAAAAACTAGTAGTTTTGCGAACAGAATACCTCAAGAGCACAAACTATCTTGTTTTTCGATAAAGTTTAAAAATCGCATCCATAGTCCGATCTAGCATATACCCAATCTTACTTGAACCACAAGTCGTTGAAACTCTAACAAATGAGAGCTCACGTAATATTGGTTTTCATTTTTATTTTTTCTCAAAAACTATATTGTAAAATAAATATATAAGTAAGTACATATATCAAGTTTCATCAAGATTAATTGAAAAATGCGACGTACGCGAGTACTTACGTACATAGGTACATACATCCGAACAGACGATAGCAAATTTTGCCATATTATATTGCAAGGACTTACCTTGCTTTGCTCGCTCGGTCAATGACTAATAATATTTTTTTTTTATTGCTGCGAATGAAGTTACGAAAGTATAGTTTTTACATATTCTTTCGTTGTTTTATTTTTATTTTATAAAACTGAAACTTGAGTTTCAATAAAGTACGTTACAATAAAGTATTTTCTCGAAGGTACCTACTTTGTTGATATTGCAAAGTATAAAGAACATAGCCGCAAATAACTTTGTAAACTATGATTATAACGAACGGTTGGCAACCCTATCAGAGCCAGCTCATAAAGCCTAATAATTACGGGTGACTAGCAAGCACTAAACTTGTGACGTAGCGTTGCCTGGCAACGTCGCGTTTCGCAATTTTGGTGACAGACCCGAAAATAACGCGAGGCATACTTTTATTTATTTAGCGCCATCTTTCACTATCTTTCTCAAAACTCGGTGCTCGAGGTCCATTTAACCGCCATCTCTGTCAAATTAAACAAAACAGGGTGCTCTGCGTAAAAATATCACGCTTCGATGGTAGGTGGCGACTCAAAATGGACATTAAAAACACTCACACATACGTAAAATTGGTCGTATTTCAAACTAATTTTAAAAATTACCCTTAGTAAATTTTTATTTGAAACAACCATTTGCGAGTACGATAATCATTAGAAAATCGAAAAAAAAATACGATATAAAGAACGACAATCTGTGGATTGAAAAAATACTTAAATTATTTTGTATGGGCAAGGCAACGAGAGCATTCACCTTAACAAAATATTGTTCCAATACATGAGTGGGACTGCCTCGCTTCTGCAGTGCATCTACAATGTTTGCGGAGGCTAGGGTTGATGGTTTTCACGCCATCATCTGTAAGAAAACTGCCTCATTGCTCAGCAGAGTGCGGATCAGTTCCAACAGCATCCTGCAGGTCATTCCTGATCGTTACGATCTGCCAGTAATGAAGGCTTTTGTTCGAGGTCTGATCAGGTAGGCGTCTCGCTGGAGTCTGTTTGGTCGGGATTCGGATAAAAGTTTTTAATTACCTACTTCCAGTTACTGTCTGACGGCTATAATGTATTTTTTAACAAATAATTTAAGTGTACCTACTAACAAAAAATGGATTGTAAGTATCTGACACAATAAATAAATTATTAATTATTATTATTATGAGTTACTTAAAGTTGCTTGAGGTCATTATGTCACTAGTGGAACACCCACAACTTCGTCTACTTGGAGTTTTTTCCATACAGACTGTATGGGAAAGTTTGTAAGTAAGTCCCTATTGCACCCAATTAGGGGGGAGAATTTTGGAAATTCCTTATTGCATCCCTAGACCACAAAAGGAATCTCTTCTTCTTCATCAGCCGGTAGACATGCACTGCTGGATGAGGCCTCCTCCATAGCATGCATAGCATAGTGTACAACCATAGCGTGCAATAGGGGATTTGCCTTAATCATCACGCTTGGCTGGTGGATTGGCGATCGCAGTTTGATGTTAAGTACTCAGGTAATTGCTGCTGTCCATCCAATGGCATGATCCCTTAGTCGCCTTTTACGACATCTACAGGAGGAGTTGGAGGAGTCCTATTCTTAGACCGAGACTACCACAACTTTCAAGTAACTAGAACTTACGGTTTAGGCTGTGTGTTGATAGTCTGTAAGTGAGTCATGCAACAATTTCATATATGTTGATTAAATCAAAATTGATTAGGAGTTTTTAATTGAATTTCAGCAAATGAAAGTACAGGCTGATTACCTAGTTAAATATATACTCAATCAAAATCCCACTATATAAAATCTTGCTATTACATATTTACTAATGTCTACACCAGGCGAGCAGTAGGCAGGAGGAGTGGGTTTGTTTGTTAGTTTGTGCTTTCACAATTACGTACTGGGCTAGTTTCGATAAAATATATTAGATGAAGAAGCATTTATTCAAACCACTACTTTAAAAACTATTTACATATGTAGAAATAGTATGTACGCAACAAAACTAACATTAAAAGGAAAATATACAATCATAAGTAGGTGTATAGCTCTGTGTGGTGGTGAAAGGGCTTTCTAGTAGGTAGGTAAGTATACAGATATATCATAACTTTTAATTTAAAAAACCGACTTCCGCCATATGTGTTCGACTAAATATCTGGATGAAAAAAAAATGATGATAAAACCATAGTGGTGAAAGGGTTATGATACTTTCTGAATGCAAATGCTTGATTTGTTGCTGAAAATATCAAAATCGCTATATGTACCTATGCCTACAATATTTGAGGAGTTCCCTCAATTCCTCATGGATTCCATCATCAGAACTGGATTCTGAAAATAATGGGACCAATCTGGAAGTATATCTATTCAAATAAAAAGAATTAAATAATTTTCCAAATCGGTTTATAAACGACGGAGACAACAAACATACAAAAAAAATACAACACAATTGAGAACCTCATCCTTTTTGTGAAGTTGGTTAAAAATAAGAAAATAACGCGAGTATAATCCCCGGTGGCCGTTAGTACCTACTGGTACACAAGCTGGCCACTGCTGGACAAGGCCCCCCCCCCATAAATTATACAAGGGGGGAATTTAATAGCATTGGATTGGTGATAGCAGTATTTGTGTTGAGTACTCAGGTGGATACTGCTGCCCATCCTCTGGTGTATATCTCTTCGTCGGCTTTCACGACTTTCTACGAAAGGAGACATAGGTGATTATTCTTAGGCACTGAAAGCACCGTTAGAACTAGTACTTATAAATTTTAAACATTTTCTCATAATTTGGTTTCAGGAGCGCATTTCTGTATTAGAAAAGGAATCCATTATCCATGTGTGCAGATGGTTTAAACATATACAAGCGCAACCAAAAGTGTGTTCCAGCAGGCCCCCTTTACAGCTAAACACTTTGATTCTCAGCATCCTGGCACCCGTGTCACACTAAAATGTAATTGTATTTTTATATTATTTATACAGAATTTATTTATTATAATCTGTAAACTCTCACATAATAATTTTATTAAATATGATTGGAGTGGCAAAATTGTTGAAATTGAAAAACTACGCAATCTATTGGTTATACGTCAGATAATTTCATACAAAATGAATTCAAGCAATTTGAACAAGTTTATTTATTTATTTATCAAACAAACTGATTACAAAAAATTTGGTTAGTTTAGGTTTGTTGTTAGGTTTTATTTTAAATATTAGTTTTAAGACTTTACTGTCGTAAATTTAATACGAGCACATAAAAGCGCTTAACTATAAAAAAAGGTTATATCAGATTAAAAAAAAATATAAAATGAATAGTCATTGTTGGTTAAAAACCATATGAAATTTTATTCAATTCACGTCAAGGATACTAGCGTAAGTAATTAAGATCATAAGATGATAAAATAAGGAACATAACATGTACTTTATTCAAATTGGTTGAATTAATTTTGTACGAAATATTAAGTTTGGTTCCTGATTCATGATATTTTATGAATAGTAAAGTGACTATGTCAAAATTATTTTGTATAGTTTAAGGTAATAAACCAGACATGCATCTGTACATGGCCCACGCATAGTTTAGGGTTCCCAAGTTAACTGAAATCAAGACTAGATGTCGCCACTAGTAGATGAGAACGCTCAATTGGTATTTTATTATTGGCTCTCGTATGGGGACTTGGTTATTTGCATAGGGCCCTTAGCCAAACATCACGTTATATTTGAAAATGTCAACTAGCTAAATAGCTAGTTATACACAGAGGTATATACAGACAGACGAACAGATGGACGACTCAAGTCATAGGGTCTTTTTTGGCAACCCTTACACATGACCCCCCCCCCTGTGGCACCCTTTGGTGCCCACACCTCTACATTTAGCGCTGACCGTTATTGCGTAGAAGTCAAAAGTGAGGTATCTTGGAGGGGTCTCTATCTCTCTATCTTATACTAATTGTATTGCGTGCGCGACAGTAAACATGCGCAACTATCCCCTTCACGTTTCGTTCAGCGCTAGACTTACGTGCCGCTACTTGAAAGGAACCTTGAAAAGTACTAGAGTAATATTAATATTTTATTTTACACTTTTAGGAAAACTTACAGCTAGTAGGTACAAGTATTTATGAAAACAAAGTGGTAAACATAGGCTAATTAAAAGCTTCCACAAAATAAAACCATCAACGATTACCATTACAATCAAGTCATTGATGGCATCGTAAAATATTTTGTAGCTTGATTGTAGGTTCAGTATTACCTATCACGTATTTTAGTACTTACCATTCGTTTTAATGGGGTTTTTAAGAAACGTTATTTTATGTGCTTTGCTGGCTGTTACTGGAATTTCCATTATAAAAGTAAGTTATGATAATTTTAACTAACCATAACTCTTGAGATAACTATACAGAGACCGAAATTTAATTTATTGTTTTATTTGAAATATTACCCGGACTTGTTGGTAAATTTTAATTATGATTTGTCCTGGCTGCTGGCTTATTTAGGGAAGAAAGCGTTAGCCGAGTCTGTCGTGGAAAACAGTGGCGGCGATTAGCTCACCACATGTCACGTCTATATTCCTGCGATTGTGTAACTTACGGTGAAAAGAGGCCCTTCGAGGCTCTGCCTACCCCTTCGGGGAAAAAGGTGTGTGTTATGTATGTTATTTAAAATATATGAATTTTGCTTTTGTAAGTACATAATGTTATATTATACTATTATTATGCGATCACATACGTCTGCCATGCGTGATGATTATGGAAATTCTTGTGAGGCCTCGTCCAGCAGTGGACGTCTATAGGCTGCCGCTGCTGATGATGGGTTATTCCCGCTCGTCCCCACTGGGGACGAGCGGGAAGTTTTTTTCCCGCTCGTCCCCGAAGGGGCGAGCGGGAAGGTTTTAGTAGCGATCGTCCCCACTACGATATTAAGAGGGCTATTTTTTAATTAAACCACAATAAATACCTAGAATAACCTACAATTAACTGTTTATTTATTTGACTTTATTCATTTTAGTCACTTAAGTCATTTTATTTATTTATTTATTTTATTTATTTTATTTATTTTATTTATTTTATTTATTTTATTTATTTTATTTATTTTATTTATTTTATTTATTTTATTTATTTTATTTATTTTATTTTGTTTATTTTATTTTGTTTATTATGTTTATATTGTTTATTTTATTTATTTTATTTTGTTTATTTTGTTTATTTTATTTATTTTATTTTGTTTATTATGTTTATTTTGTTTATTTTATTTATTTTATTTTGTTTATTTTGTTTATTATGTTTATTTTATTTATTTATTTTATTTTGTTTATTTTGTTTATTATGTTTTTTTTGTTTATTTTGTTTATTTTGTTTTTTTTATTTATTTTATTTTGTTTATTTTGTATATTTTATTTATTTTATTATGTTTATTTTGTTTATTTTGTATTTATTTTATTTTGTTTATTTTATTTTGTTTATTATGTTTATATTGTTTTTTTTTTATTTTTTTTATTTTATTTTGTTTATTTTGTTTATTTTATTTATTTTATTTTGTTTATTATGTTTATTTTGTTTATTTTATTTATTTATTTTATTTTGTTTATTTTGTTTATTATGTTTATTTTGTTTATTTTGTTGATTTTGTTTTTTTATTTATTTTATTTTGTTTATTTTGTATATTTTATTTATTTTATTATGTTTATTTTGTTTTGTTTATTTTGTTTATTATGTTTATTTTGTTGATTTTGTTTATTTTATTTATTTTATTTTGTTTATATTGTTTATTTTATTTTGTTTATTTTGTGTATTTTGTTTATTTTGTTTATTTTGTTTATTTTATTTATTTTGTTTATTTTATTTATTTTATTTTGTTTATTATGTTTATTATGTTATTTTGTTTATTTTATTTTGTTTATTATGTTTTTTTTTTTTTTTTTTTTTTTTTTTTTTTTATTTGTTTTTTTTTTTTTATTTTATTTTATTTATTTATTTTCAACTTTGAAGAATCGGCATTTGTATGTATGTATGTATGTATGTATGTTTGTCCAATGAAAAATGTTTAAAATTCGAAAAAAAAATTACAATGGTAACATACTTCAAGCAGCGATTTCGAACCTAATCATCAGCGATTTGTTTTCATAATTGGCGAATATCAAAAGTCAGGGTAGGTACGTACCTAAGTATATACCTTGTAAGTGTTAATTTATATAAAACAGAAAAATTCAAAAAAAATATATAGCAGTGTGAAAACCTTGTAAATAAGTGTAAATAATACTTAAAAAGTTAAAACCAAAAAACTACACAAAAACTAACTAATCTATCTATCTATCTAAAAAGTAAAAAAAAGTGCTTACACATAAAAAACTTTGTACTTAAGTAAATACTGAATCACCTTAAGATATTCACTTTTGGTATAAGTGTGAAGTGAACTTGAAGCATTTGGGGACGAGCGGGAAAAAAACTTCCCGCTCGTCCCCATTCAAATGGTAGTGGAGACGAGCGGGAAAAAAACTTATTTAGTTTATTTTGTTTATTTTATTTTGTTTATTATGTTTATATTGTTTATTTTATTTATTTTATTTTGTTTATTTTTTTTATTTTATTTTGTTTATTTTATTTATTTTATTTTGTTTATTATGTTTATTTTGTTTATTTTATTGATTTTATTTATTTTATTTTGTTTATTTTGTTTATTATGTTTATTTTGTTTATTTTATTTAGTTTATTTTGTTTATTTTATTTTGTTTATTGTGTTTATATTGTTTATTTTATTTATTTTATTTTGTTTATTTTATTTTGTTTATTTTGTTTATTTTATTTTGTTTATTATGTTTATTTTGTTTATTTCATTTTGTTTATTTTGTTTATTATGTTTATTTTGTTTATTATTTATTTATTTTATTTTGTTTATTATGTTTATTTTGTTGATTTTGTTTTTTTTATTTATTTTATTTTGTTTATTTTGTATATTTTATTTATTTTATTATGTTTATTTTGTTTTTTTTATTTTGTTTATTATGTTTATTTTGTTTATTTTGTTTATTTTATTTTGTTTCTTTTGTTTATTTTGTTTATTATGTTTATTTTGTTTATTTTATTTTGTTTATTATGTTTATTTTGTTTATTTTATTTTGTTTATTTTGTTTATTTTGTATCATTTATTTATTTTATTATGTTTATTTTGTTTATTTTATTTTGTTTATTTTGTTTATTATGTTTATCTTGTTTATTTTATTTTGTTTATTTTGTTTATTATGTTTATTTTGTTTATTTTATTTAGTTTATTTTGTTTATTTTATGTTGTTTATTATGTTTATATTGTTTATTTTATTTATTTTATTTTGTTTATTTTGTATATTTTATTTATTTTATTTTGTTTATTATGTTTATTTTGTTTATTTTATTTTGTTTATTTTGTTTATTATGTTTATTTTGTTAATTTTATTTATTTTATTTTGTTTATTTTCTTTATTTTATTTTGTTTATTATGGTTATATTGTTTATTTTATTTATTTTATTTTGTTTATTTTGTTTATTATGTTTATTTTGTTTATTTTGTTTATTTTGTTTATTTTGTTTTATTTATTTATTTTATTTTGTTTATTTTGTTTCTTTTGTTTATTTTGTTTATTATGTTTATTTTGTTGATTTTGTTTATTTTATTTATTTTATTTTGTTTATTATGTTTATATTGTTTATTTTGTTTATTATGTAAATACGTAGGCCGCTCGCAAGGGTTGCTTTTAAAAAAATACTTTTATTCTTAACTGAATTTAATAAAAGAGGTAAAATTACAAGTTAATTATCTTAATGATTTCCGTTCGATTTATGAACAAAGAATGCCAGCTTAAAACTAGGTAATTTCCATGAAGCGGGCGATCGACGTCACATGACCACGTTCCGCTGACGCTGCACACGTGTAGCTGCATTGTCCATCCAGGTCAATACAAGCGCGGCATTCCTCCTACGTTAGCCTTGCGTAACACCTCCACCCGAAGAGCAGCGAGTATTGAAGCTTGTCGTAAATTGAGCTGGAGGTTGATTGGGATCAACCTTCTTTGCTGCTGGAAGGGCGTACTTGTACTTGTACTTGTAGCGCAGACTCTTTTCCGCAACTAGGCCGCCAATGGGCCCTTTTTGCGTGGCGAGTGGCGGCTGCTAATCCAGCCACCCGATGTCCTCCAGGAAGGCCAACAACTCACTGATACCGGCGCAGGCCTGCCCGGGAGTCCTCGGTGTCCCGAGGAAAGTTCTTCTTTGAGACGCCACGCTGCTACACTCCAGGAGCACATGCGCTGGCGTCTCATCTGCTTCTAGGCAGCCCCTGCATAGGGGACTGTCCGTGATACCCAGTGTAAATAAATGTTTGTTAAGAGAGCAATGACCCGTGACAATCCCGACTATGAGCCGTAGCTTGTCACGTCTCAGATTGAGCAGTTTTCGGGAGTATCTCGGATTTAAGTCCGGAAACGCCTCCTTCGACTGTCTGCAATCCTGTATACTTACCCAAAGCTTTTGGTGTCGCTCAACAGTTCGTCTACGGATCCAAGAACGTATCTGACTGAAGGGCAGGGGTACTAAAGGCTCTGGTCCTCCTGGCCAACGCGTCGGCACCGTCATTTCCTCTGGAGCCACTATGTCCCTTGATCCATTGTAGCGTAATATTGTTCGACTTACTTACTTCTTCCAGCAGGTGGTGACACTGAATGGTCAACCCTGAGGTATGTTCGGTTTTCTGCAGTGCTCGCAGTACCGCAGCGCTATCTGAGAGTATCCTAATGCTAAAATCAGAAACCTCCCTACGCAGCACTGCGTATGCCGCCTGGATTATACCTACGCATTCCGCCTGGAAAATCGAATTCCAGGCACCCAAGGCCACTGCCGAGTGAATGTTCAGGTCCTCCGAGAACGTACCCGCTCCGGTTCCTGCTAGCATTTTTGAGCCGTCTGTATATATTCTTAGTTCATGTGTATTGGAGCTGTCACTAGGCTCCTCGTGTAATTGAATAGTGTAGCCCTTGGAATAAATGTGTTTCTTCGGTACCCTGTCATAGATAGAGAGTAGCAATGGATTCCCATCTGCAAACTCATCCATGATGGTAGTGTGAGTAGCCCGCGTGTCATGTTCTAATAGTTTTAAAGCCCAGAGCCTATAGGCAGCAGCCGCTGCTTCCTGCTGCACGTATAGATGAAGCGGGGTTAGACCCAACAAGGCCTCGAGAGCAGCCGTTGGGGCCGTTCTCATACTCCCCGTAGTCGCCACACATGCCAGTCTCTGAAACTTTTGTAGTCTGCTTATAGAGGTACTCTGCTTGGTTCTGGGCCACCATACTAGAGCACCATAAGTTAGCGAAGGCCTAATCACGGTATTGTAAAGCCATAGGGTTATTTTTGGGCTTAGACCCCATGTCTTTCCTATCATTCTACGACATTGCCAGAAAGATATCGTAGCCTTCTTAATTTTACCATCGAGATGCTTAGCCCAGTTCAGTTTGCTATCCAAAATGATCCCCAGATATTTAACCTCATCGGATAAGTGCAGTTGTGTGTCAAAGAGTTTAGGCAAGCTATAAGCTCCCAGATTACGCTTCTTAGTGAACATTACTAGTTCCGTTTTCGCTGGATTCACGGTCAATCCATATTCAGTGCACCATAACTGGACGACCCTAAGTGCATTATTCATGATATTGCATGCCACACTGGCAAAGTGACCTGATATCAGAATCGCAAGGTCATCCGCGTAGCCTACCGTAAAAGTAACGCTAAGTACCGCTGGAAGGGCGTAGACTCCTTGTAATTCAGCTTGCCTATCTTCAGAAGCTTTCATCAGTTTCAATCGATATTTCCTGTATAGCAGGCCGCCGATGAGTGCGCATGCACCGGTAATTACCACGTACATAGGTATAGTAGTGTGATAAAGACCATAGTCGATGTTGTTTTCTAGGAGCAATGGCGACTGTAACGAGATTTCCTTGTTAGTGGCATGAAGATGATCTAAGTTGATGGAATTCAATTTAAATGCTGGAGCTGAAGATGAGGTCACGAAGTCGTCCCTTGGTAGATCCATTATCTTCAATGCTTGTCCCTTCAAACGATCTTTAGTGTTAGAGATCGTAAATTCAGGCGTTTCCAAGTAGCAATTTTGTGGAATTATTGCGAGGAAGCTGCCTTGAAGCGTTCTGTAGAGATTTTGACCGCAGGAGAGATGTACTTTTGTAGAAACGGGAAAGCTGATGCTGTAATGTTTCTCGTCAAGTTCTTCATATGCCGGTTTTTCCAAAGTGACTGTGGTACGGTTGCACATCTTGTTCTGTTGCTGCGTTGAGATGAGATGCTGGATGCAGTCATCTGTTGATCGACTATGCATACTCCTTTTCTCCTCACAAAGGTACCATTTACTGGTCTTCGGGCATTCAGCCTCTATGTACTTGAAATCTTTCTCATGGATAGCTAGGTACGGGAAAGGAGGAGTAAGGATCTCATGATACATATTAGGGATGATAGATAATTTATACATCTCATAGCTGGATGGGAGCACGATTGGAAATTTATATACTATAACTATCTCATTTCCTACATAATAAAAGCCTAATCTAATTATATCAAAATACTCTCTGATATCTAAATCTATTACTTTCTCACTGCCGTACAGTAGGTTCAGTTTACGAATGATATCGCGAATTGCATACAAATTTAAAACTGAATGATGCGTAGCAGAGGCTCTGATAAAAGCAAGAACATTCTGTAATTTAAGTAGTTCTTGAGAGATAGAATCCGCATTGTCTGTCAGGACGATAAGTACTTGAGCTAAATGCGCGTACTTAACTAGCTCATAACCCCTGGGAGCTTCGACTTGCTTAATCTTATTAACCATAACTTCTATCTTATTTTGATTATCTACGATACTGTCTAAAATCTTCGAATATTGCGATGTCCAATTTTTAGATAAACTTACGTGATTGTTTAATTCGGTTACTAATTTATTTTCATTATTCTCAAGATTTTTTTATTACTTGGTTATAATGTAGCGCATCTGTATAATCAAGATTTCCTGTAATGCTTTTAACAATTGATCCGAGACCATCTACGAGTCCCCTTTTTACACGACTCATCTCAAAGGTCTGTAGCTGATCCAGTACACTCGCAAGCTTATTTTTTAGAAAGGCTAGATGGGGTTCGAATATAAAGTTAGTTTTATTGTTTAGCTGTGGGCTTAAACTATCTATCTGACTCTTGAAGATTCACGTGTTGTAGAAAGGAATGGTAATGTGAAATAATTTTAGCTGAACCTAACTTAAAAGGCAAAATACCAGGTCCATCATCGAGGCTTTCAAGTTTTATCTCCTGCATTAGAACTGGTGCCAGGAGCAGGTGAAATATCAGGAGCATCCTGTAACAATTGGGTGCTTTTAGGGAGACGCTTCAGCCTAGACTTGGCAATAGGACCTCGTTTTTTCTTAGTATAGATATGAATAGGAAGGTCTGCCATTACGACATCATGAGTGTAACGAGGGGCTAACTTCTGTCTGGAAGCTAACGGATTTTTCACGAAAATTTGTTGCTCGGGTGAGTATTCAGCCTCCGGCTCCCGTTCCCTATTTCGGGTATCTGTAAGATTTTTACGAGTCGTGCTACACATGTCATGAATCGTCTTATAGGCTTTAGTCATCTTGTCTTTATGATTAGTCATATACTGTTGTAGTAAATGAGCTGAGAGGTCTATGTCGAAAGGATCCCGAGGATCATAATGTCCTGTAACTACCTCTATTGGTTTGCACTTAGTAAAACTATGAATACTACTATTATACGCCAAAACGGCATAGGCCATCAAATTAATTACAGATTCAGATTTTTGACCTATTTTTAGAATACGGAGATGTTCTAATATTGTTGAGTGAAATCTCTCAACTATACCGTTCTCATTAGGTGCATGAGGAGCAACCCTATGATGCTGGATTTTATGCATTCTTACGAATTCCGCAACAAGCTGATTAGTGAATTCGGTTCCGTTGTCCGTTACTATAGTGATAGGTATTCCATGGTGAGTGCAGAACCTTAATAAGGCTTGTACTACACTAACAGCAGTGCCATCTCTCAAATGATAGGCTTGCGCATATTTAGAAAATGCATCTACGATAGTTAGGAATTTCTCACTTTGAATAGTCAAGAGATCTAAATGGACCAGTTCAAAGGGCTTACTAGCGGGTGGAACTACTTTGAACTGTTGCTTTATCGGGCTGCGATCGTACTTCGCTTGGCCACAGATAGTGCATTCATTTATGAACTTGGTGATCTGCTCTCTCATTTTAGGCCAGTAATATCTATGAGACAAAGCTAAATAGCACTCGTTAATACCGCGATGATTAGTCTTACCATCGTGGTACTTGTTTATAATTTCCTGCTGTCTTAAGTATTCCCTAACGTTCTCTAACTCAGTCTTAGTCAATGTAAGATTCATAGCCGAATTTTTAAAGGTTCTTTGTATTATAGGTATAATGGTGTAAAAAGCCAAATAGGGATTTATTAGTAGCCCAGTTTTTATCTTAGGGTGGACATATTCCTTTATAGCGTTGATAACATCTTCCTCCATATTGGATTCAGATATTTGGACCGAAATTCGCGTGTGCGTCTCAAAAGGCTTGGTGACAACTGGTCTTCCTTTAATGTCTCCTACGACGTTGAAAATTAACTGTTTCGTGAATCTATTTAAGGGATCATCTGAGATTGGGACTTCTAAAATAGGGTTTTCATTGTCCGTATGAACAGTGGCTGTTCTTGAACTAGCCACAGTCTCCGTAGCTGTTATAGTTCTAGATTCATCTAACGCGGGGTTTGTTTCAGATGGATTCACTGCGATCGACATGAGCTCTTCATTATTGACTTCGATACGCGATAGTGCATCAGCATTTGTGTTGCACTTACCCTCTAGATATTCGACTCTATAATCATACTCGCTTAGTTTCAAACGCCATCGTGTAAGTCGTGAGCTAGGGTCCTTCAGGTTTACTACCCATTGCAAGGGTCTATGGTCCGTAAGGATCAAAAATTTTCGCCCATAAAGGTACGGCCTAAAGTATTTAGTTGCCCAAACAATAGCCAGAAGCTCCTTCTTTATAGTGCTGTAATTTAGTTCGCTTGAATTTAGAGTTCGCGAAGCGTATGCTATTGGTTTATTCGAGCTTTTGGTACCTTGAGATAAAATGGCACCGATAGCTACATTTGAGGCATCAGTTGTTAAGATAAACTCTCTTGTGAAATCTGGGTATTGCAACATCGGATCGTTAGTTAATAACGTTTTACAATATTCGAAACAGTTTGTGTAATTTTGATCTAACTTAATCTTAGAGCCTTTTTTTAAACATTGAGTAAGGGGCTTTGTAATACGTGCAAAATCTGGAATAAATTTCCTGTAGTAGCCGAGTAGCCCGAGAAAACGTTTGATTTCAGTGGGAGTCTTTGGAATGGGATAACTCTCGATAGCTTTAATTTTGTTAGGGTTAGGTTTTACACCCTCTCTGCATATGATATGACGAAGGAACTCTGTTTCCAACTTCAAAAATTCGGATTTGTCCATTTGAATTTTGAAGTTAGATTCTCTCAATCGGTTAAAAACCTTGTCCAAATTAACAATGTGCTCCTGAAGGGAGGTACTGAAAACGATAATATCATCGAGATAGACAAGACAGATTTCATTCTGGAGGCCCCTCAGGACGTTATCCATAACGCGCTGAAAGGTTGATGGAGAGTTTTTTAGGCCCATAGGCATCCTCAAAAACTCATAATGCCCATTTTCTACATTAAAACTAGTCTTATGAACATCAGAGGAGTCCATTTCTACCTGGTAAAATCCGCTTGCCAAATCAAGGGTTGTAAAGTATTGACATTTGCCTAGTTTGTCTAGTACATCTGTTATATTAGGGATTGGGTATTTGTCATCAATCGTTTTCTCGTTAACTTTCCTGAAATCCACGACAAGACGCCACTTGACTTTACCGGAAGCATCTGCCTTTTTGGGTACAATCCAAATCGGAGAGCTCCATGCAGACTCTGAGGGTCTTATTATATTCTGATCGAGCATCTTACTTATCTGATCTCTGACCTCCTGTCTGTGAACGTAAGGATAGCGATAACTCTTAGTATGTACTGGAATTTCATCAGTAGTTCTAACCTTATGTTTGATCTTGTTGGTGAATGTAAGTGGTTCGCCCTCAAGATAAAACACGTCCGCGTAGTTAACACATAAACGCTGTAAATTCGCAAGTTCTTCCGGATTAAGATGATCGGTCCGAAGACGAGATAAAACTCCTTTCGCGCGATCCGATAAAATTTCAGTACTGTCACTTTGAATGTTAAATATTTCAGCTTTAACAGGACGATCCATAGAAAAAATAACATCATTAGATGTTGGGTTAGCAACTTCTACCCACCCTCGATTGTTCTGGACCGTCGTTATACAATCTGAAATAAGGCAGTTACAAATCGTCTGGTTCTCTACAAAAACTTCCCCGTCTTGTGAGTTTACAGGCAATCTAACTAACTTCGTAGAATTAGCTGGAATAATTTCCTCGTATAAGTTGACGTTCCTGGAATCGTACATCTGAATAGGAATCTGCGTATTACAGGTAACCAGTAATTTATTTTTCAGATCAATGTTAGAGTCCCATACGTCAAGTAAATCAAAGCCTAAAAGTCCGTCGAAATAATTATGAAATTTATAAACATATAAAGTCATATCATGCGGATCGCTAAATTCCCGGAAACAAGGCAACGTGATCGAATAGTTGTTCTTGGTAGTCGCGTGCACATTTGTCACTTCAAAAGGATCGTAATTCAAAGGAATATGACTAAAATATTTTCCTATGGCATCAGGGCTGATAAAAGACTGATTAGCTCCTGTATCAATTAAAAATTTTAGAGGTGGATTCGCGATCTGAATGTATCCTAATTGCCTTTGAATGTGAAAATTTACTTCTATTTTGGCTTTTCTGACTTCGACTCCTGTTGAAAATTTCCATCAAAAGCCGGAACTACCTCCTCTACTACCGATGGTTCAGGGTAGGAATACTGCTCGCAGCTGTAAAACTCAGGGTATTGTTCGCACGAATAATACTCCTGATAGCACTCGGGGTAGTTATTATAGTCGTCACAGTAATAGTTATCGTAGCCGTCAGACTCGTTGAAGTTAATCTCACGTGACTTAAAATAGTTAGTCGGGGGCGGATTCCCGTGTTTTTGCCAGTCGTGTCCTGTCAGTGGTAACCGTTTTTCGACAAAATGGCTAACACCACTCATGGGAGTAGGACGCGGCACATTGCCAAAATTATGCGATTGCTGTGGCTGAGGTCTATAAGGCATCCTAAAAGTGTTGCTTTGTGGGTTATAATTTTGTGGAGGGGCGCGGAACATCTGTTGGGTGCGAGTAGGACCACGCGGTGGTTGCGATTGAAGTATTGGGTTAGGCCTCCACGCCTGATAAGGTTGGACCTGCATGGGGGTCTGTCTTGATGGACCAGGCATACTAAAGATTGGCTGTTTCATTGGTCCAAATCCAAATCCGTTGGACTGCCCAGGGACAAAGCTATTCATAGGTAAATTATTAAACCTTGGAGTATTTGAGATCGGCTGCTGCCAATCCTTTCTACTAGATGTACCACCACTACGCTCTTGCATGTAAAGCGTGTTGAGCTCCTCCTGGACGAATTCCAGGGCTTTCTCCATCGATTCAGGACGCATACAGCGTATCCTGGACCCTAAGGGGTCTTTAAGACCTCGTAAATAGGCCTGAAGGGTCAACTTTTGGTACAGAGAGCGTTTCGCTTCTATAGTAGTACCAACTGACTCATGAAGTGAGACATACGTCATTATGGTGCTAAACAGATTTTGGCACCGTTCATAGAACTCTTGCGGGGTACTTAATCCTTGAGTCTCTAAGGATAAGTCGCTATAAAGAGCGGTCTCGTCGCGATGGTCAGCAAAATTATTTATTAAGGCACTCCTAACACCCTGCCAGGTTTCAGGAATTCCATTTGAGTTTATTAACCTAGCTGCGGACCCCGAAATTTTATTTAAAATCCCATTAATAAGAGCGAGATTGCTTAACTCGTGGCCCGGCCCCGTTGAAAAAAAAGCCAAGACAAGTTGGTCACAGAGATTAATAAATCTCGTAAGGATGTGCGGATTGCCATCAAAATCCGGCACAAGTCTAAGGGACTTATAAATTATATCCATTGAATTTGTTGGTGTCGAGGTAGGACTCGCATCAGTCATGATTTCCCCGAAATCCCTCTGCTCGTCAATTACACTAAGTCTACTATTAGCTAATCTACCACTATTACTTATCCTACTATTCCGCGATTCTCTCGGATGAAAAATCTTGGACGTTTAAACTAACACGCAATAAAAAAAAATACACGTAAAATACACTAAATATAGGATTAGAATTAGGAATGAGATAGGACTTGAAAGATTCAAGGACTTACTGCATTTCACGTCGTCTGGTACCTTCGCGGAATCGATATTCGGATTCACCCTCGAATAGCGGCACTAGTAGGTTCTTTAAAACTCGCGAGATAATACCCGTAGAGATTAGATAATTGCAAGTGTTCCGTCGGCTGCGCCAAATACGTAGGCCGCTCGCAAGGGTTGCTTTTAAAAAAATACTTTTATTCTTAACTGAATTTAATAAAAGAGGTAAAAATTACAAGTTAATTATCTTAATGATTTCCGTTCGATTTATGAACAAAGAATGCCAGCTTAAAACTAGGTAATTTCCATGAAGCGGGCGATCGACGTCACATGACCACGTTCCGCTGACGCTGCACACGTGTAGCTGCATTGTGCATCCAGGTCAATGCAAGCGCGGCATTCCTCCTACGTTAGCCTTGCGTAACAATGTTTATTATGTTTATTTTGTTTATTTTATTTTGTTTATTATGTTTATTTTGTTTATTTTATTTATTTTATTTTGTTTATTTTGTTTATTTTATTATGTTTATTATGTTTATTATGTTTATTTTGTTTATTTTATTTATTTTATTTTGTTTCTTTTGTTTATTTTATTTTTTTATTTTGTTTATTTTGTTTATTATGTTTATTTTGTTTATTTTGTTTATTTTGTATATTTTTTTATTTTATTTTGTTTATTATGTTTATTTTGTTTATTTTATTTATTTTATTTTGTTTATTTTGTGTATTTTGTTTATTTTATTTTGTTTATTTTGTTTATTTTGTTTATTTTATTTTGTTTATTATGTTTATTATGATTTTTTTTTTTTTTTTTTTGTTTATTATGTTTATTTTGTTTATTTTGTATATTTTGTTTATTTTGTTTATTTTCTTTATTTTGTTTATTTTATTTATTTTATTTTGTTTATTATGTTTATTATGTTATTTTGTTTATTTTATTTATTTTATTTTGTTTATTTTGTTTATTTTATTTATTTTATTTTGTTTATTATGTTTATTTTGTTTATTTATTTTATTTTGTTTATTTTGTATATTTTATTTTGTTTATTATGTTTATTTTGTTTATTTTATTTATTTTATTTTGTTTATTTTGTGTATTATGTTTATTTAGTTTATTTTGTTTATTTTATTTTGTTTATTTTGTTTAGTTTATTTATTTTATTTTGTTTATTATGTTTATTATGTTTATTTTGTTCATTTTATTTATTTTGTTTATTTTATTTTGTTTATTTTATTTATTTTATTTATTTTATTTTGTTTATTTTGTTTCTTTTGTTTATTTTATTTATTTTATTTTGTTTATTATGTTTATTTTGTTTATTTTATTTTGTTTATTTTGTTTCTTTTGTTTATTTTGTTTATTTTATTTTGTTTATTTTGTTTCTTTTGTTTATTTTGTTTATTTTATTTATTTTATTTTGTTTATTTTGTTTATTATGTTTATTTTGTTTATTTTATTTATTTTATTTTGTTTCTTTTGTTTATTATGTTTATTTTGTTTATTTTGTTTATTTTGTATATTTTATTTATTTAATTTTGTTTATTATGTTTATTTTGTTTATTTTATTCATTTTATTTTGTTTATTTTGTGTATTTTGTTTATTTTGTTTATTTTATTTTGTTTATTTTGTTTATTTTATTTATTTTGTTTATTTATTTATTTTATTTTGTTTATTATGTTTATTATGTTTATTATGTTATTTTGTTTATTTTATTTATTTTATTTTGTTTATTTTATTTATTTTATTTTGTTTATTATGTTTATTTTTTTTATTTTTTTTATTTTGTTTATTTTGTATATTTTGTTTTTTTTTTTTTTTATTTGTTTCATTTTATTTATTTTATTTTATTTATTTATTTTCAACTTTGAAGAATCGGCATTTGTATGTATGTATTAGGGCAAGTAAAAACCGGGTTGTTTTAAAAAAACCGGTTTTCTCGGTTTTTATGTTTCAAAAACCGGTTAAACCGGTTAATCGGTTATTTTTAGAGTTTTTTATATAGGTGTCTTAGGATAAGATAAAACCGTAAATTTTAATAAAAATGAACTTATTATTTGAATAAGGAAGCACCAATTAAATTAGCTTGTAAAATTTTAAAGTATTGTAATGTGAAGAACTCACTCTTACTCGAATAAAGTAACAAAATTCAACAACATGATAAATCAGTCCTAATAGTTAGTTACTAAGTGTAATTTACTTATTTATTTGGTAGTATTAAAACTGTCTCTCTTCAGGTTATAGAATATTTATTATATTAAATATGTTCTTTATATATATTTAAAAGAAATTAAATTTCACTTCATGAGAAAACTATAAAAATCAACAAAATAGATTTGTTTTATATTGTGGCTCGACAAACTAGCGTACGGCCCACCTGATGATAAGCTGTTACCGTCGCCTATTGACATCTGCAACACCCGAGGCATTGCCAATGCGTTGCCTGCCTTGGAGGACCCTTTTTACGTTTTTTTTGAAGCTGTGCATGTTATAGTTTAGCGGAAAAACCTCAGATCCCTTCTGCATTTTCAGTGCAGAAGGGATCTGAGTCTAGAGTGATCTAAATTGTGCCCATTCCACAATTTCCACGTATGTGGAGAAAAGATCTTTTAAAGCGAGCTGTACGAGATACCCACACATCGATGATATGTGGATGAGCTCCCAACCGATGTCGAGAGGTGCGATGATAGAACCTGGAAGCGGGTATAAGATCAAACAGTTCCTCAGAGCACTCCCCATTATAGAGTCGATAGAATACACAGAGCGAGCCGATATCTCGGCGCAGGCTCAGCGGCTCTAGTGTACCTACTGGTGAGCTTGAGGTCGTTGACGATTCTAACGGCTTTTCTTTGTAGGGAGTCAAAGCGAAGCAGCTGGTACTTGGGGGTCCCGTGCCATAGGTGAGAGCAGTATTCCATGTGTGGCCGAACTTGTGCTTGGTACCCTATCGATTTTCAGTATAAGTTGGATTGCAATCCTATTACGAGATCTATTAAAGCTAAAGACCTGGGTGTCACGTTCGACCGAAAGCTAACTTTCCACGACCATATTGCCGCGGTAGCCAAGGAATCTTTCCGTAGGCTAGGCTTTGTCCTAAGAAATTGTAGAGACTTTCGGAGTGATCATGTCATAAAGTTAATTTTTAGTGCCCTAGTCCGCAGTAAGCTTGAAGCAAGCTCCTGTGTATGGTACCCACATGAAAGTAGTTATGCGCTTTTGCTTGAGAAGGTGCAAAAGGCTTTTCTTCGCTTCCTCTATAAGCGTTTATATGGCTATTATCCATACATGTACCCGACAAAGTTCCTCCTTGGCTGCTTAGGTTATAACAGTTTAGAGGTGAGGAGAGCCAATGGTCAGCTAATAACTATGTTTAAGGTTCTTCGTGGAAATATTGATGCCCCTGACATCCATGATGAGCTAGCGCGATTGTACGTCCCCAATAACTACAGTAGAGGCAGGAGTCACAAATTGTTCTCGGAGCCGTTTTGCCGTACAGTAGCGCGTGCCCAGTCGCCCATCCCGCGTACCCTCTCTGTGCTTAATGCTCTCCTGGATGCGAGCTCTGATTTTGATGTGTTTGTGGATGGATGGAAGATGATTCTGGCCGAGTGCCTGGGGTACTGTGAGAATGTGTGAAAGTTGCTGTTTGACATTATTTTTGGCATTATTATTTTTGACATTGTTTTTATATTTTTATTATTATTATTCTGTTTTTTTTTTATGATGTTTTGACTAATGTTTTTTTTTATTGAGATTGTGTTTAATTAGTGTAATTGGTTACCTTGCCGTTCTAGTTAATAAATAAATAAATAAATAAATAAATAAATAATAAATTTGTATAGATAGTAGAAAGCGCTGAGTTGGCGTGAAATACTGTTTTGCACGATTAAGCACTCCAATTGTTTAAGAAGTTAGTTTTGCCTTTACTTCTAAGTGACTCCCATATTGGACCTCGTTAGAAATTTCAACTCCCAGAATCCCAATGCTCGCGGAGGTGGAAAGAGGAATGCCCTGAAACTGCGGCGCGATGGTAAATGGGGCTTTTTTTGCGGTAAATGCGCACACTTGTGTCTTAGTGGCATTGAAAGTAACCAGATTTTGGATACCCCAATCTGATACGAGCTCTAAGGAGCTTTCCACTTCAGACACAAGCGCTGACCTATTTTCATCCACTTCGGCACGAGAGGCGTTTGCACGGCCAGAGTAGAGGGTATCACCAGTGCTGACATCCGTATAACAATGGAGACCGCTAATTTGTAGCATATCATTGATGTGAATGATGAAAAGCGTGGGTGATAACACTGACCCTTGGGGAACGCCAGCGTTGATGGGCATGGAGTCCGAGTAGGATCCATCAACTAAGGATTTAATGCACCGCCCGGAAAGAAAACTGGCGACCCAATTACATAAGCCCTGTGCCACACACGATCGAATGCCTTTGCGATGTCCAAACTTACTGCTAAAGCCTCTCCTCTATTCTCAATGGCTTCTGCCCAACTGTAAGTAAGGTAGACTAAGAGATCAGCAGCTGATCAGCAGCTGATCGCCCGTGACGGAAACCGTATTGCCGATCGCTGATCAGCTGGTGTTCCTCCAGATAACCAAGAAGCCGAGTGTTGATCACTCGCTCCATCACCTTGCAGAGTAGGGAGGTTATCGCTATAGGCCTGTAATTGGACGGTTCGGTACGATCCCCTCTTTTAGGGATAGGGTGGACATGGGCTACCTTCCATGAAGATGGCACAACCCCCGTGGTAGAAGAGAGGTCGAAGAGGTGCGACAAAACGGAACACAGCTCGGGAGCACATTATTTGAGCACAATAGCCGGGATACTGTCAGGCCCACTCGACTTTCCCACGTTTAGGGATAGGTATCTTTAAACATTAAAATAATTTAGTCTTATATTAAAACTCTCTCTCTTACTCAAGTAAAGTTTAAAACATTCGGTAATATTCAACTCACTCATACTCAAATAGAGTAGTTAACTATAATCAACAAGATTAGTAGTTAGTCTAAAATATTATCATTAATCAGTCCTAAAAGTTACTAAGTCTAATTCACTTTTTTTTGGTATAATTAACAATTTGCCAGTTCGACCGCTGACCGCAGCGACGACGGTGGCGCCCAGTGCGCTCATGCAACGCTGCCTTCGCTTTCTTGCTCTGCTTGTTTAATAGTAGGTAATAGCTTAGTTACACTACGATATTCACTAACAACGTTTTATGCGGTCCAATGATAAAGTTTTCTGAGAAGTGTTTGTCTGTATTTTTGCAATTTTAACGTATTATGTTGTAATATAATTAGATGGATTAAAATGGTCGTTCTAAATAAAGTCTGCAAGGCGTAGTTTTAAATGAATTTGTGATTTATACTCATTAAAAAAAACCGAAAACCCGGTTATTTTCTAAGAAAAAAACCGGTAAAAAACCGACCTAAAATCAGTCGGTTAATCGGTTTTTCGGTTAATCGGTTAACCGGTTTACATGCCCTAGTATGTATGTATGTATGTATGTTTGTCCAATGAAAAATGTTTAAAATTCGAAAAAAAATTACAATGGTAACATACTTCAAGCAGCGATTTCGAACCTAATCATCAGCGATTTGTTTTCATAATTGGCGAATATCAAAAGTCAGGGTAGGTACGTACCTAAGTATATACCTTGTAAGTGTTAATTTATATAAAACAGAAAAATTCAAAAAAAAAATATAGCAGTGTGAAAACCTTGTAAATAAGTGTAAATAATACTTAAAAAGTTAAAACCAAAAAACTACACAAAAAGTAACTAATCTATCTATCTATCTAAAAAGTAAAAAAAAGTGCTTACACATAAAAAACTTTGTACTTAAGTAAATACTGAATCACCTTACTTATTCACTTTTGGTATAAGTGTGAAGTGAACTTGAAGCATTTGGGGACGAGCGGGAAAAAAACTTCCCGCTCGTCCCCATTCAAATGGTAGTGGAGACGAGCGGGAAAAAAACTTATTTAGTTTATTTTGTTTATTTTATTTTGTTTATTATGTTTATATTGTTTATTTTAATTATTTTATTTTGTTTATTTTGTTTATTATGTTTATTTTGTTTATTTTATTTATTTTGTTTATTATGTTTATTTTGTTTATTTTGTTTATTTTATTTAGTTTATTTTGTTTATTATGTTTATTTTGTTTATTTTATTTATTTTATTTTGTTTATTTTGTTTCTTTTGTTTATTTTATTTTGTTTATTTTGTTTATTATGTTTATTTTGTTTATTTTATTTATTTTATTTTGTTTCTTTTGTTTATTTTATTTATTTTATTTTGTTTATTTTGTTTATTTTGTTTATTTTGTTTATTTTGTTTATTTTGTTTATTTTGTATATTTTATTTATTTTATTTTGTTTATTATGTTTATTTTGTTTATTTTATTTATTTTATTTTGTTTATTTTGTGTATTTTGTTTATTTTGTTTATTTTGTTTATTTTATTTATTTTATTTTGTTTATTTTATTTATTTTGTTTATTTTATTTATTTTATTTTGTTTATTATGTTATTTTGTTTATTTTATTTATTTTTTTTATTTTCTTTTGTTTATTTTGTTTATTTTATTTATTTTATTTTGTTTATTATGTTTATTTTGTTTATTTTGTATATTTTGTATATATGACGGCGCGTCGTCATCGTTCGGTTGTAAACACCGCGTGCAACGCGCCAAACAAGCAACCAACCTTACTTTCCTTTGTTCTCGCTCAGATATAAAAGCGAGCGCGCGGCCGCAGTCGGCAGTTTTGCTTTGGCTTTGGCGCGGTGCACTTGTTGTCGTAGCGTTCTTGAAGTAATAAAATAAATTATTAAGTTCGACCCCTCTTTCATTGATGACGTCAGGACCTTTAATCCGTCATCAGAAGTGGGATACGATCTTCACTCCCACTCAAATTCGGTCAATCCAGTGAAATATCATCCTGATTTTTTGTGTTAAAAAATGTCTGCAAAGCACGTGTCGAGATAACCTCTTTGTTCTGTGTAACGTTCGCGCGCTGCGATTGTGTTTTCTGTTTTAGCCATGTGAAATGTGTCGACTGCCTCGATCCTGATCTCGCGATCAGTGCTGTGGAGCCCGCGGAGATGGCGCTCACGTGGCATGCATTCGTGAGGTTGATATTTGCGTGGCTTGTTGCGAGGTCAAACTACGCGCAAGGAAACACGGTATCGTAGTTGTAGTTTTAGCTGTAGTTGCAGTGACCTTAATGCCAGCGGAGTTGATCGCAGTCACATGTGTCGCCTCAGACGCGACCACCGCAGTAATTGCATACCACCGTGTGTTGCTTACAGGATTTACATTGAAACGAAAAATCTATGAACCGGTTACCACCGAAACTGACCCGAAGAGATTTCACACATTAACAGCTTTTCGTGGAAATTGTCACTTCTGTGGTATCAGAATGCTTCTTCATCGTGGTAATGAATGTAGGGACAAACAACTTGTTCTTTCTAAAAACTTTTCCTGTTTTAGCAAAAAAAGGATCAAGCTAAGCCCGCTGTGACCTGCGACGTGTGCAACAATCCCGGACACGTGGCCACTGTTTGTCCCAAGCGCTGGAAAAGGAAAGAAGACACCACTCCCGAATCCTAGCAACAAGCAAGTGAACCTGTGCTCCCGGTCTGCTCGAGATGTGTTACAGATAAGTGGTCTTTAGTTACCTTTTATATTTTATTCTGGTTCAGAATGTAGTCTGGCTAGACAGAGTCATATTGATTTACTTAAAGGCGAAAAGCTTTATGAACAAGTGGTTTTAAAGGGTCATCATCATCAGCCTGTACCAAGTCCACTGCTGGACATAGGCCTGCCCTTTAGAATGCCATGGCGAACGGTCCTGAGCCGTCTCTATCCACCGACTTCCTGCGACGTTTATAGTATCTTTGGTCCACCGAATGGAGGGCCTTCCTCTACCGCGTCGCCCGGTTTGTGGTTGCCACTCGAGAACTTTTATTACTTAACGGTTATCAGTTCTTCGAGCTATATGACCTGCCCATTGCCACTTCAACTTGCTAATTCTGAGGGCTATGTCGGTGACTTTGGTTCTTCTACGGATTTCCTCATTTCGGTTTCTATCACGTAGTGAAACTCTTAGCAAAGCTCTCTCCATAGCCCGCTGTGCGACTTTAAAAGTTTGTTTATATGGCCTATAGTTAGCGACCACGTCTCAGTGCCGTAAGTCGTCACTAGCAACACGCACTGATTATAAACTTTCGTCTTGAGGCTCTGCGGTATCTGTGACGATAAAATATGGCATAGTTTCCCGAACGCTGCCCATCCGAGTTGGATTCGTCGGTTGACCTCTTTGTTTAAGTTGGACCCTCCTAGTTGAATCGTCTGACCCAAATAGACATAGTGGTCAACAACTTCGACATCATCATTTCCAACGTGTACCGGCATAGGTGCTACACGGGCATTTGACATAATTTTTGTTTTCCCCATGTTCATTTTAAGACCCACCTGTTGAGAAACGGTATTGAGGTCTCTGAGCATTCTGCCAAGGTCTTCCAGTGATTCTGCCATGATGACTATATCATCGGCATATCGAAGGTGGTTGATGTAATCGCCATTGATGTTGATGCCATATCCATTCCAGTTCAGAAGCTTGAAAACGTCTTCCAATGCAAAGGTGAACAGTTTCGGAGAAATAACATCTCCCTGCCTCACCCTTTTCTGCAATTGGATAGGATCCATTCACTGGTCTTTAAGACTGATAAACATAGTGCCCCTGCTGTACAAACACTTTAACACTTCAATATACAGGTAGTCGATTTGGCATCGCTGTAAAGACTGTAACACTGTCCAGGTCTCGACTGAATCAAAGGCTTTCTCGTAGTCCACAAACGCTAGACATAGCGGCTGATCATAGTCTTCAGTTTTTGTGTAATCTGCTGGAGCGTGTGGATGTGGTCTACGGTACTAAAGCCTTTTCGAAACCCGGCTTGTTCGGGGGGCTGGAAGTCGTCGAACCTACGTGCGAGACGACTAGTAACTACTCTCGAAACAGCTTAAAGGGTTTCAAAGGGTGTTGGACACAAAAACATTATCTGCTCATTACAAGTAAAATGCCCGACCAGTGTAAAAGGTTTTTCGATCGAACTTATCACATATTGCCCGTTGAAAAAGTTATTTTATTTGTTCGTGATATTTCAGAGGCAAGCATTTTAGTTGGAATTAACCTTTCTCTCTAGGTGACTTTATTTGTGTTAAAAGCGAAAAGTTAGACCGAGAATATAAATGCCCCTTTAAAGTTACTGCAGTTTCAGAAAAATTACCGGTATGAGTTGAGACACATTAATGAAACTAATAGGGTTTACAATTATTTTCACGACCATTTACGTGAAGTACCTCGTTACCACTGGGAAGTTTTCTGACAGCTAAACGAAAATAGTTCTAAATCCATTCATAGTCCAGAATGGTTGTCTAAATTTTGTCGGTTATCCACCAACTGTCAGTGTCACTGACTTCATTCGCTCATGCTGTTCGTTGGTGAAGTAAACCGGACCAAGATGAGCAGGGATTATGGTGTGGATGGTCTATAGTAGACTTTAAAAACGAGCTTCGGAATCACAACACAAAACTTGAAAAAAAAAGAGAAAACAAAGAGAATTTGTTCTCTGTGCTTTTGCAAAATCTTCACAAGACACAACCATGTCGAGTCACTGCCATCTACTGGAAATTTAAGAACTATTTTTTCTTTTTAATTGACTCTGAAAACCTCTCAAATTAAGGAAAATTATAGTGATGATGATGGCGTGACGGCGCGCGTGTAATAATGATAGTAATGTTTTTTCATAAAACTAACCACGGAAACAATAATAGTAATGGAGGCACCATTTCAGTAACTAGTTACCGTGTCTGTGAATAGTGTTTTGACGATCTGTGTGACGAAGTGGATGAGTGGCCGACTGAGATGCAAGAGGTTGCGGGTTCTATTCCCGCTGCGGGACAGGTGTTTGTGTGGTCTGCAAATGTTTGTTACTGGTCTGGGTGTTATATGGTACCATGGTACTCGTAGTTCATGATACCCACGACACGGGGAGTCATAGTGTGGAATCAGAGCTACGTATGTGACTGTTGTTGTTGTGTAACACTATATCAGCTGATTCTCGTACCTTAACAGCCAACAACTATAATGCTCAACGTACGTCAAGACTCGCTCAACCCAGAATCAAATAATATTATCACAATAATAATATTTTTTGTTAGTAGTAGAACTTCTTGTGAAAGAGTTCATCCGGGGAGGTACTACCACTATTTCTACCACCAAGCAGTAGTGTTCGCATTGACGTGTTTCGGTTTGAAGGGTACGGGTACCGGTAAAATTACAGGCACATGAGACTTTTCATCTTTATGTTTCAGGGTTGGCAGCACGCGTATGGTGCTTCTGGTGTTGCACGCGTCCATAGGCTGCGGTAGCTGCTTTCCGTCATGTGGGCCGTGTGCTTCCTTGTTTGTTTGTCAAGTAAAACAACAGCTCGGACACATCGAGAAAAAAAAAATGTGTAGAAATGTTATAGATCATTGAAGGATTGGAACAGGAGTAATTTTGGTTTATAAGACGATTCAAAATGATCTTTGTGATTTCAGACTTTGACTCAGACTTTGACTTTGACTTTAGAAGGGCATAGCCGGACCAATTGTAACAAAGCTACAGGGACTAAAAAAAAGTGTCCGGACTAGCAAATCCGGGCCAGTTCTGAGAACTGAAGGGATCCTGAAGGATCATTGATGATCGGACCAGGGAGCTATTGATGAAGGGTCAAATGACTTGACCGGACCTGAGCAATGACTAACCTGAAGGGTAAAATAGGAAAACTGACCGGTCCAGATGTTTTAATAAGATACTATGTCAGGATGTACGAACAGATGTAATCCTGTGAACCCTACAAGACTACGCGTACGAGGACGTACGCACGTCAGCATGGCCGTGACGGCGCGTCGTCATCGTTCGGTTGTAAACACCGCGTGCAACGCGCCAAACAAGCAACCAACCTTACTTTCCTTTGTTCTCGCTCAGATATAAAAGCGAGCGCGCGGCCGCAGTCGGCAGTTTTGCTTTGGCTTTGGCGCGGTGCACTTGTTGTCGTAGCGTTCTTGAAGTAATAAAATAAATTATTAAGTTCGACCCCTCTTTCATTGATGACGTCAGGACCTTTAATCCGTCATATATATATATATATATATATATATATATTTTTTTTATTTGTTTTTTTTTTTTTTTTTTTTTTCAACTTTGAAGAATCGGCATTTGTATGTATGTATGTATGTATGTATGTATGTTTGTCCAATGAAAAATGTTTAAAATTCGAAAAAAAATTACAATGGTAACATACTTCAAGCAGCGATTTCGAACCTAATCATCAGCGATTTGTTTTCATAATTGGCGAATATCAAAAGTCAGGGTAGGTACGTACCTAAGTATATACCTTGTAAGTGTTAATTTATATAAAACAGAAAAATTCAAAAAAAATATATAGCAGTGTGAAAACCTTGTAAATAAGTGTAAATAATACTTAAAAAGTTAAAACCAAAAAACTACACAAAAAGTAACTAATCTATCTATCTATCTAAAAAGTAAAAAAAAGTGCTTACACATAAAAAACTTTGTACTTAAGTAAATACTGAATCACCTTAAGATATTCACTTTTGGTATAAGTGTGAAGTGAACTTGAAGCATTTGGGGACGAGCGGGAAAAAAACTTCCCGCTCGTCCCCATTCAAATGGTAGTGGAGACGAGCGGGAAAAAAACTTCCCGCTCGTCCCCAGTGGGGACGAGACGTGGGGACGAGCGGGAATAACCCCTGATGATGATAATGTTTTTTTTTTATTTTTTTTATGCTCCTTGGCAAGCAGACAAGCTTACGGCCCACCAGATGGAAAGCAGTTACCGTAGCCTATGAACGCCTGTAACACCAGAGGCATCACACGCGCGCTGCCGACCCTGAGACAAAAAGATGAAAAGTCTCATGTGCCTGTAATTTCACCGGCACCCGCACTACTGCTTGGCGGCAGAAATAGGTACGGTGGTAGTACTTCCCCGGACGAACTCTTTCACAAGAAGTTCTACTACTAACATAACTTTTCATTTAAAAAACCGACTTCCGCCATTGTATTCTACTAAATATTTGGATGAAAAAAAATGATGAAAGAACCATAGTGGTGAAAGGATTATGATACTTTTTGAATGCAAATGCTTGGTTTGTTGCTGAAAATATCAAAATCGCCATATGTATGCCTACAATATTTGAGGAGTTCCCTCAATTCTTCATGGATCCCATCATCAGAACTGGATTCTGAAAAAAATGGGACCAATCTGGAATTATATCTATTCAAATAAAAAAAGAATTTTCCAAATCGGTTCATAAACGCCGGAGATATGCGGTAACAAACATACAAAAAAAAAAAAATACAACCGAATTGAGAACCTCCTCCTTTTTTGGGAAGTCGGTTAAAAATGTTATTATAAGTCAGTCAATGATAAACTTTATTCTGAAATAATTGGTATTTATTTCACTAGCTGAACCCTCGCGACTTCAGCCGTGTGATAATCTAGCCTCTTAGGGAACGTACCCATACTATGTGACCTATTTTTTACAATTCTTTAATGCCCTCCCCCGCTCGGTGACCACCCGTGGTATATGCTAAGGCTCCCCCTTCCTCCTCGAGTTTTCACGTAGTAATTCAGAAATATGGTTTTAAATATTCTTTTCGAAACAGAAAGTTAAAAGAATTTTTTGGCTCGCGTTTGTCTATATTAATACGGCGTTTGCCGCGTGACGCCCAGAATGCATGCTAAAAGTTTAAAAAGCACCCATATTTGAATATAGCTCGAAAAAGCGTGAGATTTTTCTATAGGATATTGACTACGTGACGAATACCTAAGACCACCCCTCTATTCCTGTGACCAAGAGACCCCCTCCCTCCCCTAAACAGGTCACGTAGTATGGGTACGTTCCCTTAAGGCGAGGACTGATCTCTAAAGTAGTATTTTGAACGCCCACTGCGACGTGACGAGATTAAATAATGAGATTCAAAAAGTAGTGTTGGTAGAAGAATATACGAGTGTGATATTAGTAATAGTTGTAACCGAACGGAATTTTGAAAAAAGTCTGGTTTTGCAAATAATAATCGCACAAATGACCACCATAAAAAAGCTATGTCATTCAAATGCTCTTAATTTTGAACGGAAGACACAATTTTTTACGAATTAAATAGCTATAATATATTTTAAAGTTCTAACCGCATATTTTTTATCTATAATTTGTATATTTCGATTAATTCAAAAAAACCCACAAAATTAATACAGTCTGAAGTGCAAACCAGTTTTATCTTCAAATAATGACACGCGATTTTCAACTTTAAGCATAGCCGTTTGAATAAAAAAAATAAGATTTTTGGATGTTTGTATTTTAGGATCATACCCTGCCTTATTAGTGAAGAAACTTTCCGAATCGTATCTGCCGATTCCGAAAATTTATTTCCGGTTATTGTAGAACGAACAGTACCTACATTGCGCCGCGTGTTTTAATGTATATTTCAAGAGCTTAAATATTAAAAACATAAGCGCAATGAGCTGTAAAATCGTAATCGACAAACCGTAGCAAACAAAATTTACCTCATAGGCTATTAGCATACTAGATAATATCTATTTTTTTTTTGTTTCATTCACAGACATCAGACTCGGCAAGGATATCAAGTTTGTTCCCACTTCCTAGGCAGATATATCCACATGAGCTCAAGAACTTAAGCCTCGATAAACCTGTGGTGTACCATCCTCAGCCCTTTTCATACCCTGGCTACCCTGTCATTCTTTTTTTGTAAAAAATCATGTACTCAAGCAGATTTTACGTCTTTTAAAAACTGAAATAAAAGTCGTTTAATTCAGCTCAGACTTTATTCTGATTTGCAAACTCACCTAAATAAATTATATAGCTAATAGGAACATAGAACAGCCATAGATCGTTGCAAAAAGTATCAAAACCTCTTGCATCATGTCTTCTGTGCGGGATTAGTTGAGTGTGGTTTTCGGTCGGAGAAACGAAGCATCAAGCACCTTTCTAGCTTGTTCGAGTATGAGCAGCCGTTGTCTTCCACCTCTGTATAAAAAAAACATGTCAGAGGTAATAATTATTATCATCATCATCAGCCTGTCTACAGCCTATGACTATGAGGATAGGCCTTCCCCCTAGAAAGCCACGACGAACGGTCTTGAGCCGCCTCCATCAACTGATTTTCTGCGACTGTTGGGGAATAAAGGTTGTACGCGAACGAAGTTTGCTTCTATTTTGGTTATTATTTTCTTCCATTAAATTTTGTACACAGTACACAAATAACCCCTGCTGCGTCAGTTTTTAATATTTTTTATTTTATTTATGATTATTGTCAACCATTAGTAGGTATAATTTTATAATATTGTTTTGTCTGGAATTCATTTACTTCTCTTACCTGATTGTAACTCTTGAAAGCATGCACCGATTTGATCCCTCAGTGCCGCGCGAGACTGCTGCGACGTCACTGACGATTGTACTTTAGCCCACAGCTCTGCCTCTCGAGGAATCCCCCTTGAATCCACCTGAGTGAATAATGATAATTAATTCTTCCATCATTGAACAACATATCCTAGTATGTCGTCGTAGAGACTTGTTTCACTTGTTTGTATTCGTAGAAACAATATTATTCACTTACCACTTGCAAATTGGCGAATACACATTGACTCAGGCACTGAAAGTAAATAAATTGTTAAGGCGATATGTTAAAATTATTTAGTCGCTGCGTACATGATCTTTCAGTAACGGTAAAGGTACAAACTTGATGTTAATATAGTGATTACTTGAGGATGTAATCTAAATAAATCAAAAAACAGAAACACGATTGGTAAAAATTCTCTGTAGGTATAGTTTTATTTTTTGAAATCGGTTAGCAATAGCGCTATCACTTTCTTGCAGTTCTGCTAGACTTCGCCCACTCGAGGGCTATTTTAACATATCCTAATGAAAACCGACCAATGCAAAGCATCGATGGTTTGCATCCACCGTAAGGTATTCTTCATCATCAGCAATTTTTAGACGTCCACTGCTGAACGATTCCTCGACCATACAATGCAATGGAGGTTTGATCGCATTATTGGTGTTAAGTACTCACTTGGATGCTGCAGCCTATCCCCTACTAGTGTAATGACCATAGGCGTATATAGAGGGGGGGCCGGGTGGGCCGTGCCCACCCCAGAATGATCTGGTGCCCACCCCAGGATATTAGGTTACCGGGTTAGGTACTTCACGCCAGAAAAAGTTTTAAGTATTTTTGCAGAGAAGAAACGCAAATTAAAGTTAGTTTAATTAAGTAATTAATATTATAATAGTCGATCAATCAATCGAAATAAATAAACATTCAATTCACGAAAAAGTTTAATAAATTATTAACTTCCTGTTTAAACGTCCGCCATGGGTCTTAACAATTAAGTAAATCAAAAATATTGATTTGCCAATAAGAATAGAAACGGCAAGATCACTGACATAGCTCTCAGAATTAGCAAAGTGGCCAGGGAAAGTCAGTGAAATCGAGGGGCCATCTAGAAAGTCAGGGAAAATTGGGATTTTACTCTGCTGAAGTCCCAAAATTTCCCATTAAAATTTCTGTTTACGTTTCAAAAAAATTCACTCCGCTCGCGACTGCCTCTAATTGCTGCCAATCACTGCCTGTAAATTTGGCTGTTTCTTCTTCTTCTGAAATACAAATTTTCGCGGCTCGCTGCGCTCGCCGCTGCATCACTTATACCTCCTGCTTTTTCGCCTGATCTTGCCACTATAACCACAAAAACTTTGGCTGTTCATACATCTTAAATACTAAATTTTCGCGGCGCCTCCTAAAGTCTTTTACTTTATCGGCTGGTCCTGGTACTAAAATCGCAAAAAATTTGCTGCCACACTTCTTAAATACGAAATTTTCGCGGCTCGCTCCGCTCGCCGGTTTGAAACTTTTCCTACCCAGGGGTGATTTAAGAGACTCCCCCAAAATCTTTGGCTGCGACCACGTCTGTAGAGTGACTTATAGGTACTACATAAGTTACATTGGCCGTTGACTCGGCTTCATTGGCACAACTCAGGGGCCAGGCCCCCCCTGGAAAAAAGCTCTAGATACGCCAATGGTAATGACTTAGTGGGCGGCTACAACATCCAAGAGAGGAGACGGAGACGTCTATTCTTAGGACACACCACGGCACAGTATGGTGTTATTACCTGGTCATTATCTGCCTTGTTTAACAGCGGCTCACTCCGCCTCGTCCTGTTCAAGTTATTTACATTGCCATCTACATTCGGGTAGCTACCATCAGCTGTTGTCCTGGGCATGGGATTCATCAGCTTTTCTCCAACATTCCCAGAACCATACCCCTCATAATCGTAATCCGTTGAGTTGATGACAAACATTTGATCACGCACATCGGTCACATTTCGGCGTTCATGGCTGTATTGGTTTGACCCTTGTTTATTTCCATCGTCGATTCGTGTAGATTCATCAGCGGATCGCTTATGTCTCTGGGTTTCTCTGCTCGGGTTCTCGCCTACTGAACAGGCTTTCAAAGCGGAAGCTACTTCATCTTCAAGCAGACGGATGTTACCCTCTCCTGAGCAATAGACCAAAGTCGGGAGTAGCGTAAGAAGTATTACAGTTACGCCTCCCACCATTGCCACGTTACTAAAGTCTGATACTAAAATGTTCGGTTTAAATTGGATTTCCACAGGAAGTGGGATAGTTTTCTATGACAGGTGAGTGTCAACTGCAATGAATTTCAGCCGGTTATCCGGCGCTTACAACAATGGGGCTGCATAATAGCGTGTGAAGAGAACTTCCCACGTCGGTCACCTGCTTTTGCATTTTATAAAAGTGAAGACTGTGTTGATCTATATGTATATGCCCTTCCGTGGACGTCGTAAAAGCTGACTAAGGGATTACACCAGGGGATGGGCAGCAGCATCCACCTGAGTAGGTAGGTATTCATCACCAATACTGCGATCACCAATCCGCCTGCCAAGCGTGGTGATTATGGCAAATCCTCCCCATTGCATTCTATGGTGGATACCTCGTCCATCAGCCTTCCAAAGCGACAGAAAAGTTTATGACTGAGATGAGATTTACGAGAATTGGAGAGCACCCGTTCCGGAGTTATGGGACCACTGACAAACACTAGCCTTATACTTATTTATAAGTTAACACATCTCTTTTTAGTTAGGGGTTAAAAATAGCCACGGAAACAATAAAATATGTTTCTGAATGATTCTTTGTCATTGTAATTGATAAATGTAAATTTGATGCTCGCTGATATTTCCGACAGCTAAATTACGCTTAATCATAACATGTGGACAGTAACATTACTTACATACTATGTAGGTACTACGTACTACTAAGTTATTTGCAATTATGAATGTAAATAAATAACCATAGGAGCGTATAGGTGTGGCTAATGCATGTCTATAATTTATAATAAATAGGTAGTGCTCTTAGGATAGAAACTCAAGGAAAGATATCTACTTGGAATGCTAGTGGTTCGCCCCGAAATGAGACAACCTCCATGGCGCAGTGGGCGAGTAGCCCGCACGCAAGAGGTGCGGGTTTGATTCCCGCTGCGGGACAAATATTTGTACAATTTGCAGATATTTTTTCAGGGGTATTTTTCTGGGTATTTGCTACACAAGCTCTACTTAGCTTGGGGCTAGATAATGTTCTGTGAAATGTCCAGCATTTATTATTGTTATTATTATTCTAATAGTATTATATTACTGTAGTAATAACTAGAAGTCCGATGGTCTTCGAGATTGAATAAACGGTATTTTATAATAGGTACAAAATTTGTTTTTTGTAGATAAACATATTTTTCAAAAGAAGCTTTTATTAAACTAAATTATTGATCAAAATCGTAGCTGATCAAAATGAACCGAGGAGCTTTGAGCAACACGGACTTCCTGCCGCGGCCCGGAAGGGAGTAGCCTTAGTGATATATTACCATTCAAATAGTTCTGTCATTTTTTGCGGGGGGAAATGTGCACACAAGCGCAATTCCGCATATACATATTACACATCCAAATACAACACTGTAATGACGAGACTCACACTAACAAACCTTGCACAGAATAACATAGTTATGCCAAAAAACGCATAACGTGTAAACGCATTATGCCTACTTTGGCTTGTAGTTTGACAGAGGGGAACGCTGCGAATGGCTACTCCCTTCCATGTTGCTCGAAGCCGAGGAGTGCCATTGTCTACCTTCCGTCTCACATCATCAGATCAGCTCGCCGTCACCCATGGAAGTTCTTCCGTGCCGGCACCATAATATTGTATTGTCATCTGAACTTGACAGGTATGATAAATTTCAAATCGTTTGGGTGGAACTGGTTCAAAATTCAGTTTCAATATTTGTCCCACACTAACTTTTAGGTACAGGTAAGTTAAATAAAAGCTCATATTTCCATATCATAGTTTGACGACCTCTGTGGCGCGGCGGGCGAAGGTTGGCCTGCGACGCAGGAGGTTGCGGGTTCGATTCCCGCCTCAGAACAAATATTTGTACGATCTGCGCAGATATTTGTTCAGGGTGTTCTGGGTATTTTCTATGTATAATAAAAATATATATCTATGTAATTTATTGTATTAAGTATATCAGTTATCTAGTACCCATAACACAAGCTCTGCTTATAGCTTGGGGCTAGATAATGTTGTGTGAAATGTCTCTTAGCATTTATTTATTTATTTATAATCAAACGCAGTTCTATCAGAAAATAATTTATTACTTAGGTACAATCTAAATCTATTATCGATGGGGTAGGCATGTAGAATTGGAATATTTACATGATTGAAGTGATTGATAGATAGTAGATGTTTTGTGATAGTTATGAATTTACTTTTTTTTTTTAAAGTTATGTTTGTACATGAATTAGCAAGTTGAAGTGGCAATAGGCAGATATATAGGTCACAGAACTGACAACAGTTGCGGAATAAAGGTTCTCGAGTGGCGACCACAAACCGGACGACACAGTATAGGAATGCCCTTATCATACCCTGACATTATAAAGGTAGCAGGAATTCGGTGGTTGGAGGCTGCTCAAGACCGTTCGTCTTGGCATTCTAGAGGGGAGGCCTAGGTCCAGCAGTGGACTTCTATAGGCTGATAATGATGATGACATGAAGCGATTAAAATTATTAATTGATTATTCTATGATTAAATGACCTTACCTAAACTACATCATTCACGATAAATAATATTTATAAGTATAGCTTTGCTTAGCATAATTAGAGGCTATGCTATGGCAACGGTTTATGTTCTGAGTATGTTGTGATGAGTCATGCTAGAACATACCTACCTATACGAACATAATGTAAGTAAGTACTTACCTACTCTCACTAGGTACGTAGGTACATTTAAATATAATTAATCGAGGAGGTATCTGTAAAAAGGTCCGTATTTATTTACGTTTTTCCTTTATCAAGCTTCTATTTAAAAGGCTCTATATTTTATCCTTTTCCATAATGCCCCCATTTCCCATTTCCCCAGCCACTCCAACTAGCTGCACTATCACCCCCGTATATCCTCACACTGGGTGCTATACCATACGTTCCGTAGCTGCTTCCGGCTAAAGCTGATCTTCCATAGTTTCCGTAAATACTGGCTGTACTAGCGACTGCTGTTTTACTCAGCAGACGAGACCCTAGTCCTGCTATACTTGTGTAAGAGTTTCCGATGATTCCAGTGGGTGAAAGTGCTGGTTTTCCATAGGAGCCGGATAAGCTGAATGTCAAAGGTATGTTGATGCCTAGAGCCGGCTGTGGGGGGTTGTACCTTGGCCAGAACATTCTCCCGGTTTCGACTGCTTTTTGTTTTTCTGTGGTTGTTGCTACTGTAAAAGATAAAACACTACGTAAACAGAATGTTCAGGTTGATAAAACAGCTGAAAAAAGCTGGTTTTTATTTTTTTAGATAAAACCTCAGAAGAAATTTACCACTTCCAAAAAACTTTTCAAGAAAAAGGACTGAAGGCCCTGAGGGTTCCGATACGTAAATTATTTCTGTATCGTCAGTCCTTTTCAGGTTTCAGCCCCTTTTTCCTACAAACTTCACCATCCCATTTTAAAAAAAAGTTTAATTTTAGACATTTTCCTTTATGTTTACAAAGTCTCGTAGCATTCCGAATTTCAGAATTGTGACGTCACTGGAAGTAACCTAGTGGTTATTTATTTTCGCGATTTCTATATAAAAATTAGACATTCATTACCATATATTTTCAATGCATTAAGTTAGAAGCTTGATTTTTTACGGCACTATAAGCTCGCAGACGTTTATTATTTGGTATAAATTTAAAATTACGGTACTTAGCCGTTTCTGAGAAAAAGGGTCTTCAGATGGATAGACGGACAACAAAGTGATCGTATAAGGGATCCGTTTTTTCCTGTTACGGAACCCTAAAAATTCTAACAGCAGGTGTGAAAAAGAGTTCATAGAGATGAGGCATTTGAAATGGATGGCAACGAGTGAATGTAAGGTCGCCAGCTGATTCTACATAGAAAACTAACTTACTTTCCTCTAAAACCTCTCTCGCAACTCGCTCGGTTCTGGATTCCAACGGCTGTAGCCATAACACCTCTGGTGGTATACTATCACTCGTCAGCACCAACGGAGGGCTTGGGGCCAAATATAGTGCTGGATCCAATACTGCACCCTCTGCTACCCAAGCAGCGAATATGGTGAAAGTTAGTGCTATAATCTGGAACAATATACCTACCTCATTATTTTCCACATTTCATTTTATAAACTTATCAATATATATATGTCAATTTAAATATTAATATTTATAATATATTTATCAATATCTTTTTATCATTTATGTTGCAAATATTATCTCCTTAATCGATTTTCCTTGTTTAGTGCGAATCTTGTTAAATGGGTATTATTGTAGTTCCTAATTAATTTGCCTGAGGCTAAGTATAATTATACCTAGCTTGAACAGATTTTATCTGTGAGTAGGTACATAGCCTATAAAAGGGATGATCCTACACAAAATATGAGCATAATGTGCTCATATTTTGTGTAATATGTTGTGACTTTATAATAAGTATAAGTACACTTAATGAAAAACTTAGTATAAATATAAAAGTTTAAAAACTAAAACCTACGCAAAAAATCAAACAAGTATTTATTAAAATGTTGTAGAGGCAGGCCAAATCCACGATTCTGTATTAAAGGCCTTTAACTTAGTTATAAGAGATGTAGTAGGAGGCCAAATCCACTTCTCCAGGATTTTGGTTTAGAAAAGCCTCCGCATTTACTATAAATATAATCGTGGATTTGGCCTTTCTCTACAATATCTTGACACTTTTTTTCAGCTTTTGCGTACCTACTTGATGGTTGGATATCAGTTTTTAACCGACTTCACAAAAAGGAGGAGGTTTTCAAATTGGTTGTATTTTTTTATTTTTTTTATGTGTGTTACCTCATATCTCCGGCATTTATGAACCGATTTGGAAAATTATTTTTTTATTTGAATGATTTGAATAGACCAGATTGGTCCCATTTTTTTCAGAATCCAGTTTTGATGATGGAATCCATGAGGAATTGAGGGAACTCCTCAAATATTGTAGGCATACATATGGCGATTTTGATATTTTCAGCAACAAACCAAGCATTTGCATTCAGAAAGTATCATAATCCTTTCACCACTATGGTTTTTTCATCATTTTTTATATCCAAATATTTAGTCGAATACAATGGCGGAAGTCGGTTTTTTAAATGAAAAGTTAACCTTTATTAACCTTTATATTTCAGAATGCGGGCACTTGAGTGCCGAATACCTATATAGGCAGGCAGTGAATATAAAAAAACATACGTTCACTACATTATTATTATTGGCACAATATATGGTTATAACAGTCAAACACAAATCACAAAAATATATAGGTAAGTAGTTCTAAAAAACCGAAGAAAAACCCCACTCACCAGCATTTTTGAAACACTTCACTGGACAGTATTGTCTCAATAGTGGAAATGCACAGAATGATCGTATTAGAATGAGGAGAAAGCCCTTCTCCCACTATCATGGTAGCTTCAGTTCATGGTCACGGTCAAGGCCGTAGGTATACGTGAAAGTGAATGACCATAATATTAAAGTAATATTACGTAATACATGAAACAGCGGTTTAGAAAGTAGAACTAAACGTTCAAGTCGAAAGAAATGAGAACGGTAGACATTTCTGGTCCTTCATTTTGATCTGACTTTGGTAGGTACCAACCTACAAAATGGCCTTTTTATTATAGAATAAGACGCCAATCATGGCATTTTGGTGCTTAGCAAACTATGCCAAATCAACTATAGCGTGTATTGTTTACCTCTGATGCCGAAGTCTTGAGTTTTAACAAGCAATTGTCACGGGCGTATATATGGTGTGGTGTAACTCGGATTTTTATATGGGAAATGAGGTTCACATTCACAGAGTGTACGCTAGGGGCTCATCGGTGTCACCATACAATAACCGTGTTGCTCTACACCATAATACGTCTGTGTCAATTGTTTGCAAAAAACTTAGACGCAGCCTCCTGAGTAAGCAATTGACACGCACGTATGGTGTTGTGTAACACGGATTTTGGTGCAGAGCACTACAAGATGTAGGTGGTAGGAGCTGTATTGCCTGCTGATTGAAAGGTCTCGTGTTCAAATTCAATGGTTATGCATCATTGAAACCAGTGCAAGCTGTATACATTCATCATCATCAGCCTAAAGAAGTCCACTGCTGGACATATACGCCTCACCCCTAGACAGAATGCCACAACGAAATTACTTACCATGATTGGCATGGGCATTGGTGTTAAGTAATCAGATGGATGCTGCTGCCATCAAAGTCAAAGTTATCCCCTAGCTTTTACGATATTCACGGGAGGAGAGTGAAGGGTCTAATCTGAGGGGGCTGGAGTCACCGGACACCCCAGTAGCATTTAGACATACACTGCTGGAAGAGGCTTCTCCTATAAAATACAATGGGGGAATTGCAATAAACACCGCGCTTGGCAGGTGGATTGGTGATCGCAGTATCGTTGTAGAGTGCTTAGGTGGATGCTGCAGCCCATCCTCTGGTACTTCTCCCTTAGATTAAATAATAGTAACCACGTCTACGTACACAGTGACAGACTTGACAGCTTGCTGAAATGAGATAACAGTAGATTGTGAACGGAATGTTTAATAATTACGAGAGTCGGGGTTTAGAATTAGTTTTTTTACGCTATACGTTCCTGACCAAATATTATGTAGCAAATTTCAACTTCTTTCATCCAGTAGATTAGTAGAAGATAGAGCTGAGACAGATAGACACGCGAGTGATCCTATAGCGGTTTCGTTTTGTAGCTTTTGAGGTACGGAACCTTAAAATGGTAGAGCGTGGTCTTCCGCGATATGTAGTAGAGCCCCAGGCAAAAAAAAGCTACCTATAGTAGTATGGTCACTGCAATGTTGTAGCTATTAGGTTATATTGGTTTATATTTCTTAGGTTCCTTAGTACCTAAGAAATATTGTGCAATAAAATATGTCTTTCGTATGATAAACTCTGAAGTCAAGTGTACATTTTTTACCGAACTCATTGACGTGGGCCGATACCTTTAAATGACGAATTATGTTAAATAATGACACCAATGCACCCATGACAAGTGTTTATCTTTATCAAAATAATATCAGTGGGTTTTCCTTACTAATCACCAAATTGTTAAACAAATGAACAATGTCACGGAGGTATAATATTGTGGTCAATTACCTACTAATAATTTCATGTTTCGGCAGTTAACTAAATAAGCAGAGAGTTTGTGTATACCGTGAATACTACGGCTACCTACTTATTGGGTAATCGCAAGAGCGTTATTTCGGATAGAATTAAACGGGTTATTCCCGAAATCCCCTTTGGACATTCCCTTTTAAGAGGAAAAGCTTCCCAAAAGAAGGGCAGCATTGAAACTAATAGCAACAGAGTTACGCAATCAGCAAGCAGAATACATAAAACCACTGAGGTGTCTGTCCTTCTGTCTGTCACATATCACAACACTGACAAACTTGAAATTCGCCACGAAGATGGTGGATGGTGATCCAATAACAGGAAAATTATAGCCAACGAAGAACGAAGACAGGCTTTATTCCAGAGGAGCATACTCTACTTTTCACACCTACTGCGAGGCAATAAAAGGTCAGGGCTCCATTAAATAAGTATCGTCTGTTTTGATAAACTCTGGGGTAGAATCATTATCGCTTGACATTTTTTGTTAACACTAATATTATATTACAAATATATTGCAATAAAGTTCACTGAAAATCACAGCACCAAACATCTCTTTTGTTTCACATTCTTTAAAATCGCGCCTATTTCTTTTTTTTTTCGAGTTTTGCTATAGTGGCCAGTTCGATTTTCAAACAAACCTCTTTACAATGCCATATGGGCATTTTTTTACTCAGAGTTTTCCATGTGTTTCCAACACGAATTTGACGTTCTAAATTCAAATCACTTTAATCCCTAGGGAGTTTCATACAACTTTATATCCCTAGAGAGACAATGCTGTACTTTACGTTGAGGTTGCATGATTTGTAATTGTACATTGTCGAGCAGGTGGTGTGAAAAGCTTATTGTGTACTTAGGGTCGGTTGCATAGTAAGGTTAAAGTTACCGAACCGTTAAAGTTTAGTTTAACCGCCGGTAGATAGCATATTGGGTTGCACATGTCAGGGTTAGTTAACTTTTGACTAACATTTTACCCTTAACTTTAACCGACCGAATGAGGTCGGTGAACGTCTAGTTAACCTTCAAATATTGCACATAAATAAATAAATAAACAACTTATATATAAATAACTTAATAATAAGAATTTTTAAAATAAAACAAAAGATATACTTCCAGATTGGTCCCATTTTTTTCAGAATCCAGTTCTGATGATGGAATCCATGAGGAATTGAGGGAACTCCTCAAATATTGTAGGCACACATATGGCGATTTTGACATTTTCAGCAACAAACCAAGCATTTGCATTCAAAAAGTATCATAATCCTTTCACCACTATGGTTCTTTCATAATTTTTTTTTCATCCAACTATTTTAGTCGAATACACTGGCGGAAGTCGGTTTTTTAAATGAAAAGTTATCTATACAAAAAACCATGATACACGTGACACTACACCAAGCATGTCAAACATGCGGCCCTTTACAACGTTGACTGCGGCCCGATTCAAATTTTAAGAATATGAACCCCTAACTGAAAGTCACTCTGTGACTAACGTTTGACAAGTAAAAATAGGACCATCAATTGGTCAAAATTATCATAAAGAAGTGTCAATTGATAGTAATTTTACTTTTCAAACGTTAGTCACCGAGTGATTTTCAGTTAGGGAATAGGGGGGGCAGTACTACCAGGTCAATCTTTGCAATGAGTTTGTTTTCCTTAGGGTTGGGGTTTGCGGCCCTCTGATTCTACGGTCTTTAGGCATTTGGCCCACCAATGACTTTGAGTTTGACATGCATGCACTACACCATACGTCCGAGTCAATTGCTTGAGTAGTGAGTATAGTCTCAGTATATCTCCAAGTACTTGCTAATAATAATTGTTTGTGTTAAGTATTAAAACTTTCTTTAAGAAACTTTTCCAAATAGGACTAAAATTGCGTATTACAAGCCTAATATGGATGGAGTGCTGATTTTCTGAACACTACTTAAATTATAGGTACACTCGAGCAATTTGTGTTTAGCATAAAATATGAGTGCTTCTTAACTCAACCCAATGAAGGTCAACCCATTTAGGTATTATATCTATGTAGGTATGAGGTAAGTAATAAAATAACCAGATTCCGTCCGATTCGTAGTGTTTTGGCAAATCTAGCAAAACGTAGGTATAATTCAGGTAATTTATGGTAATGAGATGATAAGAAGAATAGGTTCCTAACCCACGCACGTTTGACTGCGCAGGCTAGAGTCAACCATGACTAACAAAAAGTGGTTTTATTTTATTATTTTGTATGAAACACGTAAATCCCTGCCTCTAAATTGCTCAAATGAAAAAATGCGCATTAAACCCTCACTATACAAATTCCGGTCTTTTAAACGCTCAAAAGAAACCCTGCTCTGATACGGGTCTCCTAATGTTCTTTCTATAAACGCAGTCGGTTCGTTATATTGATATATTCGAGCACTTTAGGCATTAAGAGCTACCTGCTCCTCCCCGGGAAGCAAGCACGAGACGCGCATTTAAAATTAACTCGGGGTAGTACCTAGTCAACCTATCTCAGAATCTTCATCATAATGAAGAATCTACTTGGTATGCAAAACGTGTCATTTTGCTTATACATGGGTATACTTACCTAAACTTACTAGGTATTCTCTTGAATGAAACAAACAAGTAATAAACAAATAACCGGCTAAGTGCGAGTCAGACTCGCGCACGAAGGGTTCCGTACCAGTATCTATAGTAATATAACTCAATATTCTGTGAACATTTCAAGCGTCTACCTGTTGCCGTTACCAATATCGAGCAAAAACGAGCAAAAAAATCACGTTTGTTGTATGGGAGCCGCTTTAAATAATTATTTTATTCTGTTTTTTAGTATTTGTTGTTATAGCGGTAACAAAAATACATCATCTGTGAAAATTTTAACTATCTAACTATCACGGTTCATGAGATACAGCCTGGCGACAGACAGATCTACAAAAACGGCAAAAAAAACAAGTTTTTTTGTATGGGAGCCCTTACAAAAAAACTTTATTTTTTAATAAGTAATAATTTTTTAAGGGGGGGGGGGGATGTTTTTATATTTTATTATTTTTTTGATTAAGTATTTGTTGTTATAGCGACAACAGAAATATATCATCTGTGAAAATTTCAACTGTCTAACTATCACGGTTCATGAGATACAGCCTGGTGACAGACGGACGGACGGACGGACGGACAGCGAAGCCTTAGTAATAGGGTCCGTTTTACCCTTATCGGTACGGAACCCTAAAAAGTACCTATATACCTACATCTACGCGTGCGGCCCGCTCTATCTTCACGTGCATATTTACTGTAAACACCCAACCCGAGAACACGTATAAACACGGTATCTTGGTTTCTTACTAGTTTCAATGGAGGCCAGTATGCAGGCCCGCCGAACGTGGGTGTTTACAATATGCACGCCTCCTTATCATAACACCCAACAGTCATATTCGTAGTCTTGATCCCACACTAGGATTCCCTGTGTCGTGGGCACCAGGAACTACGAGTACCATGGTACCATAACAACCAGACCCGGAACAAATATTTGCAGATCATACAAACATTTTTCCAGCAGCGCGAATCGAACCCGCAACCTCTCGCATCTCAGCTGGCTCACCCGCCGCGCCACAGAGGTCACTAACTACTAACAAGTAAATAGTAAGATACCGTGTTTTTTAAAAGTAGATAGGTACGTATAATACTTCTGATAATGAGAACATGTCGGTTCGCGTGTTCGCAGTGTATCCCTAGCGTAACCATTGGATATACCTACCTACCTCTTGTTTCTTCCGACCTTTTCAAAGTCAAGGTATTCAACATAATTATTATTGTAAAGTTCATTTTTGTATAAAAAAATGTGTCTCGACGATTGTAAATCATCAGCGCATTGTGATTATCCTACCCAGATATTTTGTTTTTCGCGAGCTATAAAGTTCAATCACCTTTGAATGATTGCATTCAAAGATTTACGGTTTAGGTAGTTATAGCTTATAGGTATCACTTTTTTTAAGCGAATTACTTTTCGGCAAAGATATGTGTTTTTGCTTGGATTTTTTTTGTAAGTAGGTATAGGTTTTTTTTTTCCTTTCCTTAGTGTACGTTTTCATGTACCTTAATAGCATTACAATCTAGCCATAAGGCAGGCTAATAAGTAATTAAACATTGACCTAGATTAATAAAATATATTATAGCTAAGAATGTGTCCATTGGCACTTTTCTTAATGTCTCTATTTAAGGGGAGGACACTTTGTTCTTGTGTTCTTATTATCTAGCACTAATTTGCACTACATTACACTATTATTTACACTACACTAACTCATAAGGTTTAGTTCTTTTGAGTCTTCTCACTATGTCCGTGTTGTCGAGAAGCTGGATTGCCTCGACATTCACCTGATGATGAAGTCTACGTTCGTAAGCTCCTGCATATTTTTTGATGACTTTGTCGACGAACTCAATGTTAAGGTCCCGGTGGAGATCGTCATTTCTTACATACCAGGCTGCATTTGCTATTCCCTTGAGTACTTTATTTTGAAATTGTTGTTTTATTTCTAAGTTACTCTTTTTGGTACAGCCCCACAGCTGTATACCATAGGTCCATACTGGCATCAGGACTTGTTTGTATAATAATATTTTGTTGTGTACCGCTAGAGTAGAATGTCTTCCAAGCAGCCAGTACATCTTCTTGTATCGTAGTTCTAACTGATCTTTTTTCTTCTTGACATGAGCTTTCCAGCGTAGCTTTGCATCAAGCGTCATTCCCTGATACTTTGCCGTATTTTCATATGGTATGAGCTTATTGTTGATAAATACCGGATACCAGTACTGCTCCTTTTTGTTGGTGAAGTTGATGTGGATTGATTTTGATTCGTTTAGTTTGATCCGCCATTTTTTCGTCCAGCAATGGATTTTTTTTAACCGCCAACTTGAACTTTTTCTGCTGCTGTATAGGTAATCATTTATTTTGCACCATACAAATTTTCGCATTTTTGATTTATTTATTTTTTATTGTGCGTATACATATATGTACTTACCTACTTCCCTGTCATGTATACCTAGCATACCTTATTGTTTTTTTGAAAATATTTTTTTATTTAAAGTTTTTCTGACCTAGTAGGTATACCTAATCGGAACCGTGAGTTGATCTAAATGAGCCCAAACACTATTATTTTTACCCGTCTGCCTAGAAGGAGGGTTATGTTTTTCGGGTGTGTGTATGATGTCAGGTCTTTCGACTGTTCCTGTAGCCGGTTTGATTAATTTTGATAAATGATGTGTCTTCGATCCATCTCAACTTCGAGTGTCGGTACTAATATCATTATTCAAGAAAACAAGATCTGCTACTCTGACAGTACCTAATACCAGCTAAGTACCATAAGAAACTATCCAGCTGTCATTTTATTGCAACATTTACGGAATTACGGAAATATTATATTATTAAGTGCCTATTCATATAAAAAAAACTGTCTAATCAAATGAAACAAAATAATAAATGACTCTTCCCGCCTTTTTCTAAAAGAGACGTCGTCTACTTTTAAAACTGCCACCGCTATACTAAAACAAGACTTGACTGAGACTTAGTCAATTAAAAAAAAATGTAACGTTGCAAATACTTGAAACTGGCAAATGCACAACCCGTGAAACGCCAAAGAAAAAAAAACTATCAAGTCAAAGATTTAACGTAATTTTTAAGTAAAAACCTCATGGTTTGTGTTATCTTCCTTTGGTATAAGTACTTACTCTTATTGGATTCAGACAGGTAATCTATAGGGGTATCTATTGCCAGACCGTACAGACGGTGGGCCGATGACATAATCTAAATGGCCGGGAAAGACTGGATGAACGTAGGAAGGGACAGAATTAAGTGGAAGAATCTAGAGGAGGCCTTTACCCAAGAAGGGGTCCGTATCTCCAAACCTGAAGCAAACTAACCATACTATATGTTGTATACCTACCTAAGTCAAAACTACTAAAATTACTATCAACTTTAAATTGTGTAATTATTGAAGAGAGAGATATGGAATAATAAACAGGCTTTATTATTAGGTATTACTATTTACTGGTAGCATAGACAATATAAAATAGACGAACAAATATATAGTAACAATTCCGCTCCTCTCCAACAAAAACTCTGAAAGAATTCGACACGTGTTTCGCCTCTCAACGAAGCATCCTCAGGAAACAGTAGGCTCACTGCGTGCTAGAACGAAAAAGACACACTACTGCAAAAACTCCGCAGCCATGTTGCCTCTTCGAACGCCGAACAGAAAGTTTTTGTTGGAGAGGAGCGGAATTGTTACTATATATTTGTTCGTCTATTTTATATTGTAGAATGGATTTCCGCAAAGTCACGCTTGAATCAATTAATTGGTAGCATAGAAACTGACTGTCTCAATTATTCTGTTACTTACTACCCCTACCCTGTACTCATAACCTCATAGCTGGATAAGTCGAGGCTTACTGAGCCCATAATATTTAAATATAATATAATGTCGCACACGGCAGTATTATTTCGATAGACTGAATTCCCATTGCGACGACGTAGGCTGATGTTTACCCAATTGACCATCGTGGTCTTGGAAGAGCGTACGTGGCCTACCTGAGCTACCTGGCGGAGTATAATATTATTAGGATAAAATATATCCATGGGATATATGAAGTTCTACGCGGGTATTAGCTGCTGCACGCAACTTAGCAGTATACTAGCAGTTGCTTATAAGTTGTTTATAAATAAAGACAAAAACTTAATAGCAATAAATTTATTAAAAATTAAATAATTACCTTATTAAATGTTTTTCACTACAGATGCGTTCTGTACGCATCGAAGTAATTGTAAAGTAAGTGTAATTGACATCGAAGACTTATTTTCCGTAGTATCTACCGTGTCCGTGTCCACCGTGTCCGTGTCCACCGTGTCCGTGTCCACCGTATCCGTATCCGTATCCACCGTATCCACCGTATCCGTAACCACCGTGTCCGTAGTGTCCACCACCGTGCCGGTTCTCTTCTGCCACAAAGATTTCGGCGGCATCGGCAGGCTGGGCAGCTACAGCGGGCGCGGACTTTTCAATCCCAGGGATCGCTGAGGCATACGCCATGGTGGCGCACGCGATCAGAACGGCGATAGTTAGCTGAAACAAAAGAAAATCAATATTGAAATCAATATTAAATAGCCCCTCTAAAAATGAAAAAGCCATTATTCTTGAGAAAAACTGCTTTTTCATTTTCTGTTTCAGTATTGGGAAAGGCCTCTAGCATGTTCCACTGTGTATATTTGTTTTTGTGCAATATAGAATATTCTATTCCATTCTAAGCGATAAAACACCCATTGTACATTTTATTATTATGAATAATGATTTTGTTAAAATAATTTAATAATCAAATAATTTACGTATATTTATCAAAGACATTTAAGACACTATAGATTTAACGAAAATTTTTGCTTTCGCACGGTCTGATACCTTGGTTTTGTGTATTAAATAATGATAAGATTTTGTTGATGAATTCACTGACCCAATTTATAACTTACAAGTTACCAAATGTTCAAAAAATTAAAACATATTAGAAGTTAGTCCAAAATAATATTTCAATTTTAAAAAGGTTAAAAAAAGGTATATTATGTTTATTTTTTTTATCAAGTGGAATAATTCAAATTATTATTGTTTACTGAATTTATGATTTCTGTCGATAAAAAGCTTAAGAATACGATTTAATTTTGTTTTTGTAAACTAAGTATAAGAACTCATATCAAAAACTTAAATATTATAGAGCTCATTAAAGGCATTTTGTGAACCTATAGCGTCGTAGTATAGAAATACTTACATATTATATCTAGGAAATACAATATACAAAACAAATATCATGGCATTTGCTTGAAAGCTTTATATATTTAGCGTTTTTATATAAATAAATTCACAAACTAAATGGTTACATTATAGGGACAATAAGACAATTAACCCTCAAGGTAATAATTAACATTAGAATTTGTTAAGAACAAAATGGTTGGTTTACTTACAGTGTTCATTGTAGAGGATCTTGCAAGATAATGTGTTAGGTCTCTTGAGGAGAGCTTTATATACCTAAAAATTATCATCTATCGATGGCAGTTAGGACGTTTTGCATGCTGCAAAACGACCTTACTACCATACCTAATGCCACAATATGCTACCATCATTATCATTCATAACAAATTAAATTTAAGGATTAGGGACAGGGAAAACAACACAAGAAAATTAACACGAAAAATTAATAATTTATTACACAAAAAATGCGTTGTGTATGATTAAAGTAATTGTGGGCCATACTTGCGCATATATTTTTTTTTTTATAAATTGTCATAATTGTCATTTAGGGTTGTAGCTGGTTATGAAAGATAGTAATGAAAATGGATTTAATATTAAAAAAATATTTTTTTCATAGATAGATAGATAGATAGAAAATACTTTATTGCACACCATAGTAAAAATTAAACAATTTAACAAACGAAAACGAAAACTAACTGTGCTATACAATGGGCGGTCTTATCGCTCTGTAGCGATTTCTTCCAGACAACCTTTGGATGGAATAAAAAAGCAATTTTCTGCCGCACTTAGGACTTAGGTCCTAGGTAATTATGAAGTCTATAAATCGTCAAATACGGTTTCAAAACACCTTCAGTTTTCTTTTTGGTATTAAATCATTATAGAGTTGTAATTTTAAAAGTTTTCAATGTCAAATTATTATTTTAGGTCAAGCAAATGTCAAAGAAGGAACTTTTGGAGGATTTTTTGGTTTCAAATGGTTTTTACGAGGTTTATTTACACTTAATTCAGAATGTTTATTCATTTTGTGAAGAGCTGGCGGCAGTCTTTTTTTCTAGAAAACTAATATACCTACTTACTTGTGCGTACATCTAATTACGCACTAACCTGTGGATCTCCTAGCCGATAACAGTAGAATGGTAGTGTTTGGGCTCTTTTGAATTGTTTTTGTGAGACGGCTGACAATTCGTGACAGCAAGGGTTCGAAAATGAAAGTGGGAGAGGCTCAACGGAAAATTAAAATTTTTTGCTCAGCTCAGTTTCCAGCTCTAGTAAAAAAAACTATTAAAAGTAAAAGTTCAAAAACTAAGCAAAAGCTAAAGTGTGAATCAGACTTGCGTGGTACGGGTTCCGTACAAATAGGCTACCATAGAAACCACTAGTCCAAAAAAGTAGTAATAATATAAAACTTACTAAAAAAACTTTTTAGTAAGTTTTATATAAGCATTTTCTCTTTACGAACATTTTCCATTTCCCGCAGGAATTTAAAGACTTAGGATTTTCATGTAGGTTTTCCGATAAACTATGAGTAAGGTTCAACATTCCGTATATAAAAAAAAAATCGGCTCAGTGTTTTTGGTAAATTTTCGCAGATTTTCCCTAATATCTTTTAAACTAAGCATTTTAAAATTATAAAAATACTTGAGTTGCTCAGATCAAGTTCTTTCATATTATATGTCTTAGGATGCACTCGAGACAAGTTTTTCTTCGTTTTCTAGTTTGCCCCAAAATTAATCCCCGCAATTGGAATTCGTTTATTTATGCTATACCTCTGTAGGTAATAGAGTCATCTTACTCTGTATATTATCTACCAAATTTCAACTTTTTTGGTCCAGTAGCTTCGTAGAAAAATGGCAGTGATGTGACAGACAGACAGACACATGAGTGATCCTATGGTTGCTACCTTTGAGGTACGGAATCCTAACATGCATAAAAATGTTGTAGAGGCCAAAATCCATGATTTTTATTTAGAAAAGCTTCCCACTTCCTAATTATGTTGAACCCCACTATGTTGAGGCTATATAATCGTAGCTCATGAGTCATGGGTTTTCGTTTTTAATCTTATAACGTTTTTGTAGCTTATATTATTTGATACCAAACTCATTATACTTATATATTATAGTATATAAATACTAACAATGTCAATATGCGTATTGCACATATTGCGTAAATGTCCAGATGCGTATTTAAAATTAGGCAAAAAGCGTGTTGGTCATTATGCATCAGAAGGAATTTTTGAAGGTTGGAAAACTACGTTTTTTTTCCAACATATCAATACAATGTGATACTATTTAATATGATACGCGCAACGTCAAGATGCTTCATTTGATACAAAGTTTTTCAAAATCTGTTCAGTAGTTTCGGAGCTACGAGGGAATATACAAAGACATACACATAACTGCTACAGTCATAACCCTTCTTTTGCTTTGCCGTAGTCAGGGAAAAAGCATGTAGCTGCAGTATTTTTTTTATATTTTTTTTAGTTAATAGACAGTTTCATATAATTTTATTTTTGAAACAATGACCCTTGTCTATACCTACAAATTTTCTTGTTGAAAAATGTTTTTTTCAAAACAAGCTTTCATTAAATTAGTAATTCCCCATTGTATTGTTGAGGCTTTGTCCAGCAGTGGACGTAAACTGATAAGAAATGAAATAGTGGGGTGCGCAATTTCAGACTGGAATATTCTTCCTTCTTTTTACTAATTTCCAAAAGTTTATTCACTTTTATTTCTTCAGAGAAAGATAACAGAACAATTGTAAATTTTTGAATTTATTTTATTCTGCTTGGCAAGCTAACAAGCATACGGCCCACCTGATGGAAAGCAGTTACCGTAGCCTCAGGGAACCTATAGTAACCTAGTGTGGGATCAGGACTATAAATATACCTATATGTGACTGTTTGGTGTTATATATGTATGATAATTATTGAACGAGCGAAGCGAGTTCTCTGAGTCAAGTTGGAAGAATCGGCGTTAGTATGTATGTATGTATGTTTGTCCGATGAAAACTTCCAAACCGTTAATCCGATCTTCATGAAATTTGGTATGGGGGTAGATAGTATTGGTACAATTTGTAAGTAAGGTTATGAGCTATGTCGGTTAAGGGGTTGCTGAGATATTGGGGTCCAAGAGGGGGTAAAAAAAATAAAAGTGAGACAATCAGATCAAGTGGGGTGTTTAATGAAAGCGCTTTGGTTGGACATATCAAAACTGTTTTTAATAAATATTTAGGCTTAGTTGTTTCCGAGATATTAGGAAAATAAAAAACGTAAAAACCAAAAATTCTAGGGTACTTCCAGCAATCCCAAAATGCTGAAGTTTGGTATGCTTGTGGCTTTTGTGTCACAACTACAGGGAAAAGTCTGAAGTTGAAGAATTTCGAGACATGTACCCTATAAAACATAATACCAATATAATATCCGTTGTTGACCTCCCATTTCTAGGAATTTGAATGACGTTGGAGTTCTATGATTTTGTCAAAAGGACGTTACTAATTAATTCGTTAGGTACTTGATATTGTTGATATACTAACAGGTATATATGTAGTATCGTAGAAAAGTTACTTGTCTCTGGTAGTATGAACGCCTCGTTGCTTAGTCCTATTCAAAAGTTATTTCGATGATGTGTTAATTACCACGAGGAGAAAAAAAAAAAAAGGAAATTATTGAGATATTGCGTTTAGTCGGGCTGATAAAGGTGTCATCGCGAGGTTTCAGTTCGGGGCGAACCACTAGTATTCTTAATTTTACAAACTACAACGTGACTATGTATTACGTAACTATAAAAGAGGCCAATCACGACTTATCGTAAGTATTACAATAGGTAGTTTAGGATCCCATATCATTAAAAAAAGTGTTGCATTTGAATCGTGTACCAGGAAATTTTGGATAGGAAGGCTATTAGGGGAAGGGGTCAGGGGGACCCCCGTGGTACTCATCCCCCCACGCGCAGACTGATCGAGATGTTTTTTATGGTTCCGTACCCGAAGGGTGCCAAACGAGACCGTATTACAAGCCTACACCGTCCATCCGTCTGTATGAAGCGTTCCACTAAGAGCACCGATTCATATATTCGATCGGTGCTCTTAGTGGAATAGTAGAACATGTATAAATGTATGTCCGTCTGCGCGCTTGTCTGGATTCTGATACAGGAATCTCGGCAGCCAGTTGAAATTTTCACAGTTTACGTGTTGTTTGGACAATGAACCCTGCAATAATGCGAATATCGGGATAAAAGGTAGCATATATTATGTTAATTCAGGTTATGTACATTTGAAATTTCAACCAAATCGCACCCAGCTGTTTCAGCGTGAAGGAGTAACAAACATACTCAGAAACTTTCGTATTTTTGTTACTAGTGATATGAGATTTGTAAGACGTATTAATTATTAGGTATGGTTCCAAATTCAGTAAGGTTTTGTATTATGAAAGGTAACTAATACGAGTAGATATTATATTTGTTCATGTATCCAATATTTAGGTATACATATCTACCTGATGTGCGGTTGGTTTACAAGATCAAATAACGAGGTATAGCATTACGTCTACAATCTGCTGCTAATAACCTTTCTGACCACACTTTATGTTTTTTATAAACGGGTTAAGTGCAAGAAAGTGTCGGTCACCTCAAATGGTCTCCAATACCCTTTGCAAAGTACAAAGTTGTTGGGCGAGTTTTTTTCGTAATGTGAACAGCTTCTTAATGTTTTGTAAGCTGTCTTTCGTCAAAACTTTAAACGCCTCCGTGTCAGTTGTACTACTAAGAAGTACAACTGGTAGTACTAATGACACACCTTTGTATCTCTAGTATAACTACAAAAAATACAAGTACATTCACTCGACTTCACTCGACTTTTTGAATTCTAATTAAAACGTAAGTTGAACTGGTAGTACAAATGATACAAACTTGTATCTATATAGTGTAAAAAAACAACAGAACACTTTATCTTTTATAAAAAATTACAGAAAGCTTGTATCTCTAGTATAAAAAAAGAATAGAATGTAAACAACCACGAAAATGATGGGAGCACGCCCATGTTTTTTCTTAATTAGAATTCAAAAAGTCGAGTGAATGTACTTGTATTTTTTGTAGTTGTACTAGAGATACAAAGGTGTGTCATTTGTACTTCCAGTTGTACTTCTTAGTAGTACAACTGACACGGAGGCCTTTAATCTAGGTCTCTTCAATGAAAGAGCTAGAACTTTGTGGCGTTGTTGGCGACGGCTTCATAGTCACTCACTGTGAGCTTGTAAAAGGGTTCTTTAATTGTGTGTGCTTGGGTGTTCCAAATTGGCTATTATTTCTTTAAACTCCATGAAACTTTGTACACACGATCAAAACACTAATATCTAGACCCGTGGTGCGTTAGTTTAATATGGTTATCTATATTTATACCAAATCTAATTTATCTTCTAATTAATTAATACTTATAATATTTTTACGTACAATCTCTCTCTCTCTCACACACACACACACACCCACACACCCACATACACACATTCAAACACACACACACCCTTATACTCACATTCTCGTATAATATACTTTTGTACTCGTGTATAGATTAATTCCATTTAGTGTTTCATAAATATTTTTTTTGTATGTTGAACATTTCGGAGAAAGGCGTTAAATATTCGCGACACAGTTTTTCAAACTTCTGCGAATGTTATCGGTCTCTTACAGTTTCTGTATATCATGTTTTTTTTCCAAAATATATTTGTTTTGTTTTTGAATCATAAAATAAAAAAAAACTATTTTTTGGAAAACTGACACTACGGTTGATCATTTGTACAAAATTTCACGAAGTTTGATTAAATAATAGCCATAAAAGAAGCAGACTTCGTTCGCGTACAAAAGGGCATAAGCGCCCTAGAGGTAAGCTTCTCTTAAGATTGCGGTCAAAAGTATGCTATGCACTCCTCAATAAGCCAGCATCGAGGACAAATCTTATACCAATGAAAATTGCCCAAAAAGTCCGGCTATCCAACAAGTTACTCGTATGCTCTTCTAAGCTGATTAAGGTTCAAGCCCACCTTGCCGAACTGTTAAGCTGAAAACGCTTTTGTCTAACTCCTTGTTTCAAAAATCTAGAAGAATGCGTATCTTAATAGGTCTTATCCGATTGTATCTACAAAATTTGATGAAGATCTGACTTGTAGCTGGTTTTTAATTTAATGAAAATTTAAGTCTTTTCGTTACGTCCAACTTGATCTAGTTTCCTTTTTAACCAACTTCCAAAAAAGGAGGAGGTTCTCAATTCGGTTGTATTTTTTTTCCTTTTCAAAAAGATCAGTCAGGTTTTCATAACATTTTGTAGATATAATTTGATAAGACTTATTAATGAAGTGGTATAAATTTTTGCAACATTTAACCAGAAAAAAAATATAGAAAGTTGAAGCGTAATTCAGTTGAAAAAATCTACGAGGTGACCTTAAATATTATGCGTGTAAGTATTATTTTGCAGTGAAGGTACCATTGCAATCGGCTTCGTAAATTCTCATACCAACCACGACATCAATGGGAATCCCAATTCCGTCATCATAATCAGCCTATGGAAGTCCACTGCTGGATATAGGGCTCCCATAAAGAATGCCATGACAAACGGTCTTGACAATTGACTATTGCAAGGTGGTGATACCATCAAAAAGGAAAAGGAAGGGGAAGGCCGTCCACGTGATGGACTAAGGACATTACAAACGTTGCTGGAAGTCGGTGTATGGAGGCGGCTCAAGACCGTTTGTCGTGGCATTCTAAGGGGGAGGCCTATGTGTCCAGCAGTGGACTTCTACAGCCTGATGATGATGATACCATCAAATACGTATACCTCTTTCGGTGCTCTACACTACACCAAAAAGGTTGTTTGGAAGAAAACGCTTTCAGCGATAGCGAAAAGCCCGCCCGTTGTACTGCTTATAATTTGAATAAATACTGTTATGTATTCCTGCTGAACAATATAGTGTCAACACTTTGAGTCGAACCATTTTTCTCGTTTTTCGACTAGTTTTTCCTCAGAATAATGAAGGTTTTTCTAATAATCTACAAGGTAGAGTCGTCTGCTCTACCTGTCTGTTTGTTTTTACTACCCCACTGGATACACATATAGGTAGGATTTTCCAACCTGTTATTTCGTTTACTTAGATCTCAGACTTAGATAAAAAAAGTTGTTCACGTAAAAAAATGTTGTTTTTACTCTAAATATAAAATAGGTAGAGCCTGATATATTTAATTTAATTTACTCACATAATTAATTTATTTGCAAGGCAACGCCAACATTACTTAATATGAAGACAGATGAATATCCGGTACATAAGCTATTGAGGGAACAGATGATGATGATGAATGTATTATGATGATGATAATGATGATGATGAATGTATCATCATCATCATCATTATCATCATCAGCGTATTGAAGTTCACTGCTGGGCATAGGCCTCTCCATAGAATGCCACGACGAACGGTCCCGGATCGCCTCCATCCAACGATTTACTGCGACCTGCGTTAATGTCTTTGGCCCATCGAGAGGGCCTTCTTTTTCTTCGTCGTCCGGTTTGTGGTTGCCACAAGAGAACTTTTATTCCCCAACGGTCCTATTTCGAAATGAAGAGATCCGTCCGCAGAAGAATCAAAATCACCGACATGGCTCCTAGAATTAGCAAGTGGCAATGGGCAGGCCATATAGCTCGCAGAACTGACTTACTTATTTCTGCCGCCAAGTAGTAGTGCTCGCATTGCTGTTCCGATTTGAAGGGTATGAAGATGCCTATATATGCCACCTATTATCATATAAGGTGCCGGTGAAATTACGGACACATGAGAGTTTTCATCTTTATGATGATGATCATGTCGATGATGGTGGTATCAAGACGCGATCGTAAATGTCAAATATTAACTTATCAAATCACAAAGATTCAAACCACCGCTATGTCATTGGTCAATATTTGACATCGACCAATCGTCTTTATACCGTTAGATAATCATGCTAATCCCACTGTGTGATTCGATAGAAAAAAGCACAGACTACGTTACTGCAAAACTCAGGAAGCCGAATCTAAGTTATTTGCAAACAATTGACACAGACGTATGGTGTAGTGTAACACGCATTTTTTTAAAGAGATACCGATTACCGCCCCTATTGTTCACTTTGTGAACATCATTTTCCATACAAAAATCCGTGTTACACTACACAATACATCCGTGTCAATTGCTACTCAGACTTCGGTCTCTGACTATAGAGTGTCAGAAGAGCGGGGATAATTTTTGCACAGGGCAAATAGGGGAAGCCCCTTTTGATGACAAATGACGAACGTTAGATATTGTAAACAGCCAGTCACTATTCACACAATAATTGTGGTATTTACGATGTGATGATGGGCAAATACATTATTGTCTTATTACTCATATCTTAGTTAGGTTAGCCTTTTAGACTCATATCCGGCAATTTAGATTCTACCTTTGAAAGGATTAATCTTATTTTAGAAAAATAACGACTATACACCACGTACTTTACTATTATCTTGCTGACGTTTGATTTGAAGTCTTTCACACCCCCTACGTTGAGAAACTATACGAAAAACAATCCAGTTATAAGTTTTTAACAAAAAACTTATAACTTAATTATTAATGTGAGCTGATCAAAATGAGCCCAAACACTGCCAGGCTATACTAAGTTTATTAACCATCGAGGAGTTCTGTTGTCTCCATCATCAGACCACCATAATATTGTATTTTCATCTGAACTTTCAAACTGATTCAAAATTCAGGATTTGTCCACACTAACGTCGGTACATTACATACTAACAAGTCAAGTTAAATAAAAGCTTGTAAAAAAAGTCACCCCTATGATACCAGTCTAGCTTGGTAATGCTGGTTTCTTAGCATTTTTATTCGACCTTGTGGCAAAGGCAGCGAGCATCCGGCTGTGAAACGAGACGGGTTCTCGGGTAGTCTTTTTAGTGTTTTTCTGGTAGGACCAACGATATTATTTTGATTAGAATGTCGTTCAATAGGGTTGTGTGTGGTACTAGTAGCGCCTCTTGTGTAGAAGTTCGTATGGGGAAGTACTACCACCATACCTATTTCTGCCGTCAATGCAGTATTGCTCGCGTTCCTGTGTTTTCATCTTTGTCTTAGGATGACGGGCGTAATGCATTGCCAAGTAGGGCGCGTCCTAGGTGGACGTAACCTAAGAGGTATAGGGCAGGGGGGACGCCAGCTGAATCATTTATTCAAATAAAAAAAATCTAATTATACTGATGGTATAAATGTGAAAGTTTGGATGTTTTTTTAATTTCGTACTTAATAACGCCGTAACGACTGAATGGCACATGATACTTTTCATCATTACCTATGTCTCAGGGTCGGCAGCGCGCGTGTGATGCCTCTGGTGTTGCAGGCGTCCATAGGCTATAACGGTAACTACTATTCATCGGGTGGGCTGTATGCTTGTTAGCTTGCCTAGTAAGTACCTATATCCCCTTAGAACACGAGCGAAGGCCCGAGTGAACACTACTGAACTACCTATTATGGCCTTAAATACCCCGAATACCAGTGCAGAAACTATAGAAACCCTTGTACTTACAAAAAATTGTGCATTAGTAAGTATTCGGTACTTCGGTACCACGGGTCTAGATATTAGTGTACTCTGATCATGTGTAAGTACCAAATTTCATGGAGTTTGATAAAATAGTATAATAGCTAAGTGCCCTACCGATAACCTTCTCTTAAATGTAACAATTACCTACATTTTATCTCAAAAAACTACCACGCGAGCAAAACTGGGGGTTGGGGGGGGGGGGGGGTTGGGGGGGTTGGGGCGACTTTGTTATTATAATATTATTGTGATCTTCACATAATTCATCAATCATAATCATTCTAACTAACCACATTTTTACATACGAAACTCGAAATACGAGTTGGCAGGCTGTAGGTATAATTAAGTGATTCACATCAAAGCAAATCCGTAAAGACAAAAGTTTTTTTATTACCGTAAAATTATACTGTACAAATTCACATCACAGATTCCAATACCGGCGTTTATTGTTACTTAGCGTCCGAAACCGCCACCGTAGCCGAAGCCGATGAAGCTTCCGCCTCCGAGACCTCCATAACCGTATCTTTGATGGCCATATCTGCCACCGTGTCCTCCATAGCCGTATCCGCCACCGTGTCGTCCATAGTCGTATCCGCCGTATCCTCCGCCGTATCCACCGCCGTATCCTCCATAGCCGCTGTATCCACTACCGTATCCTCCATAACCGCCGTATCCTCCATAGCCGCCACCCCAGCTGCGGCCAATGTTGAAGGTTTCAGCGGTTTCCAGGTCCCCGGCAGCCACTGGCTGTACTTCGGGGATGGCTGCTCCGTACGCCATACAGACGCACATTAAAAGGCCCGCGCACACGATCTGGAAATTTTAAATGATTTTTACTTCACCTACTCTTCACCTGCTGGCCTGAAGAGAGGCCACAATAATTTGAATTTAGAACCGACAGCGCTCCTGGCCGAGGCATTATTATCACAAAATACAATTACGTACTTTGTGTAATTATTTAAAGTCACAAAAAAGGAATTTATTCGAAAATAACGAAAATAAATTCGGCCAGGGCTAGTCAAGCTCTTGTAGGTACTGAGGGGTTCCGTACCATGTATAAGTTGGTTGAATTGTTGTTATAATGAGCAATACTTTCTAAGAGATCTTCCAGAGAATTTTCCAACACTAATATGGAACACTATTTCAAAAAAAGAATCCTACTAATATTATAAACGCGAAAGTTTGTGAGTATGGATGGATGTTTGTTACTCTTTCACGTAAAAACTACTGAATGGATTTGAGTGAAATTTGGAATGGAGATACTTTACACATAGGCTACTTTTAATCATCATCATCAATTTTCACCATTATTCATGCGGGTGAAACCGCGGGGCGCAACTAGTGTTTAGATAAAATTGTCACTGAAGAAAGTTAGTTTCAGAACGTTTATTTTACCTACATTGTAGATCGTAACTTGAGCCAAAATGTTTTCTTTGATGAAAACTAAACTTTGATAATACATAACTATGATACTGACGAGCAGTGAGCTTTTTGAATTCCATGTCGTCATCTCAATGTTATATCGTTTTTAACCGACTTCCCAAAAAGGAGGAGGTTCTCAATTCGGTTGTATTTTTTTTTAAAAGAAGCACAAACAAAAGTTGTAGAATTTCGATGGGTGATACTTTTAGATGCATCATACTTTCCTATAAAAACAAATGAAAATGTATTATTATTTATTTGATTTCGGATTAAGTAAGAAATTATTTGAATAGATGTTTTTGCAGGGCTGCCTATAACTATTATAATTGTATGCCATATGATTCATGCCAAATGGCATGTAATCTGAATAAATGACATGATGATATAAGTATTTTTGGTAAACGAAATGTATTTAGACAAATATTAAGTAGGTAATTGCTCTTATTTTCGGACACTTTAGAATATATTTTATCTTCTTCATGAGAAAGGACCTATAAATGGTCAACGAAACGTCAGCAGGAGAATAGTAAAGTACGTGGCGTATATTTGTAATTTTCTAAAATGATACCAAGCCACGATAATTTCAATTTTACTACAGAATAGAATATTTTTACAAATATTAAACAGTTCTCGAACATAAAAGGGCTCTAAAAGAAGACCGACAACCTTGATTTTTTTAGATTTATGCTAAGTTAGGAACCATTTCGCTCCTGTTTTGGATATCAACTAATAAATTAAAATTATAGATAAGTAATTTTTGTGGATAGATTAGATTAGTTGGCGAGTTGGGGAACGAAAATAATTCAATTTTGCAATTCCCCAACTGGACAAACGTTGAGTTTTTGTTTGGCGAGTTGGGGAACGATTCGGGATTTCAAATGAAAGCTGTTGTCGGTGATCTCAAAAATACTAGAAATACGTATTTGTTTGTTGTTTTATACCTACTTACATAACATATCAAACTTTTAGAAATGGACTAGCTTTTCTAGCTTTCGCGTCACAAGACGTCATATCTATGAAAAACGTAAGTACTCACAACAAAAATATGAAAAACCAGAAGAAAGGCTCTATTTTAACAAACACAATAATAAATAAATAAAATAATTTTTTTTTTTTGATCATAAATTTTAAATTAAAAAGTCACAAAATATTATACATATTTTGTGACTTTTTAATTTAAAATTTATTGTGACTTTTTAATTTAAAATTTATTATCAAAAAAAAAATATTTATTATTTTATTTATTTATTATACGTTACACGTTCACGCAACGCAGACCATTTTTCGTTTTTTTTTTCATTTTACGAGGCATTATTTTAGGAACACTAATTACGCGAGTATTACTTGTGCTTGGCTAATTTATTGTATTTGCAACAATATTTCAAGTCCCAAACATTTTTATATTAAAATATTTATTTGCTTTTTAAATAAAATGTATTAATTATCTCTACTTACAGTGTTCATTGTGACAGATTCTGTTGAATAATGCTTGTAGGCCAGTTGACGAGATCTATTTATATGTCGTTGAGACGAATGCTCATTATGACTAAGCGCGGGTAAACAACCGCTAATATGTCCATGCAGGCCTGGGGCGGTGCTAGGAGGTTTTACATGTGGGCAAAACTTAGAGACCTGGAGGGTGATTACGTAATTCTGTTGCTATTGATTTCAATGTTGTTTCTATTGAAATAACGTTTAGGTATGCGATTACCAAATTTACGCAGTCTTGTTGCAATTAACCTTTGTAAGCGAAATGTGTAAATTGGGTAGTCGAAAGAGCGTCATTTCGAATAGAAACAGCACTGAATTTTATTGAAACCAATAGCAACAGAATTACGTAATCGCGCCACTGGATAGATAACCTCTTTATTGTACATCAACACCAGCCTGTTTACGTCCACTACCATTGAATACAATGGGGGGATCTGCCATAATCACCACGGCTGGCAGGCGGATTGGTGATCACAGTATGGTACTCAAGTGGATGCTGCTGTCCATCCCCTGGTGTACATAATCCCTTAGTAAGGCTTAACACCTTAAATATAGAAACAAAATTGTACAACTAGGTTACTTACAAATAATAATAAAAAAATACAATGAGTGGCTTTATCGGCGATTTCTTCCACAGGTAACTTTACCACATAGAGGAATTTTCAAGGACTGCCAAGGAAGAGCAGTAAAATTTAGGACATTTTGTGTTCTGATCAAAGTTGAAAAACGAAACACATAATATGCAATTACTTCACTTGCTAAAAATTGTTCCCGTTTGACCTTAGGCTAAGGGGTAATGGAAGGGATGGCAATATCTTCAGCCTTTAGCAATTTTATAGACAAGCCCATTGCCATTTGACATTTATTGACAACGGTCAGACAATCAATATGAACGCGTTTCTTTCATAATTAAAAACAGGAGTGTTATAAGTTTGAAGCCATAGTGTGGTAGATAACATAACATACATAACACCCAACAGTCACATACGAAGTCATGATCCAGGACACGGAACAAATATTTAAAGATCATACAAACATTTGTCCCGCAGCGGGAATCGAACCCGCAATCCCTCGCATCTTAGCCGGCTACTAACCCGCCGCGCCACTGAGGTCGTGAAACCTCGAGGTGTTTGTTTGTCTGTGTGGTGGTCTGTCTGATTTCTGTTTGTCTGTGACCTAAAAGCTCCGGAACGTGCACTCTAATTTCAACACAGTTTTTTTGTATGAAAGATGGTGTTTACGAGATAATTTTAAGGAGTGCTGGTGGAAATTTGTGCAGCTGTTTCCAAGATCACCAGCTTAGAACACTTTTTTTTAAGAAAAAAATTTTCATCTTCAGTTTGAGCCCAAAATATCACGACATCAGACATAACTTCAGGCTGCAGGGTCTGAAAAAAAAGGAGGTTCTCAATTAGGTTGTACTATTTTTATATTTTAATGTTTTTTACCACATATCTCCGTCGTTTATAAACCGATTTGGAAAATTATTTATTTATATAATAACTTTTCTAATTTCCTCTACACCAAAATATCTCGGGTGTAATTGATCGCTTACAGCCCTTGCATAACAATATACTATTTCCTTGATATTACAGAGGCTATCAAATGATATCTCTAATTCTCATTTCAGTTGGTATGTCACTTCACATGATAGGTACCTATCACAAAAGGTATATAAATGAGTACCTTAACCGTCCCTGGTAATATAAAAACATAAAATGTAGATTTGGGTATTAAAAACGAAGATGTTTTACTGTTTTCAATCTTAATTCGACAGTCTAATTGACTTATTATACTAATACGTTAGAAATAATTAGTATATTATTTTTCAATGTAATATTAGCCATGTAGTGGGGTGTTACGTACCTGGCAAGTAGAAGTAGCGTAGTTCACAAATTTTCACAATAGGTAATACCTACCTCTAAAACGTAGGCCCCTTATACTCCTCAACTATGGAACTTTCTAGGCTAGGACATGGAACATTCTTCCAGCAGGAATTTATGCAGCAAAACTGTCCTTCTTAACTGTGAAAATAGGTACTTAAGCAGTTTTCTGTTCTATATGTTTTTGTTGAAAAATATTATGAAATATGTCTACCAACTGATTATAATAATGATGAAGATAAAATTAGTATAATTAAAGTAAATTTAAAGTAAGCTGATCCAAACCAGTCTAGCAGTGGATTTCAGTTGTCCAGATTTTGTCTCCATCATCAGATCGCTGTTTCCATTTATTTTTATTGACTCGTGATTTTCGCATAATTATTGAGTAATTAGTCAATAATGTAAACCACTTTAATACTCAATAATTTATAATTTATATACAGTAATAATAAAACTATCGCAATAAATTTTCAAAATGGCCTCCCTCTTGCTGTTTCCAGGTACGGGTACGTTTCAGAACGTCTCTAGTGGCATTAGAAAAAGATGTGTGGTGAATGTTGTTCTACTGCTCTGATGGTCTCGTGAAATGAGAAAAATCAGAGCTGTAGAACTTAGTCAAACTTTAATAAGAAAATCTTTGTCTAAGGCCACAAGAGGTATTCTGAAACGTACCCGTACCTGGAAACAGCAAGAGGGAGGCCATTTTGAAAATTTATTGCGATAGTTTTATTAACGTAGGTACCAGATTACTTACAATTTGTATGAGAAAACATTTTATAAAATTTGACTAACTTCTGCTGCTCAGATTTTTTTCTTCCGATACAATGAAACAATCCTTACATGAAACTGAGTCGATACGCATAAAAAAAATTTGTAATCAAAACTACTCATTTTTATGGAGAACTCACGCTTGACCAAAAAAATAACTATGCCAAAATCATTTCCATACAAAATGAGTAAATGGTTCCAAAGACAGTTTTCCCGTATCTCTTATGGATTCGGATATCCCCATACTGTCCCATTAAAAAAAAAACATGTATAATACGATTAAGTCGATTAGATTGCAAAGCTTTGAACTAAGCATACGAGCAAACAATTAAACCTACAAGACATTTTTTTTACTTAATTAAATTTATACTTACTCGTCTTATTATAACGTGCCTAAGCACAAAATGATAGAAATAAATAAGAATTCATAATATAAATGTATTCACTAAGTTGTCGACTGAAACATTATTTGATTGAATAATTTAATAGTTACTGATAGATCCGGTGGTTTAGATCCGTTGTACTAACAGATCCCGTATGCTTATAATTTAGTTACAACTTAATTGTTCTTATTAATATCTAATTAAATTACCAAAAATATAATCTTTACATGCTCTTGTTTTATGAATTCATGACGCAAGAAGGTGGTAATTTCTTTAATTTCAAGGTAACCATAATATGTCAAAGTCATGCTTGTGCAAGCATTTCAACTTAGTATGAATCACATAAATTAAATACCCCATACTATTTTTTATATAGGTACCTAAGTCAGTTTAATACCTAATTTTATTGAAGATGACATCAGCTTTACCAATGACTGTAGCATCTAATGATGACTAAAGAAAGATAAAGTAACGACGATTTGGACGGGTTGAGTGACACGGGATACGTGGGACTTTTCTCTTTTTGTAATATTTATAAGTAGTTGACGATCAAAATTAAATAAGGTACCTAAATGGTAATTTAAATGTTAATTTTAATTTTAAGTAGGTATCTAAACTATGTTAAATGTATCTAAGTCCTACCTATAGTAGACCTGGTAGTAGAATAATTCTACTTTCATGTCAATAAACCTTTTTCATTTAATATTGTTTTTCAAGTTCCATTGTATTAAGGTCATCCTCATCTAATATATTACTAACTTACCTACTCGTAAAGTGGGTGAAAATTTCTTGAAGCTCCTGGCTAATAGGTAGGTACTGTGTCACGAGATTAATCGATAAGTGGACGCGGAGTAGGAGTAGGTACAACCACCCTCAATGTAGGTAGACAGTATCAGTTATTGGCTATACCATAACATAATACCCGTTCAATAAAAACAGTTGCATAAAAGTAAAACAAAAAAAAATAAAAATTATTTATGTCAACTATTTTATAGACCACACAGATGAAAATTCAAGGGACACACAAAAAACAACGATAAATAAATATTAATAAAACTACTTACGAGACTAGCATCTATTAAGTAGTAAATATATTAAAAAATTGTGTGTCAAATAGTCACGATCACTGACACAAATAGACGTCCAGCAAAGCATTTGTTGTGTTGTAATGTAACACAACGTTGATCTTCCGCTGAAACAACGGACGGTCTACTTCACAAAAGTAATAAATTATACTTAGGTACTTTCCAATGAAAATCCAATTACGGGGTGTTTATATTCCATAGACAAAACACTATATATTTTTGTTTTCTATTTAGACTTCTATTATTTGACCAAAAAGTTTTCATAAGTTTCATATAAAGTGAATTTTGCGTCCTTTCAAAAAGTGTTCAAAATACAGAACGAAATGGGTGAAAATCTTGTGGAAATACAGTTTTAACAATTCTCTGACGAAACGGATTGGTGCGAATCGAGTAAATGCGACTGAAAATTAAATTAAAATGTTTTGATTATTCAGATTTAAAAAAAAAACTTATAGTTGAAAGAATAGCAAACTTTGAACCTCGCTCGGAGTGACTTCTTGTAGGACTCGTATTTAGAGTAACACTCGGTGCAACTATAGAAGTCACTTTCCACTTGGAGCAACAATCTACAATTGCATTTTTATAAATTGCCACACGGATCTGGCTCTAGGGCATTGTGTGACTAAAACATAATTCTTACCGTACAGTACCTACGACACAGAATAAACAAAAGTACAACTTATGAGTATATTATTCGAAAAGAATATCACCTCAACATTTATCGAAAAATAAGTAGATCTCGAAAAGGTCAAATTAAAAGATTTACTAATTACATGAACGGCTCTTTTAAATTACTTAAATGACTTTCATTTTTGGTTTTTACTTGTTTGACATTGGTAGGGCAAAATGGAGTAAGTAGGTCACATGAGTCGCAAAAAGTTTTCCCGTTAATTCATTTTAAATGAATCAAAACAGCTCATGATCACCACATGATGTGATAAAAATTGGTTGTTTCTTTTGAATACAAATTGTTGTTATTGTACCTACATATTATACTTTGTATCCGTCTTTACGGAGATATTATCCTTCTCATTGATATTTGTCGTCAATCATTCTAAGCATAAACAGAATACTTAGATGAATATATTATAATTATCTCCCCGTGTATAGGTATAGTTAGGTACCTAACAATACTTAGAGTAAAAATTATCTAATGTATCATCATTTTAAGAGTGGACTACCATCATCAGCCGTTAGATGTCCTCTGTTGGACCAGTCCTCCCCCAAAGAATGCAATGAGGAATTTGAGGTATCACACGCGTGGCAGGGGATTGGTGATTGCTATATTGGTGTTGAGTGCTCACTGCTCAGGTAAATACTGCTAGCAATCCCCTGGTGTAATACCTAAGTCGGCTATTACGAATTTCACGAAAGAAGACGGAGGGATCAATTCTTAAGGCCAGATACAACACGACATCTGATGTAGGTAAGCAACTAATAAACCATACCACGAAATAGAAAGTCAGATTAATTTATACAAACATAACTAAAATAAAACAAATAATAATAACAACCAAACCATTATTAAAACAAAGTTCGTTATACAAGGCAAGTCAATAAATACAGTTTGCGTTTCCCTTTATTATCCAAAAATTACCAAAATTAAAAATTACAATGTATTGAATGTAAATAAAAAAAAACACAAATACAAAACAACAAAACAAACAGATAAAAAAATAAAGAATTTAGAATTCAAATTAAATGAAATTATTAAAATAACTTACATAGAACTTATAAAATATACACTGGGTGCATGACATTAATTAGGTATTTTTTTTTATAAAATACAAATGAAACAGTTGGGCTATTTAAGATTGTTGAAAAAGAAACAAAAAATATTAAAAATAAATTAACATTAAAGAAAAGAAAAACAAAATAGTTGTTTTACGTAATTTCATTATCATGTAAAAACGCATATCAAAGTCATGTTCACGAGTCTTTACCAAATGAAACCAAGCAAAGATGTCAAGATAGCAATCGCAAAGCTGTTCCAATCATAAAACTCATATCCAGTATAAATATATATATTTTAATCGAATAAAAATGTTCATGAATTTCAATTTTCAAATTATATCTTTTTATCGCGTGGTAAATCTTTATTAATCGTAATAGTTTCGTAATAGGCCTACTATAGCTAATAATAGGAGGTGGTATATATCTTTTGGGTAAGTATTCATCGTAGACTACTCCAATGTTATTTGTGGTGGTAGTTTCTTAAGAAGGATTAACCTTCTAAAGTCAATGCAAATGGGATTTACCCCAGTTTAAGTAGGCAGTTTTCATTCGAAGGACGTAGAAGATGCCTTGAATGTGTTTACCAGAATACCCGTTATTTGAAACAGGATATAGAACCAGTTTTTGGACATTGATATAGTGTGTATCTTGTGAAGATGTTACGTTACATTATTTTGGTCGCTGATGGTATTGTGTACATTTGAATGAGCACCGGCGCGGAGGGCGTGGTCTCCTTTTGAAATATAGATAAGAAGTATAGAACCTTTTTTTGTAGGAAATTTTATATTTATAAATTTTTGCCTATATTGATAGTTACGGAGAAATATGCAAAAACTTGGAAACCTTTAAACCACCCTAACCGCGCTTACCCTATTAGAACTGTTAGTATGTTGTTCTGTACGTCATATTTCAAAAGTCCGAAAATAATTTCACTGGATTTGTCTAATGTGACTGAGATATCTCACCAAAAAATCAAGAGACAAGTCGGTAAAAAAAACCTGTGCTTTATCATGGCTTTATCCATCCTTTTAATTATCTGTATCAAGTTATATACATTGATAATGAGGTTTAAATTGAAAGAAAATTATCAGAATTGCATTTTACGTTATGTTACAGGGATTATTCAAGCGACCGTGAGGCTAAAATGTAAACTTATGCGAAAACGCACTTTGGAATCACGGGCACGATTTTTAATAAAAGAAATAGCATTGTAAGCCGTTGTAGTCTCGGCCTAAGAATAGAACTCCTCCAACTCCTGTGGATGCCATAAAAGGAGTCTAAGGGATTACCTACACCAGGGGATGGGCAGCAGCATCCACATGGAGTACTTAACATGGAACTGCGATCGTATGGCAGGCGGATTAGTGATCTCAGTACTGGTGTAGAGTACTCAGGTGGATGCTGCTGCCCATCCCCTGGTGTAATATCTTAGTCAGCTTTTACGACATCCACGGGATGAGACGGAGGGTTCTATTCTTAGGCCGGACACACCACAGCACCTGGCTAGCTGGTCAATGACCAGTAAAGAACCAGTGGCAGGACTAACGGAAAAATTACTGGATCACTAAGCTCTTACACAACCAAACGAAATAAGGCTTATAATATACATACATATATTATGTTATAATTATTAATATAATTCAATTAATAATTTTTAGTATAGTAACAAACTATACGATCACCCTTTTCGACGCACCACCTCTTAGGTTTTCTTTTGACTGTCGCACCAGTTGTATCAGATTTTTCAGTTGAAGTTTCAGCAATAGAACTTAAAATAGAACGAGCCACTTTAGCTGAAGGTGAAGAGTTTTCTACTATTATAGGAATCTCCGGAGCAGTTGAATCTGATATCACTTGAATTGTAGATGTTACCAAACTTGGTGTAGATTCAGTTGACATTTTAGTTGAAGACGATGATTTCAACAATTCTGTTGTAGAAACCGTTGTTGTTAGTGTTTTTGCTGTCACTAATTCTGGTGTAGGGTCTGTTGTTACTCGAGTGGATGCTGTCACTATTTCCGTTGATGAAGCCTTTGTCACTTCAATTGATCTTAACAATTTTGACGTTACACTTGTCGTCTCTATTTTAGCCGAAGATCCTGAGTTTGGTTCAATAGATGTAGGTGTACTCGCATTTGTCAAAACTCTTTCAAAATTAATTGCTTGGTCTGATCGTAGCTTTGGAATATATTTTTTATCTGGAGTTTCATCTTCATTTGGGTTTCCATCTTGAGCTGGAGGTCTTCTGGGGTTATTGAATGGTCTTTTCTCATAGCCACACTCTATCCTTTCATGATGCATACGACAACCATTACCCATATCTACGAATTCATCATTTTTCAACTGTCCCTTATTTTTGTTATATCCACATAACAGCCTATTGTTAATATATTTGCATATTTTTCCATTGTATTCATATTCAGCACATGGCTTTTTAGTATCAGGTTCTGTGGTGGCATCAGTTCGTATAGATTTCAACAACTTCGGTTGATTTTTTAAACCTTCCCCTTCTATTAATTCAAAGACTTCAGAAGTTCTGATTTTTTCCACACTGTCATTTGTATCAGCAGTTTTATTATTTAAGTTGTGTATTTTAGGATTAATTTCTGTCGTTGTTGTTGTAGGAACAGTCTCAGTATCTGGTGTTATAGTAGTTTCTTTTTGAGTAGTGCTAGTAGTAGTAGTATCCTTTAGCAGAGCCTTTATTTGCTCAAATTTAGCTGCTTCGTAAGATAATGGGTCAAACAGCACATGACCAAGTTTAGGTGCACTCGTTACCGTCATAGCCTCCGATAATAGCATGCAAATCTGTAATAAAAATACATGATGAGAACCATTCGATCTTACTATACATATTCTATGATATTATGGACCTTTGGTCTGTATTATATTATAATATAAATGATGGGCAAAACAAACTAATGAATGTATGTAGCTTACCTACCCATATTGGCATTGACATCGTCACCTTATAAAATCTAGGAAATCCTATTTGATTGCAATCGTTATTTGCGAATCGGCTTGATTAATTTGTGTTGGTAGGTACAGTCAGCATAATCAAATTAAAGCAACATTGCCATTACCATCATCATCATCAGCAGTTAGACATCTACTGTTGTACAATGACCATCCCTCGGAGTTTGGTATCTTACTACATAATCTATTAATTTTGGATGTTTTGATTTTGATTTGTAGTCAAAATGTAGACTTTAAGTTTAACATTTGTCAATATTATATTTATCTTATCGATACATGCATTAATAGAATTGAAATGATCGTGGCTTATGGTATCATACTTTACTATTCTCCTGCTGACGTTTTGTTGACCATTTAGAGGTCCATCCTCATGAGCACGTACGCGGAGTACGTAGTCGTAATTTTTCTAAAATGATACCGAGCCACGATAATTTTAATTATATTAATACATGTATTCAATAAAGATAAAATAAATATAATATTGTCAAATGATAAACTTAATCTCTACATTTTGACTACAAATCAAAATCAAAACATCCAAAATTAATAGATATGTTGTAGTAAGATACCAAACACAAGGCGTGGCGGGCGAGTAGCCGGCTGAGATGCGAGAGGTTGCGGGTTCGATTTCCGCTGCGGGTCATTGTTTGTATTATCTGCAAATATTTGTTCCGGATTGCAACAATCACTTTGCGAGTGACACAGAAGAGAGAACAGAGTGGCACGGAAGTGCCGCGCAGTCGATAGAAACAGCACAGATTCAAAAATAGTTACTACGTAAGTCACGTTGAATACTCACGACTAGCAAAGTGATTGTTGCAATGCAAAACTCGTAATAGGCCTCCTGGTCTGTGTGCTGATAGCCACGACACAGGGAATCCTAGTGTGGGATCAGGACTACGTATGTGACTGTTGGGTGTTATGTTATGTATGTATGTGTATTACATATTGCTCTAGCTCCTTGACCAAACTAAGTAAATGGATGTAAAATAAACCTGCTTATAATATATTATAATACCCTACAATAATTTATCATAAAACAAATGTAAAGATTGTTTAATTTATTTTGTCTACAGGTTCAAAAGAAGCAACACGTCCTTCAAATAATTTATGACCTGAGCAATCTTTCCGGTTTTCTAAAAAAAAACCCTGGTGCCAATCAAGTGTATTCAGTGAGTGTTCCGTGATAGTCCTCGGCAAGATGATACAAAATTAAACATTTTCAAGGCTACGAAATGAACTGTAGTTTTTGAACCTAACAGTTCCGTTATATAATGGAAAAAACAAGCATATGGGAATTAGCAATAAAATATAGCAGTTAACGAATAAAAGTAACCGGACCGGTCCTACTGCTGAAATTAACGATGATTTTAGAAATTATATAGGTAATTAGAATAAGGGAATTAGGGCCAGAATATAGTCAACAAGGTGAAGAGGAACGCAGTAATTTAATTAAATATACTGAAATCAAAACTGAGACGTTAGCTTTGGCAATCATTAATATAAATAGGATTCATATCGAAGAAGTTGATCTCATTCTCGATAATGTGGATGAAATGGGAATTGAGAACAAAACGTTGAAGCGTCACGGCGTATATTATATAAAATCTTCATTAAAAAAAAATTATAGAAGCAGTAACGTTGCTATGGATATGCGGACTGTACATTCTAATGTAAATTCTTGTTAAGTTAATTGAAATGCTCTCTGTGGCTTTTTGATAAGGGAGATGCTGAGCTACAGCCTCAGAATTATTGTGGTTAGTTTGTCACTTGTTATTGCTTAGAAATGACGTATTGTCTATGTAATCTATGTATATTATATGAAAGTACCAAACATGTTTCAATCTTTTTAATCAACAAATTTTTCAGATGCATGTAGCGACCATCGCTTATGGAAGAAATTGTAATTCTGCTAATCAAATCGAAAGAATAGCAGAAACCGTCCATATTCATGAACCAAACAAGTTGCCAGGGCAAGACGTCCAGGGCAGCCAGATCAATCAAATAACAGATCCTCAAAGCCTGCGGAACCGCTGCTGCCCATACGATTTCGATAGCAAACTGTGCCAAGTCATAAACGACAGAGTGTTATGTGGATATAATCGAAACGTTGGAATGCCTTCCAGCAACGATAGAGCCCTTGATCTAAGCGGTGGATGCAGGCTTCGTGGAGGCAGATTGGAATGTGGATATGAACAGGGGCCTTTTACGAATGCAAGGAGGCCTCCCGGTTGGGATGAAACTGCACAATCAGACGAGAAAGGTGGTAATATAACTGCAGGAAAAATAGTACCACCAGTAAAACTAAACAGTTTCGAAAATGATATCTTACTAACAGCACTAAACATTTATAACATAAACAAAGAAAAATTAATCAAACCCGATGATACCACCATGAAATATAAACCGGTGACGAAATGTGTCGAAATAAATGAACGTGTTGTATGTAAGCCTGTGTGACCAACATAAACTTACATATTTTAATGTAAAAAAACATATGTTAATGTATGTCCAATATGATTAACAGAGTAATAAACTATATTATGTGAGTTAGTTTCAAAACCCCCTTCCGATTTCCTCTTTAAAAGGGATTTTGAGACTTTAGTCTCATATCATAATCCCATAAGGAGCTGCAAGTTCAGGCTGAACGGGATTTTGTAACTTTTAGTTCTTAAACCTTGCCTTTAGCCCTATAAAGGGGAAATCATATATTTACTATTGGGTACCCCTCTCGACGGACTAAATACATTATAAACGTCGCAGGAAGGGTGGATGGAGACGGGTCAAGACCGTTCGTCGTGGCATTGTAGGGGAGAGGCATAGGCCTCAGACTACTACTACTCTTTTAGACTCCTGGACATAGGTCCAGCGGTGGACTTCTACATTATGATGATGATGATAATTACCCCTTACAAGCGTAACAAACCGTAACTGGTTTTTAAAGGAAATACCCTAAGCGTGCTTAGTGGTTTTTAAAGGAAATTTTTCTATATTATTTAGATGTTTATCCACTATTTATTTATTTATTTCAGGCAACCTATTTAATACATTTATTACATTTTTACATAACACATTTTTTTTTTTTTTTATTTTTTTTTTTTGATGTTATGTTTTAGGGGTTTAAGAGGTACGAGTTTATAGTAGTTTAAAGGCTTCTAATGGATACCTAATTGAAGTTTGGAAAGGTTATTAAGGTTTTAAGGGAAGTGTACTGCCATCAGCCCGCTACACACAAAACGAAGTTTCTACTTATTTGGATATTATTAAGACGATTAAATTTTGTAGACACTATCTAGAGACTTTCTAGCTATAATATCTAGACCTGTGGTTTGCCAGTCTCATTAAACTGTATCTAGAATCAAATAGCATGGGTTATAAGATTTCCATACTAATCTTTAGGTTGGCGGTTGGTTTGAAAACCATATGATTTTATAAGAAACTGACAAACATGGCTCATGTATTAATGATGTTTACAAAGTTTAATGGTTTGATGAGATAAAATCCAATAAAGGAAACCTTTGTTTGTATGCAAAGGGTTCAAGCGTCTTAGCAGTATACTCCTCTTGGAAGGTTACCGGTAGGGTGCTTAAGCCCTTTTGTACGCGAACGAAGTTTTCTTCTATATAATTTATGGCTTTCATTTCTTCAAACTCTAAGCAATTTTGTACACATGATCAGTACACTAATATGACCTTCCTATAAGGTTCTTGAGGTACATAGCGAAGTTTATGGATTTATAGAGGAAGAAGGGTCCACTGAAGGCCGTTAGAAATAATATATCGAAAATATATGGGATAAATAATATGTTTTTCATCCCACCATCTCGGAAAGAGTATTTTTCCTATTCGATATCTGAGTGCAAAAGCCGTTTTTATCCGCTAGAGGATAAAGTAAATTGAATTTAGAACATCGTGTGCACTAAGTTTGTGAATTCAAAACTTCTACCTCCATGGTGCCGAATTTATCATACAACCTTTTTTAAATTGTTAAAAACTCAGACAAGGAACCTTAATAATGTATGACTTTTTTTTTTTAATTTTCTTTACGCGCACCATTTTCTTTTCACGTCATATTGTTAAAACCTTAGGTTAAAAACAAGAAACTTGAAAACAAGTGAAAAACCTAAAATTAGTGGTTCTAGCGACGAGGAAGTTTATTTGACGCCAACAGAATTGATTGAAACTGTTAAAAATGCGCAAAAGTATCTTGTGATTGTGAATGTTTTTTTTGCATTTAGTCATTTCCTCGCTGAGGTGGGATGAAAAGTTACGTGTTGCACTCGAGTGCTGCAAAGATTTTTCACCTCTGTTCTTTTGATCTCTCGTTTACGCTCAGGATTCTAATTTTTGAATTTATGTTGCACTCTTGTATAACAAATATTTTTTTTTTGTATGTTTCCTTATTGCTATCATAATACAGAGATATTACGGATTTACGAAAATAATGTAAATGATAATAATATAATGTAAATGTAAATGTCACCAGCCATTTGAATCTGCGGTCAGTGACCTAGACTCTGTTTTTTGTTAATAGATTAATTATTAACGAGAATCATCATCATTAGCCTGTAGAAGTCCATTGCTGGACATAGGCACCTCCCTTAGAATGCCACGACTAACGGTTTTCAACCGCCTCCATCCACCGACTTGAGGCCTTTATAATATAACATAACACCCAACAGTGCACATACGTAGTATTGACACTAGAATTCCCTGTGTCGTGGGGTATAAGGAACTACGACCATGGTACCATAACACCCAAACCCGGAACAAATATTTGCAGATCATACAAGCATTTGTCCCGCAGCGGGAATCAAACCCGCAACCTCTTGCATCTCAGCCGACTACTCATCCGCCGCGTCACAGAGGTCGTCGAAGTAGTATAGTAGTATTGAGAAATATCGGAAAAAAACAAAATATATTATTGAAAAATATCGAAAAATCGTTAAAACATTAAATTAATACAGGAAAATATCCATTAAGAATCAAAAAGAACCCCAGAGGCCGTAGACAAAGTAACATTCTAATTGCGATGACGCTAGTAGAAAAGTCCAAAATGTATGAGATTGACGTAAGCTATCGCTATGTCACGTGGTCTTTTGTAATGGATTACGACTGTAGAAATAGAATCGCTTCGAAGCGAATGCCGCGCCGTTTGGCTAGGCCTGCCAGGGTTCTTTCTTTAACCATACGGTTTGTTAGGTTTATAAGAGGTTTTAAAGGGAAGAACTCCCAAGAAGACTATCTCTGAGAATAGGTACTATATAATATCATTATGATTTCCACTTCAAAGGGTATTTTGTAACTTTTATTGACAAAATCCCCTTCACCCTGAACTCATAGCTTCAAAGGGAATAATGAGACAGCAAGTCTCAAAATCCGCGTTAAAGGGGAAATCGAAAGACGATTTTGACACTAATCCGCACAAAGTATGTATCAGAGAGAGATTCTTTTGATGGTATCAAAGCACCGAAAGGCATTTTCTTGCCGCTCCCTTTGGCTGTGGTACCTTCCGCTTAACATTTAGCAAAGCACAAATTGCGTTGCTGTGTGCAAAGTAAATAGCGCCGTTGAAGTACCTACTTTGTTCAACTCTACATACACTTCTAGTAAAGAAGTAACCTATGATCATACACTTCTAGTAAAGAAGTAACCTATGATCATACACTTCTAGTAAAGAAGTAACCTATGATCATACACTTCTAGTAAAGAAGTAACTTATGATCACAGGTTTCATCCTTTTGTTTAAGAGAAGGTTGCCGGTTGCTTACGCTCTTTTGCACGCGAACGAAGTTTGCTTAAGCCCGTGGTGCATCAGTTTTTTTTAAATTAGTTTTTTAAATTTAAGATTTGGTAACCATTATAATTTTATAAGAAACTATCGCACCATGGGTCTATAGATATTTATGTACTGATCATGTGTAGAAAATTTCATGGCGTTTGAAGAAATAATAGCCAAATTAGAATCAAACTTCGTTCGCGTGCCGTGAAACTTAGCCGGTGACCTCCTGTTAATTAAATAATAATAATAATTTTATTTCAGATAACAAGATCCATATTATGATATATGACTTAGAGCTATGTTAGGCACCAAAATAATAGGTATTAATAATAATAATAATAATTCAAATAGGTAATTTTAAAGAAAAAGCTAGCATTCGGGTGATGACGAAACAATATTTACATACTTATTTCGTCATCACTCGAACACGGATTAAAGAAAACAATTTTGTTTGTTCTTATTAAAACCGTTTAGTAAATATTTTAAATAGCTACCCATGCTACGATTCAAATACATATTCTAATCCTGATATGTGGTCTTGGAAGCTGGGCATCCCTTCGTTACTAAACATCATGAATATCTGTTTCATTATCTTTGATTCTTGATCGTCTTTCGGGTATACAAAATCTAGGACATGACCGATTATGTCCGATAAACTTCTCTTTTCGTTCTTCTCGCGAAATAAGTTTTGTATCCAATCTCCTACAAAACCTTCACAAGAAATTATTACTGCCGCTAGGATGATTGCTACTGATATTATTCTGCTCACAGCCATTGCCTTATGCCTGGAAAAAAATAAAAGCAACAGTTTTAGAATGCTATACTAACTTTAATAACTTTTCATTTAAAAAACCGACTTCCGCCATTGTATTCGACTAAATATTTGGATGAAAAAAAAATTATGAAAGAACCATAGTGGTGAAAGGATTATGATACTTTTTGAATGCAAATGCTTGGTTTGTTGCTGAAAATATCAAAATTGCTATATGTTTGCCTACAATATTTGAGGAGTTTCCTCGATTCCTCATGGATTTCATCATCAGAACTGGATTCTGAAAAAAATGGGACCAATCTGGAATTCTATTCAAATAAAAAAAGAATTTTCCAAATCAGTTCATAAACGCCGGAGATATGCGGTAACAAACATTAAAAAAAAAAAAAATACAACCGAATTGAGAACCTCCTCCTTTTTTGGGAAGTCGGTTAAAAAACCGACTTCCGCCATTGTATTCGACTAAATGTTTGGATGAAAAAAAAATTATGAAAGTACCATAGTGGTGAAAGGATTATGATACTTTTTGAATGCAAATGCTTGGTTTGTTGCTGAAAATATCAAAATTGCCATATGTTTGCCTAAAATATTTGAGGAGTTTCCTCGATTCCTCATGGATTCCATCATCAGAACTGGATTCTGAAAAAAATGGGACCAATCTGGAATTCTATTCAAATAAAAAAAGAATTTTCCAAATCGGTTCATAAACGCCGGAGATATGTGGTAACAAAAATTAAAAAAAAAAAATACAACCGAATTGAGAACCTCCTCCTTTTTTGGGAAGTCGGTTAAAAATTAAGTTTTTTGATCAGAATGATGAAATAATTTTGGTAAATCAGCGTTCTTCATTCTGAGGTGTAAGTTGATAAGTATCTAAGTCTCATGGGTAGTAGTTTCAAGTCTAATTTTGCCAGCAAACAGGCTCATAACAAAAAGGCTAATAAAAAAGCCTAAACCCTAGCAAAACAAAAATTGCAAAAAATCTTTGATCGCCAGCTTGTTTACATCCACTGCTGGACGAGGCCTTCCCACATAAAATGCAATGGGGGGGAATTAAATAAATAAATAAATGCTGGACATTTCACACAACATTATCATAGCTAAGCAGAGCTTGTGTTATGGGTACTAGATAACTGATATTCTTAATACAATACATAACATAGATAGATATCTTTTATTATGAATAGAAAATACCCAGAACACCCTGAACAAATATCTGCAGATTGTACAAATATTTGTTCCGAGGCGGGAATCGAACCCGCAACCTCCTGCGTCGCAGGCGAACCATCGTCCGCCGCGCCACATAGGTTGTCAGAATTGCCATAATTGCATAATGACCACGATTGGCAGGCGGATTGGAATGATGGAGGGGTCTATTCTCAGGTCGGACATACGTAAAGTGCAGTCAGCTACAAAAATAGATCAAAAAATGAGTTTTAAAAAGCTTCTTTTTGAATGGTTGCTTGGACTGAATATTAGTCTAAGAGTAACTAATAACTAATCAAAAGATCTTTTTTGCCCGAAATTTAGTTAATAAATCGGCTTTTTTATTGCAATTTTAAATGTTAATCATCTTTCTTAGGTTTGATTTCACCAACAAATAACAGGCGGTTAAACATATGTTTAGTCAAACCAATGCTTTTTGACAGGTGTTTTCAATGATTATCTGTCACCTTGACCAATGGTTAGATGTAACAAGACATTTACTAACTAATAGAGTATGGTGAAATTGGCTCTACTTACTACCTTGCTAACTCCTCCCGCAAAATACGTGTTTGAAATATTATTTGTCCAGACTTGTATAGAAAGAAGAAAAACTAGACCCAAAGTAGAAATTGTTTCTGGGCTAGGCATGCAACATTTTCAACCTATCGGCTTTTAATAACGTCATCATCATCATCATTATCATCACCACCAGTGCCACGATGAACTCTCTTGATCCGCCTCCATCCACCGACTTCCTGTGACGTTTATATTGTCTTTAGTCCATGGAGTGGACCACTTTCCTCTACCGCATCGTATGTGGTCACCACTCGAGAACCTTTATTTCCCAAAAGTTGTTCTATGTTAGTTCTGCGAGCTATAATAGATGAGCATTTCGGATTCTATCACGTATAGTGAAAACCCTAGCATAGCTTTAATAATGTAAGTACATTAAACTGCTCTTAAACCATGTTTAATATGCATAAGTAATAGGCTTAATAGGCTCTTACAATTTACGAACATTCTTCTAATATTCATAAAAATAAACTAGTAATTATTTAAAGCATTGATAATGGTAGAAATTCGATATGAGGTAATTGCCGACTTTCTTGCTTTACGTAGGCTGTAATTCTATTTTATTGCCCATTTAAGTTTATTGAATAGTTCAACATGTTATTTGGAGGGGAAAAAACCATGTTACAAGAAGAGTGATAAATATGAATGGATGTGTATGGATACAAGAATAGAGGCAGGCCTAAAAAGAGATGGATGGACTGTGTGAAAGATGACAAAATGAAATGTGTAGGAATGGTGTGAGTACTGATACAACGGCAGATAGGGAAGAATGGAAGAAAAGAACATGTTGTGCCGACCACACCTAAGTGGGATATAAGGACAAAGAGCTATGATGATGATGATGATGAACGAACGAAGTGAGTTCGCGTTTGTGTTTGTCTGAGGGTAACTTTCGAGCCGTTAGTTAGATCTTCATGAAGTTTGGTACCTACCTACTTACATATTGTTCCAGTACCATCTGTACTGGTACAATTTGAAAGTAGGTACCTAAGGTTTTAACTAATCAGTTATAAGTCAGTCATTCATATAGAGGAGATCCGTAGAAAGATCACCGACATAGCTCTCAGAATTAGCAACTTGAAGTGGCAGTAGACAGGCCATATAGGTAGCTCGGAGAACTGACAAACGCGAGTGGCGACCACAAACAGGACAACGCAGTAAAGGAAGACCGTCTCGATGGACCAAACAAAAGACATAATAAAGGTAGCAAGATATCAGTGGATGGAGGCGGCCCAGGACTGTTCATCATGGCAATCTATAGAGAAAACCTTTTTCCAGCAGTTGATGTTGACATATAAATAAATAAATAAAATAAATAAATGCTAGACATTTCACACAACATTATCTAGCCCCAAACTAAGCAGAGCTTGTGTTATGGGTACTAGATAACTGATATACTTAATACAATACATTACATAGATAGATATTTTTTATTATACATAGATAATACCTAGAACACCCTGATCAAATATCTGCAGATCGTACAAATATTTGTTCCAAGGCGGGAATCGAACCCGCAATCTCCTGCGTCGCAGGCGAACCTTCGCCCGCCGTACCACAGTGGTCGTCAACTATACTCAATAAGGTATCAAAATAATTACTATTTCAGTTCATATAGTGTTATGGTGTTGATGATAGCAATTAATTAGTTAGTATCACCGCAACAGTGGCCTTGTTGTCACTCGAAGCGGAAAGTCCTTTCTAATTACCTACCTTTGCATTTTACACTGGGCTAGTATCGTTTTATAGCTCACTATTATCGTCATCAATTTGCAAACAATGGAAAGTTTCAAGGCATTCAATGGTAAATCCATAGATTACGCTGTGCTATGATTTATTTAACACTGATAGCTTGATTAGTTACTGATAGATCATGTGAACATTGATGCTACTAAAATAGATCATGTTTAATTAAGCTGTGAAGTGTTTGGTAAAATATAGGGATCGCTATAAAAGTATAACACTTTTTGTTTGACATAATGTTTTTATGCCTAAATTGTTGATTGTTTATAATTTTATGGCATAAATTATTATATTTAGAACGAATGTCATTACGAATAATAATCAATCGGAAAAATTAACATACTTAATTAATTTATTTTCGCATACTAATTGCCTTTTAGCACAAGTGCTGTTTTATTAGTAAAATTACAATCACATCACATCACAATTACTTATATTTTTAGGTACTATATTTTTAACCGACTTCACAAAAAGGAGGAGGTTCTCAATTCCCTCATATCTCCGTCGTTTATGAACCGATTTGTTTTTTTTTTTGAATAGATATATCCAGATTGGTCCCATTTTTTTCAAAACCCAGTTCTGATGATGGAACCCATGAGGAATTGAGGGAACTCCTCAAATATTGTAGGCATACAAATAGCGATTTTGATATTTTCAGATTTGCAGAAGCATTTGCGTTCATAAAGTATCATAACCCTTTCACCACGATGGTTTTTTCATCGAGATATTTAGTCGAAAATAATGGCGGAAGTCGGTTTTTTTAATGAAAAGTTATTGATACATACATAAAAGAACACTATGCCTTAGTGTTCTTTTATGTATTTTCATATTTTCTACTGGTATAAATACTATTTCGCATAAAAATATGCAAATCCTTAAAAATATTGGAACGATAACGGATATGTTCGCATCTAGGTTCTTTTTTTATTTATAAAAAAAATAGTTAACTACATATTAATTATTGTTTTGTTGTAACCATGTAAACCAAGTTAGGTTTGTGTCAGTTAATCAAATTCGCTTGGATCGCACTATTTACTAAATTAATTTAAAGATCGATAAGTAGGTTTATAGTTCAAAATTGCCACGCTGAATGGCAACACTAACAGATGGCCTGAAAGAACAGCAAATTAGTTGCGAAGAGCATTGTTTATTATTGAACAACAACAAAGATGAACTACAACAGAATTTTTGAAAACTATTTTTAGGCAAGATATTGGTTTTATTGTTTTTTTTTTGGCTTTGTGACACAAATGAAGGAACAAGCCTAAAATTTAAGAATTTCGACTTTTTTCCCCTAAAATGGGATAGTGAAAATTTTCGGTAATACAAACAATGTCCTGCTCCAATGTCCTGCTGCAATGTTCTCCACTGCTCAACTGCTCAACTAGTTGAGTAATCTAGTTGAGCAGTTGAGCAGTGGAGAAGAATCAGAATTTTGTAGGAAAAAGGGCGTAAAGGGTGAAATCATTTATACGGATCGGAGCCCTGAAGGGGCGAGTCCCGCTCGCAGCTGTCCCTTATTTTTACTATTTACTTAGTACTTATTACTTTCCTTAGCTAGTGAGCTCGATGTCTAAGCATGTAAGTATTTTTTATTTTCCCTAAAAAACTTGCAACTTTAATATTAAGGTTGGTAGGATAAGTCAACTTTCAAGGGCTGAAAAATAATAATGCTTACCTTAGGCTCTTAAAATTTTAACCACAATGTGATTGGCGTTTCCATCTAATGAGACTGTTTTCAAAACAATAGTCCCATCAAAACTCGCTGAACTTTGTCACCTTCACTATACTTTTAAAATCACAATAGAACTTCCAGTCTAAATACACCAAGGCAAGGAGTAAAATAAGCTTAGGTTAGGCGTCAGCAGTGCCTTTTGGTATGAAACTGACCTGTGTTTCCTAGTGTGATGCCTACGTTCCACCACCTCTACCTCAATAAGCCTACTTTCTTTTATAAATACTAGTGAAGATACGTGTAATATCGTGAGGAAAACCTTTTAGCTTAGTACCGACAACTTCCGATTAGCATAAAGTCTTACGTAAGGAAGACGTAACCTAACTTTCGTTGCCAAAAATAAAACGAAGACGAAGGCCGCAGGCTCATTTGATATTTTGTCAAGGTTTTGTTTATTTTTAATAATAATATACTCGGTCTGTCTAACTATATTTGATTTGGATCAGTTGATCGTTTGCCTTTAGATAGCTTAACTTTTTTCAGAAAGTCAGTAAATCAGTTATATCAGTTTTTATAAGTTTTTTTATGTGTTTTCCAAATTATACAAGAACACGAACAATAATCTTACATGTGTAACTCACTCTGCATTTGTTGTTTGTTATTACGATCGAAAATCGCACTCCCTCACCACACATACTTATTTGATTGCCGCGGTATCTTGGTTGACGTCAAGATGTCAGCTGAATGATCTAAAAGGTGAATGAAGCCTGTAGCTTTCTTTTAAGTGCCAAGACAAGCGTAGTATTATCATAATGTGCTTAGGTATATGTATATTTTATAATGATGAGGTACTTATATAGGATGAGGCGTACCCCATAGCATGCATAGCGTGCAATGAGGGGATTTTCCATAATCACCACGCTTGGCACGCGGATTGGTGGAACTAATAGAATCACTTCATTTACCTAGACTCGCTCAGCGCAGCTTTGGTGGAAACGGTGTAGCGAGCCGATGTGTGCGAGGGATGTGTGCGAGGAATGTGTACGAGGAATGTGTTGCTAGGGATGTGTGCGAGAGATGTGCGCGAGGGATGTGTGCAAAGGATGGACGCGAGTGAGAAACTACTAGAAGTCAATCTGAAAAGAGCCCGCTACACATCCTTGCACCGCTCTGCATCTACGCACCGTTCCACAGCCTCGCTATACGCATCCTCGCACCGCTCATCTACCTTTTACATCTCTGGTGGAAACACTCACATCGTTCCACAGCCTCGCTAAGCATCTTCGCACCGCTCATCTGTCTCGCACATCTTTGCTGGAAACGCAGCCTTATAGGTAAGTGCCTAAGGCCTAGTTTATAACGAGTTCTCGGTGGTTGTTTTGCTGTTCCCTTTGCTGAACAGCAGATAGCTTAATAGTATCATGGCTGCTGTGACGACAGCAGCGTTCTAAGGCGAGGCTGAAAAACAGCGTGGTTGAGTCCTCGTTCTTTTCTCTTACACTTCCTAGTCTGTATCTTTAATATTATACTTGTGTCTACCTTTGTAACTAATGATAAGTAGTGTGAGTGAATAAATGCCTTTTTATTTATTTATTTTATTTATATTATGCTTCATCCAGCAGTGGATGCCTACCGGCTGATGAAGAAATGTGTACTTATGTATGTATACTTACATACATACTACTTAATTTGTTGCTTAACGTTCCTGTTTATTTTTACTTAATCGTTTTGATGTCATCAATCCGTCTTATCAAAGGCCTTATTATTCAAAACACATTTCCGAAACCCGTAAGTTCACTTTCAAAGGAGTCGTATGTATGGACGTCACGTCGTTTCTCTGTATAATTAATAATGTATGCGATTTTTTGTTTGTGTTCGGAGCCTTTCACATTGACGATAAGATAAATTATGTTTTAAACGTGCGATGAGGCCTTCATACTAAGATTCTTAGAATATCTTCCTATCAATATTATCCTACTAATATTATAAACGCGAAAGTTTGTGAGTATGGATGTTTGTTACTCTTTCACGTAAAAACTAATGAATGGATTTGAGTGAAATTTGGAATGGAGATACTTTACGCCCTGGATTAACACATAGGCTACTTTTCATCATCATCATCATCATCAATTTTCATCATTATTCACGCGGGTGAAACCGCGGGGCGCAACTAGTATTACATATAAAATTGTTGCTTGACTGATTGACTCACTCACTCACTGACTATAAACCGTTAGTCCTAAAGACCTGAAATTTGGAGGCTACATTGCTTTTGTGATCTATGGGTGCACTAATAAAGGATTTTCAGAAATGTATCCCCTAAAAGGGTGCAGCGGGCTGATATAGCGTAGAGGTAAGGAAAAAATCTCACACGGACCAAGTCGCGGGCGGTCCACTAGTCATTGCATCAGCCGTTAGACGCCCACTGCTGGATGAGGCCTTCCTCATGGAATGCAATGGCGGGATTTGCCATATGCACGCTTGGCAGGTGCAATGGTGATCGCAGTATTCGTATTGACTCAAAGTCAAGTCAAAAGTCAATGTCAAAAAGAACTTTATTCATTGAAATCACAAGGATCATTTTGAATCGTCTTATATAAAATTAAATTACTCCTGTTCCAACGCGACCAAGCCTAGAAGAATCAGGCAACAAACTCGGCTTGGCTTACATAAATGGTCCGTCTTACCACTAGGTGAGAAGCGCCTGTGTGGTGCCTCGGAGCAAGGAGTTGCTGATACATAGTAAATGAGAACTTAAAAACCTTAGGAAGGTTAAACATCAGCAAAAATATGCAAGACAGCACACGCTACGCTTGGTATACTTATAAATAATAATCTAATACAAACATGTAAATAGGTAAGTACAGATATTGCAAATTTCCATTTTAGCAGTCGAGGGGCAGAGCGACATCAGGCCACGCGGCTTTATTATTACTACTATTTAGGTTTAGGTGGATGCTGTTGCGCATTCCTTGGTGTATAATCTCTTAGTCGCTTTTACGGTACCCGGGAGGAGATGCAGGGCTGTAGGGGTATATTCTTAGGCCGGACACACCACGGCATAATTGATAGGCACTTATTCAATCCACTATTAGCTTGTAAAAGATGAGCTGATTTGCTTTTATTCAGTCTAGGTCCGGTGGCTTATTATACCTTAACCTTGTGCCTTATACTATCGCTAATGATTCAACAATAACGCTTATTTCATTGAGTATTTTTGTAATTAGCAATTGTTTTCCATAAAATTATGAATAGTAACTTGCAAGAATATAAAGTAGAGTCATCTTTGGTTCCAAGATTTTAATCATCTCTGCTGTGGCAAGATGTCGTGTTTGAAGGTACTCGTATAATTTTAAAACTAGTTAATATTTGCATTTAAAATACTTGATTTACTAAAATGTGTGGTGTTTTTTTAGATCCTGGTGATCTTCATAATTGTACAGTGTCATGGCCGCCACATTGATATAAATAAAGATTTGAAAACTCCGCACGATGTCATACTTCCTAATATTATGGCATATTATGGAAAATGGACCACGTTTGCTACAGTCCAAACCAACAGTGTGATACAGAAACGGGATTTAGAAAGTGTTAGTGAAATATTACCTACGAAGGCAGAAGTAATACCAGCACCTGTTACAGAGCATGTTGAGGAGAAAGAGAATGAAATGTTCCAACGGCCGGAGCCTATCTTAAACAGAGTGCCTTTGACTAGGAGCGTCGGTCCAAGACTTTATACGAGTATTCAAGAAAGTATACCGCTGACTGACAACTTGAATGCAGTTAGAATTTCGCCTGTTCCAGTACAACAGATACCCATTTCCGAATTTTTCGGGGGTCTACCACCTCGTTTGGTGGAACCCATTTCTGCTGCAGGACCTGCTACTGAAAAGGAGATTGTCCCTGCACAAAACAATCCCGTGCCTGAAGCACGTCCAACTATATTTGACTTACCAAACAGAGGGGAAGGTGGATCAAGAGTTAGGCAATATGCAGTGTACGCTGGTGATGTCATTTTGAAATATTTATCTCAATTCTTTAATCGTGCTAGGATAACCTTTAGCCGCTACACAAGTCCTCTGCCACCGACACCGGTGTATGAGAATAATTGAAGTTAACACTTACTATTGATAATTTGACTGATATCAAAAATGTGATCCAAATGTACAACCAATTTTTTTTTTAATAATGATTTGAAGTAGGCGTCTAGTTTTTAATTAAGTTTTCTTAATAAAAGTCCTTTATCTATTCGATATTGCTTTATGTATTATTTACAAGGTGGTTTACAGGTAGAATTCTTATTATGTACTTTACTTAATAGTTTGAACATTTTTTCCGTAGTGAAGTTGTTGTCGTAAATGCTCTAAGTTGTTGTCTATGCACGTTTCTGTCAACTTAAAGCTTATCGTCTATAACCAATGTTGAAACCACCTGGATTGTATACTCCTTGACCGCCAAAACCATTTTGACCGTATCCTGATTGTCCGTAATAGTCATTTTGACGATATCCTTGGTATCCATATGGTCCGTCTAAATTATTTTGACGGTATCCTTGACCGTATCCTTGACCGTATCCTTGACCGTATCCTCCTGGTCCACTTAAACCAATTCCAAATAATTGTCCTTGTCCGTAGCCACCTTGGCCAGCTGCGATGGTCACGATAGCCAGGAAGGTCAACGCAAGGAAAACCTGAAAAATACACAATTTCCATAACTATTTTTAAACGTCACGTCATTCCCCAGGAAGATTCTGTGCTTCTGGACGGAGTTAGGTTGGCTAACTATCTAGCTAGTTAACCCTCACGCATAATGGACCATCCATAGAGTTCGAATGCGGAAAAGTGAGTTCTTTATCATTAACATTAACGTCACGTCATTTGAAATAGCAAATTCAAAAATAAAAAAAAGCAAATTAATAAATTGCTTTTTAAATTTATGATTTGGTTTGGTAACCATATAATTTTATAAGAAACTAACGCAAAAAACGGTTCACCTAACCGACTACAAAAAACATTTAGGTAAATCATATTTTCACGAAACCACCTAAAGATTATACAGAACGATGATATAAACAGCGATGAAAGAACCTTTTGAATCGGACTAACCAACGGGGCGTAAACACTTCATACCTACCTAATAATAATAGCCTACATTGCTGACGAATTAATTGATGACTTCCTTTTTTGAAGTCAGCTATGTTAATATCTGAAAATAATCTTTCAAGTGTATCGTGATGGCAGTATTGCAGAAACTATAGCCAACATTTTATTTTTTATTTTATTTATTTAACAAAGTTGAATGTACCTATCGAAGTAATTAGTGGCCAATTCAAATTAAAAAAAGGGAGGTCAACAATTAAATGGTTTAAATAAGTATTGTATTTTATTTTATACTGTAAAGATGCCGAAATTCTTAAGTTTTGGATGTCACAAAAGCTACCAGCATGCCAAATTTTAGCATTATGGGATTACTGGAACCATAGAGTATTTTCACAGTTTTTGAGCATAACTCGAAAAGGCTTAAATAAAATTGAAACATTTTTGAAATTAGCAAATAAAGCCCTTTTATTTGACACCTCACTTGACCTCATTGTCTCATTTTTTCCCCCCTTTTGTCTCAACGCCAGACCCATATAGCATATAACAAAAAAAAACGCGCTGTTACTATGTACTCACCTACAAAATTTAATGAAAATGAACAACAAACAAAAACATACATAAAAACGCTGATTCGTTCAAACAAACTCAGATAACTCGTTTCTCTCTTTAAATTATCAACTTCATAGTAGGTACTATTATAGCTTTTTTGTGGAAGAGTTCGTTCGCCTTCATACACACAGCCAGTATGTAATTATCATCATCATCAGCCTATAGATGTCCACTGCTGGACATAGGCCTCCCCTTAGAATGCAACGACGAACGGTCTTGAGCCTCCTCCATCCACCGAATTCCTTCGACGTTTATAATGTCTTTAGTCGATCGAGTGGAGGGTCTTCCTCTACTGTGTCGTCCGGTTTGTGGTCGCCACTCGAGAACCTTTATTCCCCAACGGTTATCAGTTTTGTACTTATAATTCAAGCAGATAAATAATGTTTTTCTATCTTTCCGGGGAAGAACATCCACCGTACCTAGTTCAGTAACAGTAATATGAGCATTGCTGTGTTCGACCCCCCTATTCTCTATCTCGCAACAGGTTTGTAACAGGCGTAAATTGTGCGACCATAGCTATCAAACGTCGCTTTTCTCATAGAAAAGTTACCGTGATTGCACAATTCACGCCTGTTGCGAACCTGTCGCGAGACAGAGAATAGCCCTGCCGATTTTTAGCTTTATGTCTCAGAATGATGGGCGCAGTGCAATGCCCACAAGGCGCTTTCCAAGTTTACTTACCTGGGGATTGGTTCTCAGAAAAATCACGTAAATAATTTTGTATGGGCAACATACGAGATGTGACGTCATCTCATGGACGTGATTTATTCGAGAATATGGGCCCTGGTATTGTTTTAGCCAGAGGTTACCGCATAACATCAGGTCTGTTACGTAGTTTAAAAATAAAAAAAACTTGAGTACACCCTGATTTTTTTTTCAGACAATTTTTGTAAACAAAGAAATGTCAAGATATGCCACTGTGAGTATAAGTGTCATGATTGTGTAGCATACGTGGTAATTCACATATGACACACATACATGACACTTATACACACAGTGGCATATCTTGACATATGTTTGTTTACAAAAATTTACTAAAATTAAAAATCAGAGTATAGGTACTATGTGTTATTTTGTCCGCGAAGATTTTGTTAGTTGATGACATAGAGAAGAATGAATTTTAATAAAAGCTGGTATAATAAAAATATCCTTACTTTAGAAACTGCCATGTTATTGGTTTCACGCCTGTAACGTATCTAAGATAAGATAGGTACACTGAATCACTTTATCAACAAACATTGTTTAAATACTCCTATTCTACAAATGGGTATTCATCAATTCGTTTCCTCAAAAATTTGTTTGAGGTTCTTAAACTTTTTCATTTTTGTAAGTTCTTACCTATAGCTTGATACTATATTTACCAATAGCTTCTTCTATAGCTTGGGATGAGCAGCAGCATCCACCTTAGTACCTCAACACCAATACTGCGATCACCAATCCGCCTGCAAAGCGTGGTGATTATGGCAAATCCCCCCATTGCGTTCTAAGGAAAGGCCTCGTCCATTAGTGGAAGTCTAAAGGCTGCTGCTGATGATAACGATGATTTAAGAGGGCACTATACTACAATTTAGGCTCCCTCTTTAACGCACGCGATAACCCGCGCGCCATCTCGCTCGCGCTAGCGAGTGTCGTGCACAAAAATGAAGTTTTTTTTGTTTATTATGGCGAAAATAAAGCGTTTATCAAAAAACTGATTTTACCATAAGAATAAATAGTAATTACCTACTTGTTGTAGTAAAATTTATCTTAAAATACCGTAGGGTTCTTGAGATTTCTTTCAAAACGTGTGGGAAACAAGGATTTTTCATTAAATAAAACTATCGAGGTTTTTTTTACATATCGTGTTTTTAACTTTACACAATAAATGCAAAAATATAAAACTTTCATATTCCAAAATATTTAACTCGTAGAACCCGTAGATACTGAGTTATAGATCAATTTTGTTGGGCAAATTCACATAGTACGCCTTCTTAAAAATATTCCTCGTTTTGTAGTATTAGATATACAGAGTGTTTTTTTAAATGGGACAGTATGGGGATATCCGAATCCATAAGAGATACGGGAAAACTGTCTTTGGAACCATTTGCTCATTTTGTATGAAAATGATTTTGGCATAGTTATTTTTTTGGTCAAGCGTAAGTTCTCCATAAAAATGAGTAGTTTTGATTTAAAAAAAAATTATGCGTATCGACTCAGTTTCATGTAAGGATTGTTTCATTGTATCGGAAGAAAAAAATCTGAGCAGCAGAAGTTTGTCATATTTTATAAAATGTTTTCTCATACAAATTGTAAGTAATCTGGTACCTACGTTAATAAAACTATAGCAATAAATTTTCAAAATGGCCTCCCTCGAGGAACTCGCTTCGCTCGTTCAATTATATTTAATTCTATTATATTCGTAAAAGTTTTAGAAACACTGGCGGCTAAACTATTAAACAAGCAAAAACTTGCTAGAATTAGCGTTTACTCGCTATGATAATGCTCGTACCTACATCGGATCAAAATTTCGTGCGTGACGGAGTTTAATTACATTTAACTGGCATTATTAACTTTAATTGCTATAATAAAGTTGTGAATATTGTTTTCCTACAATTATTGAGCGTTAAATAGATCTCCTAAAAAAGTCTCCTGAGTGATTGAGACAAAAATCTATCGAGCTTACTAGGTTACTTCTCACTTAAGCTTACGACCCATGAAACTGTCAGTTTAAAAAATATTATTATTCCTTGTTACTCATGCAGGTAACCCATATCTTAAAGAAACTTTTCTTCTAAGTATCAATAGCCTTAGAAAAATCTCAGGTGAAAAATAAAACGGCTAAATGTGTATAGGAACGCATATAGAGTAGGAGTTCGTTTCAAGGTCACAGTTTTCACTACGTAACTCTAAAAGTTTTCATCGTAGGATAAAGATGGCTTTCATTCTGCAAGTACAGCACAGACACCGAACGTGACCTTGGACCTGGCGGGTTACGCTGGTTAGCTACCTTCTGATAGCCTCTCATGAGATCGTTGGGCATACGGAGACTATATTTGTTCCCTGGGCGCTGCTCTACGTTGTAGCGCGGGAAACAGTCTTTGCACTACACTGTGCCTACAGGCATTATTGATGCTATGATTAGGACAGGAGTGCGATTTTATTGTGTCATTAAGTGACTAAACGTCAGTAAAATTTGTCGATGACAGATGGGAAGTCAAAAAAATTACAAATGTAAGTTTGATAACGGGAGGTAACATACATGGACACACCCCTTTTTCTTCGGAGGGTAAGTAGGTAGAACCTCAAAAGGCCTCTTTTCATCGCGTGTTGCACAATTACAGCAATAAATACGTGACAAGTGGTGAGTTCATCGCCCCCATTGCTATGCAACTCCAAAAACCAACTCGGGTAACGCTTTCTTCTAGTAACTCCTAAATATGACCTCTGTGGCGCGGCGGGGGACGGTTCGCCTGCGATCCAGGAGGTTGCGGTTTCGATTCCTGCCTCGGAACAAATATTTGTACGATCTGCAGATAACTGTTGCGGGTGTTCTGGGTATTTTCTATGTATAATTAAAAATATCTATCTATGTAATGTATTGTATATATTAAGTATATCAGTTATCTAGTTGCCATAACACAAGTTCTGCTTAGCTTGGGGCTAGATAATGTTGTGTGAAATGTCCAGCATTTATTTATTTATTTATTGAATAATAATTCCTAAATAAGCCAGCAGCCAGGACAATTAATCTTAGGTATACCAACGAAAATTTGACCAAAAAATCGTTAAAGTAAGTAAGTAATTACGGGAGGTTAAATTACAATAAATAAGATTGCGATTTAGTTTTTAAGAACCCGCACCTCTTGCGTTTCAGCGGGCAACTCGCCTGCCATGCCACGGAGGTCATCACCACATTCTGGTTCTTTTCATGCACTGGCCACATACCTCAGGCCAGGTGACCAATTAATGAACAGTGACATGGAAGAAGAAGTATTGGACTGGACATCTGGACATGTTCATCACGTTTAACGTTGAAGCTTACAAAACGCATAGGAAGTTGTGCGTCCTCCTATCAAAAACATAAATTAAGTGCTTCTATGGTATTTTTGGGGTTCCGTACGTCAAAACGGAAAAACGGGGCCCTTGTAGGATCACTTTTTGTCCGTCTGTCTGTCTCTCTGTCAAGAACCTTTACCTCAGAAAAGCCCAAATTTATATACTTAAAAAGTTTATGCCAAATATAAAGGTTTGCGAGTTTATAGTGAACTATAAACTCGCAAACCTTTATATTTGGCATAATTTTTTTACACAAACCAAGCTTATCACTCAATGCATTAAAAAGTTATGGCAGTGAATGTCTAATTTTTGTTATGGAAATCGCAAAAATTAAAAACCTAAATAGAAGTAACCTCACAATGAAATATGCTAGGAGGCTTTGTGATAAAGAAACAAGTCTAAAATTGTGGAATTTCAACCTTTGTACCAGTCAAGTTTTTTACATCACCAACCGATTTGGTTGGTGAAGTTTTTAGGCAAAAGTGGCTGAAATTCGAAAGTGGTTGTGATGATTTCGAAATCATTTACGGATCTGAACCCTCAGAGCGCTAGTCACACTCGTACTTGACCATTTTTACAATTGATTATACCAAATCGATTTGGCCTACCTTTTTAATTACTGCTGTAGCCATAAAACATTAGGTATGTTACCTACACGTGTTTCTGTTATCCTACCAATAATTCAACAATCATTTTATTAAATTGTTTATGTTTGGTGCATATCTTAAGAATCTGAAAATAATATTTTCAATATTTTTATATTTTTTTACGCAACAATGAATAACCTGTTATTCATTGTTACGTAAACTGTCAGCGTTATCAATGAAAATATTGTTATACTTATTCTTTATTCTAATGTATAATACATTCCTTTGTGCCTATGTATGTATATAATGATCCTATTAACCAACACATAATTCCAGCGTTATTTTAGCAAGATAACTACATCATCATCATCAGCCTTTAGACGTCCAGTGCTGGACAAAGTTGCCCCCATAAAATATAATGGGGGAATTGCCATAATTAACAAGCTCGGCAGGCGGATTGGGGATTACGGTATGAATGTTGAGTACTCAGGTTGATGCTGATGCCCAACAGATGCTTCTCGACTAAAACTGAACATTCGATCAAGTTAGAAATCCACCTTCCCACACAAATCGTACATAAGAACTAAACGTGCAAGTGAATTTCAACTTGAATTCAAAATAACATCAGATTATTTGGCCAGCATCATTTCCGCAAAGTTTGTGTAGCTAAAACATACAAAATAACCCTGCAAGTATATATAAAATATAGTATAATATGCATATGCATGTTTCCTTTTCATTAAAATAACGATTGTTGTGGCCAACAGTAAATAATGAGTAAAAATTCAGTTAACAAAAGTTTAATTCCGGTAAGTAAGAATAGCGCTAACAGTTGTAAGAAATCATGTCCATTTGATTGCCCGTTCAGTCGAAGAAAGTTCAAATAATTCAGTAGCTTCAACCTCTGCGGTTGCCACCGAAGCCGCCTTGGCCGCCGCCGAAGCCACGTTGGCCGCCGCCGTAGCCGCCTTGGCCGCCGCCGAAGCCGCCTTGCCTGCCGCCGAAGCCGCCTTGCCTGCCGTAGCCGCCTTGGTTGCCGCCGAAACCGCCATTGCGGCCTCCACCAAATCGGCCCTGCCCACCGCCACCGTAGCTCTGAGCGAAGGTCATGGCAATCAGAGCCAGAACCACACCGAGGATCAACAAAGTCTGCAAATAAATAATAATAATAATAATAATAACAATAATTTTATTAATAAATAAAGTTTGTAATGAGTATTATGAAGCTATACAGGGTTTTCTAGGAAATAGTGTTATACATCACTTGCTAATTGAGAACAGTGATACACAGGCATTGATGTATACATAACAATAAATAGATAGAAGGCTAACAGCTGTGTCACTGAACCATCAATGGTACAAGTCAATGGTACCTTCTATAAATCTTAAGAGGAGGTTCGCGGTAGGGTGCTTACGCCTTTTTGCACGCGAACGAAGTTTGCTATTATTTAATCAAACTTCATTAATTTTTTACACATGATCGTTACACTAATATATCTATTTAGGGGTCTAGATAATGCATCAGTTTTTTTTAACTCATCATCATTTTTAGTTCTACTAGTTAAATGGGCGGGTCATTTAACTAGTAGAACTGACAACCGTTGGGGGATAAAGGTTCTCAAGTTGCGACCACGAATCGGTCGACGCGGTAAAGGAAGGCCTTTCAATCAATAAACTAAGGCAACTATAAACGTCACGGGATGTCAGTGGATGGAGGCGGTTCAAGACCATTCGTCATGGCCTTCTAGAAGGAAAGCAGAGTCCAGCAGTGGATTTCTACAGGCTGATGATGATGATGAATGAAATAAATAAATGCTGGACATTTCACACAACATTACCCAAGCTAAGCAGAGCTTGTGTTATGGGTGCTAGATAACTGATATACTTAATACAAATACATTACATAGATAGATATTTTTTTATTATACATAGAAAAATACCCAGAACACCCTGAATATTTATCTATAGATTGTACAAATATTTGTTAAGAGGCGGCAATTGAACCCGCAACCTCCAGCGTCGCAGGCGAACCTTCATCCGCCGCGCCACAGAAGACGTCAAATGAATACAGAACATCAACGAGAAAAAAAGGCAAGTAGGTATGAATTTACAAAATATTAAATTCTCCGGAATTTAAATTAAAGACCACACTCAGTACTATTTACTAACCTTGATAGAAGCCATGGTTGCTAGTAGGTAGGCGTGATACTGTGGCTACTACAGTACATCTCAGAGCTTATATAGGTATATTTTTGATAAAAACTTATACAGGTAGGTCTAGGTACTATTCGATTCGTATATTTACCAGGAATCTATTAATTGGCAAATTAAACACATGAGGTCCTTAACTTTAAAACTCGTATTCTTAAAATAAAATTATATTTGAATAAATATTATATTTTACCTATGATATCAATACAAGTGCTTCCTCCAGTGCATTTCTTGAAAAACTGTGGTTTGCGGCTTTTTTGATGATATTTAGTCACTCAGTGACATTCAAAAATCACACCCCACCCCAGGTAGACAATTTTCTTACCTAATTTAATCAAACGTTAGTTTATTATTGATTCAATTAAAACGATAAATAAATTTGTCGATGACAGATGGGAAGTCAAAAAAATTACAAATGTAAGTTTGATAACGGGAGGTAACATACACGGATGCACCCCTTTTTCTTCGGAGGGTAAAAAGTTCAAGGTAAGTAGGTAGAGCCTCAAAGGGCCTCTTTTCATCGCGTGTTGCACAAATGCAGGAATAAAGACGTGATAAGTGGCGAGTTCATCGCCCCCATTGCTTAGCAACTCCAACGACCAACTCGGGTAACGCTTTCTTCTATAGTAACTCCTAAATATGACCTATGACCTAAAACATTAGGTATGTTACCTACACGTGTTTCTTTTATCCTACAAATAATTTAGCAATCATTTCATTAAATTGTTCATGTTTGGTGTAGGTACTTATGCCTCAAGAATCTCAGTTTTTCATTTTTGCATAAACTATCAGCTTTATCAATGAAAATATTGTTTTACTTATTTTTATTCTAACGTACATACATACCTTTGTGCTTATGTATGTATATAAGGCTCCTATCAACCAACACATCATTCCATTGTTATTTTAGCAAGATAACTACATCATCATTATCATCAGTCTTAAGGCGCCCAGTGCTGGACAAAGCTGCCCCCATAAAATACAACGGGGGGAAATGTCATAATCAACACGCTCGGCAGGCGGATTGGTGATCGCAGTATGAATGTTAAATACTCAAGTTGTTGCTGCTGCCCATCCCCTGGTGTAATGCCTTGGTCGGCTTTTACGACATCCATGCCCATGGTAGGAGATGGAGGGGTCTATTCGCCACAGACAATAGTGCCTTTTCACACGTACCGGTTGCCGGGCACCCGGCGGCAAAGTGTATAGCCATTACGCCGGTACGTGTGAAGCTAAAGTACATGGCCATACACTTTGCCGCCGGGTACCCGTCGCCGAGTGCCCGGCAACCGATACGTGTGAAAAGGCACTAAGAAAGGTTACAATAAAACGTATAGTGCACAAGAGCATTATTTTTTTTTTATCAAAAATCATCATGCACCCTGATTTATGTACACAGGTTTTATCATTTAACCATTTGGGTACCATCTCTTAATTATCTAATATATTTTAAATTTAAGGTTACCTTGCTGTGATTTTAAGTGAGATAATTTTATACTTAATAAATTAAAAATTAAATAAATATAAGTTGACAAATGACAGGTGACCTAATAATGACATAATTGGAAATAACATCGAAAACCAAAAAACTACAATATATAGGTACCTATGTATTATTATTACATACATAAAATCGTTGCGTGATTGACTGACTACACAGCGTAAACCGTAAGTCCTACACTCGATAAGTACATTCCTTTTGTGGTCTAAGGGTGCACTAATAAAGGAATTTCCGAAATTCACCCCTGAAGGGTGGCAGTGGATTGTTGAAGTTTGTACAGAAAAATTCCACGCGGAAGAAGCCGCGCGCGCGGTCCACTAGTTTTTAAAATTATACATTGTTCATATAGGTAATCTTTCTGTCATTCGTTAGCTTACAGTGTATAAGGTATATACAGGGTGTTTTGATATCAGTAAACAAACCTTGAGAAATTACTTCTCTACTGATACTGAACATTTTTGTTTAGTTCGATCAAGTTAGAAAACCACCTTCCCACACAAATCGGACATAAGAACTAAACGTGCAAGAGAATTTCAACTTGAATTCAAAATAACATCAGATTATTTGTCCAGCATCATTTCTGCAAAGTTTGTGTAGCTAAAACATACAAAATAACCCTGTAAGTATATATAAAATATAATATATTATGCATATGCATGTTCCCTTTTCATTAAAATAACGATTGTTGTGGCCAACAGTAAATAAAGAGTAAAAATTCAGTTAACAAAAGTTTAATTCCGGTAAGTAAGAATAGCGCTAACAGTTGTAAGAAATCATGTCCATTTGATTGCCCGTTCTGTCGAAGAAAGTTCAAATAATTCAGTAGCTTCAACCTCGGTTGCCGCCGAAGCCGCCTTGGCCGAAGCCGCCTTGGCCGCCGCCGAAGCCGCCTTGGCCGCCGCCGAAGCCGCTTTGGCTGCCGCCGCCGTAGCCACCTTGGCCGCCGCCGTAGCCGCCTTGGCCGTAGCCGCCTTGGCCGCCGCCGAAGCCACCTTGGTTGCCGCCGAAACCGCCATTGCTTCCACCGCGGCCTCCACTGAAACCGCCCTGGCCACCACGACCGTAGCCCTGAGCGAAGGTCATGGCAATCAGAGCCAGAACCACACCGAGGATCAATAAAGTCTGCAAATAAAGTTTGTAATGAGTATTATGAAGCTATACCAGGGTTTTCTAGGAAATAGTAGACATCAATTGCTAATTGAGAATAGTGATACACAGGCATTGATGTATACCTACATAATAATATATACATAGAAGGCTAAGTACCATCAATTGGCATTCAAAGGTATAACACATTTTATCCTCATCATGATGTAGGCGGACTCAGGTTATGAGTGCAATTTTGTCTATACCAGTAATAAATGAAAGCCGTTGAGACTATGTTTTATAGTTTTTTTATTTCATTGAATGGGGGTACAATGTCAATGGTACCTTCTACAAATCTTAAGAGGAGGTTCGCGGTAGGGTGCTTACGCCTTTTTGCACGCGAACGAAGTTTGCTTCTATTTTGGCTATTATTTAATCAAACTCCATTAATTTTTTTTCACATGATCGTTACACTAATATATCTATTTAGGGGTCTAGATATTGCGTCAGTTTTTTTTTAACTTATGGTTTGCTCAGAATTAGCAAGTTGAAGTGGCAATGGGCGGATCATATAACTAGCAGAACTGACAACCGTTGGGGGATAAAGGTTCTCGAGTGGCGACCACGAACCGGACGACGCGGTAGAGGAAGGCCTTCCAATCGATGAACTTAGGACATTATAAACGTCACGGGATGTCAGTGGATGGAGGTAGATCAAGACCATTCGTCATGGCATTCTAGAAGGAAAGTAGAGTCCAGCAGTGGATTTCCGCAGGCTGATGATGATGATGAATAAAATAAAAAAATCCTGGACATTTTACACAACATTATCTAGCCCCAAGCTAAGCAGAGCTTGTGTTATGGGTGCTAGATAACTGATATGCTTAATACAAATACATTACATAGATAGATATTTTTTTATATATGCATAGAAAAATACCCAGAACACCCTGAAGATTGTACAAATATTTTGTTAAGAGGCGGGAATCGAACCCGCAACCTCCAGCGTCGCAGGCGAACCTTCGCCCACCGCGCCACAGAGGACGTCAAATGAATACAGAACATCAACGAGAATAATAGGCTAGTAAGAATTTACAAAATATTAAATTCTTCGGAATTTAAATTGAAGACCACAATCAGTACTATTTACTAACCTTGATAGAAGCCATGGTTGCTAGAAGTTAGAAGAGGTACTGTGGCTACTCAGTACATCTCAGAGCTTATATACGTAGTTTTTTGATAAAAACTTATACAGGTAGGTACTATTCGATTCGTTCGTATATTTGCCAGGAATCTATTAATTGGCAAACTAAACACATGAGGTTCTTAACTTTAAAACTCGTATTCATGTTTAAATACGGATCTGTGGCTTTGTTGATAGAATATAAAAAGAAGTGTGCTTTCTTAACCGACTTCAAAAAAGGAGGAGGTTCTCAATTAGGTTGTTTTTTTATGTTTGTCACCTCATATCTCCGTCATTTATCAACCGATTTGTTTTTTTTTTATTTGAAACAATATCCAGTCTAATCTTTTGCATTACATGTGCATTGCAGAGTTTCAAGGGCTACTGTCATATTTGAACATACGCCAACTAAATTATGTATACAATTTTCGATATATCTGTAGGTATTAGTACGTAATAAAAGTTTCAGTATCTCTGTCTGATGCAGAGCTAACAACAATGTGAGAAAATCATCAAACTAGGTAAGGTAGGTTTTTGTTTAAAGGCAAAATTATGTCATTGTGTGGGTTAATATTTGTTGTAGTTATTTGTTTCAGCTTTTCCATGAAAATATCAGACGTTTGTGGACCTATGTACCTACTTAACAAAAAAATCATCACCAGCCGTTTAGACGTCCACTGTTGGGTGTACTTACTTAGTTTCAAATGTACATCGCTAGTTATTAAAATATAAGCTTTTCAAGGTTGGAACGTTTATATGTTCATATTTTTCATAAACAAGCATGCTATTTTTTTATGATAAAATCTTTCGTGTGTGGTATTTAATGATTAGATAGATTTAATCTACGTAAGTTAAACCGGTTAATAGTAGTTTATGAAACTGTTGCATAATAAGGGTTCTTCTCGTGTGATGCTATAAAAAAACTCGCCTCCGGCTCGTTTTTTTAACTCACACTCGTGTTTTAAGACCAAATTATGTGCAGTTTCATACACTACTTTATCTAATCTCATGAAATAGGTAATATTATATTTTAAAGTCTTGGTAACATTTATTGTAATACCTTCTAGATTTCGCTGGTAAGAGGTTCATTTGTTCGTTGCAGCTTCGAGAATGTCCGGTGGTGTAAAATTTTCTTCAGTATCGCTACTGTCGCTTTCAGACATTTTTTAACCGACTTCCCAAAAAAGGAGGAGGTTCTCAATTCGGTTGTATTTTTTTTAAAATGTTTGTTACCTCGTATCTCCGGCGTTTATGAACCGATTTGGATAATTCTTTTTTTATTTGAATAGATATACTTCCAGATTGGTCAAATTTTTTTCAAAATCCAGTTCTGATGATGGAATCCATGAGGAATTGAGGGAACTCCTCAAATATTGTAGGCATACATATGGCGATTTTGATATTTTCAGGAAGACACCAAGCATTTGCATGCAGAAAGTATCATAACCCTTTCACCACAATGGTTCTAACATACATTTTTTTTCATCCAAATATTTAGTCGTATATAATGGCGGAAGTCGGTTTTTTAAATGAAAAGTTATTAAAACAAAAAATAATTTGACAATGAAATTTGCATAGAATTACTGCTTATATTTGCATTCATTTGTAAACGTTCAGCGCCAAAATCCATCCGCTCAAGCGTGTTGCGCCGCGTCCACAGATTTTTTGAATCCAGAGCGAAGTGAGAGATTCTAGAGTAGTGTAGGATCGATAGTTCTTATAAGAAACTACTCAATTTATCGAGACACGTCGATAGGGCAACCAGGTACTATTCTCTTACATTACTGATACGAGTACCTGGTTCCATTTGCGATGTACTGAACCTTCGGTGGGAGGAAATAATAATACTGTCCGTTCACTTATAAACGTATATTTTATATGTAGAGTACAATACTGAAAGGCTGACGGTTAGAGACTGGCCTGCCGGCCGAGCCACAGATTAGTATGTAGTGGGCCATCTTGCTAGATCAGCAAATGGTGCCCCTACAGTCATCCCCTTCTTAAAAAATATTTTTGTTATATAAATCAAAAATATTCTAAATATCTTAATTCTAAACTTGTTATAAATTGTACAAAAGCTTCACCAATGTAGCTTACTTTATAGTCTTTGTGTATGCTAAGCAAAATTGAACGAGTTCTCTATAACAAGGTATCGGTTACGAGTTACTACCTACCGTTTACAATAACAAAGTCGAGCAAAATTTCTAAGGACTCTTCGTACCATTATACAATTTGTTACACAAAGCTAATAAACAAAAATAATTTTTATAACTACATTGTGTAAAATTATCCGCACAAAAAAAATATATATATAAAAATTGTCCAAAAAAATTTAAAAACGATTTGTACAAAAAAAAATTGTAAAAACTGTAAAATCGCTTCAAAATTAAATTTTTGTAAATCACTTATCACTTTTATACCACTATTCCCACCTATGCCGATGTTATGCAGCCTTGTTCATTCCAGCACCTTCCCCTCGTTACCGGTCTACATAGCGCGAGTATCATGCCAGTCACTTGCAGCAGTGCGACTGAGTATCCTCCAAGTCCGCAACAGATCCTCCGGTGAGCTCCCGGGCAACTATTTTCCGAGTGATGGCTGGCATATACTATTCCCGTGCTGCCTATGTAGACCGTAGCGTGACGTCTTTGGGGGACCGCGGGTGGATGGCACAATCACTTCCCCGGCCACACTCGCCAATCTCGTCGACGCTTCCTTTTCAAACGGCAATGATGGTGGCTGGAAAACAAGCTTCGGATTCATCTGCATTTCATCCGCATCCGGCTTCTCGTGGTGTATGGTTGTGGGTGTGCAATTTCTTGAACAATAATTTTCAAGAAATTGCACACATTTTTACCTCCTGAGGGGTGGATCATCTCAGGAGGGAGTCTCTCGCCGTCGCACCATTTTCTTAAATTCCTTTGTTACCACATCAAAGGTCGTCGTGGGTCCCATATTGTACAGGGAGATCTGTCGACGTATGTACTTGAAGGTTAAACCACGACGCATAACTTCGATGGTGGAATTCTTGCATGTCATAATTTTCACAAATTTACCTCTCCTCACCGAAGGCCGTCGTGGGTCACCACTTGTAGGACTTCACAAGGGACACACACGGACTGCACAGTATTGCGCTTCGATGAGAGGAATTAATTAATATGTGGACCGTTTACTATTAAACGTATATGAAGTATGTAGATTACTATTCTTGGCGGCGGACGGTTTGAGACTGGCCTGCCGGCCGAGCCACAGATTAGTATGTAGTGGGCCATCTTGCTAGATCAGCAAATGGTGCCCCTACAAGTAGAATCCCGAACGTAGCGAGGGATTCAAAGTACGTCGCCCGAGCCAAAAATATATTTTGCGCCCGAGTGATACACTCTACTTTTCATCACCACTATTTGAAAATAAAAGGTGCCTCATATTTTATTTCAAAACAAAACAATGAATTTCTAACAATCCGTGAATAACTTTTCATTAAAAAAACCGACTTCCACCATTGTATTCGACTAAATATTTGGATGAAAAAAAAATATGAAAGAACCATAGTGGTGAAAAGATTATGATACTTTCTGAATGCAAATGCTTGGTTTGTTGCTGAAAATATCAAAATCGCCATATGTATGCCTACAATATTTGAGGAGTTCCCTCAATTCCTCATGGATTCCATTATCAGAACTGGATTCTGAAAAAATAGGACCAATCTGGAAGTATATCTATTCAAATAAAAAAAGATTTTTCCAAATCGGTTCATAAACGCCGGAGACACGCGGTAACAAACAAAAAAATAATTAAAAAATATAAAAAATTTAATAAAATAAAAAAAATAAAAACATTCAACCGAATTGAGAACCTCGTCCTTTTTTGGGAAGTCGATTACAAATGACGAAATCGCGGGCTGTAGTTCGCGCGTTTTTAATTTGTTTTTTTTTACTCAGCGTAGGCGCGACTATGGGCCGGCGTACTAGCCAGTATTTATTTAAACAATATTTACGTTCGACTTCTTTGGCGCTGAACACTAAGATGTTCCAAATTCAAAAAGAGCGCGGCAAACATAATTTCGGCGCACTTATTTGTGTTTGATTCTTTTCAAGTGTTCCAAATTCAAAAAGTGCGCGGAAAAGATAATTGCGGCGCATTTATTTGTGTTTGATTCTTTTCAAGATGTTCCAAATTCAAAAAGTGCGCGGAAAAGATAATTGCGGCGCACTTATAGAAGTTTCTTATAGAAAACACCACCTTTGGGTGCACTTAAAGGCGAACTAAGTCGTCCTTTTCGAATAGATGGGATGAAAAAAAAGTTATATTATGATACAGTTGTCCATAAAAGAGCTGTAAGTATCTTAATGTAAGTAATTTTTTAAATTTATGTTGGCATGTGCATAAAGACTGTCATTTTAGTTTTGTTTTTAGTTTTTTAATCTTTATATTTCAGTATGAGAGTAGATAAAATCTCTAACAATACAAATACAACTTGTTGTAGCTATAAAACCAATTCGCGACGCGGTGGTACGCTACGTAGAGGGAACCATTCAACGGTTCCACTAGATTTTAAATTGGACTACTCAAACTTTCTGTGGTATTTATGCCGGGTATTCAGGAAACAATCTCATCTCAAACTCCGGAGATGAATGAATAAGATCGGTTGATTATAACTCGCGTATTATTTAATTGACTTAATTAATTTTGCTGAGATCCAAATATGTCAGAGGCAGATAGAATTCTCATAATGTAACTTAGCAACCAACAGTCGCATAAAAAGGATATCACATTATAGGATCCTTAGGGAGCTTATTGAAAACGCTCGTGACGTAATTTTTAGGGTCCCGTAGCTCAAAAAAATCAGGACCCTTTTAGTAGGTATCATTTTGTTGTCCGTATAATGTCGGTCTGTTTGTCTATCAAGACAATTTTCATAGGAACGGCTAAAGGTATTTACTTAAAATTTATACCAAATATTAATGTTAATTAAAGACGTGTTTTTTTTATACTACTTGGCAAGCAAGAATGCTTACGGCCCACCTGATGGAAAGTAGTTACCGTAGCCTATTGGACGCCTGCTACACCAGAGGCATCACACGCGCGCTCAGAGACAAAGATGAAAAGTCTCATGTGCCTGTACCTAATTTCACAATAATAAGAGAATGAGAATTCCATCTCTCCCTGACATATTTGGATCTCGGCAAGATTAATAAGCCTGTGAACTTAAAGTGCTGTAACAACTCAATGCATTAAAAAAATATGGCAGTCTATAATCTTTATGGAATATTGTGAAAATGGAAAACCTTGAGGGTACCACACATGTAAATATACAATACACAATAATGTTGTGTGTATACACACAATTCTGAAATTTACAATTCAAGGAGGTTTTGTAATGCAAATAAAGGGAACTCAAATTTCGAATTTCTTGTTTATTCATATTCAACTCTTATAAACCGGAGTATACTTCTCTTTGTTATCCTTCTTGATGTAACCATTATAGTATGATCCAGGATATATAGGGGGTTGGTACGGGGCTACTTCATAGCCATACGGGCCTGTATACAGTCCTGTGACATACGGCATCGGTACAAACGCGTTTGTATAGATCCCACTTTGGAAGTAAAACTTATCATCCTTAGGATCCTTCTTGATTGGCTTTAGACGATCTTCGTAAGGTCCAAAAACTGGATGCCAGGGGTTAGGGTTGAAGTAATCCTTCCTTCCTTCCTTGTCTTCTTTCTTTTTACCTTCAGTCGTGTTTAGATCGTAATCTGCGTGAACCCTTACTAAAAGTATTACTCCTAAAATAAGTGGCAAATACATGTTGCTGTGAATACTATGAGACGAATAATGTGTCTGAAAAGGGGCCCTTTTAAATAAGTCTTCAGTTAATGGCTTGTCATTAGGGTTATCAGTGCATGAGTTACATATCTGCTAAAGTGCGAAATTACTTTTTTGCTGCCTTATCCTTCTTTCATACTTTGTTGTTTACAACTATTTGCTGTTTCGTCAAAAATATGCTTATGATTATCATCAGCCTGTAGAAGTACATTGTTGAACATAGGCTTTACCCTTATAAGATGCCACGACGCACGGTCTTGAGCCGCCTACATCCACCAACTTCCTGCGACATTTTAACAACATTTTTTTTTTTACATTTTGTTGATTCATCATCATCATTATCATTATAAAAAGCCAATAGAAGTCCACTGCTGGGTATAGGCCTTCCCCCTAGAACGCCATGACGAACGGTCCTGAGCCGCTTCCATCCACAGACTTCGTGCCACCTTTATATTTTTTTAGTCTATCCGGTTTGTGGTCACCACTAGAGAACCACTTTATTCCCCAACGGTTGTCAGTTCTGCGAACTGTATGACCTGCCCATTGCCACTTCAACTTGCTAACTCTGAGGCTATGCTAGGAGTCTTAGGAGTCCGAAATGAGGTAATCCGTAAAAGAACTAAAATCACTTTATTGATTAGGGAAATGCTTAAAATTATTGAAGGTCCATGACGGCAATTATTGCTGTACCCCTTACTGCTACTAGACCCCTACGTTACGATAACCTCACTACCTCATACGGTAGCCCGTGGATCCTACGGGATATAGGCATGAATTCAAACCCAAGTATAATCTAGTTTAGCTAACCTTTTCTAAATAATAAGAATGTTACGTTTAGACGGTCACTATCAGATGCAGCGAGCTAGATACGGAGGGCAAATTTTAAGTCCCTCGGAATTAACTGCATAAGCGACAAATGACAATTTTAATAAATCATGAATTAAAAACACATAAATATCAAAAAAGCCTTCTTATGTGGATAACATTTTACATGTATAATATTTTAAGAAAACTTTAAGGTAATTGCTCGATTGCTTTATTTATTAAAACCGTTTCGAAGTTTTTAAACGACCTTTTTGTTTTTTTTATCGAGTGAAGTTTTGTCTATCGTGTTTTCCCCATTACAGCGGACGATAAATATCTCGATGATTACTATGTATTTTTTTATTTACTCGAGAAACTGCAGAACTTTTGCTAAATAACGTTTTCCGCAACCGCAAAAAATGGAGCCCCTTACGACTCTAGCTAAAGTATATTTATCTTGATAGTAATAAACTGTGGCCGTGCGGTAGTCTCAGTCTATAGGAGTAGGACTCCTCCAACTCCTCCCGCGGATGTTGTAAAAGGCGACTTAGGAACTACGCCAGGGGATGGGCAGCAGCATACATCTGAGTACTTATCACCAATTGTGATCACCAGTCCGACTGCGAAGCGTGGTGATTATAGAAAATCCCCTCATTGCATTCTATGGGGAGGCCTCGTCCAACAGTGGAGTCTATCAGCTGATGTAGTATATAGTAATATAGTAATAGGTAGGTAATTACTTTTCGCAATCTAGTGCAATCTGAACATGAATTCCAAACGAGTAGGTACCTACGTTTGTTATGGCAATCACCTTTGGGAATTCCACAATTTCTTCAGACTAATTTAGATAACGAAGGAAAATAATGTTGTAAAGTGTAAAAAGTGTTGTCTATATGAATAAGTAGTTGAGATGTACCTAGATAAACCTAGATACACATAGATAGACATGTGCTGCCGTACATATTAGGCGCCTTGCGTTTTTAAATGAGTGTTTCATATACTTGCCAAATTGCCATTAGATATTCCACAAGTGAATGAAAGCTTATTTCTACCGCCAAGCAGTAGTGCTCGCGTTGCTGTGGTTTGGTTTGTAGGGTATAGGTGCCGGTGAAATTACAGGCACATGAGACTTTTCATCTTTATGGGGCCATATTCTTTCTTTATTGTGTGATGCCTCTAGTGTTGCAGGCGTCCATAGACTACGGTAACTGCTTTCCATCAGGTGAGCCGTATGCTTGTTTTTTTTATAAAAAAAAAATGGTACCCTGTCAAATTATGATCAACGCCCTCATGATTGCGAGACAAGGAAAAAAAGTTTTTTTTAGGTTCATTTAATTATATATTGCCCATTTCTAAAGTGTACATTTGTTTTTTTTTATAATATTAATAGCTTTATTGTGGATACAATACAATGTAAGATATAGGTACACTTATGATAAGTTAATGTCATACAATCAACGGTCTTATCACAGGCATCGATTTCTTCCAGACAACCACTTATTCATTAATTTTCTAAACTTTATACCTACTTTTAAGTTACGCAAAAACAATGCTACCCGACAACGGAGTTTTTTTGATGTTCACCATCCCCCGAACTACCTAGTCTAAAACTGTATCTAAGTTATATTAAAAGATTGCTGAATTATTTAGACTTCGGAAACCAAGAAGAAGGGTTTTGGCTGAAGAAGGATTGCGCCTCCTTGATCCAGTCAGTGTCACCGCCGCCGCCGTGACTAAACACCTGGCCCACGTTGCCGAACCAGCCACCCACGTCTGGCATAGTAAACTTGTCGGTACTCCCTGTCTCAGTCGTAGGTGTTTCTGTCTCCTCTGTTACGGGAGCAGCTGTGGTGGTTTCTTCAGCATCACGTTTTAGCCTTGCACACTGTGTGGCGCCGACTAGGCAAAAGGCAAGGATCAAGTTCGTTAGATGCATCTGAAAATACATTTAATATACACGCAAGATTGTATGAGGTCATGGCAAGAAATAATTTCAGAACTTTCTTCAACAGCATTTGCAAAATCATAATACCTTGGACAGTATACAGCCTCCCAATTGCAGTAGAAAATGGTAATGGGGAACGCAACAATAGAGATCATTTTGGCAGCTTTAGCGCTGTCTAAATCTTTTGAAACTTGAAAGGAGGAATATTTAGGTTAAGAAGTTTCCCTATTCAAGTTACATAAGATTTAGATAGCGCTAAGGCTGCCAAAAAAGGAAACGATGGGAGGATGATCTCAAGGAAGTTGCAGGACCAACATGGCGGCGACTAACACTGGACCGGACGGGGTGGAAGTCTCTGGAGGAGGCCTATGTCTCACGACAAGCTGGTGTTTAATTATATAAAACATGTGTGTACTTTTAAGCATTTAATTTTATTACTATAAATATGTAGTATTTAGATCTAAGTTATCCAGCAATAAAGGCTATTATTATTATTATTATTATTATTATTAAGGCTGCCAAAATGATGTCCATTGTTGTGTTCCCCATTGCCATTTGCTACTGTGATTTGGGGGCAGGTCTTGTACGCGCGCCCTTCAACCTTCTTTTTATGCTTTCGAACCTTTTTTTATTTAATTTTATCGTTCCTAAGACATTGTTATAATAAACAAGTTGTATTAAAACTGATAATAACAAAACACGTCCTATATATATATTTTTTTTTTTTTTGTATGGTACGGTTTACGGAATAATTTAATATTTGTTGATAATGCTTGTCAGTGATTGGTAACAACAACGTATCATTCATTCACTTGTGATTTGATATATAACCATCATCATCATCATCACCAGCCTGTTTAGGTACGTCCACTGTTGGATGAGGTCTCTTTCCATTGAATATACAATGCGGAGATTTGCCATAATCACCACGCTTGGCAGGCGGATTAGTGATCGCATTTGGTGTTGAGTAGGTACTCAGTTGGATACTGCTGCCCAGCCACTGGTGTAATACCTTAGCTTTTACTAAATCCACGGTAGGAAGAGGGCACAAGAGATAATACATATAATGTAAAATAGTAATTGTAGGTACCAATAACTAGTAATTGTAGGTAGTAATTGTAGGTGTGTTTTCTTCGTAATTTTAAGAAGGGTTTTATCTATAGATCTACGTAAGTCAAAAAATAAACGAAAACCATCTTACCTTTCTTTGTTGTATATAACATGAATATGAGTACCATTTCTCCAACACTCGTATTTATACAAAACTTGGTATCTATTTTGGTATAGTAATAATTCAGGACGAATAATTGGCATCACTGATAACCCAGAATGACATCCAGTACTTGCAGGGTGAGGTAATAAAGAGTTATCTGTGCCCCAGCAATTTCCTGTTAATTCTTTAGAATTACCTAACTGAGTTTCATTAAATTACTCACAAGTTCGACTAAGAATAGACCACTTCCGTCATTACTTCACATTACCATTGTCTAGGGATATTCAACATTTTGTTGATTTTTACAAAAACTGAAAATAATTTCTTTGGAAAACTAGGTATGGCAAGAATCTTTATTTTGTGTTGTTTATTAGTAATAATAAAATACAACTGTTTGATATTATTTTTTAATAAAAATTAAAGTAGGAACAAAATCTCGAAAAATCTGAAAATTTACAAGGTTCGATAAATTGTGTTAAAACTATTTTTACGTTGCCATGACTTTATAAAATTGCCTTTTTACAATTTAATAATCGGTGTTGCCTCCTCTGACGTTGATAACACATCTGCACCGGTTATTCATACTCAAAATTAGCGTGTCAAAGTCTCGCTGGGGTTATGCGATCCCATGTTCTTTTTAAATGGCAAAAAAGTTGGTCTTCCGTGGTCAAATTTGACCGCAAATTGCTGAAAGCCCTTCGTTGCAACATGTCCCAAGCGTGTTCAATTGGGTTTAAGTCGGGTGACTGTGCAGGCCAGGTCAAAACCGCGACATCATATTCCTGAAGGGCAGCTGACACCAATGGCGCCGTGTGTGGAGGGGCATTATCATGCATGAGCTGAAATTCCTGGCCAATTTGAACTCTGTGAGGGATGATCACAGGTTCTACGACCTCGTTCCGGTATTTTAGTGCAGTCATGCTGCCTCTTATCCAAATGAGCTCGGTTCGCGCGCCAATACGAATTCCCGCCCAAACCATGATTGTCCCACCTCGGTATGAATGGACCTCTTGTGGATGCTGGAGGCGACTTTTTCTGCCTGGAACTCTCCAAACACGTGTTATTTGTGAATCGGGGTGGAACCCAAACCGAGACTCATCAGTAAAGAGAACCATTGTCCATTGGCCATTGTTCCATAACAAATGTTCTATGAGCCCAAAGAAGTCGCCTTCCGCGATTGCCTCGTCGTAGAGCTGGCACACGAAGCGGCCTACGAGAATGAAGATCGACTTCATGTAGCCTTCTTCTGACGGTTTGGTCGCTGACTGACAGCTGATGGTCTGACTGAAGCCTTTGCACTAACTGCTTTGCTGTGAGATTGGGTTCCCTCCTGGCGGAATTTTGGAGAAAACGATCCTGTCTAGGGGTGGTTGCTCGTATTTTTCCAGTGTGGCGCTCTCTTACATCCCCAGTAATACGATAACGTGACCACAATCGACAAATTACGTTTTGATTGGTGTTTAGGGTATTGGCAACCACGCGTTGGATAGCACCGGCTTGTAACATGCGTATCGCTCTTATCATTACTTCTCTGCTTAAATGTCGACGTTCCATGACATTACGAATACCACAAGATTCGTTAAATTTAAAAATGACTTGGATACCACTTATTGATAACTAAATAAAAGTTAATTTTTCTTAGGCAAAATTAACGTTGTTTAATTTAAATCGGAGTCCCCATTCTATATTTTGTTTATTGCGTCCTATTTTTTTTTTTTTAAATTTTGAAAATGGATCAAAATAATTAATGAATAAATGAATTAATTAATAGTTTAATTCCATATTAAACTTTTCCTAAACAGCAAATAGTTTGCAAGCAAATCATTTCGAAATGGAATATCCCTAGACAATGTTGATGTGTGTATATCTATTCAAATAAAAAAATAATTTTCCAAATCGGTTCATAAACAAACGCCGGAGATATGCAGTAACAAACATAAAAAAAAAAAAAATACAACCGAATTTTGAACCTCCTCCTTTTTTGGGAAGTCGGTTAAAAAAGTGTTTAGGAATTTTAAATTTACTGCAAATGAAAACTACAGACATGGATTTTGGCGCTAAACGTTTAAGTACAAATAAATGCAAACATAAGCTGTAATTTTACGCAAATTTCATAGTCAAATTAGTTTTTGTTTTAACAAAATGTCTGAAAACGACAATAGTGTTACTGAAGAAAATTTTACACCACCGGACATTCTCGAAGCTGCAACGATCATGACAATGAACCTCTTACCTGTGAAATCTATAGAAGCTATTACAATAAATGTTACCAAGACTTTAATAGTAGTATATGAAACTGTTGCATAATAAGGGTTCTTAAAACACGAGTGTTTTAAGACCAAATTATGTGCAGTTTCATACACTACTTTATCTGATCTCATGAAATAGGTAATATTATATTTTAAAGTCTTGGTAAGTAACATTTATTGTAATACCTTCTAGATTTCACCGGTAAGAGGTTCATTTGTTCGTTGCAGCTTCGAGAATGCCCGGTGGTGTAAAATTTTCTTTAGTATCGCTACTGTCGTTTTCAGACACGTTTTAAAACAAAAACTAATTTGACAATGAAATTTGCGTAAAATTACAGCTTATATTTGCATTTATTTGTAAACGTTTAGCGCCAAAATCCATACGCGCGAGCGTGTTGCGCCGCGTCCACAGATTATTCATAGAAAAACTGCATTGCAACCTCCTTGGTCCAAGTGAAGTTGTATCGTTATAGAAAAAAAGTTATATTATAATACAGTTGTCCATAGAAGAGCTGTATCGTAATGTAATTTTTTAAATTTATTTCGATGGCATGTGCATAAAGACTGTCATTTTAGTTTTGTTTTTAGTTTTTTAATCTTTATATATAAAGAGATATGATGATATGTATGAGAGTAGATAAAATATAATATTATCTATTTCATGAGATTAGATAAAGTAGTGTCTGGCTCGTTTTTTTAACTCACACTCGTGTTTTTAGAACCGTTATTATGCAACAGTTTCATAAAATACTATTCTTCTATAGGTTTTAGTGGGGTTTTTAATAATAATAAAGTGAAAAAAGTGTTTAGGACGAATTTTAAATTTTAAATTTATTGCGAATGAAACTGTATGGATTCTCATTTATCAAGTTAGCTTATTGCAACCCTATTCCAACAACATAATTTTTTCACAAAAAATAATAGAGATATCTTAATGTTTAATCATGCGCGCCGTTATTTCGCAGCAGTGCAAAGGACTCGATTCGATAAATTTTACATAAAAATTCGACAAAACGGGACTATTACCTACCTCTACATAGTCCCATTTTGTCGAATTTTAATGCAAATTTATCGAATCGAGTCCTACGTACTTGCAGCCCATGTCGCAAAACATGGCGAAATTGCCGCGACAGGTGCGCAAAAAAGTGCAAAACAGGCTAAAGTCGGCTAAACAATAGAGAGGCGCGACGAAAACAATAATTGCCACAGAAGAACCAATAGTAGGTAGGGTCGCATTTTTGTTAGTAAATTGAAACACCTACCAACTCGGTTTGTATTAGAGTATGTAACATTACGTTACAATGCTTACTGTACGTATGCAGAAAGTTACAATGTTCAAGTGATTATTTTTCTTTGATAATTCTGTATCAGACTCAGTTCTTTTCGTATTGAAATCGTGACTTAGATTTATCTAAATGCTGCTGATAGTCTAGAATCAGTGTAGTCTCAGATAGGCCACGTTACTACGTGATGTTATTACAAACCGATGAATTAAAAACGCTTATATGCGGTGTCATCAAATTCTCAATGCATTTCTTCGTAATTTTCGGCTGAGCCATGAATAAATTAGTGATTTCGATTGTTTTGGTAAGCGAACTGTTTTCGTGCCTACCCTTTTGTGGAAAAAGGCGTGTATGTATGTATGTAAGCATAAAAACAAACTTAGTTTATATGCAGAGAGTTCAAGGGCAATACCCTCCGCTTAAGCAATTTAACTAATAAATTACCTACCTACTCTAAAATCTAAAACTGCTCTTCCATGATCGTGTATCAATTTAATCCACAATTCTCTTTACAGGTAATTTTCCTACACTCTTTGATACCAGTTGAGGCAGCAAGGAAAAGATGGAAAAGAGACACTATGAGCAACTTTATCGACACTGTGAAAGATTTTGGGAACAGTGTTGTAGTTACCGTGCAGAACGCTGGATTTAGTATGAAATCATACATGAATAAAGCTGGAAGGTGGTTGAGAAATACTTTAAATATATAGAAGTGGAAACTCGGTGTTTCCATTTCACTAAGACAAAATTCAAAATATTAAACGCTTAGATGCAGTGAAGAGTGCTTAATAATTAAATTATTGAATTAATAAATAAATAATTTAATTTTGAATATTTTAATAAACAAAACAATATGTTTATCTGTGATATCAGCCATCGTTATGCTAATATTGTAATTTTTACCCACATAATTCATAATTCATTTTGTAAACCTATTTTAGTTAAAATAGCTTTTGTCTTGTTTTGACGTATAACATTTTTCATCAGAGGGAACAAAACAAAAGCAAACTGAAATAGGTTTAAAAATGATTATGAATAAGGCCCTTAGTCTATAAGTAATATATAATTAATTATATTTTTTTTGAAAATTTTATGATTTAAATTGTTAAAAAAATATATTTTTATTTAATTTTAAAAGGATTTAATTTTAATGTAAACAAATGATGAAGAAAAAGTTTAATTAGCATTAATGGCCGTATTCTCAAACACTGTACACGAGAGAAAATGAATTTATCCATAAAAGAACCGAAATTTTAATATTCTATTTTTTATGTTTATTTATGGTTAGTATTTAAACGAGTAATTTTAAGTAAGTATCAAAAATAATTAATTTACGTTATAGTATTACTAAGTGAGCGACTGACTGCGAGTGACGAGAAATCAACAGAACAGCAACTTACATTAATTTGAGTTACTTAAAACACAAAATGAGAAGTTTCATAATATTTGAGCCCTCCCCCTCCGGCTCCCCTCCTCAAAAACTCATAAAAAGGAAGGACTTTCCGATATCAAGATTTTATGTGTACAAATACTATAAAATAGTTTTAAAAAAACCTAACAACCTACCGAGGGCCTGTCTATACTATGACTTGTGAATATTGAAGTTGCCCTCTCTGTATTTCTAGTCGCTCACTTAGCACGGATAGAATTTTAATATCTGAAATGGATTAATTACAACCCACTTTTTGTAAGCGCGTTCTGGATTTTATTATTAATCAATATTCGTCGTTAGTTTAGTAAATTTTTCGCTTACTCAAATACCGCTCAAGTTATTAAAACGGTATGCCATCATCAGTCGCTTAGTTTTTTTTTATTCGATCGTTTTATAATTCCCCTTTATTTATTATTTACACTACATTACTTTTAAATTCCAGAGTAGAGAAGTAGAAGTAAGTAAAGAAGAGAGTGCAGAGGCCGTACCATGAGCTCTTATAGCGATTCAGTTCAAAATATAGTATATAGGCTAGGCATAGTAGCACAATGTCTATATAGACTTCTGCGTTTAAAGTTATTCAATGGTGACGGATGTCAACGACTAACCGATATTTTGTACTGCATAGTTTTTAAACTGAATCGCTATAAGAGCTCATGGTACAACCTCTGGTGACATTTACAACCAAATATCTTGAGGTAAAACGAGGAAAATTACGCACAAAAACATTTCTCAGAATTACGCACTTGGCATTTCTTAATGGTACTTGTATCTCCGGGCCATTATCCAATTCAGTGATTTATTGGGGAGAGCCAAATCGTCGGATACAGATGAGGTACCCTACATATTACCTATACACTACTTATATATATTACTAGCTGTTGCCTGCGGTTTTACCCAGGGGCTCTCATTTAATTTCGGTTTTGACATATCAGTCTAATAGCAAACAAAACTACTCCTACTGCTACTCACCTGTATTTGATATATTACGGTATTTTGGATATCCGGTATTCGGTAACCGTACTAATTCCTGCAGCCTGGTGCTCGCCTGCTATAGGTATATTGAATATAAATTCCGGATATCTGGATAATAAATACCGGACAGAGGTTGCAAAAAGATTTTTTTTTAAATTTCACTCGTCTAAGGACTGTTTTTCTAAATCCTAATCCAGGTAAAAATATGTAAAGCTAGATCAGCTAATGTCGGGTTAGCTGTTTGGGCCGGTATCTATAAAAGTAGGAATCATTTTTATGAACTCTATGCGGCTAGGGAATCAATGTTGCATGACCCAACGTTTATCTTACCGGTTGTAGCCCAATCAGCTAACCCGCCATTAGCTCTAGCTGTATTGCATTTTTTGACTACTGGATTAGGTTTTCGAAAAACAATCCTGAGGAGTGAAATGTGAGGGGCAACCTCTATCCGGTATTAATTATCCAGGTATCCGGAATTCATATTCAATACCTATACTTACCATGCGAGCAGCAGGAGTTAGTGTTACCGAATACACTGAAGTGATTTTTTTATTTTATTATTTTTATTTGTTTACATAAATTACCAAGGATTAATTATGTATCTCATTACATATTTTACTAGTGGTTCGCCCCAAACTGAGACCTCGCGATAACACCTTTATCAGCCCAACTACTTAACTAAGTAATTTCCATATTTTCTATTATTATTTTTGAAAATTTTCACTTCGAGGTCTACCAGTACAGTACAGGATCTATCAGTAACTACTCTAATTTCCTACACATCATCGAAATAACCTTTGAATAAATAAACTTTAAAGGGCTAAGCAACGGGGCGTAATACTACATACCTGTTAGTACCTATATCAAGTACCTGACGAATTAATTGATAACGTCCTTTTGATGAAAACCATAGAACTCCAACGCCATTCAAATTCAAAAAATTAGAAATGGGAGGTCAACAATGGATGTTATATTGGCTTCTGTTTTATGGAGTACATGTTTCTAAATTCTTCAATTTCAGACTTTTCCCTGTAGTTGTGACACAAAAGCCACAAGCATACCAAATTTCAGCATTGTGGGATTGCTGGAAGTACCCTAGAATTTTGGATTTTTACGTTTTTTATTTTCCCTAATATCTCAAAAACTACTAAGGCTAAATAGTTATTAAAAACAGTTTTGAAATGTCCAACCAAAGCGCTTTCATTAGACACCCCACTTGATCTGACTGTCTCACTTTTATTTTTTTTAACCCCTCTTGGACCCCAATATCTCAGCAACCCCCTGATCGATATAGCTCATAACCTTACCTACAAATTGTACCAATACTATCTTACCCCATACCAAATTTCATGAAGATCGAATTAACGGTTTGGAAGTTTTCATCGGACAAACATACATACATACATACATACAAACGCCGATTCTTCCAACTTGACTCAGAGAACTCGCTTCGCTCGTTCAATTAAAACAATGGTTTGTTTACAAGGTTCCAATTTGACGGATGTCAGAAAACTCTGTGTGTAATTTGTGTGTAATGGTGTTCGAATTATTAGACAACTTACTACAGAGTTTTTGTTGAAACGCTTGACCATCGTAAGTGACAATGCTTTCATAAAAACTGCTAACAAAAACTGATCTAATAAACACGTCTTGTAAGAAAACTAGTGTTTGAAAATAGCACACCGATAGTAAAAACGGTCTTATAGCTATTATAGGAATTGATTACTACCTATTTAGAAATAAAATCTAACAATGACTATTTTCAGCCTACCTGTCTATTTTTATTGTGAAGGCGGATGGTTTGCGAATATACTGAAAATAATGAGTTTGTGGCTAATCGATTGATTAAAGTTGCTAGATCATGCTTGTCATGACTACAAATGGCTTTAATACTTATCTGGTTACTTACTGGTTTAACCTCTTTTTGAAGTTATAAAAAAAAGCGCTGAAAAAACTAGACTTCATTTCGAAAACAGTGTATTTTTTAAATAACCTTTGGTATGGTAGTATATAATAAACAAAAATTCGGGAAATAGTGATAAGGTCACAAAATGATATATATTATTTATCATGAAGATGACTGGCCTAAACTTCGGAGCGAAACGAAACACAAACGAAAGACGAAGTTTTAGCTACCATGAAACTTCATCGGATTTATCCACTAAGAAAATTTATATTTTTTTTATAGATTTTTTATACATGGCGAAGAAAAAATCTATAAAATGATAGGTACTTTTATTTAATCTAATGTATTCATATTAAAGACATTATAGACGTCGCATGAAGTCGGTGGATGGAGGCGGCTCAAGACCGTTTTTCGTGGCATTCTAAGAGGAGACCTATGTCCAGCAGTGGACTTCTATAGGCTGCTTGGTATTTATAGCTGTGTCAAACAATACCTGTCGAAGCTAGAAGTAAAAGAAAAAGTTTGAAAAAGTTTTCGAAGTAAAAGTTTATGAAATCAAGCAATTTACGGCTGATTGTACTGATTTTATTATTGGAAGTTCCCAAGTTATTTAAACCTAACAAGGCCGTTAATTGCTGTTTCTGCCGAGGCTTATAAAGTACTTTTCTCTAAATTGCGAGGAGGTCGCACGCCAAAAATGTCCAAAATTTTACAAAATGTAACTGTAACAAAATTTAACAATTAACAATGTGTAACATTTTGTTACACATTGTTAATTGTTAAATTTTGTAACCAAAAAAACAAAATCTCAAACGTTTGGGCTGGGCCTTCCATTACAATGAATAAAAAAACAACCGTCCAGCAATTTCCATGCGATTGGTGGAGTGTTATTTAGTTCTGTAAATGAAAAAAAATATTTAGATCACGTCAGATTCCACTTTCGTCAGAAGCAGTTTTTTTATTACGTGTTTTTTCTAATTAATGATATTTCCGAGGAAGAGAGTATATTTATTAAAAAACTTACATACGTGAAATAGCACATGCGCCCTATCGTCAGCAATCAAAGACCATTTCAAATATACATAGCTTGAACTAGCAATGCTTCATTATTTTATTATTTGTGGTTATTTTGTTACATACTTCTTAAATTGGCTCGTCAGCATATATATACGTAATTTTAAATAACATGTGATGTTGTATTAATTTGACTATATCACTATTATTTGTATTGTTAGTATCGGTGAACACCGTTCACTCTGCCCTTGTGCGTCATCTATTGTCCTGCAATTTCGTCTGCTCGCTTGATTACTCGCGTGCGTGAAGCAAATTCAGACCTTCCTGTTGGTCCTACGAGTCCAGTAAGAGACACTGATCCGCACTGACCACATCAGTGATAACAATTTGATCTGCCACAGAGTTTATCAATGAGAAGAATGGATAACAGGCTAACAATTTTCTTTTTCATCGTAAGTACCTAGCGATTTATTTATATAGTTGCGTGGATCCTCTATTAAATATAAATTATAGCCTATATGTTATAAATAAATAAATAAATGCTGGACATTTCACAGAATATATCTAGCTCCAAGCTAAGCAGAGCTTGTGTTATGGGTACTAGATAACTGATATACTTAATATAAGTAATACATTACATAGATGGTTATTTTTTATTATACATAGAAAAATACCCAAAACACCCTAAACAAATATCTGCAGATCGTAGAAATATTTGTTCCGAGGCGGGAATCGAACCCGCAACCTCCTGCGTTGCAGGCGAACCTTCGCCCGCCGCGCCACAGAGGTCGTCATTCGTTATTTTAATGTATAAGCTATAATTCTGTTAAGTTTCATAAACATCCGTTCAATAATTTTTGCGTGAAGAAGTAACACACCTTATCCATCAATCCATCCTCACAAACTTTTACATTTATAATATTAGGTAAGGTATACATACTTACCTTGCTATCTATTGAAATAAAAACAAAATTGTTCGTGTTTTGTGTGTTTGTTTGTTGATATAAATACACAGTGATGTACAAGATACCTTAAATAAAGTATCTGAAATACAAAATGCAAAATACTTTTCAATTAAGTATTTCAGATACCAGATGCAAATACCTTTTTGGAAAAGTATCTTAAATACTAGATACAAAATACGTATCTTTCAAATACTTTTTATAGATATGATACTTTTGTAAAAAACATATTTATTAATAAAAGTTTATTTTTTTTACATGTAAATCGCGTTGTTCGGGCACACGTGACACTATAATATTATTATATTTTCAAGCTTTTTATTGAGACTTAAGTAAAACCAGTTCTTTAAACAGTTTATCACTCATTTTTCTTCGATGAGGCCTCATGATCATGCCCCCAAATGAGAAGAGTCGCTCCACAGGGGCAGAACTTGGCAAACAGGTGTTGAATTTGAAATAGTTATTTGTTATACAAGAGTGCAAAGTTGCTTTTTAACCGCGTGCTCAATTTTGATGACCGAGCAAGCGAAGGATTCTAAAATTTCATCACGAGCGTAGCGAGTGATTTAAAAGTTAGAATCCTTAGCGTTAGCGAATCAAAAGAAATCAAAAGAGCACGAGGTAAAAAATCTTTGCACTCGAGTGCAAAACGTAACTTTTCATCCCACCTCAGCGAGGAAATGACTAAATGCAAAAAAAAAACATTTGCGCATTTTTAACAGTTCCAGTCAATTCTGTTGCCATCAAATAAACTTCCTCGTCGCTCATTTAAAAATCATAAAATCACATTGATTTATAAATCACTCATTTTAGGTTTTTCACTTGTTTTCAAGTTTCTTGTTTTTAACCTAAGGTTCTAACAATATGACGTGAAAAGAAAATGGCGCGCGAAAAGCAAATTAAAAAAAAAAGTAATACACCAAGAAGGTTCCAAGTCCGAGTTTTTAACAAATTAAAAAAGGTTGTATGATAAATTCGGCACCATGGAGGTTAAATAAATTTAATAATTAATAGGTTTAATTATGTTTTGAATGCACAAAATTAGTGCACACGATGTTCTAAATTCAATTTTACTTTATCCTAGCGGATAAAAACGGCTTTTACACTTAGATATCTAATAGCAAAAATACTCTTTCCGAGATGGTGGGATGAAAAAGATATTTTTTATTGTAGGATAACCATTTAAGCTCTTTATGTTGGTATCTTTATTATTTAAGTATTGCAATGTTTCTACATTCCACCACTATTATACTAGTCGTAGACATTCCACATTAAAAAACGGGGTAACACAGACACAAACTTTTTTTTTATGGCTTCGATGTTCGTGTTTCCCTCGCTCAAACACATACTATTTTGCGGAATTATTAAAAATGACACGAGTCAAGGGGCACAACCGATGACATTTTGTATGTAAGAATGTAAGAATTGCCACGCCATCTATCCATTTGGCCCCAGACTAAAGATCCAATGAAGCGTTCAGTTTTTTCTACGACAACATTGACATTTAAAATTAATGTCACAATACTCAGACGAAGTCACAATAGAATCAGTTGTCTTGTCTATTAAAAAAAGTATTTTAGCAAACATAGTATCTACAAAATACTAAGATACCAAATAAAAAGTATCTAAATACAAGATACAAGATGAAAATACGTATTTTGTATCTTGTATCTGTATTTCAGATACTTGTATCTTAGATAAGTTACATCTCTGTAAATACAACAGTTCCAACATGGTAAAGAACGGTCTTTAGATAATTCAACCGTTTCATTTGTATTTTAAAATTTTGTAGGTATATAGGTACATAATTGTATGTTGTATTTATATTTGTATTCCTACTGTATAGTAAACAAGAATATTAAGCTATTAATTCAGCGGTTGACCATCCAATCTCTTGTCACGTTTGTAAGATACAAAGCATTAAGTTAGACTAAGTAATAGGTTATTAATGGCTCAAAGCATCCAATATAAATTTAAACAATACAACCAAATTGAGAACCTCCTTTTTATAATGTCGGTTAAAAATAGAAAGCTTTGTCAATTTTGACTGCTCTTGCTTCATTCGGCTTGTGAGATCAAAGATCGTGGAGTTCAATAGGTGATTTTGATTAAAGAAATAGACAGATCCTGGTACATTATCCAAAGGCACCTAGGTATAGGTATCCATTTCCTGGGCCTATAATAATTATAATGTACGCACAATGAGGAGTCCCAATATTTAAGTTTGCTAGTGAGGCTCTAGGAGTGGTTAGCGTGCAATTTCAGTAAAGTAGTGCCTATAAAGGTTACTATCATCATCATCATCATCAGCCGTTAGACGTCCAAAGCTGGAAGAGGTCTCCCTTTTAAAATTAAATGAGGGGAATTGCCTTAATCACCACACTTGGCAGGCGGATTGGTGATCGCAGTATTTGTGCTGAGTACTCAGGTGAATGCTGCTGCTCATACCCTAGTGTAATCCCTTAGTCGGCAACTACGATATCGATAGGAGATGGAGGGGTCTATTCCTAAGCCAGACTCACCACGGCACAATAGGTTACTATAGTTAACGATTAATAAAATGTTTTTCACTCAGAAACGACTCTCGGCTTTACAACAGTCTAGGTCCAAAGTAGAGTAAATACTTATTTTGTTAGCTAACTTCGTAGTTATACTTTTCACTTTACTTCCACACACCAATCTGTTTTTATACACTACATTGCATTTGTTTCATAAACCAATGCGGCAATGCAGTTTGCAGAGAGAATAAGCGACAGGTTTTATTAAGGCGCCACGGATGTAATTTTTAGGAGTACGCTATATTAGGATCGATTTGTGATCTGATTTATTGATATCATCATCATCGTCCACTGCTAGACATAGACCTCAGAAAAACAGGCAACAGTCTTTCATCGCTGAGCCGCTTTCATCCACCGACTTCCTGCGACCATTCAAATGTCACCGGTACATCGAGAGAGACTTTTTAAAAATGTGTGTAAAACAAAAATAGATAAGCCGTCATTTTTTACCGTCTAAGCTGTAATGCGACTAAAAATTAATTTTCCATTAACAGTGCATCATCGCGACTGCCTTGGCCATGCCTTCCGAGTCTAATTACCGTGAGAGGCGAGATGTTATGGATTCTATGAAGAACGCTTGGGGAGAGGTGGTCCAGACTTTGAGTGATGCTGGGGACGCAGTTGTCCATGTCTTCAAGCCTACTGAAAAGAGCACAGTAGACAAATTGGCTGATTCAGTAGTAAACGTCTTTAAGCCTACTGAGAAGAGCACGCTCGATAAAATGGCAGACGGTATCAAGAGCCTCGCGCAATAACCAGTTCTCACTGCAATCGGTTATGTGAGCTGATATCGACTTGTACCTTACCTTTACAGCTAATTTCCAAATGTCAACATGATATCATAATTGTTTTTGTGTTAAATTAAGCAACTACCAACTTAATTTTATAATGTGTATTTGTTTACCTAAAAGAATGCTTGGAATGTAATTGACACAATGTATCTTTGTTTAGGTTTTAATTAAGTATAATAAAAATTGTTATAAAAATATATACAAATTGATAACGATAATACTCAGTGCATCTTTGTTCTATAGGTTGCAAAACATTATGTTACGAGGTTGCTCAAACATCGGATTGGTATGGCGCGCTGCTATCGACCTCATAAATTCCATCCATAAAACAGGTCTCCACTCCGTTATCACTGAAAACATCTATCAGCTTCTCCGTGCTCGGAGAAACAGGAGCAACACTCTCCGGATAATCTGGTCTTTTATCATACTCTTCATCTCTTCGCCTGTGGCGAGACGGCAGAATCAAAACCCCAGCAGTAATTTCCTTTTCAACGTCATCTTGATTCAGAGATAGCAAGTGATTCTTATGCTTCAGATCTGATATATTGTACTGGTAATATTCGGACTTGTGACGCTCCCTGATGAACATACAGTAGGCTATCCACGCGACCACTATGCCAGCCTGCAGAAAATGACGTGTCGTAAGTTATTAGAACAATATATGTGCAAAATCAGGATTTAACTTACCAGAACGAGAGCACAAATGAAACCGGCTATGTAGACACCCATTTTGTATCGATTTATTTTAAATTATGTTCATGTAGAGACGAGTGCTGCAAACGAGTTAGAATGGAACAGTCGTTCGAGATCGGTCCACATGTCGCATTCAATTAGTGCTAGTCAGTACTTGGGGATCTTTAGTGAATGATGTCATAGGGAATTGGAGGAGCCACAATGAGTACAATGAGATCTATTTTAATGCGGAATCTGGGTAGTGCGGGTTCGCAAGTGTCAAGTACGGTTTAGTTCGCGTGCACTGGATTGGTGGGCGGGTGGCCATAGGTAGCAAGACAGTGGTGTCAATTCTGAGCAGCATTTTCGTAAACTAGACCTCGGTAAAATTATCGCGGTCCTTTTCTAATAGATTTAAATTATTAGAAACGCGGTAGTTTTAGCGCTTTTTAAGGAATGCTGCACGTATCGACACAATTTGTAGTCTAACTGCATTCCATCTATCAGAGTGGATACCTATAGCTTCAATCAAGCGCGAAGATATTGCATCTTTATGGTCAGAGCACAGGTTAGAGTTTGAGATGATCTTTTTATTCGTAGTAGAAACGATTGTTTTTTTTTAGTTGTCTAGTTGATTATCCCAGGACGCTATTTTGAAAGATTATTCCAAATTGAATTTGATTGGCTTTGAAATACAAAGCTTCAAAGACGCGCCGTGCACCAGCATTTTATTAGTAAATAGTGCGTACCATTAAAATACTAGAAAAATTAAAATAAATTGCATATTTTTATAAACTTAAGAAATGATATCTCGTTATTTTTTGTTTATACGCTCACTATAACTAATAATTTTGAGAGTTTGAAAAAAACGGGGTATAGTGCCATGTACGTTTTCAATACCCTGATGGTTGCGATAGAGAGCAAGTTCTGTGTTTTTTTTCCTATCGGAACTTATTGTAGTCCAGTCTGTGCTGCTTAATTTCACCGAGAACTTATAATAAGTTCAATTTGGTCCAGTGGTTATTATGGTAGCCTACATGTACGTAACAATGTACAAGGCTTATGTGCGGCCGCTAAAATGTATGTATTTACACCATAAGTGCTCCCAGTGTTCCTACGGTGAATAAATTATATGAATATGAATAAGAACTCTCTCCACGTGACTCTAACTCGCTTTTGCCCGGATTCTTACACAAAATTAAGTCTTTGCTAAACTCAAAATTAATGACATACTTTATGATGGTCAATTATCTAGACAATTAGACAATCTTGTCGATAAGACTTAGGTACATATTGCTGCTTTTGACAAAGATAAGCATCTATAATATGTATTATTGTGTAAAGCATGCAAATAAGGTTAGTAGGTACCTACTTAGTCGGCTGTCGAAATAGTATGAGGCCAAATCAATCGCTTTACGTCCTTGACCTGGTTTTTGATAATATGGGTCAATTCAGTTCCTATTGTGAATGTGTTTATTTTGGATCTCTTTACCGTTGTGTCTTATTCATATTTGTTATTCTATTCTTTTGTTAGGACCAGTAATCGGTATAAAGATAGGTGTCTAAAAACACTTACCTACTGAACTTGAGACGGTTCATACTACAACTTGATGACTTTACGAGGTAGTTAGGTCTGTACTCCTCTTTCGGAATCGAATATGTACTGTTTTAATATTTATATGACATGCCACTTAGAATTCAAAGAAACACAAAAGCCTTAAAAGAAGTACGTATAATAAACTAAATTATAATTAAAATATGCAATTTGAAAGAAGCCAGGAGACTGCATTCAAAATTAAATTTAAAACTATTCATAAAATATTTAAAACATCAGGTTTCTTAATTTTGGCCATCACGAGGTTGTGGTCCTGAAAAAAAAAGTACATTTTAGTACAGCTTTTTGTCTTTGTGCATAACTATTTATGCGCATTAAACATAAATATCTTTATGTACAGAAAGAATAATACAACTACTAAAAGTATATGCTTATACAACATTAAAAAAATACAAATAAAACAGTTGAGCTATCTAAAGACCGTTGCAAGTAATCTAAAGATAGCTCAACTGATCCAAATCACTACTAGACGGAAGCGCCCTAAAGACGCTGGCTGTATTGCTTATTATATATTATGTATATTTAATATACACATATATCAAATCTCCAGATTAGTTTTTAAAACCCATTTTTTGAGTGTGTCAGTTACTCATTTACTTAATGAATACGTTAATTGATATTTAAGAATCAAACAATATCACTCTAAAACCACATTATGATATCACATAGTTTTTTTATAAAGAAAAACTTGTCGTGTTATCTTATGCTACTTGGCAAGCAGACAAGCTTACGGCCCACCAGATGGAAAGCAGTTACCGTAGCCTATGAACGCTTGTAACACCAGAGGCATCACACGCGCGCTGCCGACCCTGAGACATAAAGATGAAAAGTCTCATGTGCCTGTAATTTCACCGGCACCCGTACCCTTCAAACCGAAACACAGCAATGCGAACACTACTGCTTGGCGGCAGAAATAGGTACGGTGGTAGTACTTCCCCGGATGAACTCTTTCACAAGAAGTTCTACTACTAACAAGTTAGTTTGTTAGTTGTTAGTTTGTCTTTTCGTCCACTCATAAATCAGGAACACTAAAGCACCTTATCGATTCATTGATAAATGCATAAACAAGTAAATGAAAACTATTAGACCAAAGGAATAATTCTATGTAGATCGTCATGTAAACGTCACGTACCTTGTGGTCCATCAACGACGTTAACTGCAACAAAACAAGGTAGGTTAGAGATGTGAGAAACGAAATCACAGAACAAAGGATTTATGCTGGGCTTCAATATGTTTCCGAGAAACACTCTAATGCTTAGTTCATGAAGTACCTGAGATTATCAAAGTAAATAATTGACAGAGGGGTGGTAATGCTGAAATAATTCTACATAATTTCTAATGTAGAGCCTGTTAAAATAAAACTCAATACCTTAACCACAATGATCCCTGTTACTTTGTAAAAGTAACTAATGCGTGAATTTATCAGAAGATTTAATAGGATTAGAAATAGTATTATTTAACAGATTGGCCATGGCTTTATAAGCCGCCATGTAGTAACATTTGCTAAGGATATCGATGCCGGTGAAATTACAGACACACTTAAGTGTCACTAAGTGTTAATCTAGTTCTATTTCTCTACAAAATTCACCTAATTCAGGTATATTTTAAGTTTGAAGGTACATCATAGATTTCTCATCCAATATGTCATCATCAGCAGCCTTTGGGAGTCCACTGCTAGACGAGATCTCCCCCATCAAACACAATGGGGGGAATTGCCATAATCACCACGCATCGCAGGCGGATTGGTGATCGCAGTATACGTGTTGAGTTCTCAGGCGGATGCTGCTGCCCATCCCCTGGTGTAATACCTCAGTTGGCTTTTACGAAATCCACAGGAGGAGATCCAATATGTAAATAAATACAAATAAAAAAATTAAGCTCCGTTTCAATGTCCAGTGGTTATGGCGTTGAGAAACATACAAAACTCAAACATCTATCATTAAAAAGTCAGATCACAAAAACACTACGAATAACATGAGCAAAGATGGAGCTTGAGACGATCGATGCCAATAGCTCATGTGAGATTGTAAGGTGTATCGACTAGCAACGAAAAACCCACATGAATGTTTGTAGACATTATTCTGTCAGGAGTTGTAAGTATATATACATCGAGTTAGATATAAAATAGGATGCCTTACCTTGATGCTCTCCATCAACGACGTTCACTAAAAATGAAAAATAAACAAGAAAATTATTAATGTAGTAGATACCAAATTAAATTAGCAAGTTGAAGTGGCAATGAGCAGGCCATAAAGCTCGTAGAACTGACAACCGTTGGGGGATAAAGGTTCTCAAGTGGCAACCACAAACCGGACGACGCAATGGAGGAAAGCTAAGTAGATGTTAGTTAAAGACATTATAAAGGTCGCAGAAAGTCAGTGGATGGAGGCGGTTCAAGACCATTCGTCATGGCATTTATATGGGGGAGGCCTATGTCTAGCACTGATACTGGACTTCGGCTGGATGATGATGATGAGATACCAAATTCTTTACTACGTAATAGGCATTGGCCTTATTAGCATCTTCTACATAAACATTTGAATAAGCAGTATGAGGACTACCTTGAAGTGACCTTGGTGGGGCGTTAGAAAAGTGGCGCAAAATTCAAATTTTATTGTGTTTTTGCTATCATCACACACACGAGAATCTGGAGACACACATAACGTGTCATTTGTTTAAACTTGAGTTTGGACAAGGCCTACCAGTCTAGGCTTAAGTACCGACATTTAGTATATATCTATGTGTATATGACTTTAACATGAAAGCAGGTGGTTTGTTTTCCGAAATGAATTATCGCGCTACGACACGTCAAACTGATGCATCCTGTATAAAAGTGTTACATCACAATTGAGACGTCGAAATCCGAACCTCCACCAAGCAATCAACTGACAATTTGTAGACCATTGCTAAGCTAGGGGGAGATTTTGAAAGGAGAGTTTGAGAAAACCAGCGATAGTCCGAGGTTATGTCATATTTGGCATAAGCTCGGATGGTTTAGCCCGAGAGTTGAACTTGGAAAATAAACCATCTGCTTTTGTATTGCAGTCGTATACCAAATGTCGATATTTAAGCGTGGACTGGTAAGCCTGGGCTAAACTCAGATTTAGACCACCTTTCTGTGAGACTTCATTAGTTTAGCTACTGATGGCAATTAACCAAAACAATACTATATTATAAATCATTCATAAATCAAATTTGAATTTCGCGCCACTTTGCCAACGTTCCACCTTAAATGTAAACAAGATATAAACTTACCACCGCCACCGCCGGGGAGATTATCGACGACGTTCACTGAAACAAAAATATAAGTACAATGTTTTCTCTTCTCTTTTTATAAAATTCAACATTTGCATAGGTTAAGACCTTGGTTTCAGAAGCAGCGGCCATCATGTGACTGCAAGACAACGTGATATTAAACATTTTAGAAAGATTACACTTATTTTTCGACGTATCTGTGGAAAAAAATGGCCATGCATGTGCCAAGTACATTGTTTTTTTTTATACAACTTGGTAAGCAAACAAGCTTACGGCCCACTTGATTGTAAGCAGCTACCGTAGCTTATGGACCCCTGCAACACCAAAAGGCATCACACGCGTGCTGCCGACCCTGAGACATGAAGATGAAAAGTCTCACGTGCCTGTAATTTCATCAGCACCCGTACCCTTCAAACTGAAACACAGCAATGCGAGCACTACTGCTTGGCGGCAGAAATAGGTACGGTGGTAGTACTACCCCGGACGAACTCGTTCACAAGAAGTTCTACTACCAAAGTAATACCTCTCAACTCTGAGCAGAGTGAGATGTGCGGATCCCTCCATGGATACCTTGGAATAAGCTCAGTGCCAATAATAATATACACCCGGCTCTCCTTAAAAATGAGGTTTACGACTAAATATATGAATAAAAACTTACCACCGCCGGGGTTGCTATTGTCAACAGTGTTAACTGCAAAAAAGAAAATAATATTAAGACAGTCGCTATCTTCGATATTTTATCGACTTCTTATGACGCATGGAATAAGTAGGTATAACATTATGTATGACATATCCGGTGCTTGTAAACATTTAGCACAAAACCAACAGATAAATTATTTTTGGGTAAGTTCGTAGGCCTGTGTTGACCTGTTGATTGGCAAAAACTTTCAATTCGTCTGTATATTTTTATATTTATTTATATTTTATTTTATATTACCTAACGTATTCATGATCCCACACTAGGATTCCCTGTCGTGGGTCTCAGGAACTACGAGTACCATGGTACCATAACACCCAGGCTGATGATGATGACGTTAAAGAGACATAAAAACTGTGACGTGCTTTTGCAGATATGACGGCAGCTTAACAATTAAACCACTTATATTAAGAGGAAAAACTTAAAGAAGTATGTTTGCAAGCAGTCGCATTTTATGAAGGGCTATATTCAGAGGAAAAAGTAGATCTAGTTGTTGATATTTTGAAGGCTACGGAACTTTTTTTGTGTTCCTCAGAAGTATTAGGTAGCTCACCTTGAGGTCTCGCCGAAGCAATGGCGATCATTGCAACGAGTGCCAGGAGAATCTGTAAATAGGAAAAAGAGGCATATTAATTTATCTGAAAATTTAATCAACCTACTTTGATGAACAATACACTCAACCTATAAAAAATGGATTTGTTAGCCGTTCGTCCTACATGCAGTTAGTCCAAGTCACGGTTTGTCCAGTAAGCATTTGGTCCAATACGCAGTTAGTCCTAATATCTGGACGAACTGCAAATTCACCTCTCATTTTGGCAAAAACTGTTTACTTATTTTAACAAAACAAAACTAAACATTGTATCTTCACACGCAACAAAAAACTATTATTTTACTAAAACACACTTGACATTATAATACACTCGAGAGCAATGAATCCGGGTCACTTAAAGAATGTTAAAAATCTCGGAAACTAAAAATGATAGATTAATGCAATAAATTGTATTTAATAGACAATGTAATACTCCTTAAATGAAGGTAAAAAAAATATGAGTCACCATACATTTTATTAACACAAAATTACATAAAGAAAAAAACTGCTGATCTCTCCTTAAAACAAAAATAGGAAACATGAAATTTTTGAACTTTATTACGATTTTCTTGAATTTTAATACTTCGTATTGCCTCCTCGTGCTTCCATTACTGCGTTTACGCAGAAAAAAAACAACAAAAAAACAGAAATCAAACAATGATAAATGACAGATTACAAACAAAAGCAAAACCAAATGCTGTAATTTCGTAGTTCCATCTTCGAAAGTGGCCCTTTTTCAAATTTGTTTTTAATATGATATAACTTTACAATAACTAAGAAGTTTTAATACCTTCATTTAAGGAGTATTACATTGTCTATTAAATACAATTTATTGCATTAACCTAGCATTTTTAGTTTCCGTGATTTTTAGGATTCTTTAAGTGACCCGGATTCATTGCTCTCGAGTGTATTATGATTTATAAATTAACCACAGTTTACTGCTGCCGGTATGTCAAACTGCAAATATGACGAACTCCGATTTGGACCAACTGATACCAAGTGAATTTGCAGTTCGTCCAGATTTTAGGACTAACTGCGTATTGGACCAAACGCTTACTGGACAAACCGCGACTTGGACTAACTGCATGTAGGACGAACGGCTAACAAATCAAAAAGTACCATTGGAAACAAATGATAAACAGTGTTAATATATTCTATCTTACTAAAGTGTTATAGTCAATAAGCGACAGAGAGATTAAAAAAAACAACCATGTACGTAGTCTATTTTTAGGGGTCCCTTACTGAAAAGGGAAAAGGAAAGATGAGGTTAAAACCTGAGTTTAGACACCAGTCTAGGCGTAGATAAATATTTACATTTAGTATATATTACTTTAATACGAAAGCAGAGGCCCAATTCTCTAAATTATTTTATAACTACACTGAAAGTTAACCGAATGAGACTGAATTGTGAATTGACAGAAAGTTGGTATTCTGCTCCCTCATAAATAACAATTTAGTCTACTTTCAATTCACGATGACTACCATTAGAGTAGGATGGTTATATATATAATTGGAAAGAGTAAAGAGAGACTACATCTACTTAAGCTAAAATTATCGAAAACTTTGAATCGTTCAAGTTTCGGTCACATTTCGATATAATCACATTACAGTGTTGTATTTTAAGTCAAGAGAATACCATTTCTAACATTTAAGATATCGACACAAGATCGAAGCATGATCCGAACTCTATTTTAACTATTTTTTAGTTAGAGAATTGGGCCTCTTATGGTTTGTAATCCAAAATCAATACTCGTGCAAATTTCCAATACAAATACAAATAAATTATAGAAATATATTATTTATTTATTTTGCTATTTAGCGTGGCAATGTGGCCAGCGTCTTAGGTATAGGGATGCTTTCGTCTGGAGTGACTTGGATCAGTTGAGCTATCTTTAGAACGTTTCCAACGGTCTTTAGATAGCTCAACTGTTTCATTCACATTTTAAAATTGTGTATACACTTGTATTATTATTTCTTTAAATAAAAATGTTAATTACTAATTAATTAATTAAATAACTCACTGTGAATTTCGACATGGTTGGTATAGGAACTGTTTACTTCCACTTTGCAGATAAATTAACTGGATATGAGTGAGGAAAAATCTTTTATACCGAGAATCGCCAAATATTGATAAAGGCGACATGCGTTAAGATAACCCTTGACTCACTGGCGTACAACAATCTAGGTGTCTTCGAGATAAATAATTCTCTAGAAAAGATCGTTTGGTCAAGGTTTATTTTCTTGTTTATTCTGTTTTAAACTAGCTTTTGATACAAGCTCCAAAATGCCTTATTGTTAGGACCAAAGCTACAGGGATATTCTCAAACTGTCTCCCGGTGTCTTCATGATCTATCATCATACGTCCACAGAGACTACACACTAATGCCGAGATAAATAGACCTTACTTAGCACGTACTAATGCTTAGACCTGTCCCTGTCACTGCCACACAAATGTTAAAACACGCGTATTAGAGAGACAGGAACAATGCTTAGCAACGTCTATTAATATTAAGTTACGTGCTAAGTAACGTCTATTTATCTCGGCCTAAGACCATACGCACCAAAGGTTAGTTTTAATCGATGATCTAGTTCAGGGGTTCCCAAACTTATTTTGTCTACTGCCCACTTTGAGAATAAATTATTTTTTAGCGCCCCCATGTTTTCACCTACATAAAAACCACTATAACTTCAAATGTGAGCTATATTAGCGGAGAGTTAAACAGTCATTCTAAACGAGACTTTTACTATAACCCGCAAGAGTTAACTTGAGACCTGAGCGCACGGACCATTTTTTTTCTGGGTCTCTTACTGCCCCCCTTTAGGCCTGCAGTGCCCACAAGGGGGCGTTACGCCCACTTTGGGAAAGGCTGATCTAGTTAAGCCATCATCAGAGACTCCTATGTTATTCACGATATGCTCATGATGATATATCTCAGTCACCGATAAGAATAGGTGTATCTACTTAATTGATTGTAAACAAACACTTCACGTCAATCTATATGTAAGTACGTCAATGCCTTGTATCAATACAATTTGGTTTTGGTAAATATTCAATGTATCTATTTTTTACGACCTCCGTGGCGCGGTGGGCGAGTAGCCGGCTGTGATGCGAGAGGTTGCAGGTTCGATTCCCGCTGCGGGACAAATGGTTGTATGATCTGCAAATATTTGTTTCGGGTCTGGGTGTTGTGGTACTATGATGTACACGTAGTTCCTGATATACATGATACAGGGAACCCTATCTATAGTGTGGGATCAGGACCCGTATTCTCGAATAAATCGCGTCTATGGATGACGTCACATCTCGCATACAGAATTTTAGTTATCATTCGAGATTTGACGTCATCACTTGTACGTGATTATTCCGTGAATCAGGGGGCCTGGGGGGTTATTATAGCGAAAACGAGAAGAAAACTAAGGACGCTGTCAGTAAATGTATTGGATGGAAACGAAACTTCATATATATTCGTAAACTATCAAAACCTGTACTAAGCCTAAAATATCGGTTCCGTGATGTCCGCAGCTATATTTAAAGGCACAGTAACAGAAGGTCTATAATATAGACTTCTGCTATTAAAGTTATTCAATGATGACGGATGTCAACTACGAACCGATATTTTGTACTGAATAGTTTTTGAACTGGGAAAAACTATTTTTGAACGGCATGGACTTTGTATATGTCATGTGGTTGTTGGGTTTTATTTTATGTTATGCATTGTCACTAACGTGAGATCGCGGTCAAACAAAGATCTATAAATGTAAAAAAAATGTAACAGACAGACACCTGAGTGATCTTATAATGGTTCCGTTGGTACCCATGAGGTACGAAACCCCAAAAACAAAAGTTTTTTTAAACGTAACCTCTGGTCTTTACGACTGAAGCACCTCCAGATTTAAGTTTATTTCCTGTTTACGACTGTAAGACGTAAACATTTTATCAGTTTACAGAATCGAACTGATAAAATATTATACCTCTACAATTTCTTTAAATATCTCATAATATAGGTACTTATTATGTCAATGAAATATCTAGTAGAGTAACAAAAATGGATAAAATAAGGAATGAGTACATTAAGCCGGGTCTGCTGCGCAATGTTATAGTGTTTTACAAACATATAACATGTTATTGTAACATGTTTTGTTAGAAAATTTGGCGCAGCAGACCCGGCTTTAGAGGAAGTTCGAAAGAGTAGTGCAGGAGACGGAAAAGTTAAGAAGTAATAGGTTAGCGTGGTATGGACATATTATGTGGAGGGATGAATCTCATGTGACAAGAAGAGCATTAAACATGAATGTGGATGGATATAGAAGTAGAGTCAGACCAAAGAAAAGATGGATGGACTGAGTAAAAGATGACATGTGTAGAAATGGAGTGAGAGCGAGATGACGGCTGATAGACAGGAATGGAAGAAGAACATGCTGTGCCAGCACCACCTTTTAGTCGAATAAGGTCAAGAAAATTATGAAATAATAAAAAATAATAGTAAAAATCTTTATTGGAATAATAAACATGTATAGTACAGTACAAAAATGAAAACGATGATACCTGCAGTAGTGCCTAAACTGTGTCGCAGATATCAATGGCCTTCTCCGCGTGAAGATAAAAAGAGTTCCAAATTGATGAAAATGATAATGTGTGGTGAAGAATGTTAGTGATTTCATACAAATAATGACACAGATTATGGCAGTAATTGGCTGTAGCTTCTTTAGTGAGATAAGCATATAATTTAATATTTTTTAAGTACTTACAAAAAGTAAGACAGGAGTGTATTTTTTGAAAATCATCGTGTGACTAAACGTTAGTAAAATTGTTGTTTATTCGACGATTTCCAAATTTCTATATTTATATCTGAAACTCATTTATGACTAAAATTATTATACCTATAATATCAATACGAGTCCTCCAGTAAATCTCTTGAAAAACGGTGGTTTTCGACCTTTTTTGATTACATTTAGTCACTCAGTGACATAAAAAATCGCACCCCTGCTATGAAATTATATCGGACATAGTCATGTCTGTAAACATTAGGATAAGGTGACACCAACGTTATTGTAAATAGCAGCCGCTATAACCTTTGTATTTTACGTCCATAGGTGACACCATGCATGTGATGTTGATGACATATATCCTAATGATAATTGCCTCCTTGGATTCACAAAAACATATTGTTCATAACTACTGTCTGAAAATAATGGTATGTAATAAAAAAAATATCACCAACCTTTTTTATGGTTCCAAATGGTCTATCTGTCCATTGCCCGTCCGTAGTGTCTTAGGCCGAACTCTTGAAAACACCAAAAACCGAAAATTGTTGTATGAGAATTTTAGAATTGGAACACACTCAAGATCGTTTTCAGAGTAAAGTTTGAAAGAAATAGATTATAGTTTGCTGAAATTTTTAACTAGAGATAATGTTTATTGAATTTAAAGGTTTAAAACATAATATGTATGTTTTTTATATGTGTTAATGGCGGAACTGGCTTGTGGCCTACCTGATGTTAAGCGGTATCCATTACAAATGCAATACCTCTTAGGTCACCTCCACCTAGGACGTCCTGAGACGGCATCCTGAGACGTAAAGATGAAAAGTCTCTTGTATTATATTATGCCTGTAATTTCAACGGCACCCATAACTCTATCAACCGGAATACGGCAATGCAATGCACACATTACTGCTTGACGGCAAAAGTATGTTATGGTGGTAAGTACTTCCTCGGATGAACTCTTTCACAAGGAGCTCTACCTATCTACCTAGCAAAAAATGTGTTAGGAAGATAGGTATTTATATATCACAGACAACCCTTATCGCATTTTATAAAACAAACATAGCTAAGATCTGTTATCCTCATTAAGTACTAATGTGATTTCCTCTGAACACGGAAGACGAAAATAGCCAAATTATAAATCCAGACATAATTCTTGGATGTTATTGTCGTCATCGTATGCATCGCTACCGGTTGCCGATTGTGGAAGTTTACACGTTTCATTATTACCTAGTCAGCACTGAGTCGGTTCACATGACAATCCAATAACGTGTTTTTAAGAAAACGTTATAGGATCTTCTGTCTCATACAAAAAGAAGAAAAACAGCCTTCCAGCTTGCTCTAGCTAGACTTTCGTATTACATAGTCAGCATCCAGTCATTCTCTTCGTCACTTTCATTTAGGTGAAATACTAAGTCATAAAACGAAACATTTTCCGGCAAGCTTATGAATAATACCTATGCATTTTTTCTACACCAGGGTGGAAAGCTTTCCAGCTAGATAAGCAGAGCAGAGTAATGTAGAATTTACAGAAAAAAAGTGGAAGAGTAAAGTCGAAAACGAGACTCAGTGCTGGCGCTCCACGAGCGAAACCAACGTAGAGCAATGAAAATGATTGATGATGGTGAAACGTTTTTCATTGTAAATATTGGTTATTAATAGTATTTTTTAAACTCTCGCGATTAGAACACATTTTTTTCTGGTTATTAATGTCTTACTATTCCATCTTTGTCAAATTGATTGCAAGGTAAACATCCGTTGTACGGAAAAATGACTTAGGTACATAGGTATTATATAAAACGTCGACTGCTTGTTAAGCTAATCATGTAAATTGCAACGTATTTAGTTATTTTGAACTAAGCACTTAATTGAAACGTACGATGTCATTCCCTTGTCAGGTCAGTCAGCTGTTTTTGCCTTACATTTATGCGGTTATACCAAAAAGGTGTAACTGCAAAAACGTAAATGGATTTAATCCGTCGGATGGTCATGTGAACCTTCACTTACCGTGTTTTACACACGTACAGTATTAAGTTATTTTCCTCGATAAATTCCATATATAAGAATCTCAGGTGTCGCATGGGCACATTACCTATCGCAACAACGGAGAAACGAGACACTTGATGTGAGTTTACTGATTTATTTAAATATTGTGCATTGTACAAACCTACTGTTTCTCTTCTTGAAATAACATAGCCACACTGAGCGCCAAATAATTTTGCGGCTGGTGAATCTAGTAAAAGAATTACCGAAGGTATTAATCTATTAGCGTTGGGGGTTGCTCATAGAATTGTCTTTTCGGTCTTCCATTCTATCTGGTCTTGTTAGACTAGGGTTGCCATATCTGCGCAGGTATAGCTTAAGTAACGTTTCGTTGACCAGAAATTTTAAACCATTGCTCCTGCGTGGGTCCTATTATTGATGCGCATTTTTAAATATCTGGGACATTTTTGGCCATACCCGGGACCCGGGACATGAGCTCGCCTTCCATGACAATTCCGGTGAGTCCCGACCATCTGACAACCCTAGTTGGATGTTGGTGGACAGCACAAGCTGGGTATAGACCCAGTTGTAGGTGAAGTCGTAAATCCAGACTAGATGTGATGACAATGACGGGTTGCGCAACAGGAGTTACAGCTGTTAGTGTATTTGCCAAGTAGTTCAAAAATTCTGCTCGGTTAGAATTTCTTGTTTTTTTTACCAGACGATTCTACTTACTTTCTTCTTAATTCTTCTTCTTCTTCTTCTTTCTTTTTAATTAACTTTCCTCTCGATAAATCATTTATGAGTTAGTAGTGGTCTTTCTTTAGGAAAGAGTTCGTCTGGGGACGTAATATCACCATACCAGTTAATGCTCGCATTGCTGTGTTCCGGATTGAAGGGTATGGGTGCCAGTGTAGTTACAGAAACATGAGACTTTTCACCTTTGTCTCAGGGTGATGGCCGCAGTACAATGCGAAGTAGGGCGCGTCCTAGGTGGACGTGACCTAAGAGGTATCAGATTTTTAATGGGCTGGGCTTACCCCCTAACAGGAGGTTAAAACATCAGTTCCGTAATTTACTAAAAAAAAATTGGTTTCTTCGACCGCGGTTAAATGCATTTTTTATAGACCTAGGATTCAACAGTAGCTTGGCTTATTACATGATGATGTCTATAACGCATTCGACATAATGACAATTGATGATAATGTTAGTAATAATGGTAATTGGGAAATAATAAAGTGATTCTCAATTATTCTAAACGAGCTGCAAATTTTGGAACCCTTTATTTATGATTGAGCGGTACGTAGTAATCTGAGGGTGAGTTGAATATTACTGTCACCGCTATATCGCGTCCGACACCGATTCTTAAGAAACCTTGTCTTTACCCAAAAGAACGAATAGACAAGCACACGAACTGAGCAGTATTTTTTTATTATTTCTATTCCAGATAAGCATGAAGACCGTTCTTATCCTCTGTGCTCTGGTGGCCGTGGTGGTCTCCCGCCCCGAAGAGACCTACAGCTCTCAGTACGACAGCTTCAACGCCAACGAGCTGGCTGACAATGTCAGGCTGCTCAAGAACTACGCCAAATGCTTCCTGGATGAGGGACCTTGCACAGCTGAGGGAAGCGATTTTAAAAGTAAGTGCCTGAGTATGTTCGAAAGCTGCCAAATGAATGTGCGTGGTGGCGATGAGTTCACCACTAGTCACGTCTATATTCCCACTATTATGTGAAGCATAGTAAAAAGAGGCCAATTGATGCTCTGCCTACCCGTTAGAGGGAAAAAGCATGTTAATATATACATGCTTTTTGATATATATTGATATACACTCGAGAGCAATGAATCCGGGTCACTTAAAGAATCCTAAAAATCTCGGAAACTAAAAATGCTAGGTTAATGCAATAAATTGTATTTAATAGACAATGTAATACTCCTTAAATGAAGGTATTAAAACTTCTTAGTTATTGTAAAGTTATATCATAAAAAAATCAAATTTGAAAAAGGGCCACTTTCGAAGATGGAACTACGAAATTAAGTTAAAAAAAAATTAAAATTAAAATTTAAAATTTAAAATTTAAATTTAATAATAAACAAAATTAAATTAAAATTAAATTAAAAAAGCACGAGGAGGCAATACGAAGTATTAAAATTCAAGAAAATCGTAATAAAGTTCAAAAATTTCATGTTTCCTATTTTTGTTTTAAGGAGAGATCAGCAGTTTTTTTCTTTATGTAATTTTGTGTTAATAAAATGTATGGTGACTCATATTTTTTTTTACCTTCATTTAAGGAGTATTACATTGTCTATTAAATACAATTTATTGCATTAATCTATCATTTTTAGTTTCCGAGATTTTAACATTCTTTAAGTGACCCGGATTCATTGCTCTCGAGTCTCGATTCTTAAAACTGATTTGAAATCGTTGACTATTTTATGTGAATTTTGGTTCATAACTATAGAAGGTTTGTAGCTGTGACAGTTTGGGACGGACAGAAATGTTGCAGAACACTGCAAGATCATAATTATACGGTTTTTTCGCACTTGTAAAAATTACAGCCACCTAAAATGTACACTTAAACAAATAAATTCACATCTTTTTCAGAAACAGCTTTTTGGTTTTGTAAATTTTACTCAGAGCATTTACCGGACGAATTTTATGATCATTTTGAAAGTCAGGGCGTAAAGGAAGGGCCATGTTATTCATATTCATATTCATATTCATGTTCATATAAGTATAATAAGTATATTCATAGAAGTACTATGTACTAGTTTTACGTAGTACTTATTCCTTCCATGGGAAGGGCAGAGCCTAGATGTGACACAAAAAAAGTATAATTCTGTGTTAGTAGTACAAATGTTTTTTTACCGTGCTACCATGCGACAGATCCATTGATGGTTCTGTGCTTTTATTTTGCCTTTGTACCACATTTTAATAGTACAACCTGTTAAGAAATAAGAATATGTTTCCTGGATCAGAGGACCTTGTACCGAAAAGGTAGTGTCTTTGTTTACACCGGCTTGTGACTGTGTAAACAACTTTTACGACCGGCAAACAGAATCAAGGCGATTCAGATTTGGGGTTTACCAACAAAGATTTCACGACTACTTAGGTTACGACGCTTACCACACCGGGGCGTTGTGTCTTGCTGTTCAGCGTATTATATGATCATCATCATCAGCCGCTAGATGTCCACTGGTGGGCGAGGCCTCTCATAGGGCATACAATGGGGGAATTTGCCACAATCATTACGCTTGGCAGGATGGCAGACGTATTGATGATTGCAGTTTTGATATTAAACGTAATCAGTGTTAGCATCCCTTGTAGTACAGTCAAATTAGGTAATTTTTTGCAAAAGTGTGTAACTAATTAGATGTAGTCATGAAAACTTTTCTAATTGTTTTGTATGCCTTAAAAATCACCTCTAATAATAAGCATCAGTAATTTCACCCTCCGGAACAGGGTGAAATAGGGTGAAAAACCTTAAAATATCCGTAACTTAATGGGGGAAATAGAAGTAGTCGGTGCAATTTGGCATAGACTTTGAACCGTTATGATCTACATTTGCACCAAGTATTAATTAAATCCGACATACGGAACATACAAAAAAAAATCATTTACAAAAAAAACTTTTTGTGGTTATTACGGCTCCGGGAAAATTAAGGTAGTCGGTGCAAATTGATAGACTTATCAGAAAAATGTTCGAAATACATTACCAGGTTTGCACCTTGGTGCGTCTCACGGAAGGCACTTTTCCATATTTTATTGTCGCTCTACTTCGGGGAAAATTAATTTAGTTCTGGAAATTGACTTAACCTTATTCATTTAATTAGTACTACATCCGCCGGAAGTTTTTTATTGGTTTTTTTACGGAACATGCATTTGTTTAACACTGTGTTCCCTACATGCACATGGTTTTTATTAAAATCATAATGCACTAAGACAGTCTCTCTATACGTAATTTAACTTGCATCAAGTAATCTCTTTCTATTTTAAAATTTACGGCCTTTTTAAGTTTGTACCTAATATTTAAAAGGGTTCTGTAAGCGCCAGAAACGGTGCAAACCTAGGATAAGCTTCTTTTCGTGTCATCTAACGTTTCCATAAGAATCCACGACTACACGACTTAGGTCCACACTTTTTGCTAATTTGCCTGTACTATTGGTGTAATACCATTGTTGATATTTACGACATCCATGGGAGGGGTAGGAGGGGTTTATTTTTAGACCAGACACACTATATGGACATTAAACTGACCTCCACAACACTTATGATTTAACCCATTCAATAATTTCACCGTTTAGCCAAATTCATATAAAAAAGACTTCAACGCGCTCCTCTCTTGTGGAGTTTGCTCAAAGTTACGGACAATTTTACTCTCGCCAGTCGAGAGAAGGCCCAAATCCATCATAATTTATATATGAATGATCATTACGATCATATTACGGGAGGAGGCGTAGGGGTACGCCTGGGGCACACCAATGGCATGATAATGATATTTACATCTTAATCAGTGATTCACAAACCATATCTTGTAACTTTCAGAGATGATTCCCGACGCGCTCCAGACCAAGTGCTCAAAGTGCTCCCCTAAGCAGAAGGAACTAATCCGCACCGTCGTCAAAGCCCTCGAGGGGAAACTGCCCGAGCTGTGGAAAGAGTTGGTAAAGAAGCAGGACCCCAACGGTACCTTCAAGAAGGACTTTGAGGAGTTCGTCAACGGCAACTAATTGTATACCAAAGCTAAAAGATAGTGCGTGAGTGGCGTGGGGACGTTGTGGCAATATAAATGTGTCAATGGAATAATCAGTCTTATAGCTACATGGTTTTGAAGTCAAATTTGCATGGAAGAATTCATGTGGCAAGCTAAATATGTGACGAAATTGTTCCTGTAACAAAGAACATCACATATTCACGCAACCATTGCCTTTGAAAATTTTAAAATTCACAGAGACATCACATTATAATATTACGGTATGATTTTTGGGTAGTGTTTAATTTTTGTACATAAATTATTTATTATTAAATTAACTATTTGTGTGATCAAAATAAAGATATTTTTGTATAAAAGTTGTATCACTTGCGACTTAAAAATCACCTTTTGAAATTAAAACTTATTTTTTTTAGTTTTGGAATAAGACAATAAGGAGGTCAAGAAATCAAAGAAAGAAAAAAGGAAGAAAGGAAGGTTCAGGAATTTTAGATAGAGTATTCTGTACCTGAAGTTATGCCTTAAACTCACCAGCTAGTGACTTTGCTCAATAAAATAAGACAGGCTGTAGGTAGACTATCTATCAATGATCATGAGTAGGTAAAGTCGAAATTATTTGTTTGGGTTTTTGCATCGTTTCCTAGGACACAGTATATATTATGTATTAGTAACAACAATAGTACATTAAAAAAAAATGATGGTTCGACTACATTTCACAATGTTTACCGTAAAATCTATGTTAACAAAACCCGGATAATTAAAACACTTGTTTTGAAAAACATTTCTCAAACTAGATTAAAGTGCAAAATGGTCAAAGAAACGTCATATTGGTTTTAAATGAGGTTCACTTCTTTGAGATGGGGGCAGAGGATAGGAGTGGGGGTGATAAAAGGGGGGGTTGGATAACCTTTCCTGGCGCATATTATGTGATTTGGGCCCGATTGAGTCACCGGCAAAAAAATGCTGTGCCGATGTTGGTTTATACCGTAGACTCGGTAATGCTGTAACGATCGAAAGATCTATCTTCTTTTTTCTTCTTTCTTTATCAGACTGTTTACATCCAATGCTGGACGAAGCCTCCTCCATAGAATACAATGGAAAGATTTGCCATAATGACCACGCTTGGGAGGCAGATTATCAATGAGCGAAATCATTTTCCCTAAATTATTTTTTTACCTAGCCACATAAATGTTACATAAAATGTACCTACCTATAGGTAATTCAAGAATTATCAATTATTTTAAAATACCTCTGAATAATACGTACTAACTACCTCCATGGCGCGGTAGGTGAGTAGCCGGCTTAGACGGATGTGCGGGTTTGATTCCCGCTGCGGGACAAATGTTTGCATAATCTGTAAACATTTGTTCCGGGTTTGTGTATTATGGTACCATGGCACTTTTAGCTTATGATACAAAGAGAGCAAGGATTATGATGCAAGGAGTTCTAGTGTGAGATCAGGACTTTATGTTGACTGTTAGTTGTAGCTTATTTCTTTTATTTATTTATTTATAGGTCTGTAATCCACTATACCCTGCCCACGGTAGTACGAATAGGTATTACATGTCATATAAATTAATGGTATACGAAAAAAAAAATTGTTTCCCTATTATTCAAGGTTATGGCCACCAATTTGCTTTTGTTTTTGAATATTCAAATCTCGAACTACTTAACCTGAACCTTATGACTTAATTTGTAATATATATTAATATTATAGCCTTTTTATTACCTTAATAAGACTTGAACAATTTATATAATATCTAATGTAATAAATTAGGTTCAAATAAATTCATGCATTAATTAAATTAAATAAACTCAATGAATTCATGCATTCTTAATCATAATAATATTTTAAATAATTAATGATTTTATTTTATGCTTAATATTAAGGACCTCTCAACGAGTAAAGGCCTCCTCCATTTTGTTCCAAGCATCTCTATCTTTCGCCTTATTAAACCAGTCCGTGCCAGCAACTTTGTTTATCTCATCCAGCCATCTCTCTTTTGGTCTTCCCCTTTTCCTTTTATTACATGGTCCCGTCCATGTTGCTATTTTCTTTATCCATTTGTCATCATTCATGCGCGCGACGTGACCCGCCCATTTCCATTTTAGCTTCTTACAGTGTTCCAAAGCATCAATAACATTTGTAGTTTTTCTTATGTCTGAATTTCTTTTTTTGTCCATTCTCTTCAGATTTAGGATACTCCGTTCCATTGCCCTTTGACATACTTGTATTTTGTTTTTGGTGTGGCTATTGTATATCCAGGTTTGGCAGCCATATGACAGACATGGTAGTATACAAGAGTCCAGAACTTTTTTCTTTAGCTTTACTGGGAGTTTTGATTTAAAAATCTCTTTATTGCTCCAGAATTTATTCCATGTTAGGGTTTTCCGCCTGTTTATTTCGTCAATGTGTCTGGTCTTATTAAAAGATATCTGTTGACCCAAGTATATATATTCTTGAACGTAATCTAACGAGATATTGTTAACATTTATAGGTATTTTTTGGCTATTAGTCATGACCTTTGTTTTTGTAGTGTTGAGTTCCAAGCCGATTTCACGACTCACAGTGTCTAGTTCATTGATCATTTTTCCTAATTGTGTTGATGTTTCTGAAAAAAGTACTATGTCATCAGCAAACCTGAGGTTACTTAAGAATTCACCTTTAATGCTGATACCTTTTCTTTCCCAGTTTAGGTTCTTCATAACGTTTTCGAGGACGGTAACAAATATTCTCGGTGAGAGTGGGTCCCCTTGTCTGGCGCCTCTACAAATGTTTATTTCAGAGCCTTTTGTCTCCATTTTTACACGACTGACACTTTTACTGTATATGTCTTTTATAAGTTCTATTGTTTCAATTGGTATATTGCAGTCGTGTAAAGCTTTCCACATGCTGTAATGAGATATTGAATCGAAGGCTTTGGCATAATCGATGAAAGCAAGGTAGAGTGGCTTTTTTCGTTCTTCATATTTCTCGATAATCAAGTCCAGTGTGTGGATGTGGTCTGTGGTCGAGAAGTTCTTCCTAAAACCGGCTTGCTCTGGTGGTTGGTATGTTTCAGTGTAAGATATAAGACGTTCATCAAGACATGAGGCGAATAACTTATAAATGTTTGGCTGTAGGCTAATCGGCCTGTAATTGGCTATATCGGCAGGGTCTCCTTTTTTATATAGTAGAATTATGTCGGATTTTGCCCATTCATTGGGTATTTTCCTTAAGTCCAGAACCATATTGAACAGGGCAGTTATAGGTGATGCAAGTATAAACCTGCCTGTTTTTATTGCTTCGTTTGGAATACCATCCGGTCCATTGCTTTTGTCTGTTTTTAGCCGTTCCATTTTCTTCATGATTTCATGAGTCGAAAAACGTTGTAGAGTAGCAGAGCTCGGATTGGAAGTCAAACTTTCTTGATGTGTTACACGTGCAGAATATAGGTTTTTGTAAAATGATGTTGCTGTTTCTATTATTTTTGATCTAGAGTAGGTCCTGTTATTTGTAGAATTTTCTTTAAGACAGGGAATCCATTGCTTGTCTGTATTTAATGCTTTAAAGCCTTTCTTTAAGCTTCCAGTTGATGCAAGGTGATTTTCTATTATTTTTATTCTGTTTTCGTTGTGTTCTTTTTTAATAAGTTTGTGAATATTTTTATACAAATAACAGCGTTCAGCTCTTTCCTCTTTCGTTACATGTTTCTTATTTGTTAATTCATTTCTTCTTGTTATCAGTTTTTTTATGTGGTTCGTAATAATGTTCAGTTTTGTTCTTTTTACATTTGTGATAGAGTTAAGACTTTCAGATATTGATTTCTTGATTTTCCTATAAAAAGACTCTACATCTTCGATATCTTCTATATTCATTGTGCTGATTTTTTTACTCAAAGCTTCGATGAACTGATCTTTTTCTTCAATTGTATTTAGTTTAGTAGTATTGTTTGTGTACTTGGCTCTACTTTGATTTGTTTTCAATTCAAAAAAGGTACTTCTTACAAATCTGTGATCACTGGAAAACGACAGGCTGTTTATTATTTCTATGTTTGTAATTTTTTCTTTATAGTTGGTGAGTATGTAGTCGATTTGACTTTTAGTCTTCTTTGGTGAAAGCCATGTCCACATGTTTTTGGTATTCTTTTTAAATATACTGTTTACAACAAACAGGTTATTTTCCCAACAATATTCAAGTAGAGTTTCACCTCTTTTGTCCCTTTTTCCATAACCATATTTACCCAGTACTCTTTCTTCACCAGATAAACGTTGTCCAACGCGAGCATTAAAATCGCCCAATATTATTAGGCATTTATAGCATTGTCTTTGAGCTTGTTGTAGTTGTTGGTAGAAATGTTTGATTTCGTAATCACTTGCATCACAAGTAGGTGCGTGGACTTGAATAATTGACATTGTTGTGTCATCGAATTTGATGTTTAAAATGCATATTCGTTCTGATATTCCGATAAAGCTCTCTATATTTTGCTTGTATTTCTTTTTTATAAGAAAACCGACTCCGTATTGGCCTTTAGTTACGCCAAAATTGCAGAATATATGTTCATCATCTTCTGTTATATTATATCCTGTTCTTCTTATTTCTGCAAGGCCGATAATGTCATAATTTATTTTTGATATTGCTTCTTTGAATTCGAGTAATCTTTCATTTGATAAAAGAGATCTCGCGTTATATGTACATATGTAGAGTGGTTTCGGTGGAGGGTTGTGGTCTTTGACCCCCGCGGTGACCGGCCGTGGTGGGGGAAATATGCGTGGAGAGGTCGCTTTCTGTCAATATTTATTTTTATTCGTGTTTTGGAGAGGCGTTGCAGCGTTCCCGACGACAGTGGAAGACGAAGAAGGCAAAGGGTCTAGAGGTAAGTCCCGGTTTTGGTTTCTTATCATATATTGATGAATGTGTGGGTGTTGTCTCTTGAATGGCTTTTTCGTGCTATTTTTACCAGAGCTGGAGTTTCCCTCAATGTTTTCAGGAGATTCTGATAATTGCCTTTTATTTGAACCACTACTAGGTTTTTTGTGATATTGGTGGTTATGTTTATCCTCTGGAATTACTACCAGTTTATTATACTTCAAAAATGCTATTCGACCATTCTTTCTTTCTTCTAGCATCTGTGTAGTTAGTTTTTTGCGTTCTTCTAGTATTTCTGGCGGAAAATCTTCTTTGATGTAGTATGGAGAATCATTCAACATTTTCTTGTTTTTTAGTAGATCAATTTTCATTCCCATCGTTGTGAGAGACACAATGGTAGGTCGTATTTTTCCGTCATCTTGTTTTTTACCTAAACGTCTCACTTCCGCTATGTTCTCTTTATTGCAGTTTATTTCCATATATTGGTTTATAATTCGCACAATCTTTTCTTGCAAATCGTAATAGCTTCTTTCATTTTCTTCTATTCCAAAGACAATAAGATTCTTTTGTCTAGTTGTCCTTTCTAGTTGCTGTATACGCCGGCCTTGTTGCGTTATGGTTTTTTCCAGCGAGTTGTATTTAAATTCCAAATTTGCAAATTTGGTGTCTATATTATTGTTTATAATTTGTGGTATGCTTTGTTTCATGTCACGTAACTCCTTTGTCTGTTCATCAAACTTGTTTTGCAAGTTTCTTAGCATTGACGTAAGTTCTTCCATCGCGTTAGGTTTTTGTAGCAATATTATTCAAAATCAAAATACTTCTGAAGTTCTGCGAACTCTTGTGGTGGGTAGCGGAAACACTTTGGCAATTAGCAAGCTAAAGTTGATAGAGATAACATGGATCCCTTCATGAAGTTCCACTGGTAGTCGCTAGATGACGCTGACATGTATAAGTAATTTAGTAATGACTCGTATAATTTACGCCCTTTTAGGTTATATCAATTCAAAGTTCGTCATTATGCAATAAACAGGCCTGGCAGGGTATGAAACATGTAGGTTAATTCACTTCACTGATTTATTTAAGTTTGTATTGTTCAACACTAGCAGAAAATTGCTTTTTCTGCGATATGATGCCCGTTGTTGTTTTGTTTGTTTTTAGCACTTTTTGTTCGTTTTACACTAAGTTTTTGCACTTCATAGGCGTATCCAGTCCTTATGAAAATGTATGTTTACTTTTTAACACTGATTATACAGAATATAAATTATTATCTTAATTTTAACACAGAGCCGATGTAAACAGCGGGACAGTAGCGCCCTCTCAGTCAATTTGTAATAATGAGCCCAATATACCTTCAATATACTTCATAAAATCTTCGTAAACACTCTCATGGTAAAGACGAATCTCTCATTTAACAAGGTTGTGTTATTTGAGATTTAATGGAAAATATAAACCCACCTTCCTCAAAACACTTGTAATCATCATCATCACACCAGCCTATAGAAGACCATTGCTGGAGAACCTTGTCCCCGATCGGTTCTGAGTTCTGCGAGCTGTGACCTGCCCATGTCGCAGCTCGCAGAACTCTGTGCTAATTCTGAGAATTTTATTGGTGATCTTGGTTCTTCTACGTATCTCCTCGTTTTATTCCTCTCTTCATAGACATAGAACAGTATTGGAGAAATAACATCTCCCTATCTCACCCTTCTGCAATTGGATAAAATCCATTCCACTCTGGTTTGAATAGTAATAGGACGGATAAGCATAGTGGCCCTGCTGTTCATACACTTCAATACTTCGATATATCAGTAGTCAGTCTATCAGAAGATAGCAGTTTCAGCATTACATTTCGCTTCGCACTGTCACATGCTTCAGAGTGTGCTTTTTAGTTTTCTGGGTTCTTTTTTTGCGACGAGTCTCCACCAACCCAATCACTTGGGCAATATCTACCAGCCCATTGTTTAGCTCGTCCACTGTATCGCATTCAGCTAGGCATTGGAAGCGATATTGGAGTTCCAAATAAAAGCTGTTGGGGTTTTGAATTTGGACAGGACTTGGGTGGAGAGTAGATTTCATTAGACGGGACCTTTCTAGGTTAACATTGAAATTCAATAATCCTCTTACCAGGTGGGGGCTGTCGGTTTTGACCCTGTTGATCACAGAGACATCATTAAATATTTTTGCTTCTTGGTCATCATGATGAAATCTACTGTAGTCCGACAAAAACGTTACTATTTTGTGACAAGCTACGAACGCTGCAAAGCTTTCACGAGTACAGATCAGACAAGCCCACGGTGTTACGATTACCCGACAATGCATGACCGATGTTACGACATTTCCTACTGTTATGTTGTCACTAATCACTAATCCACCATGTCAACGTATTTCTCAATAAAGAAAAGTATTAGTCATGTTTTCAATGCACAATTATTTTATGGTTGAGGTGAGAATGATAAAAAATAGTTTCAACTTTCCAATAAGTACTAAATCACGCCATTTTTAGATAAAATTTCATTCATTCGAACGTCAGGCAAGTGGCAACCTATGTGGCACCTATGTGCCTATTATGTGCCTATTATGTATCCCTATTCTTATTGTATATAGTTATATTACCCTTCTTCGGCAGTCAGGTAATGAGAAACAGCTGTCGGAAGCGCTTTATATATTCAAATATGTTCCAGGCTACATTATTAGATTAAAAAAAAAGTATAATTATTTTTGAATTTTTCATCTAAATTTTTTCGGTCGCTCGTTACCTATAATATATCGAAAGTCTGTTCTGTTCCGATTTTTTATCTGGGATGGGCGGAGCAGACTGGAACATGGTATAACCTAAATTGAAAGAATACATACTTACCTAGTTAGAGGAACGTATTGAGGATTTTAAATACTATGAAGTCTGAATACCAAACATTCAAATCTAGATTTTCTAGCATAAAATCTGGTAGCCCTTGACGTATCATGCAGTAACTACACTATAATACACAGTCAAGTGGTGAAGGTTGTTCTAGTTAAGTTTACTGATTTTTCCTTTAATTAAACAACCAGAAAACAACAGACTGCCGTGTTCAGCTACCGTGAGTTTTTATTTACTTTTTATAATTATGCAGCTCAAAATATAATATAACAATGTTGCTGGTAACAAGGTACCTTAGATCGTTATTATCTGAACTCGGTGATCTTGCCAGAGCAAGACCAAAATCGTGCAAACGTGACCAGACAATTTAAGTTTTTCGTTTGTTTGAGAAACAATTTTTCCAGGAAATTTAGTAATGTGTGTTGAATTATTAAATGTTTTGTGGATATGTGAACAAAGTAAGGTAGAGTATAAATAATAAATTATTCTTCTTCTTCATCAGCCGGTAGGCATCCACTGCTGGATGAGGCCTCCCCCCTAGCATACATAGCATATAACCCATAGCGAGCAATGGGGGTATATGCCATAATAATAATAACCACGCTTGGCAGGCGGATGGTAATCGCAGTTTATTGTTAAGTACTCAGGTGGTGCTGCTGCCCATCATATATACATATAATAAAAAAAATAAGTACATATTTTCTAATAAACTACAAATTAGCGTTTCATGATACCGCTCACTATAAATGCGTTTATTATTTTGAAAAGTGATTATAGGTACACACCAACTCTAAAGGCACCGATAGAGGATACATCTTGAATATGGTGTGGGATACCATTCCATAGCCAAATTGCAGTACCTAATTGTGAATTGAGGGCGCAAAGGACGGTCCGCACCGTGCAGGTACAAAGGATTACCTTCCTAACAAGCCAGATTTTATAAGTAAGTATTTCACTAAGTATATTTTTATAAGTAGTGAAATATCTTTGATTCGTATCTGATCTGATTTCATCATCATCAGCTTGTGGAAGTCCACTGCTGGACATCGGCCTTCCCCCTGGAATGCCACGACGAACGATCTCGAGCCGCCTCCATCCACTGACTAATTAACTATTGGCCGTATCAAAGTCACTCATCCGGCTATGGAGAGAGCTAGAGAGCTGTAGTTTCACTACATGATTTTTCAAATGTAGTTAGTTAAAATTAAATAGTACGTGCCTAACAGCTGTATATATATATACCTACATACTTTTAATGCAATAATTTAGATCACCAGTCTATGAAGGTCTCAGTCTTAAATGAGAAGATGATCAAGCAGAATTAAGTGATCAATCATGCAATTGAAGCTAAATATAAAAAATATAAACCTAGTTAAAAAAGCACCAGCCAAGTTAAATAATGTCTTAACATTAGTGGTTCCGTATATAATAAACTAGCTGGTGCCCGCGACTTCGTCTGCACAGGATTAGTATTTCGTTTAGCTTATATTAGCTTGGCGTAGAAAAGAATATAACCTATATATATACTGTGGCGGGCTTTTTTGTAGGACTATTTAAGATAAACATTTCCATCATACATTACATATGTGTAACTCTAGCGGTTATGGCAGCGCACGCCAGAATAGCTCGCAGATGGTAGATTCCTGAAATCCCCTCCTTTAAGGGGATTTCAGGATTTTTTTTTCCCGAAATCCCCTTTGAAGCTGCAAGTTCAAATCAAGGGGATTTCGGATATAAAATAAATTTTTTAATACAATTCCCGAAATCGCCTTTATTGTGTTTATAAGCAAAATATCATCTCTAATGACAAATCTCGCATAATCGGTGACGTCTGAAATATCTCGAATGAAAAATCTAAAATAAAGCTATAAATTAACATTTCGTAAAAAAAAACCAAAATAAAACTTTTTTGCTTTATCTCAAAATTACTGTTTTTACAATAATTTACTATATTTTGTAAATAAACCTTTACCAAATTTTACAACTTTGTTGGAAGCATGGTACGGAAAACTTAACAAAAGCATTGTAAAAAAAAAACAAAAATTCTTCAAATATTAAATGCCGTTCATGAAGATTCTGCAATTACATTTTGGAACTCAAGGTTGAAATCAAGGGTAGAACAAAAGTGAGTCAGGAAATGAATAAATGCATACAAGAGGCCCAATAACAATGTATAGAACTTGTAGAGGGGATTTATACCGTGGGTCACTTTCTTGAAAAAGTAAAGTAGTTACTTAAAATTATTGAAAAGTTGATGAGGCATTCGTATAATTATAATTGAACGAGCGAAGAGAGTTTTTCGACTCAACTTGAAAGACGATTTATGAAAACAAACGCCGTTTGTTTTTCTAGGAATTTGAATGATGTTGGAGTTCTATGGTTTTCGTCAATAGGAAAAATTATTTTTAAAAAATTGGTAGAGAAATTGACTTGGTAGTTTTAGATTTCTGATGGATCAAACATAAAACCATACTTACATAGCCGTTGAATACATAACTATATTAACCATTTCTTACCCACGGCTGATAAAGGTGTCATCGCGAGGGCGAACAACTGCTTTGGCTTCTTTTCTATAATGCATTTGTTAAGTTTCCCGTGCCATGCTTTCAACAAATTTGTAAAATTTGTCAAAGGCTTATTAACAAAATGTAGTACTTAAATTATTGTAAAAACTGTGATTTTGAATTAGGAATATCTTCAAGTAGCAAAAACGTTTTATTTGGGATTTATTTACAAAATATAGTACATTATTGTAAAAACAGTAATTTTGAAATAAAGCAAAAAAGTTTTATTTTGTTTTTTTTTACGAAATGTTAATTTAGAGCTTTATTTTAGATTTTTCATTCGAGATTGTTCAGACGTCACCGATTATGCTAGATTCGTAATTCGAGATGATATTTTGCTTATAAGCACAATAAAGGGGATTTCGGGAATCGTATTAAATATTTTATTTTATTCCCGGAATCCCCTTGATTTTGAACTTGCAGTTTCAAAGGGGATTTCGGGAAAAAATCCAGAAATCCCCTTAAAGGGGATCTCTAAAGAGGATTTCAGGAATAACCAGATTTTTTCCTACTTACTTGACACTTATCGTCATATTATGGACAATTCACACAATATCTTTATAAATTGTTGCCCATGTGTTATTCTAATGTATAAGCTATATTAATGTAAAGTTTCATTAAAATCCATTCAGTAGTTTTTACGTGAAAGAGTAACAAACATCCATCCATCCATACTTACAAACATTCGCGTTTATAATATTAGTAGGATCTTCCTCGTCTCTAAACTCCCACGATTCTCATGATAGGTCGGAATCAAGTAACGCAAGAAGAGTCCTAATAGTTAGTCAAATTATCAACGAATCACTGATTCTAACTAGGTATTTCAGGAATTAGTAAACTTATTTACCTCTAAAGTGGAATGGTGAAGTTTGCAAGAAAATTGTGACTGAAACTCCAAAAGGACACTAACAATTTCGAAATAATTTACTGATCGGAACCATTACAGCAAGAGTCTCACTCGCACTTGTCCTAATTAGTGACCTAGCCATATAGCTCAATCCTGGTCATAATCTAAATGGATTATTCATTCTTAATAATAGATAGGATTTAATAGTCTTATCTATCAGTTACCTGCCAGCGCGTGAACACTATCATCTCAAATCTTTTGATTGCTTAAAATGAGGATTAGCTGACTCATAGTTTTATTACGGAACCACAATAGATTTATGATTGATAGCTACTTACAATATGATATCTTAATGTTAACATTGGATTATTTTTTGAAGTAGTAAGTATAGTATTTTCCTTTTAGCAACTGAATAAAAAATCAAACCAACCTGTTTGTATAGCTGAGTATAAATGCAACCGAGTAGCCGAGGAAGTAATCATTCAGTTACTTATTTAGTTCTGGAGATATACTTAGGTAAGGGAAAACACTATTTATTACAGTTGCTAATTGTGTTTGTGATGGTTTACATACACATAAGTCATACCGACAATTTTTTTATTTTTTTATTTTTGTGGAGTGCCCACCTCCATTTTTGGGATCACCAATCCGCCTACCACGCGTGGTGATTACGACGAATCTTTTCATTTCATTGTATGGGGGAGGGGAGGGGAGGGGTAAGAGGGGAGAGGGAAGTGGGGAGAGGGAGGGAAGGGAGTCCAACAGTGAATGTATATCGGCTGTTGAAGATGTCTCAATAAAATTTCTTATTTATGTTCTCATTGTATTTGAATTCCATGTTTGCGTTCGTCTATTCTATACGTTGCCTGATGCTAAGCGCTGATGGAGCCTAGTTAATTACGCTGAAGAAGATACCTATTTACTCCTCTTATGTAGTCTCCCAAATAGGAAAAACATGTCATCAAAATATGTCAAAAGGAATCATACAATAATAATGTTATTTTTCGACAGATACCACATCATGAAGTGCATGCTCGTCTTCGCTTTGGCTCTCTTTGCCATGGTCTTTGCCGAAGAACAATACAGCGCAGAGAATGATGACCTGGACATTGAGGCCGTCATCAGCGACATTGAACAACTGCAGAACTTTGCAAGATGCTTCAACGGAAAGTCCGAATGCAACGAACTCTTGATCGGCTTCAAAAGTGAGTGCATTGACAAGAATCTGCTAGGATGCCTAAGAAATTGTTGCGGAGGACTATTAAATTTAAATTCAATAATTAAACAGGTCTTTCAATTAGATTTTGAGCAATATGAAGCTGTTCTCCGCAGTTTAAGCTGCATAAATCTCGATCCGGTGGGAATATCGGGATAAAAGGTAGCCTATATGTCAATTCAGTCATATGCTATGTCCATTCCAAATTTTAATCAAATCTCTCCTCACAAACTTTCGTATTTATAATATTAGTGAGATAAGTAAAAAAAAAAAACTATTTTGAAATCGGCCAATGGTCTCAAAATGATCCTACTGTGTTCCTAGTATTGGAATCACTAGGTACCTAATTCAAAAGCTTTTAATGTTAAAATTATTTAAAATTAATTGATAAAATTACCAAATCTGACTTACCATCAAATGATCAAAATTAAATTAAAATTTTTCAAAAATTATTTTGTTGAGGTATTTTAAATATTAATAGTCTTTGGATTAAATTCATATTTTTGATTTAAATTGTTTCAGAGGACTTGCCAGAGGCAGTTCAGCAAGCTTGTGCCAAATGCACTCCAGCTCAGAAGCATATCTTGAAGAGGTTCCTCGAGGCGCTCAAGGAGAAGTTACCTGAAGACTTACAGACCTTCCAGGCCACGTACGACCCTGAAAACAAGTATTTTGTGGCCCTCAAAGCTGCCATTTCTAAAGCATAAGGCACTAAGACACCAACTAAAAATTAATATGTTAATTTCTCTGTAAACCAAGAAACTCATACTTTTTAATAAAAATATTGTTGACTTAAACTTTTATTTGTATGGGCAGGCCCTATAGCCATATAGCTCCTATAACTTTCAACCATTGGGGGATAAAAGTTTTTGTGTGGCGAGAAGACGCCACTGAGTAAAACCATTTTAAAGTTAGCAGGAAGTCGGTAGATGGAGGCGGCTCAAGGCCGTTCCTCATAGCATTCTATAGATGGACTATATCCAGCAGTGGACTTCGATAGGCTGTTGATGAGGATAATGATGGAACTTATGTTCATACTAAAATTAATAAAAATATTGCCCCTTGCATCATCATGTATGTCATCTACATAATCAGCCGGTCGCTCATCAGGTGGTTTCTACAAATGTAGAATATAGTATGTATGTATAGTATTATCTATTGTACGCCAAATAAAAATACAAAAACAATATAAATAACGTGCAATTATAGGTCTTATCGCTAAAAGCAATCTCTTCGAGACAACCTTTGTATGAAGTTATCTACAATAATATCACTGCAGGCACTCCTAAATACCATCCCATCTCCATAATTCCTAAAACCTCCTTGATGAACTGTGCGATCGACCAACGCCATCTACACGCTTCGATAAATTTGCACAAACACGATCGATAGTCATTATTCTTCTATACACTACTTTTTATTTTCTTTATCTTTTATTTAATATATTTCTTTTTTTTCCGGAATACTCTTGATAGAGTAGCCGTGGTTATGCAGGTCTTGCTCGAGTGGCGGCTCTTGCAATGCGTCTCCACTCGGCTCTATTAGCAGTATTGCGAGAACATTCGGTCATGGTAGTTTGTGTATTCGATAATGATTATCGAATAGAAAATTCAACTGCCGCCGATGGACTGCGCAAACCAAATAATTTGCAACGATTTGTCATATACAAAGATATACATACGATCGATTTATCTGTGCAAATCGATTTGCACCGATGAATCGCTATACGATATAACGTTACGTGTGTAGCTAGCTTAAGTAGGAGTTCAATTGTATAATTAAATGGTAATTTAATTATACATTTTAATTTATATTTTATAGGATCGTGTATTCTATTATAATAGTAGATTTCCAAAAAACAACATTAGTTAGGGAATTCCCTTCTTATTATAGGCATTCTAAAGACTGTTAGCTGAACAAGTGTACTTACATGGTCAAATATTTATTTAGTAGTGATATGATAGATATATGATGGTTGGTATGGCCAATAACACTTGAAGCTATGTATCGGGAAAACCCAAGTGTTATTCAGTTTAGCTATTCACTTACAAACTCGAGATGAATACAAAATTTGTATAATTGACTGATGGTTCCAGATATTGAACAAGGCACTTAGTTTTTTTGTGATACTCCTTCCTCAAATTATTTAATAATAAATATAGCTGTTAATTGAAGGTCAGATGGTGTAGTTTTAAATAGCACACACTTTGGTATTTACACCATTTAAGTCCGATTCTTTATCTGAATTTGGTTGTTGCATCTCTGCATCCAAACAACATGTCCGTGATTTTAGTCTTTAGTTGGTTATTATTTTCAATAGTCTTGGCCGAGGATAAGTACTACGATCGGAGGTATGATTACTTCAACGTCGATCAGTTCGTAAATAATCCTAGGTTATTGAAGAAATATTTGGACTGTTTTCTCGACCAAGGACCATGCACGCCTATTGGAAGGGTTTTCAAAAGTGAGTTATTCAAATAAACAGGCGTGCAATGAAATAGGTCCACTTAGAAAATCCACAATACTTCCCAAGCTAATTTTTGTTTATTTATTTTTTATTTAATAAATGATAGGTCATTTTCTAAAGTTTTTGTATTTAATGCCTTATGAAATATATTTGAATAAGTATGATTTGTATTAGGTATTATTTGATATCTTGCATAATTTGGGATGTATTGTGTTTTTTGTTTGCCAGTTTAATTCAATGTTTATTATTTTACATCAAGGTCTCATACAACTTCTCTATATCCTTTCTCTCCCTACACATTATAAAATATACATCAATGTAAAATGTGATGAAAAGTGATGTTTGTTGTGCTTTCACGCCAAAACGGTTTTTTAAGCCAATTTTAATAAAATCCTTTTTACCCTGAAATTTAATTTGTTTGGAAGAAAAACTCAGGTGAAACCGCGGGCGACCATGTACGATATATGTATTATGATCCAATATGAGCTATATTAGTATTTCTTATAATTCCTTGAACTTTTAATTACATATATTGACGATCACTATTTAATTTTAATACGTAGGTATTTCATTGTGTGATTCACTGTTAGATATTGTAGTTTAACTAAATCTGATTACTTTGTCATAATGCTGGTTACAGAAATGTTGATGACTCTACCAATACATTTCAATAAATAATAACGATTAATTACATCTGCTTACTCTACATTTCAGAAGTTTTACAAGAAGTTATAAGAACAGCTTGTGTGAAATGTACGCCACTCCAGAAGAAATTCACTAAAAAAGCCTTCGATGCCTTCAAAACTTCCTTACCAGAAAGCCATGCTGAACTGAAGAAGAAATATGACCCTAGAAATATATACTATGACGCATTTGAAACAGCAATAGCTATTTAGATGCACCTTCCTTCATATTCTTTGTATATATAGAAGGTAAGCACAAAGAAACATCGATTACCCTTGAAAGTATTTGTATACAAAATACTTCCAAATACTTCTGGTATATTGTGTGTCTTGACAATATTCTGACTTATCAATAATCATCTATCAAGTCTGCGAAATAACTTAAAACAACAACCCAATTGAGAACATCCTCCTTTTTTTTGAAGTCGATTAACACAGTACGGCAACTGACTATAATCAAATTGAATCTAGACTTTTTCGCTTCTATTCTTGCTATTCTTCTTCTTTTAATTATGGCCTGCTATGAATGTTTCTCAATTTTGCCAGTGTCTAGATAGTAGGTATAATTATTTGGATAAAATTGGGTTAAGTCGATAAAGTCTCAACCAAGTCATGTTCTAGTAAAACGTTGACAGTTTTACTAGAATGTTGTGACATCGCCGAGGCTTGAAATCTTTGTAATTTGATTGGTTTAATTGATAATAATTTGACATTCACGATCGTCTCGAAAAAGATGTTTGTGATTGGGCCTCTTTCTGGAAGACGAGCCATAATTTCATCACCAACATCATCATTATCATCATCATCATCATCATCAGCCTGTGTCCACAGCTGCTGCCTCCCCCTAGAATGCCACGACGAACGATCTTGAGCCTAAATTTACTAACATAAATAAATTATTATCTTTGCAATCTGCAGTTTGTTTATCCTTAGAAGTTAAGGTTAAGAGTAGGTAAACACAATTTGCTAAATAATTAAACACAAGTTCAACACAATAAGTAGGCAGATAGCTATTTGTTATATATTATTATGAATCTCTTGAAGGTGTTTAACTCTCTTATAGATATTATTGATCTGCCATCTAGTTTATATCCTACATTGGGTTTGTCCTATACAGTTTTCGTCATTTTCCTGCTTCACCTTTGGATAGTTACCGAAAATTCTCAGTATTGCTCAAGTTTCCAGGCAATAAGCTGCAAGCGATACATTTCGATCATAATGCACTGAGAGTTCTGTTTTATAATGGATTTAGTTGATTTAGTTCGTATATATTTCATTAAAAGGTTCAAAGTGGTATGTGCAATCGTCAAGCCGGGCCCATGTGCCAATGTTGGTGGTGGGTATACAGTATCTTGCATAAAAGCCGCAGTCGCTCTCTGGCATTGCTAGTTCTTTGGGTCTATTAAAGAAAGTAAAAGGTGGGTCAGCAAACTGCATGAAATCAATGGTTACGTGATCTTTAATACAGTTTTTGTGATCTTGTGATTAACAAAATTATATACTTCATTACAATAACGAGTTATTGATTTTATTATGGACAAGTTATTTGCGCACATATAGTTCGCTATATATACTTCTAATTCACCGCCTATAAAGAAGATCATTATTCGCCTCACATCGGATGTTCGTCTTGATGTCCGTAGAAGATACTTATTGATTTGTCATTGTTTGATATTCGGGACAAGACACACTTACGATTCGTTTCAAAGGAGACAGACGTGATATATAGAGTTTAAAAGTAATTTACTAATTTCCAGATTTATATTATCAATATGAGGGCCCTATTGGTTCTTGCTTGTGTAGTCGCGGTGGTATTTGCTGCGGACAAATACAACTCGAAATATGACAATTTTGATGTTGATACGCTCATCCAAAACGGCAGACTGCTGAAGACCTACATCAACTGTTTCCTGGATAAAGGAAGGTGCACAGCAGAAGGAACAGAATTTAAAAGTAAGTTGTAGAATAATTTCTTATTATATAATTATTTTGTTTATTCACCTTTGTAGGTACGTGGGATTCCAGTATTTATTTATTACCAAATTATTTGAAGAAACTTTTGTAAGTTATGGGCCCAGTTGGTACGAGTATTTGGCCTCCTTTTGCTCAAAAAGCAAGGAGTTTCCAACCAAAATTACAATAAAAGTAGTTTCTTAATATTAAAAAATGAGACATCTTAGTTTAACTTAGAGTCTACTGTATAATTATAATTATAATGAATGATTTCAAATTAAAGTATTACTGCCTAGAATTTATATGAGCTTGAACTTGTTTAGTTCAACCAGGAGTGGCAAATTTCAGACAAACTATATTTTAATAAGCTATTGAAATGCCTTTGGTATTTTATGCCCATGAAAATCACAGATTCTCAGTTGACTCCAAAGTCTCACCTCTCTTTTTTATCCATTAAGGTTCCTAAAATAATTCTAATAAAGTTAATTTTTAGAAAAGAAACAATAACCTACTTTTGTTCAAAAAGCACTTAATCTATTTCGATAAAATTTATATGAAACTACCTCTAAAGAATGACCTATCAAACAAAAACGAATCATAAAAATCAATCCATAATTGGCGGAGTTATCGCGTAACAAACATACAAAAACATACAGTCGAATTGAGAACCTCCTCTATTTTTTGAAGTCTGTTAAAAATATATACCTAAAGGTACATTATTGCTTTCTGTAATTTATCTAGTTCAAATTCGTGAGACACGCCATAGAAGAAAAATATCAGTAGTCATCATCAGCCGACAGACATCCACTGTTGGACGAGGCAACCCCTGTAGAATGCAATGCAATTTGCCATAATCACAACACTTGGTATTCAGATTGGTGAGGTGTTGAGTATTCAGGTGGATGCCTGCTGCCCATGCATCCTTTGTAATCCTTAAGTCGGCTTTTATGACAACCCTTGGATGAGATGGAGGGGTTTATTCTCAGGCCGGACAGATCACGGCACGAATTATCAGTGGTATGATCACATTAATTCTTCTTTACATAATATTGTATACTATAATAAGGCCAACGAGACGCGGTCAGTGCAGAACCAAGGTAATCTCGTTTATTTGGTTTTTTAATATACGACTTCTGCTTACACAAAAGTTGACAACTTCCTCAAGGTTTCCTTATTTTCCTTAAACGTAAAGGTCAATATTTTTCTTAAAACTCAGTCTCACTGTACACAAGCAGGATAAATACATGATTCACGTCCTGATGTAGAAACAATTTCAGATTATATCAAGTGAATTATTGAACAGAGCAGAAAAATGTTTTAGCGTAAGAGGCAATAATATGTGACAAAATGATTAACTCGTGATCATCATCATCACCACGTCCACTGCTAGACTGTCCCCCCCCCCCCCCATTGAATTCAATGTGGAGATTTGCTATAATCATCACGCTTGGCAGAGGATTGATGGTCGCAGTTTGGTATTAAGTAGGGACTCAGGTGAATGAGGCGTTAGTCTGTTTATAAGCAAGGCTGCAAGTATGTATCTCTGAATGGATAAAATTTGACATTATAATTCAACAAAACGGGAATATAGAGGTATATTTCCGTTTTGTTGAATTTTAATGTCAAATTTTATACGGGATTTTAGAGGTATATTCCCGTTTTGTTGAATTTTAATGTCAAATTTTATACGGGAATATAGAGGTATATTCCCGTTTTGTTGGATTTTAATGTAAAATTGTATCGATTCAGAGATCCATACTTGCAGCCCCAGCTATCACAAGGAAGCAATTATGTTGAATGTCCTTCTATCATAATCTTAGTCACCTTTGTTAACTTCACATTGTTGTTGCAGAAGCGTTGCCCGAAGCTGTGGAGACGACCTGTTCCAAGTGCTCTGAAAAACAAAAGCTCAACATCAAAAAGTTCATCAAGGCTATCCAGGAGAAACAGCCTAAGCAGTGGGACGAGCTGGTTAAGAAGAATGACCCTACAGGCGAGCACCGCGACAAATTCGAAAAGTTCATCCAAGAAAGCTAAATTAAAATTGTGATCTAAGTAGCTGTAAGTTAGGGTAGATTACGTAATAACTAAAAAAACTGTGTTCTGAGCCCTCGTAATTATTGAACATTCAATTCACAATCTAATCTCATTCCAGTCAACTGTCACGTTTGTCACTGCATGCGTAGGCGTAGTAACTATTACTTAATCTTCGCATGCATACGTTATCTTTCTCGCTCTGACGAACGCCCACCGACAGAAAGGTTGCTGATTTATTTGAAAGATGACTGAGATGAGATTAGATTGTGAATTGAGTGTCAAATAATTACGAGTATTGTCTTTACAAAAACAAATCGTTACAAGCACATAAAAAATAACCCTACAGGGGTGCGATGTTTTTAATGTCATCTGTTCAGGTTGACCTAACGTCAGTGAAATTGGCGTTACGGGGTCGGTGACGACCGCACGCAAAATCAACTCGTGGATAGCGCATAAGTAATCCCCCCCTTAATCCCCGATTTCCAAATATGTTTATTAAAACTCATTGATGACTTAAATTCTTGTACCATGATATCAATACAAGTGCCTCCTCCAGCACATCTCCTGAAAAACGGTGATTCCCCAGAACTTTTCAAAGTGTTGAGTTGTCAAGTTTTTCTTTAAATGGTAGCTTTATAAGCATTTTGTGATTTATATTGCTCTCTAGATATTAAGAATCTCAACGATCTAAAACTTTTTTTTAATGCTATTGTGATATTTAATTCAATGCGTTTATGTTAAGGATTGAAGCGTAAAATTGAGAATTTGTTATGTAATTTATTTATCAGTCGACTGGTATTTTTACTAGAATAAAATTGTAAATGTAATTGCTTGTTTTTTGTTCGATTGTGTCATAATCAGCTGTTAGACGGCCACTGTTAGAAGACCTCCCCCATAGAATACAAATGGGGGAATTCCCATAATCACCACGCTTGCCAGGTGGATTGGTGATCGCAGTTTTGGTGTTGAGTCATCAAGATGGATGATGCTGCCCATCCCCTGGTGTAAATCTCTTGTCGGCTTTTATGACATCCACGGGAGGAGACAGAGGGGTCTATTTTTAGGCCGGATAGTACGGCAAGGTTCGATTGTGTATTGCAAAGTTATTTTGTTTAAACACAAACCGGTTTCATTCAGGACGCTACGCTAACTATTGTCTGCCAATAATCGATACATCCTTTTCAAACCAGTATTTACAAATAGGAAACATTTGCCTGTTCTGTTTCCTTACAGCTTGCAACAGAGTAAACAGATTTGGAAAAGAGTAAAACAGGTTGGATGTGGGTTTTCGTGTCATGCAAGCGAGAACCGAGTTCATTGCGCAGTAACAAGCAAGCCTGATGTAACTTTATAATTGAGTAACAGTCTCGCATAAGAACAGCACAGCGTTGATGACCTCCGTCACAAAATATATAGGTACAGAAGGCCAGCTCAGTACAACAAGCGATATCAGGCGCATGCAAACATAGACACGCGTACCCACGTAGAACTCAGTCGACTTGCGACTGGTGTTCGAATGAGTTCTACCGAGATCATCGTGGGTACGCGTTGTCTGACACAGGTAATCCTAGTGTGAGATCAGGACTGTGTGTATGAACAGCTTTTTAGGCAAATCTCATATTTAGGTATTATGCCCTCATTGGCATCTCGCGTTTAAGGTAACTCAATCAAAAAGGGACTGTTGGGTATTATGTTATGTTGTTATATGCTATAGTACTGCATCATTTTGGCTACGTCACGATGGGGCCTATAAATTTAGTGATTACGAGTAAACAACTCAGTGGTTTAACAAGTTGAGCTAAGGGCACCAATCAGAATATATTCATGTATTTATGCTCATGTCCTTGACATTATCAATAAAGAGGTGCAAAATCGTTGACGCACAACCTCAACCGTAATTCCTAGAGTCGTCAAGATTAATCGAGTAAAGTTTACCTTTAAGACTTGGTTTAGACCAAATCACGTAAAAGGGATTATATTGCGTTATTCATCATTATCAAAAGCCTATAGAAGTCCACTGCTTGACATAAGCCTCTCCCATAGAATGCCACGATGAACGCTACTGAGCTGCATCCATCCACCGACTTCCTGCGACGTTTATAATGTTTTTGGTCCATCGAGTGGAGGGCCTTCCTGTACCGTATTCCTGGAGTATTTCTAGAGTGACCTGACCTGAAACATGGAGGGTGTTTTTGTGGTCTAGGGGTGCACTAAAAATGGAATTTTCGTAATTTAGCCCCCTTTAAGGGGCTAAAAGGGTGCAGCGAGGACTGGCGTCGCCTTTACGTTCTTTGTACTGGCGTTTCACAAATAAAAAACAATAATGATTTACTGGTGTATTTTGTTGATAGGTAATTCAACCAATAGCTGTTTCATTAGCAAGGGCAGAACTTAATAATTAACCAGTCTTTAAAGCGGGTAAATACTTAATGATATCACATAAACGGGATCTGAGATGATTTCATCATCATCATCATCACCAACCTCTAGAAGTCCACTGCGACAACGACCAGTCTTGAGCCTTGACCTTTATTCACTGCGTCGTTCGGTTCGTGGTCAACACTTGAGAACCTTATTGTCCCAGCAATTGTCGGTTCTGCGACCGCTAAGAGCGATATACAGTAATCTAACTTGCTAATTCTGAGAGATATATCGGTGGTCTTGGTTCTTCTATTAGGTATTATCTACTATAGGTACTACTATTATCTACTATTTTAATATCTCTATTACTATCGTACCTACTGCAAACTTTTAAATTTTCATCTTGATTTTACTTTTTATATTTTGTTGGTATCTGAATCCTGACAACCGTTGGGAAATAAAGGATCTCGAGTGGCAACGATAAACCGAACGGCGCAGTGTAGGAAAGCCCTCCTCTCGATGGACCGAGGAAGCCGGAAGTCGGTGGTTGTAGGCGGCTCAAGACCATTCGTCGTGGCATACTATGTGGGAGGCCTATGTCCAGCAGTGGACTTCTAAAGGTTGTATGATGATGATGACCTGTATCCTTAGATAATATATAGAGTTCTGCGAGCTATGATTCTCTCTCTCAGTGATCTGGCCTACTGATTGCCACTTCAACTTGCTATGCCTTGTCCTTGGTTCTTGTTATAGATTATTGACTACTAGTGGAACGCCTATGGCTTCGTTTGCGTGGCTTTTTCTCCATACAAACTTCAACAACGTTGCACCCACTTAAGAGGGAAATTCCTTTCTTAGTGCATCCCTATACCACAAAAGGAATGTACCCTTAAAATTTCAAGTCTCTAGGATTTACCACTAAGGCTGTGCGTCCTTGAGTAAGTCAGTCAGACACGCAATGGCTTTATATATTGATAGACCTAATTTCTCTACAGCAAATTGAGTAACATAGTCACATAATCCTAGCAGCGTAATCGTACTGCAGCATTTACACTACGTCATGAGGCCCCTGAAAGCGATAGGTGCCGCGTGTTGAATATTCATGTTTTGATGCTTATTTGATGCCAACGTCCTTGAAATTTTTATTTATTAGGTGTAGTTTCCAATCAAGGTTACAAAAAACGTTGAAAGTAGGTCTAGTAGCAGGTTTTTTAGACTAGGGATAAGGTAGGTCCAGTAGCAGGTTTTTTAGATTAGAGATGAAGTACATTTAGTAGCAGATTTGCTTAGACTAGAGATAAGGTACATTTAATAGCAGGTTTTTTAAACTAGGAATAAGGTAGGTCTAGCAGCAGATTTTTTAGACTAGAGTTATAATACATTTAGTAGCAGGTTTTAGTAGTTTTTTTGTTAGTTTTAGTAGAGATAAGGTACATTTAGTTGCAGGTTTTTTAAACTAGGAATAAGGTAGGTATAGTAGCAGGTTTTTAATACTAGTGGTAAGGTTGGTCTAGTGGCAGGTTTCTTTAGTCTACGAATAAGGTACATCTAGTAACAGGTTTTTTAGACTAGGGATAAAGTACATCTAGAAGCAGGTGTTTAAACTAGGGATAAGGTTATAGTATAGCAGGTTTTTAGATTAGGGATACATAAAAGAGTTACTCATCTCTATATACTTATAAGAGCACTAGTGGATGCCCGCGACTTCATCCGTATGAAGTGGTTTCCATATAACCACTCCAAGGTAAGGGGTAAGGGTTTAGGGTTTAGGGGTAAGTATACATTTGTTGAAGTTTGTATGGAACACCCTGAATTTCAGAAAGTTATTTATTATTGTACCCCTTGTGTCTGGTCTTGGTGTTGTGGTGTGTCTGCCCTACGAATGGACTTCTCCGTCCCTTCTTGTGGATGATGTAAAAGTCGACTAAGGTATTACACGAGGGGATGGGCAGCAGCATCCACCTGAGTACTTAACACGAATAATGCGATCACCAATCCTCCTGCCAAGCGTGGTGATAATGGCAAATCCTGTTGCGTTATATGGAGGAGGCCTCGTCCAGCAGTGGACGTCTTACGGCTGATGATGATGAATGTACCCCTAGACCACAAAATAAGTCTACCCTCCGAATTTAAGGCCTCTAGGACTTACGGTTTAGGCTGTGCATTGAAAGTCAGTCAGGCAGTTACGCAATTTTATGTGTTATAGATCTCTTGAGCGTCACGGAAAGAGGAGTGCTGAGATAATGTTTTTTACATCGAAAAAAATTAAAAAAAAGCTTTGCTACAAATCAACAGAAGTTAAATAGGTTATAATTATAATATATAGGTATTTATTTTCTGTAGGTATAAATATGTATTATGACAGTAAGTACTATTTTAATTTTAGTGTAAGTAGTTGGTTTTTTGTTGTTGTTTTAGAACAACAACAAAAAAAAGAAAGAAAGAAGCTGGAAGAAAACTCTTTTTGGGTTAAGCTCGCCTTTTAACATGTCCTTTATGTAAGTTTTTTGTCTGTAATTTTGTGTACAAAAAAGAATAAAGAAAACCTTCATCAATCAAGCAAAAAAAAACAAAAGAAAAAACGATAATATACTTCATGATATTTAATTTCTTATCCCTAAAATAAATAAAGACTATAATGCTCCACATAGTGCTATTGTGTAAGTAATCCATTATGAGAAAGCCAAATTATCAATATCATCATTTGTAACTCATGTGAACGAAAATTTATAAAAGCTTATTTATAAATTTATTAAATAAACCACTGTTTACACTAATCAAATATCTCAAGAACTTAGTTGACACAAATAAGTAATTCCGATAAGTGTATGTTAACACTTATATTATATTAAAACTTACTTGTTTTAATATATATTTTGTTAACACTTGATAGATAAAACAAGAGGGTATACAGTCACGGTCTTTTATATGTGGACCTATTCGAGATATTATTTGAAAATGGAGTTCAAAATAACTGAGTAAACAAATGATAGGTACATCATTAACCTCAAAACGACCTTAGCATTTCAAGTTGTCAGTAGTATTTTTGTCATAGGTTGGTCTACAAATGAACGACCGTGAATGTATCTGCTTTACCACAAAATAGATACTAATAGTAATTAGTAGCTATGGCAGTGACTCTGGATACTACTTAGTAGGTTTTAGTTTTATGCACAACGAAAACAATCCTTACAAATAAGCAGTAGTTAATTTCTAAATTCACGTTACTTTTGGTATATCTGAGAAATTAAAAGTAATTAGTGTGTTAGTATTTAGTTTGTCGTTCACAAGAGCCTACTAATTATATTCCCTTACTGTTCGCCGAGGACAAACGCCGTAAAATCTTTCTCATACTTTTGTTCGGGGTCGTACTTCTTACGGAACTCCAAGAAATCGCTTGGCTTCTTCTCACTCAAGGCTTTCGCGGTCTTCCTCATATGATCCTTCTGAATCGGCGAGCATTTTTCACAGGACGTCGATATCACCTCTGGGAGCAACTCTGGAATTATAAATGGAAAAACTCTAGAATTACAAATGAAAAAACTCTAAAATTACAAATTAAAAAACTCTAGAATTATACATGGAAAAACTTTAGAATTACAAATAGAAAACTCCCGAATTGCAAATTGAAAAACTGTAGAATTACAAATTGAAAAACTCTAGAATTACACTTGGAAAAATTATGGTAACACAAATGGAAAAACTCTTGAATTAGGTACAACTTGGCAAAATAAAGAAAATTTTATGCTGACTTTAATCAATCTAGCTTATCCTTAATTTTTTTTTAATTTTTTAAGGACCTAGTAAATTGCTGTGCTGTTATGTGGCCCACCCTAAGCCCCTTCCATTAAAACTGCAATACCTCGTACGTAGGAGACCTCCACATAAAACTTGCCTGTGACTCGATAAAAATCCTCAAGCGCCTGCAACTTTACTGGCCCATTCTTTAAATATCGCCTAAGTTTTATTAATTAGCAATCATTTTAAACAACACAGGCGATTTGAAAAATATAAGGTCAAAAGTGTCCAAGATTTTGACACTTTTGACCTTTTATTTTTCAATGTTTTTCAATGCTGACAACTGTTTGAGAGATCTTGAACGTCCATACGTACATACATACATACATACATAAACACACGCTTTTCCCCCGAAGGGGTAGGTAGAGCCTCAAAGAGCCTCTTATCACCATGGGTTGCAGTCGCAGGATTATAGACGTGACAAGTGGTGAGCTCATCGCCGCCATTGCTTTTCACGACCAACTCGGCTAACGCTTTCTTCCAGTAGGTAATAACACACTCCTATATAAGCCAGCAACCAGGGCAATTCTTATAACAACGAAAATTGTCCAACAAGTCTCGTCTATTTAATATCTATACAGTGATACACTGAACGTGGGGCAAACAAATTAAAAAACAAACAAATTATTTTGTTAGTAGTAGAACTTTTTGTGGAAGAGTTCGTCCAGGGAATTTCTACCACCGGCACCATACCTATTTCTACCGCCAAGCAATAGTGTTCGCATTGCTGGGTACGGTGAAATAACAGGCACATGAGACTTATCATCTTTGTCTCATTGTCGGCAGCGCGCGCGTGATACCTCTGGCGTTGCAGGCGTCCATAGGCTACGGTCACTACTTTCCATCAGGTGGGCCGTAAGCTTGTTTGCTTGCATAGTAGTATAAAAAAATTGGATTGGTAGAGGCATTTATGGCCAAATACACCCGCCCTAACATCAATACTGATGGGGACCAGCTAACCACTATCAATTTTGAATAAGGGCTTCTTGGTCCAGGTTTGATTTTTTCTGGGCTGAGTTTTCCCCTAAACCATGGCCCGGAATCACCCATTATGATGATTGCACAACAATTTTCTTTAATTTAAAATGTTTCAACAAAAAGCTCACTTTTAAAGTCTTCAGAGTGCTCAACATCACAAGGTCCTTTGTCGAGCATGCAGTTGGTGTAGGCGGTGAATAGATCGTCATCCGCGATGATCTTATCGACATCGATCTTGTCATATTTCTCATCGTAGCACAACACTAGGGGCAGTGCTAGAGCTAGGAAAGCTACTAGGGACGCGTTCATTTTGATAATCAAATGTAGCTGCAAAAATTATTCAAAAAAGTTATGTTGAAACATTGTGGGACAACCCTCAGGGCTATTCTCTATCTCACGACAGGTTTACAACAGGCGTTAATTCTGCAATCATTGCTGTCAAACGTTACCTAACTTTTGTATGAGAAAAGCGACGTTTGACAGTAATGATCGCACAATTTACACCTATTGCAAACCTTTCACGAGATACAGAATACGAGCGCGGATTCTTTTAATGGGGAATGGTTAGAGCTAGAAGTAGAAATTACAGCACTAAAAGGCTGCCAAAATGATCCCCATTGTTGCGTTCCCCATTGCCATTTGGTAATGTAAATGGGGGCGGAAAATCTGGAAGAGTGTAAGAATCTGGGAGACCTTTGCCCAGAAGTGGGATAGTATGGGTAAGAAAAAAAATGTTAGGACTTAGGACCACCAGAATGTTCTCAAACCAAAGATTAGAAATCTATAAATAAATGGGTAAAGACAGGGTTGTGCTCCGTGTTTCAACTGGCTCTACCCTCTTTGCAAATCAAGGGTTGACCAACTATATTTCTTTATGTAAAATATACGCAGTGAAGAGGCCCAAGTATTCTTTCTCCGTGCTACTTTTAAAATTGCTCCACAGGGATATTCTGGATCTCGCGGCAGATTTGCAACAGGCGTAAATTGTGCAATCATAAATCAATAAAGTTACCGTTTGACAGCCCCAATTGCACAATTTACGCCTTTTGCAAACCTATCGCGAGATTCAGAATAGTCAAAGTCAAAGTCAAAAAGAACTTTATTCATTGAAATCACAAGAATCATTTTGAATCATCTTATATAAAATTAAATTACTCCTGTTCCAACGCGACCAAGCCTAGAAGAATCAGGCAACAAACTCGGCTTGGCTTACATAAATGGTCCGTCTTACCACTAGGTGAGAAGCGCCTGTGTGGTGCCTCGGAGCAAGGAGTTGCTGATACATAGTAAATGAGAACTTAAAAACCTTAGGAAGGTAGTCAATAAGTAAATAAACATCAGCAAAAATATGCAAGACAGCACACTTGACGCTTGTTATACTTATAAATAATAATCTAATACAAACATGTAAATAGGTAAGTACAGATATTGCAAATTTCCATTTTAGTAGTCGAGGGGCAGAGCGACATCAGGCCACGCGGCTTTATCATTAATATAGTCATCAAAAGTGTAATACGCTTTCTTAATAACCCTGTGGAGCCATTTTAAAGGTAGCAGTAAGTCGGTGGATGAATACGGCTCAAGACCGCCGCTACCGTTGCGTAGCAGTGGCATACTAGGGCCAGGCTTAAAGCCCATCAATACACGGCTATCGTCTGATTATGATGATGATGAATATGAATATAATGAATATAAAACTGGGATTTTACTTGCAACTAGCTCTACCAAAATATTAGTATTAACTTACTTACCGATGCTTTTCAGATGTCTCCTGCTGAAACCAACACCAAATGTGCACCAATGTGTGGATGATACAAGCTTGTGTCAATCCACAATATTTATATCAAAAATCTACGGATATGTACAATTATTTTAATTGCGAATGTGCACAAAAATTGAATTGTTTTGCCTTTACAAATATTAGATATCATTGTGCGAGATAAGCCAAATTTACTTCCATTAGTATAATGGTCAAAATCACATTAATATTAACCTTGATGAAATTATTCTATGATACTTAGTCATTAAAAATATGTAATGTATCTCTACCAACATCTGATGATATTTTACAGGTCCTAGGTTTTCGTATGTTGGTGAATTTTTCATTATCTTCCACTCTCTTGTTGTGAGCAAGCTTGGAAGACTTTGATGAGCTTCGTAACAAAAGATCAGCCCCCCTATTCCCTATCTTGAAAGTCACTCAGAGACCAACGTTTGACAAGTAAAATTACCATCAATTGAGAATTCTTCATAATATTTTTTTTTTAATGATGGTCATTCTTCTTGTCAAGCGTTAGTCACTGAGTGACTTTCAGCTAGGGAATAGGGGGGCAGATTACAGTACATCTCAATAAAACCTACTGTATAAGACTCCAAAGATGGGCAGCCATTACAAAATCCGACAAATCCAAGTATTTTATTAGCCCACTTATTTTTTCATTATTATTATTATTTTATTTATTCTTTATGGCCTGTGAGGTGAATTTTCCTCAATTTTACTAAAGTCAAGTAATGATTTTGATAAAGTTACGTTAAGTCGTCAAAGTCTCAGTCAATTCATGTTCCAGTAAAGCGATTGCAGTTTTACTAGAATGTTCGTGGGTGGTTCGTGATAAAAAAAATTTACCGTTCGTATCAAATTCTTTATTGACGATGGATTGACGTTTGTCACAACCGAAAAATAATTTGACAATAGGCCGCTTTTTTTAAGAAAAAAAAAATGGATGCATTTCTAAACCCGACATCTACAATTAGGCGTTCATAAGCCGGATTGGACCAAAACTCTATTCTAAAATTTAAAATACAGAGGGAACTATGTATTAACGCTATAGATTTTTATTTCGTGTCGATAGCTTTTCAAGCCTTAATTTTATAATATATTTGTTTAACAAAAACATCATGCTTTTTGCAATGTTTTTTGATTTCAAAAGTGGATTTGTCGGCTTTTGTTTTGGAGCTGCTCATTTGTTCAGCTCTTTGAAAAACATAACTTAGTGAACCCACATATGTCACAATATGTGATATTTTTCTCGATCTTGCATGAATTGTGGTAATCGAACCGTCTCTCAGTTCTCAGCGACTTGTCACCGGCTACTTCACGGAGGTCTTCAACATAGAAGCCACAGGATAGCTACGTCTATATTCCTACGAGGCTTAAAAGAAGTTCTTTAAAACCAAATAAAAAAAACACTTTATATGGATCATAATACGACGATTCATATAAAGGAATTGCTAAGGATCTGCTGAGAATTTGGAAAATGAATTGCTACCAGATGACTTTGCCACATTGAGCAATTCATCTGGTAGCAATTCATTAACTCGATTCATATTAGGATTCATATAAAGTGGCCTTTTAAGACCTGCTGTTTAGTGTTGGTGAACAAGGGCCTATGTACGTATGGTATGTTTCTGACCAATGTCTTCATCCGTTGAAGCCTCATAATACATCCTGTTATTGCGTTAGTACCAATGATTATCTTCATGGACAGTTAGGTCGATAATTACTACGAGAGTGTAGTAACAAGTACCTACTTACTCATTCATTGCAATTGTACCTACTTATATAAACCAGTAATTGTGTAGCAAAAATAACCTTTGAACATTGATTCAATAGTTCAAAGCCTACGTACCTACTGATACTGAAATTACTACAATTATGTACCTACATAGATTGTTTATCGTATCATCATCATCATCATCTTCATCATCATCATCATCATCATCAGCCTGTAGTAGTCCACTGCTAGATATAGGCTTCCCCCCTAGAATGGCACTAACGGTCTTGAGCCGCCTCCATCAGACTTCTGCGACGTTTATAATGTCTTTAGTCCATCAGTGGAGGGCCTTCCTCTACCGCGTCGTCGGGTTTGTGGTCGCCACTCGACAACCATTATTCTCCAACGGTTGTCCTGTGAGCTATATGGCCTGCCCATCGCCACTCCGAGTTGCTAATTCTGAGAGTTATGTCGGTGACCTTGGTTCTTCTACGGATCTCCTTATTTCGGATTCTATCACGTAGTGATACTCGTAGCATAACTCTCTCTATAGCCCGCTGCGTGACTTTGAGCTTGTCATTTATAAAAGAAAATCGCTGTACAAACATAGGTGGGATAACTCTATCTCTAGATTTCCGTTTGAATAGGCATAAACTAGGATATCTGTTCTATTTTTCCTATAAAATATGAAAGAACCCTTAACATTTTTGACTGAACTTCGGAGATAAGGACGGTGTTTTAGGATTCCGTGCCTCATAAGGTACCAACATAACATAATATATATATAACACCCAACAGTCACATACAACAAAACCAATAAAGGATCGCTTTGTTGGCCGTCCGTCTTTTTTCAGGAACGGCTATCAAGTTGAAATTGATACCAGATACTAACAACTAAAAAATAATAACTAAAAAACTATGATAAATTGTATTATTTACATTTTAGTAGATAAACCAACGAAGACCTTTCATATGATAACTAATTTGATTTGGGTGCTGCATTTATAATTTTCCCAACCTTCATTTTGACTTTTTTTTCCTTTGTTTTTAAGAAAATATAATCAATTTCTAAATTATTTCATCGGGAATAGATTTTGGCATCAGTTGAGTTTCAGAAGCCGATATATTATAAGTAATACTAAGTACCTATGATGATGTATTAAGTATAAATACATAGATAAAATATTACCAAACAGGTTTTCTAAGATACTTACATAGGTATCAATCAAGTCAACCTAAACGAGTCTATTGTTATTTTATTGCTGTGCAGTTGTATTATCTTAACGCTAATCTTGGTTTTAATATAAAGATGCAGCATTTACAGCAGGATATCAGTCTATCAGGAAGCTATCTTGTTGAAGCTTGTTAAAGTGAATATCATTCCTTGATTTTTATACTTAACTTCTCAGTATAGGTATTGAAGGTGAATATTACTAGCACTTTTTTTATACTTAGCTTCTATGTGTAAGCACATTAGTTTTATACTTACCTTTTAAACGAACAACAGCTTTAGCATTCAACTTTTAATTTAATTGATAAGTTAGATTTAAATCTTTTTCTATAATTTGAACTTGGTTTACCCTCCGTCTCCTTTTTTTTTTTTATGCTACTTGGCAAGCAAACAAGCTTACGGCCCACTAGATCGAATGCAGTTACCGTAGCCTATGAACGCCTGTAACACCAGAGGCATCACACGCTCGCTGCCGACCCTGAGACATATAGATGAAAAGTCTCATGTGCCTGTAATTTCACCGGCACCCGTACCTACCCTTCAAACCGAAACACAGCAATGCGAACACTACTGCTTGGCGGGAGAAATAGGTACGGTGGTAGTACTTCCCCGGACGAACTCTTTCACAAGAAGTTCTACTACTAACACAAACCTCCCGTGTATGTCTTAAAAACCGACTACAAGATTACAGCAGGGGTTGGGCAGCAGCATCTACCTGAGTACTCAATACCAATACTGCGATCATCTATCTGCCTGTCAAACGTGGTGACTATGGCAAATCCCTCCATTGCATTTTATGGCGGAGGTCTCGTTCTGCATTGAATATCTAAATGTCTAAAGGATAACAACAAACACAATTATGACGAGTAGACAAACGACTTAATAGATACTGCCATACAGTCTTGTTTTCTTTAACGTTCGGCCTTATTACAGAACATGGACTAAATCTGAATTTAGTCCAGGCGTAAGTCTAGGATTAAATATTGGCATTAGGCATAAGCGACTTTAAATACGAAAGCAGATGATTTGTTTTCCGAAATAAATTCTCGCGCTACTTCGCAAATTTCCAAAGTATCAAACTGACGGATTGTGTCACATCACAATTTTGAGATGTCCAAATTCTTACCTCTAACAAGCAATCAACTGTCAATTTATAGACCATTGCTAAAGTAGGGGGCTGCCTGGTTTTAGATAAACCAGAGATAGTCCAAGCTTATGTCATTTTTGGCATAAGCGCGGAATATCTAGCTCGAAAGTTGCTTCTGGAAAACAAACCATCTGCTTTTGTATTACAGTCGTATATACCCAAGGTCGGTATTTAAGCCTAGACTGCTAGTCCTGGTTTAAACCCAGACTAAGGGCGTTTTTTATAATAACACCCAACCATTGCTTAACTATTATTATTGTTTAATTTTAGGTTGTAAAAATGAAGTTACTTCTACTACTCTTTGTGATGATAGACTTGACCTTTTCTTTGGAAGCCAGGGTTGGTGATGTCTTGGATGAGTACGACTGGATCGGCATAGCGAAGGATGAAAAGGAATTTCAAAGAGTCATCGGCTGCTTGGCTCAGGACGTACCTTGTGATAACCTTCAGCGTTTGAAGGGTACAAATCATCCACTTTATTCTTTCAGACAGGCTGAAGCAAACTCTTGCCACCATCAACGTGCCCTGTGTGCTAGGACCTATAGGCTTAGCACGTGATGATGCGCTATCTCGTTGGACTCATGCAGTGGGACAATCAACAAAATTGGTGATTTTTTATTAAAGGAGTGTGTGTCCCCCAAAAAGAGGGGAAGCTGCGGTACCATTTACCGTCAAGTGTGGTGTCATAAGAAAGGGTTATCTCTAGGATTACATATGTCGTGGGTATCAGGAACTATGATTACCATGGTACCACAACACCCAGACCCGGAACAAATATTTGCAAACATTTGTCCCGCAGCGGGAATCGAACCCGCAATCTCTCAAATCTCAGCCGGCTACTAACCCGCCGCGCTACAGAGGTGATAAGAAAGGTATTTTTTAAAAGCTTTTTTTATTTCAGACAATGGAATAAAGCTGTTCAAATCTAATTGTGGTGACTGCACCCAAGCACAGAAGGACAAATTTATCGAATACAAAACCTTTATGTTGAAAGCTCACCCGAAGGAGTATGATGTGATACTAAAGATTGTTAGTGAATCACCGTAAAATATATCAGTGTAATAAAAAAACAGTTTTTGTAGGTACTTTGTACTCATAAACGGAGAAAAATAATATTTTGTTTTATTTTTATGAAGGTCAACACCCAGCGATAACTTTCCCATACTTACCACGAAAATTATTCTTCAATGCTTCACTTATATTTTTATCAGGTTTTCATGATATTCATTTTAAAAAGAGTTGTTTCAAAATGGCCTATGTCTGTGTACACCAGACAGAAGAACGGCGAAAAAATCAGTGATTTTCGAAAAAATACTCTTATTCTAATTTTAAGCTTACCTAGGTATCTGCATGTCCTTGTAGTTACGGTTGTTAGTCATTATTCTAAAGGTTAAGGGCTATGGAATATTTTATTTAAACGTAGGTCATGGATTAGCGGCGGGGCGTTCAGTTTTATATTCATAACATAACATAACATAGCATAACACCCGAACGTCACATACATAGCCCTATCCCACACTAGGATTCACTGTGTCGTGGGTATCAGTAACTACGAGTACCATGGTACCAAAAACACACAGACCCGGAACAAATATTTTTGCAGATTATGCAAATATTTGTCTCGCAGCGGGAATCGAATCTGCACCTCTTGCGTCTCAGCCGACTATTCGCCTGCCACGCCACGGAGGTCTATGCCGACGCACTCTACTTGGATAATTTATTTGTGTCTGTCGTAATGGTCTAAGAATAGACCGTATCCTTCCGTGGATGTCGTAAAAACCGACTAAGTTCACACCAGGTTATGGGCAGCAGCATCCACCTGAGTACTCAAGACCAATACTGCGATCACCCAATCCGCCTTTCAAGCGTTCCACGTCCTTTTCCGAAATTTCTCTCTGCCAGGGGGCCTCCTTACCTACCGTGTACCTAGTACGCATTATCGAAAACATTAGCCATATTGCCTAATTGGCAATTTGTTGAGTTAGGCAGGCCTCTAAGTAGTATTAGCCCAGGGCCCCACAAACTCACGGTGATTATGGCGAACCCCCCCATTGCATTCTATGGGGGAGGTCCCGTCCAACAGTGGACGTCTAATGATTTTAATTATTTAACAAAATCCACAGCTCTTAAATTGTACATGCTAAGTCTAACGCACTTACTTAAAGCCGGATATTCATTTTTTTATTTAACATTACGACTGTCACTAGATGACTAAACTTATACAAAACCATTAAAAAGGTATGTGCGGTGTGTTGTGTGAAAGTATGATAATTAAATCTGTGTGTAAACATAAAAAATAAATGAAATATAAATAAATAAACTTACTTTTTGAATAATATGTATTATAAATACTCTAAAGCACGTTAACATATATTTAAATATTATATATATGCACCATATATAATATATATGGATATTTGTTTTTTTTTATTCTACTTGGCAAGCAAACAATCTTACAGCCCACCTGATGGAAAGCAGTAACCGTAGCCTATGGACGCCTGCAACACCAGAGGCATCACACGCGCGCTGCCGACCCTGAGACATAAAGATGAAAAGTGTCATGTGCCTGTAATTTCACCGGCACCCGTACCCTTCGAACCGAAACGCAGCAATGCGAACACTACTGCTTGGCGGCAGAAATGGGTACGGTGGTAGTACTTCCCCGGACGAACTCTTTCACAAAAAGTTCTACTACACAAAACATACATGGACAGACACTCATGAGTCTTCTCGTATTTTAAGGATGTCTCGTTTAAAGACATCCTTGCTACTGAGACAAAAATGATGATGATGATGATGATGATGAATATAAGATTGCTTAAATTCACCGTTTTGTTCAATAGCCTAGAGACCTACATTGGACGTTTATGGTAATGAGTTTACGTGCGGGCTTTTGCGAATTCTTGTTATTTAAATTGATTTTATGCTACCCCTTCTAGCTGTTCTCTGATCTAACGCAGGTTTACCAAAAAAGAACAAGCGGCACGAAGTAATTTTAACATAATAACAACGGCGGTAATTTTTTTCACTTTGGGACCACTTCAAACTTCAGTTCAGATGTATCCGTGGGCCAAAACAGCATAAAATATAGGATATCAATCTCAAGACCGTAAAATACTACCTATTTCATAAGTTACAATGTCTGACCTTTGAAAGGACTCAAACGGACATTGCACTTAAAACCTGTTTAAATTCCACGTTTATTTTTGTACCAATCAAACATAACTGTTCTAAGGATCCGATCAAGGGAAATAAATAAACTGGCGTGCAATGAAAAGGGGTCACTTGTAAGGGCCAATATATCTTCTAAACTAAGCAAGATAGCTCCCTGAAATTAATTGCATGAGAAAGAGAATTTAATTAGCTAAGTATATTTATAAAAAACATTTTCTTCAATGACCATTTTTAATATAAAACTTCTTAAAGAAGCAAAAAGACTAAATTGTTGTATTTTTTTTAATATGCATTTATTTTATTTTCTTTTTATTTTGTCAATGTTTGTATAAAATCATAACAAAATCGAAAAAATTTACACCTTTAATCTTAAATTATCATTGCTCTCACATGCACCACAAGAATGCACGTGAATCATCACAATGCTGGAGCTATTAGGGACCAGCCAGCGAAGAACAGCTCGAACAGTGGGTGATCCCCACAAATCCCCCCATTGCACTCTATGCACATGGGGGAGGCCTCATCCAGCAGTAGATGACTATCGGCTGATTAAGGAATAAGAAAAGAAGATCGAAAAATTATTCGGTTTCGACGATGGTGCAGCCCTTCCCCACAATGAACACTAACGTTTTTTTGAATAAATATTATTATAATTATAAAAAAAAGAAGATCTGCCTCCCTATTCCCTATCTGAAAGTCACTCAGTGACTAACGTTTGACAAGTAAAATGACCATCAATTGCTCAAAATGATCATTAAAAATTGTCAATTGATGGTCATTTTACTTGTCAAACGTTAGTCACCGAGTGACTTTCACTTAGGGTATGATGATTTGTTTTTTTTTTTATGAGATGATTTCTATTTCAATTCGATATTTTGCATAGTTTGGGAGATATTGTGGTTTTTCTAAGTGATCCCATTTCATTGCACGCCAGTTTATATATTTATTTGTTTCAGTATATTTTATTTTGTTGCATAATACTGGATACAATGGTAATGGTATTATACCATTATCCTACTATATGATGGGATCTCTTAAATTAATTAACAAATGGTTAACCAAACCAGATCTAACATTTTGCCTAAGAAGGATAAAGCTATGGTATAGTTTTCTCCTTTCGCAACACGCTTCAAACACAAGTTGCATGCTCCGTACTTTCTTCGGCATGTTTTGTATGCGGCCCGTTACACCAGTCGATTGGACTGGTTTGGACCCCGGGAGATGCGGCCATATGCCCATACCGACAGTGGCCGTCGCCTCCGGAGGACTCATCGACTTTCTTCTAAAAGTGAGTAGCCAAAGCTTTGTAAGAAAGTGTGCGTGAAAGTTCTTTGTTATTTTTTAAATGTTTTTTGCTGAGATGTTTTGTGTGAAGGTTTTTGAGTAAAATAGACGAGTTAAACTAACTCAGTTATTTTTCTATTCAGGTACTTTATTGTGGTGGATAAGATCACGTATTTTTTTTTCGTTCAAATACTTTTCAAATTGGAAAAGCTTTTTATAGTAGAACACCCATTTTTCGGCTGACACTGGCAAAATCTTAAAAAATTATGCTTGGCCCAGTCGTGTCCGAGAGCAGTAGGATTTTACGTAAAAACGTCATAAGTTGAACAATATTGGAAAAGTCATAGAATTTTGTTTTTTTTTATTAAAGCCAATTTGGTTTGGACTTAAATTTTTTGTTATTGGTATTAAAGTCAATATCAAAATGGTTTATTGGAACTACTTAACGGCTTTCCATGGACACCTAGACAGGTGGCCTAGCTTCATGCGTTTAAGAGGTAGACCGCCTGTAAAATATGAATAAGTACTTATATATTTGTCTCTTCCGCACACGACCTCTATGCTCTTAGATTATTTAAATTGTTAAAATAATCTAACTAGCTAGAATTCTAAAAGCTTTCCGAATTGAATCGGTAATTTCTTATCGGTTCATTATTTACAGAGTTATCGCGTTACGAAATTTAGTTGCTTTGAAAATCTTGACTTGGCAACCAAATCGAGTTTATAGACGTATTTCGTGTCAAAAACTTTCTAAAATAAGAATTAATGTGAATTAATCAAGTAATTGTCAAGATACTGTAATTCCATAAATGCATAATCATCCATAAAGTCAAATTAGGTGATTTTTTGCAAAAGTGTGGAACTAATTAGATGTAGTCATGAAAACTTTTCTAATTGTTTTGTATGGCTTAAAAATCACCTCTAATAATAAGCATCAGTAATTTCACCCTCCGGAACAGGGTGAAATACCTTAAAATATCCGTAACTTAATGGGGGAAATAGAAGTAGTCGGTGCAATTTGGCATAGACTTTGAACCGTTATGATCTACATTTGCACCAAGTTTTTTTTAAATCCGACATACGGAACATACAAAAAAAATATCGTTTTCAAAAAAACTTTTTGTGGTTATTACGGCTCCGGGAAAATTAAGGTAGTCGGTGCAAATTGATAGACTTATCAGAAAAATGCTCGAAATACATTACCAGGTTTTCACCATAGTGCGACTCACGGAAGGCACTTTTCCATATTTTATTGTCGCTCTACTTCGGGGAAAATTAATGTAGGTCTGGAAATTGACTTAAATTTATTCATTTAATTAGTACTACATCCGCCGGAAGTTTTATACTGGTTTTTTTTTTACGGAAGATGCATTTGTTCAACACTGTGTTCCCTACATGCACGTGGTTTTTATTAAAATCATAATGCACTAAAACAGTCTATCTATACGTAATTTAACTTGCATCAAGTAATTTCTTCCTATTTTAAAATTTACGGCCTTTTTAAGTTTGTACCTAATATTTAAAAGGGTTCCGTAAGCGTCAGAAACGGTGCAAACCTAGGATAAGCTTCTTTTCGTGTCATCTAACGTTTACATAAGAATCCACGACTACACGACTTAGGTCCACACTTTTTGCTAATTTGCCTGTACTATAACACTCACGACAAAATATTTGTTTTCACTGATTCGAGGTTTTTGATTTTGCATTCAACGACATTTACCCAGGCACAATTTGAAAGTCATAACCACAGACAAAGTAGTATTAGGTAGTCATAACTGTCAGAAATCTTTTTATAAAAACACTAGCATATGCTTGTGGCTTTGCTCGCGTGAAACCTCCATTATAAATTATAATATTAATTATAAGTAATTTATTATAAGTATAAGTAATTTTATTAGAAAAAATAGAAAAAAAAAGTTAATCAATACCTAATCACTCATGCAAAGTTCAAGACATACTTCGTAGAACTAGGCTAATGAAGCAACGAAAATATAATTTTAACCAGTTTTTAATATTTTAATTTAAAAAATATATATTTTTTCTTTCTGAATTTTCTACTTGTCTCATTCAGTTTTTATTTGAACTCGATTTGAAAAGATCGCCTTTTTGTTTACCTTCTGATAACAATAGGTTCGAAAGTTGTGAAAGTTTCGTATACAAATGTATCTGTGCCTGGTAGGTACACTATCCTCATTAGAAGCCGGTTAGGCTAAAATAAACCTGCTTTGAAAAGGATAATACGTTCATTAATTATACAATTTAAATGAAAATGTATAATAAAAGTAAGGAAATAATATGTTTCTGTAAATAGACTCAAAGTCAAAAGTAAGTCAAAAGAACTTTATTCATTGAAATCACAAGGATCATTTGGAATCGTCTTATAAACTAAAATTACTCCTGTTCCAACGCGACCAAGCCTAGAAGAATCAGGCAACAAACACGGCTTGGCTTACATTAATGGTCCGTCTTACCACTAGGTGAGAAGCGTCTGTGTGGTGCCTCGGAGCAAGGAGTTGCTGATACATAGTAAATGAGAACTTAAAAACCTTAGGAAGGTAGTCAAAAGTAAATAAACATCAGCAAAAATATGCAAGACAGCACACGCTACGCTTGTTATACTTATAAATAATAATCTAATAGAAACATGTAAATAGGTAAGTACAGATATTGCAAATTTCAATTTTAGCAGTTGAGGGGCAGATCGACATCAGGCCACGCGGCTTTATCATTAATATAGTCAATTAATATAGACTCAAGGATCCGACCACCATAACACCCAAAAACTCATTACAAATTAACCTTATTATATATTTTGCCGATCTGTGTGGCGCGGCGCGGGAGAGCAGCTGCCTGAGATGCAAGAGGTTGCGGGTTCGATTCCTGCTGCGGGACAAATATTTGTAGATTATGGTGCCATGGTACTCGTAGTTCCTGTTACCCACGACACAGGGAATCCTAGTGTGAGATGAAGACACGTATGTATGTGACTGTTGGGTGTTATGTTATCTTACGTTTAAATCAGTTAGATGTAATATTAAAATCCTATTTTTGGGACAAACCTCGCGCTGACTGCTAATAGTCTAGACTAGACTCTAGATCAAGGTACATTCTAATCTAGAAACAAACGTGAATAATTTATCCCATCATCATCATCATTATCAGCTAGTAGAAGTCCACTGCTGGACATATGCCTCTCCCATAGAATGCCGCGATGAACGATCTTGAGCCGCCTCCATCCATCGACTTCCTGTGACGTTTATAATGTCTTTAGAATATCGAGAGGGGGGACTTCGTCTGCTGCGTTATCTGGTTTGTGGGCGGCACTCCCCAACCCTACCCCCTTTGTTATTGTTGGGGCACCGTTATTCCCCAACGGTAGTTAGTTCTGCGAGCTATATGACTGGCTCATTACCACTTCAACTTCATAATCTTTACCTATGATGTTTCGTAGCAGGCAAACATACACCATGACGAGTTGGTTGGTATTACTGTGCTCGCTGACGGCTCTGGTGTGCATCTCTGCTCAAGGCAACAGATATGAGAACTTCAATACAGACGCCATCATCCAAAACGAGAGGATACTCCTCGCTTATTACAAGTGCGTCATGGACAAAGGACCTTGCACTAAAGATGGAAAGAATTTTAAACGTAAGTGTGATTAACGTAAGTGTGACGTAAGTGTGACGTAAGTGTGGCGTAAGAGGAAAGTAGATAACTTGCCAAGTTCCTGTCGGACCACGCATAGTGTAGGGTTCCGAAGTCAAGTGACAGTTTTTCCTGGATAACTCGTAAAAATTTTATATCAGGATATCAGAGATTGTTTAATGAATGTTTCCACCGTGGTCCACTTTCTCGGGGAATCACAAGTTTATATATGAGTAAGGAAACACTGCCTCATTTAATTATGTCTTAGTAAGACTCTTAAAAATAGCACACTAAAGAAACAACCTTGTAGGACTCTGAATCCTAAAATAAGCTAGTTAAATATTATTAAAAAAAAATATATAATATTAATATATTTTTATATTAATATTATATTTTTATTGTTATATTCTCGGAATTCTAATTAAGGCATTTAAGATATACGAAAATTATTGAAATTTTGGACGAAATAAAGTTAGGATGACATTAGATACTACATAGTTACGTTGAACTGTTTTCGATTTTTATGAATTTTATGGAAAAAGTTTATTGCAAATACGATGCTCTATCTACACAATGCTAAAAAGCCACAGTCATCCACGCAGCAAGCAAATAAAAACTTTGTCCAAAAAAACTTATCTGGTTAATGGTCTTATCGGTATTTTCTTTCTTTCTTTCTTTCTTGGGTATCTAATTTTTATTCCCCTATATATTCAATTGAAAAACTAATTATTTCCATCAGGTGCATTACCAGAGACGCTGTCCACGGCTTGCGGCCGCTGCTCTTCAAAACAGAAGGCTGTGGTCCGAAGCCTCCTCCTCGGCATCAGAACCAAGAGTGAACCGCGCTTCGTAGAGCTACTGGATAAATACGATCCAGAGCGTCTTAACCGAGAGTCTCTCTACAAATTCCTGATAACTGGTGTTTAGACTAAGAACACAAAAAACCTTGTAAAACCGAGCTCGTGTGTGATGATAAAGGCTGGTTAAAAATAAGTTTTATGATAGGTAGGTAAAGTACATTTTCATCTGAACTACTTAACACTAAAAACTACTATGTTCTTCAATCCCAATGACTGCCACAATGATTAATTAATGTGCATTTATAACTTATTCCAATATTTAATTTGTTTACTTATAAGTGATAGGTATATTGTAAGAATAAATTAAGTACCATTTAACGATGCTGGAATAGTAATATTATTTTAAACGACGTGATAATTACAAGGTTTGCTTTGCGTCACTGAGGTTAAATTATGTGGAATCGATTACTATTTTATTTACCTATTAGTAGTACCAACCTACTCTTTTATATGCATAACTAGTATAACGCCTGCGATTTCACCCGCGTCTAAGTTTTTTTAGTTTTAACACCTTAAGTGGGTATGATTTTGTACCGTGGTGTGTCGTGCCTGAGAATATACCCCTGTTATTGTTTAATGCCCCCCTGTTGATGCCGTAATAGTTGACTAAGGGATTAAACCAGGGGATTTTCAGCAGCATCACTCTGAATACGCAACACGAATACTACGATCACGAATCCGCCTGCTAGGCGTGGTGATTATGGCAAAATTCTCCCATTGTATTTTAAGGAGGAGGCCTCCTTCAGCAGTGTACGTCTAAAAACTGGTGATGATGACATTATTTTATCAGAAATGATTATACTCGCTGATGGTCAAAATCTCAAAACGCATTAGATTTAGGAAGCAGCGCCTTGTACTAAACGGAAACGGTTATAAAACACAATAATAACCAAAAAAGCACAACTAATGTATGTAAGTTACAGTTGTTAGTTCTATTTCACAAAGTCCTTAAAAACTAAATGAATAAATATGTGCCTAAACATAAGTATAGCGTTAGAAACAAAATCTTATATTTTTTTATTTTTTGATGCCAGACTAATCTTCTTCATTTAGAATTTTAGAATTAGTTCTAAATCTAAATATTAATTATTAGTGCTTCAAACGTTCAGTAATCAGTTTATCGGTGCTGGCGTGATCCTTTTTTTTTATTTATGTTTTAATGCATGTTTCGATCTATCTGTATTCGTTCCTTCCTCTTAAATGTCTTAATTTTATATATATGTAGATTTACTGATCTTGAAAAACTAGCTATCTAATTGTTGTTACATTGTTACTCATAATACCAATGTAGTGACATGTTTGCAACGTTGTCTTCCCTTCCGAGAATTAATGTATTCTAGGTGCTAGATTCCTTCCTATAAATATTGTAAACAAACTAAGGTGAACCATATCGATTCTCTCCTACGTGTAGAAATCATCTGTGCAGCAAAACAGTATTAATAGAATGAAAACCGTTGTTCTTGTTTTGTGTTTTGCGCTAGCCGTGTTGGCTCAGGAAAAGTACGAAAATACCAATGACGACATTGATATCAGTGAGGTACTGAACAACGAAAGGCTGTTGAATTCCTATGCAAAATGCTTGCTCAACAAAGGACCCTGCACTCCAGAAATAAAATCAGTTAAAGGTAAGAAGAAATAACTATCATAGGCATGTTGTATTTTAAAGTCAACTAAGTAAACTTAAATCAATCTTTACGCTTATGTTCATCATATTTATCTAGAGCCCTTCGAAAGGTTTCACAGCATACCTTTCCTCGAGAGTGATAGTTCTTGGCCTCTCGCCAAACAGTTTCAAACTTCTCGTCACTAAATTTCTCTTTTGAAGCGGCTTCAAATATGTTCCTAATTTTCTCAGGCGGATGCGTTGCGTACATGTCTCGATGACTGATACCAAGATTTGTGAATACACTAGGCAACAAGCAAGATTTCGCGTCAGACTCATCAGGAAGATATGATCTGTCCGCTTTGCAGTATCCTGCAGGAGTAACTACGTGGTCCAAGTCAAAATATCTGGCTGATGGAAGTCCAGCCATCAATTTTTTATCAACTTCTTGACCTGGCTTTACCATCTCGGAATAAGTTGTCCGAAAATCGATACATTCATCTGACACGTCCCAAACTTTAGGCAGATCAGGAGTTGGTTCTGTGTGGTTAAGCATAAGCACAAAAGTTTTGTACTCTATTTGGCGTCCATCAAATGCATTCCAAGTTGCCAGTAATGGTTCTACCAAAGATGCTTCAAATCTTATAAACTTGGCAAAGCAAAAGTCGTAAACTACTTCTTTTGGCAACCATCCTGATTTACTTTTGTCGTGATATTTGAAACTCAAATATAATCCCCTGAAAAATGATCCATCGAAACGTTTCTTCAAACAAATCCGAAGAGTGTTTAGGTGACCCAAACATTTTTTGAAGTGGTTTCTAATCGGGTTCATTTCACAAGTCGTCAAACATTTTGGAACATTATCTGAAGGCTCTGATATTTTAAATGAATTGCTTGTAGGAGCTTTGCTTATATCAGCATTTGGTGCCAATGGAAGACCAAGACGGGCTTGATTATTATATACAAAGTCCGCTTGTCTTGCATTTATGGGCTTGTTCAAAGTGCCCAAAGTGATTCTATCATCGGTCATACGACACTTTACATACCTCCCACGTAAGTCGGCGGGTGTTTTTAGTCCAAAAATCATATGTGGATTATAAGATGGCCTGCAGTAGTTGCGGTCCTTTTGGTAGCCCGGGGTTTTTGCTGCTGGAGTTTTGTCAGGGACAGGATTAGTAGGCATTACAACATCATACAGTCGTCCATGGTCAGGAGTTTTTATGCCCATCGTAGTTCTAACAATATTGAGACCAAGTGGAAGTGAGGCTACCTGATCAGGTAAACAGCCAACAGGTTTTTTCCAGTAAGATTTGTAATTAGTGCTTTTGAAGTCTTCCACGAGTGTCTGGAATTTTGTTTTGACTGGTGGATTTATGAGCTGGGCAGTTTCGGTGAATGAACCACCAGCATTTCGCATGTCAAGTCGGGGTTGGTGTCTCAGGGGTGGTAATACACGACGATTTGGAGGGGGTATAATTGAATCACGAACGAGAGCGTCGACTTCATCTTGGAGGCAGTAATGCTTAAAAAAATCCTTGACGCACTGCTCGGGTTGGGAACTAGGCAATCCGGCTGCGCAAACCTTGGGATCTCTTTCAATAAACATACCTTTATTTTCTTTTCCGCCTGCATTCCTGTTAGAACAGTTTTTCATATTATTTTTATTTACGTACACTCAAGTGCCCCTTGTGTACCTAAGTACTTATTTTTTAACGTTGTCTAACAATCGTACAATTTTTTTCGTTGTGATCACAGACAAACTGTAGTACTTTGTTGTTACTTTAGTACAATACTTATAAATCTGTGTTTGTTGTGATTGAGGTTGTGATTTGTCTTTACCTCAGAATAAAGACTAACAGTCTTTACTCAAACCAAAGACTTCATCACAGAGTACTTATAAATTACCTTTTAAATATAGAGTACAGTAATAAGGGGGTTGCTTGGATTTCTTCTTCCATGCTATAATGTCTCGTGTCTCTACCATAGAGAACTCCTTAAAGAAGGGAAAGGAAATCTTTAGGTCCCGTTTAGGAAGCGTTTAGGTCCATGCTCAAACAATAACAAGGGTCCTTTTTAGTTTTGCTTTGTAGGTACACCGCAGTCTTATAATATAGCGTCATTTCTTTTCATCCAAAGGTTGACTGGAAGAGATTGCTCTCAGTGATAAGGCCACCTGTATTGTATTTGTATTGCTTTTCTATAGAAAATTACTTGTTTATTATTTCTGTGTGGTCAATCAATCAATATTTATCTTCTAACAAATAAACAACTTACCTATTTTAATATTCATAGTGATGTTCAGAGGATAGCCATAGTCGTATACCACCTACACTAGCAAAACAATTTATTGTAACAGTAACAGCGTACATAAGCTTTAGGGCAGTACACCCACGCTTACCCTCTGAACATCACTATGAATTTGTACTAGATAAGTACATTAAAATATAGTACGTGTGAGAAGCGTGTAAGTTGTTTTAGTAGACGATAAATATTTAATGGTTTGTAAATACATAACAATTCCAGATGAGAATATTTTCTTGTTTCATACTTTTTAGAGCGTGATTAACTTTTATGTTATTTAATTTTGTCCTAATATTTTTTGTATTTCCTATTATTTTTAGAAAAACTACCAGAAGCTCTGCAGACACGATGTGCCAAGTGCACTGACAAGCAGAAGCAGATGGCCAAGAAGCTGGCCCAGGAGGTGAAGAAAACTCGCCCAAAGCTGTGGCAGGAACTGGTAGCCATGTACGATCCCAAAGGCAATTATCAAGAGGCTTTCCAAGACTTCCTCAAAAACTAAGTTTATTATATTGAACTGTTTGACACAGATAATGCAAAACTTATCTGAGCTATTGTGAAAAATAAATTGTAGACCAAAGTTTTAATTTTAATAAAAAAATAGGTAGATACATAATGTACCTACATTAATTTGTGATAGTAAATAATTACAATATATACATAAAAACTATTTTCCCTCTTTTTTTTCATCTGACTCAGCAACGTTATGCTCCAAAGCTCGACGAAATGTCTCATAGCAGACCCATCCTTGTGAATGATACTTTTTCGCTTCTTCCCAAACAGCATTGAATCGCTCATCACTGAACTTTTCACCTGCCGCTTCAAAGACCTTTCTTATGATATGGGGCTCACGGTTTTCATACATATCCCGATGACTGACGTGGAACATTGTAAGAACACTAGGGTTCAAGCATGATTTCATATCAGACTCCTGAAGGAGACAAATACGGTCTGCTTTGCAACATCTTGCAGGGGTCACAGGATAATCCATATCAAAATACCGTCCTGAAGGCAGTCCTGCCATACGACTATTATCAGGCTCTTTGTCTGGTTTCACCATCACGGTGTATGTTGTACGGAAGTCCAGGCACTCATCCTCTATGTCGGATATTTTAGGAATTTCTGGAGAGGGCTCTCTGTAGTTAATGACATGCACGAATGTTTTATATTCAATTCTAGATCCGTCGAATGCTTGCCACATAGAAAGCAGCGGTTCAATCAAATCAGGGTCAAATCTTATCAGTTTGGTTCCACAGTATTTATACACGACATCTTTGGGGAGCCAACCTGTCTTTTCTTTGTCGAAATATTTCAAGTTCAGGTAGAACCCGCGAAAGAAAGTTGGCAAGAACCGCGTTTTCAAACATTTTCTCAAGGAGTTCAAGTGTTTGAAACACTTTCTGCATAAGGCCTGACCTGGATTAATTTGACAGTTTGTGAGACACTCTGGTAGATTGTCAGGAGGCTTGAGCTTGCCGAACGAATACCCTTTTGGCACATCGTTAATGTTATCGTTTGGTGCCAACACAGTACCGCTTCTAGGTTGGTTCACATCTTGGAAATTCGATTGTATTGAGTTGATGATGGTTCGATTTCCATTTCCAAGGACAACACGGTCATCGGTCATACAGCATCTGGCGTAAGTTCCTCGTTTATCGACATATGTCCTATATCCAAAATACAGGTCTGGCTCAAATGGTGGTGAGCAGTAGTTTCGATGTTGTTGAACTCCAGCTAGTTTTTTACGAGGTGTTTTATCTGGATACGGCTTCTTTGGCATCACGATGTCATACAGTCTTCCGTGAAATGCGGTTTTTTTCCCGAAAGTAGTCCCAAACATATCGAAGCCCTCTGGTAGCATAGGCACAGGGTCCTGAACCCGGCCAAGTGGCTTCTTCCAATACGATTTGTAGGCAGTATCTTTGAAATCATCAATGAGTGTTTGGAACTTTGTTTTTATTGGTGGGTTTACCATTTGGGAAACTGTGCCAAAGGGTCCTGCATAGCGCATATCAAGGGGTAATGGCTTACGCAACCGAGGTAGAGGCCTGGGTTTCGAAGGTGGGATGATGGCATCACTGATCAGGCAATCAGTTTCATCTTTCAGTAAGTAGTGCTGCAAGGAGTCTGATATGCGATGATCGGGTTGGGCACTCGGTAGTCCTGCCGCACATATATTGGGGTCTCGTTCTATAAACATTCCAATGTTCCCCTTCCCTCCAGATGTTGATCGCTGACAGTCTACAGGCATTTTCGTATGTTAACTATTCTTAAAATAATGTAAAGTGTTTCTACAAAAATGTTTCGCTGCAAAGACTTCTACAATAACAATCAAATCGAAAATGACAAATGTGACAAACGACAGTTGGACAGTCTTGATTCAATGTTTTTTTTATGTGCTTCGTTTAAAACCTTGTTTAAATCTCAAAATGCTTCATAAACTCACAGAGTACTTTTATATTGTATAAACCTCAACTGAAACATGAACCCTTACAAGTCTTTATTCTAAGCATGAACCGTATGTTTGACAAGTATATTTGTTGACGATCATCGTGGGCGCAGCGGGCGAGTAGCTGGCTCAGAAGCAAGAGGCTGCGGGTTCGATTACTGCTGCTGAACAAATGTTTGCATGATCTGCAAAAATTTGTTCTGGGTCTGGGTGCGGTGTTACCACGCTACTCGTAGTTCTTGATACCCACAACACAGGGAATCCTAATGTGGGATCAGGACTATGTAATGTATGTGACTGTTGGGTGTTATGTATGATATTGTATGTACCTATAAACATTTATTTATTTATGTGACCGGTGAAAGTTAATATCATTATAAAGATGATATATGGTATACACATCATACATCAACCATATGTTATATACCAGTATAACTTTATTAACTGGTACATAACAATTGAAGATTATTATGTATAATCAATTGATTTGATTATTATACATAATAATTGAAGATTGAAAGTCTTTTCAATCTTCCACTTTGGTTTTGGTTTCCACTGGAAACCAAGAAAAACAGTTATTTGTATGTTAAACCGATGTTTATACATAATAATTGAAAATTGAAATTTTCAATCTGTGGCGTTTGCTCCTTGATTAAGTTTTCCGTATGACAATGAAATATCAAGAAAAATAATTAAAATTAAGTTAAACCGGTATTTGTACTTACATATTGGATTGGATTGGGATAAGTTGTATGATATTGATAATTCTGAGGCGGCGTTGACTTATTTATATGAAGTAACTAATAATGCTATTGACGATTGTACACCGAGAAAACGTTTAAATATACTTACGAGTACTAATAGATCTCGTTATAATTATCCGGATTGGTACACGGCTGATTTGATACGCGATATTGAGCGTAAGTGGCGTTATCACAAATTATATAAAATATCTAAATCGAAAAGTGATTACGCAATATTTTCTAAATATCGTTCTTTAGTTAAAAGTAAGTTAACTACGACTTTTGACGCATACCAGGAGAGATTGCAACTTAATTTTGTAAATGATCCGAAGTCTTTTTGGGGCTTTATTAGGCGTAAGCAATCAAAGCGTGATAAAACTAGAGTTACTAAGGACGGTGTGGAGTTAAAAGATGGAGAGTGTGCCGAGTGTTTTGCCTCATATTTTCACTCCGTGTACAGTCCGATCCGGCCGAAACTTGACCCGGAAGAGGCGGAACGCGTCGTGGGTCTGGGTGCGGAGTCTGCGCGGGTGCATGTTGGCCAACTTAGTGCTGGTGATTTGCGCGTCGCGCTTCGTACACTTAAGCCAAAGCATTCCGTAGGTCCCGACGGTATACCTCCTTACTTAATTAAAGATTGCCGTGGGGTTTTAGAGAAACCATTGTTGCACGTTTTTGACCGGTGCTTAAAAGAATGCCATTATCTGGATCGGTGGAAAACGACACGAGTTATCCCGGTACCTAAAAGGGGGGGCGGAGCTGATGTGACCGGATACCGGCCGATCGCCGTGCTGTCGGCGTTTGCTAAGGTTTTTGAATCGGTTTTACACAAGTGTATCTATTCACAAGTGAATGCGCGACTCACGGATGCACAGCATGGTTTTCGGCCGGGTCGGAGTACGGGGAGTAACCTGCTTTCGTTCGTGTCACATTTGATGCCAGCAGTTGATGCCGGGGGGCAGGTGGACTCCGCGTACTTCGACTTCCAAAAAGCTTTTGACTCTGTCGATAATGACATTTTACTTTCAAAATTTTCTGCGATCGGATTCACGCCGCATCTTCTTAAATTCTTTGCGAGCTACCTGGGTGACCGCAAGCAGTACGTCGAGTATGCGGGTTACAAGTCCAGCTCTTATTACACGTTTTCAGGGGTGAGCCAGGGGAGCAATCTCGGCCCCCTGGAGTTCATCATTATGGTTAATGATCTTCCGGAGGTCGTGAAGGAGGCAAAGTGTTTGCTATTCGCGGATGACCTGAAGGTATTTCTCACCGTAGCAGACACTTCAGATTGTGATAGACTCCAGCGGGATATAGATAGGGTGGTGTTATGGAGTGAACACAACAAGCTGCGTTTCAATGTAGCAAAGTGCTGCATGGTGAGCTATACTCGTGCGCGCGCGCCGCTGCGGCATCTGTATGAGGTCGGTGGCGAGGTGTTACCGCTAGCGACGCGAGTGCGCGACCTGGGCCTTGAAATGGTACCCGATTTAATGTTTCGCAAACATATCATTAACCTATGCGCCAAATCCTTCAGAAATATGGGTTTTATTCTGAGGCAAAGTACGAACTTCAATAATACTTTTATCATCAAAATCCTTTACAATGCTTTGGTTCGGAGCCATCTAGAAACGAACGCCTTAATATGGAATCCCCATGAAGCCAAGTACAGACTAATGATTGAAAAAATTCAAAATAAATTCACACGTTTTTTATACTTGAAGGAGTACGGAGTATACCCCTACTACCCGCTTATGTACCCGAGTTTATTTGTTATGGGTATGGTCGGGTACTGTAGACTGTCGGTTAGAAGGGATATGGCGCTGGTCAAGTACATCGTGCGAGTATTGAGTGGGCTCGTGCACCACGAGGAAGTGCTGGCGGCGTTGCGGCTGCGCGCGCCTGATGGCTGCGCGAGCGCGCGCCGCCGCCCCGCCTTGCTCTGCCAGCCAATATTTAGAACAAACTTACTCAAATTTGCCCCAATGTCACACGCCATCCGTTTAGTTAATGTTCTTTCGGAGAACAATGTTGACATTTTTCATCACAGCCTGCCGAAACTCATGGAGATAGCGCAGCTTGTTTTGGAGAAAGTTGAATAGTTGTGGTGCCTATTAGTAATATTATAGGTATTCCCCAGTAGGTACCTACTTATTTTTAAGCTTGGTTCTTTGTTTTTATTTTATATAATCATGTGCATATAACATCGCTTTAGGTCCTACTCTGTTAAGGTGTTATAATAGTTTTTTAATAAATAAATAAATAAATAAATAAAATAACGAGTGATACTTATGGATGTTTTCAAACAAAAACCTTCAATGATGATTAAGCGGAGGTTACCGGTAGCTAGCAAAAGGGTGCTTATGCCCTTGCTAGTTTGCTTCTAATTAGGCTATTATTTCTTTAAACTCCATTAAACTTTGAACACATGATCAGTGCACTAATATCTAGACCCGTGGTGCGTTAGTTTCTTATAAAACTATATGGTTACCAAAACATAAATAAAAAAATGTCTTTTTGTTTTTTTACTAATATAGAATACTAGTTGCGCCCCGCGGTTTCACCCGCGTGAATAATGATGAAAATTGATGATGATGATGATCAAAAGTAGCCTATGTGTTAATCCAGGGTATAAGGTATCTCCACTCCAAATTTCACTCAAATTCGTTCAGCTGTTTGAGCGTGAAGAAGTAACAAACATTATATATAATGTTTGTTACTTCTTCACGCTTGAGCGTGAAGAAGTAACTACATAGGCTACTTTTTAGAATACTTTTTCAATTCTATTAGGCTACTTTTGATCATCATCATCATCAATTTTCATCATTATAATATTATAAACGCGAAAGTTTGTTACCTATAGGTAACAAACTTTCGCGTTTATAATATTATATACATTTTGGCTGTAATGGCTTACACATAAGATATAGATATATACTGTGGCGGGCTTTTTTGTAGGACTATTTAAGATAAACATTTCTATCGCACATTATACAGGGTGTTTTTTTTAAATGGGACAGTATGTGGATATCCGAATCCATAAGAGGTACGGGAAAACTGTCTTTGGAACCATTTGCTCATTTTGTATGAAAATGATTTTGGCATAGTTATTTTTTTGGTCAAGCGTGAGTTCTCCGTAAAAATGAGTAGTTTTGATCAAAAACTTTTTTTATGCGTATCGACTCAGTTTCATGTAAGGATTGTTTCACTGTAGTGGAAGAAAAAAATCTGAGCAGCAGAAGTTAGTCAAATTTTATAAAATGTTTTCTCATACAAATTGTAAGTAATCTGGTACCCACGTTAATAAAACTATCGCAATAAATTTTCAAAATGGCCTCCCTCTTGCTGTTTCCAGGTACGGGTACGTTTCAGAACATCTCTAGTGGCATTAGACAAAGATGTGTGGTGAATGTTGTTCTACTGCTCTGATGGTCTCGTGAAATGAGAAAAATCAGAGCTGTAGAACTTAGTCAAACTTTAATAAGAAAATCTTTGTCTAAGGCCACAAGAGGTGTGTGTATATGGTTCAAAAGACAGTTTTCCCGTATCTCTTATGGATTAGGATATCCCCATACTGTTCCATTTAAAAAAAACACCCTGTATATGTGTAACTCTAGCGGTTTTGGCAGCGCACGCCAGAATAGCTCGCAGAAAGTAGATTTTCTCCTAATTACTTGACACTTATCGTCATATTATGGACAATTCACTCAAATATCTGTATAAATTGTAGCTTATGTGTTATTCTGATGTGTAAGCTATATTATTGTAAATCATGTGTTTCATTAAAATCCATTCAGTAGTTTTTACGTGAAAGAGTAACAAACATCCATCCACCCATCCATACTCACAAATTTTCACGTTTATAATATTAGTAGGAGTAGGATAGATATTATACTGATCATGTGTACAAAATTTTATGGAGTTTGAAAAAATAATAGCCAAATTAGAAGCTAACTTCGTTCGCGTACAAAGGGGCGTAAGCGCCATACCGGTAACCTTCTCTTAAGATACGCACTGGCATTTTAGCGAAGTTATGCCTGCTAAGATTTTTGGTCCAGCACTTTGCTTTTGCTGTGACGCAAGGAACATCTCATAACTACTTATACTCTCTACCGATAGAACGTTGGTGATTAGACCGTATAAATTGCTAAGATCACCAGGCTTCCGACTCATTATGTACCTATCATAAGGCTTTATGTGTTTCACGATAATAGTACAGCTGAATGATACGTACTTTATAATTGATAGGCCACAAATACTACCTGCATTTATGTACGACTAGTTGCGCCCCGCGGTTTCACCCGCGTGAATAATGATGAAAATTGATGATGATGATGATGATGAAAAGTAGCCTATGTGTTAATCCAGGGCGTAAAGTATCTCCATTCCAAATTTCACTCAAATCCATTCAGTAGTTTTTACGTGAAAGAGTAACAAACACGCGTTTGATGATGATGATGATGATGATGAAAAGTAGCCTATGTGTTAATCCAGGGCGTAAAGTATCTCCATTCCAAATTGCACTCAAATCCATTCAGTAGTTTTTACGTGAAAGAGTAACAAACATCCGTACAAACTTTCGCGTTTATAATATTAGTAGGATGACACACAAATCCATAAATAGAACTAGATTAAACTCAACTCTTCATTTCAGAAGTTACAATCAAGGATTGACATTGTTTTTACACAATAATCCAATTTATGTAAACCAGTGAAAGTCATAAGCCATGACAATCTGTGTGATTGTAGCATGTCTCATAACTTTTGTGGCCGCTGATTTCTACAGTTCCAGGTACGACGATTTCGACGTTCAGCCCCTAATAGAGAATGATCGGATATTGCTTAGCTACACAAATTGCTTTCTTGATCAAGGTCCTTGTACGCCAGATGCAAAGGATTTCAAAAGTAAGCAAATTTTTGATTATTTTCTTCAACACTGTTGGACGAAGCCTCCATTGCCTTTGTCACCACGCTTGGCAGGCGGATTGGTGATCGCAGTTTTGTAGAATTGAAATGTTGAATTGAAGAACTTGTACTGATGTACAATGTACTTGTTGTGATGATCGTAATAAAGCTAGCGTAGGCAACGCATTCTATGTAGACACACTACTCCCAACGAACGAATAAAGCCAGTAACCACAGAGCAATAAACGTGACATTCCCTGTCATGGCTGCCCAGGAAAATATGTTACCGTTGTAAAAATAACGAATTTCAAACATTTCTGTGCAGTAAATTATGCTTCAAATTAGAGTAAGAGTATTTTTACGATAATCACTGATTTTTCCCCCATTCTCTGTCTGGTGTACATCGATATAGGCCATTTTGGAACATGTCCTTTTTGGTTATAGGTAGTCTACCTAATTCCAAACATAATACAAGACATGGGTGATTGAGGCAATATAAACTTGTAATCCTAAAATATGGGATGTATACTGAAAAATTGAAAATTGAGTTGAGATAAGATTATAAATTTAATAAAAATGGTTTTAGTCGATATAAATACCTAAATGGGTTGACCTTCATTGGGTTGAGATGAAGCACTCGTATTTACTGTTAGCCCAAACTTCATGATTAATATAATCTTTCAGAAGTAATACCGGAGGCAATCGAGACTACATGCGGAAGTTGTACGCTCAAGCAGAGACAAATGATCAGGAAGGTCATCAGAGCTATGAAGGAGAGACACCCTGAGTCATGGGAACAGATCTTCATGAAGTATGACAAGGAGCACAAATTCAAAGAGTCTTTTGATAAGTTTGTTATTGAAACTGATTAAACTGGGATAGTAGGGGGAACTATCAGAGTTTTTGGCAAATTCTTAAAAAAAAATGTTCAGTCTAATTTTCAGAACTAGCTATTATATTACAGTAGGTAGGTACTTTATACCTGGGTGACCGAGCTGGGCTCGGAAAACTTGGAAAAACGCGTTTTCCCAGAGATGAGACCTAGCTAGATCTTTTTTTGTATATCAGTTATCTAGTACCCATAACACAAGCTCTGCTTAGCTTGGGACTAGATAATGTTGTGTGAAATGTCCAGCATTATTTATTTATTTATTATTTACGTACCTTGGTACGTATACTATAATATACTTTTTCAATACAAGTATCAAGATCTTGTAGTCGGACTGTAATGACGATACAGTGTTAGACGCAAGCTAAACACGAGAAAGTACTTACTTTTCGCCCTACTACGACACGACGACAACATCGCCCCTCTTTACTGTAGGTCATCATTATCATCATCCTCTGCCTGTAGACCACTGTCCACTGCTGGACATAGGCCTCCCCCTTAGAATGCCACGACGAACGGTCTTAAGCCGCCTCCATCCACCGACTTCCTGCGACGTTTACGTTTTATTGTAGGTACTTTCATACAAAAGGTATAGAAACGTCACGACGCAAAACATAGGTACAAAAGAGACGGAGCGCGTGCGCGTCTCGTTGTCTGAGCCCTATTGCTATTGTTTTTTTACCAGGGTGATAGATCGAGGATGTAGGTGGGGCTTTGGCTGCCACCCTAGGCATTCCCGTTACAACAGGTCAGGCTATTGCAACAGAAACATCTGCGTCCCGTCTCTTCTGTATAGTTTAAAAAGGGTTGGGTCTTTTGTCACAGGGTAATGTCGTCATCGAAAAATTATAGGGTACACTCGTCTTAAGTCAAATAAATTCAATATATTTTAAAGTCGCGGCCGCGCCTCTTTCTTGACGCGTCCTCACCTTACATTTTATATCTAGGTTGCTACTTACTAACTACGTAAAAGCAGTTTAAGCACTGCCACGACCTTAATTTCCCACTCCTTTTCCCTTTCCACTCAAACTCGAAAATATAAGGTAAGAACATTCAAAAGAGTTGAAATTCAGGGAGATAAAAACCTTTAAAAAAAACAAATATACTTTATTAAGTGTATAAACCCAATTTTAAAGCGTCAACAGGTACTTCTTCCGTGAACTACAGCAAAATTTGGCTACCTCCAGTGACTATTACAGCACGTTTATTGCTTCACAGATTCAATCTTATTCTTGTATCTCTCCTGGTATATGTTGTTAGGGTCATATTTCACTGCTAGTTCCTTCCATAGGTCGTTGCGTTTGTTTACTAAATGCCTGATCACTTTGTCAGATCCAGATTTCTGTTTCTCAGTGCACTTGGAGCATTCGTTCTCTAACGCGTCAGGTAGAGTTTCTTTTAGGTCTTTACCATCAGGAGTGCATCGACCTTTGTCCAACAGGCAGTCGACATAACCCTTGAGGAGGCGCTGCGACTCGAGGATCTCGTCGACGTTGATGTTATCCCACTTGTCGGTGTAGGTGGCAGGCCTGACTACTGAGACTGCCACGATTAACGTCACTAAGATTATCAGCTTCATGTTTAATCTGAAACAGAAATGTTTGGTTATTAATTAAATAAACAGGTAGGTAAGAGCGAAGCAAGACCCTCCAAGATCTTTTCATCCCATCTATTCGAAAAGGACGACTTGGTTCGCCTTTAAGTGTACCCAAAGGTGGTGTTTTCTGTATGAAGCTTCTATAAGTGCGCCGCAATCATCTTTGCCGCGCACTTTTTAAATTTGGAACATATCGAACTCAAATAAGTGCGCCGCAATTATCTTTTCCGCGCACTTTTTGAATTTGGAACATCTTGAAAAGAATCAAACACAAATAAGTGCGCCGCCGCGCCCTTTTTAAATTTGGATCATCTTAGTGTTCAGCGCCAAAGAAGGCGAACGCAAATATTGTTTGAATAAATACTGGCTGGTACGACGGCCCATAGTCGCGCCACCGGCTGAATAAAAAAAAACAAATTAGAAACGCGCGAACTACGCCCCGCGATTTCGTAATTTTTAACCGACTTTACAAAAAGGAGGAGGTTCTCAATTCGGTTGTATTTTTTTTTATGTTTGTTACCTCATATCTCCGGCGTTTATGAACCGATTTGGAAAATTCTTTTTTTATTAGAATAGATATACTTCCAGATTGGTCCCATTGTTTTCAGAATCCAGTTTTGATGATGGATTCCATGAGGAATTGAGGGAACTCCTCAAATATTGTAGGCATACATATGGCGATTTTTATATTTTCAGCAACAAACCAAGCATTTGCATTCAGAAAGTATCATAATCCTTCCACCACTATGGTTCTTTCATCATTTTTTTTCATCCAAATATTTAGTCGAATACAATGGTGGAAGTCTGTTTTTTAAATGAAAAGTTATTCACGAATTGTTAGAAATTCATGGTTTTGTTTTGAAATAAAATATGAGGCGCCTTTTATTTTCTCATAGTGGGTGATGAAAAGTAGAGTGTAACACTCGGGCGCAAAATATATTTTTGGCTCGGGCGATGTACTTTGAATCCCTCGCTACGTTCGGGATTCAAAAAAGCGCCCTCGCCGTAAAAATTTTATTTTGCTCCCTTATGATATACAATCTACTATTGAATGTGGTTTAAACACGCCAAGGTAGAGTAGAAGATGTTGTAAGTAGTAAGTAGTTACTGAACATAAGCGATTTGAAACTTTCAAAAACTGTTTGAAAATTATCCTAAGACAAACATACTTTCTTTTGAAAATATATACATAATATTTTCAAAAGACACCCCCGGTCATTCTTCTAATTTTATATTACAGATCTCTCTCCATCCAAAGGTTGTCTGGAAGAATTCGCTTCTAAGCGATAATACCACCCATTGTAGTTTTAAGCAGGCGACTCATGCAAGCATTGCTTTTATTTTTTAACCGACTTCCCAAAAAAGGAGAAGGTTCTCAATTCGGTTGTATTTTTTTTTATGTTTGTTGCCTCATATCTCCGGCGTTTATGAACCGATTTGGAACATTCTTTTTTTATTTGAATAGATATACTTCCAGAGTGGTCAGAATCTAGTTCTGATGTTGGAATCCATGAGGAATTGAGGGTACTCCTCAAATATTGTAGGCATACATATGGCGATTTTGATATTTTCAGCAAACCAAGCATTTGCATTCAAAAAGTAGCATAATCCTTTCACCACTATCCACTTCCATAATTTTTATTTCATCAAAATATTTAGTCGAGTACAATGGCGGAAGTCGGTTTTTGAAATGAAAAGTTATTTTTATTTATTTTTTATTTTATTTATTTATTATGTTTATATTACTATATAAACCAATATATTTGGTGAAGGTATTTCATTGAAATCTGCCAAAAACCTATGCTCGAGTCTCGATTAAGTTTGTGTTTAGTCCTAGAATACGGGCCTTAGTCTTCTTTCCCTTATATCTGTCTGCAACTTAAATTACAAAGTTTATGTTTTTATTAGTGGTTTTGAGACATTGAAATATTAGACAATAGTTGAGAACATAAATACAAAACAATAACAATAACATGAGAAAAAAAATAACATGAAGTTTCCTATTAACGCCATTGTTCATTGGATTCCGTGTATAATGTATATATGTATGTAGGTTGAAGACCTCTGTGGCGCGGGGCGGGCGATGGTTCGCCTGAGACGCAGGAGTTTGCGGGTTCGATTCCCGCCTCTGAACAAATATTTATACGATCTGCAGATATTTGTTCAGGGTGTTCTGGGTATTTTCTATGTAATAATAAAAAATATCTATCTATGTAATGTATTGTATTAAATATATCAGTTATCTAGTACCCATAACACAAGCTCTGCTTAGCTTGGGGCTAGATAATGTTGTGTGAAATGTCCAGCATTTATTTATTATATTATTTATTTATTTATATACATACATATCTCATAAAATCTGCTGGTATTTCTGTCTACCGATATGATGGGCCCCAACGAGATACGCGAATGCGTACTTAGAACTTTGGATTAATTTGGAAATAATTATTTTCAATTCTTTCGATATTATTTAGGCAGTCAGAAACTATGACCTTAGCCGTCACCGCACAAGATTGAGGCCTATATTGCCTGATATTGGGCTATATCGGGGCTGCCTGCAAGAAGAAGCGACAGTGGATTTACGTGGTCAGCCACAAAAGAGCCAGCGCCTTCGGATACACTTTAGGAGTGTTGCCATCAACCCACAAGTCCTGCTCAGAACTGGGCTAGCTAGGGTAGGGTTAGCACAGGGATACCATGCAAAATACGACACAGGGACGTCAATGAAGTTAAGAGAAGGTTACCGGTAAGGCACTTACGCCCTTGTGTACGCGAACGAGGTTTGCTTCTATTTTTTGATGACCTCTGTGGCGCGGTGGGTGAAGATTCACCTGCGACGCAGGAGGTTGCGGGTTCGATTCCCGCCTCGGAACAAATATTTGTACGTTCTGCAGATATTTTCTATGTATAACAAAAAATATCTATCTATGTAATGTATTGTTTTAAGTATATCAGTTATCTAGTACCCATAACACAAGCTCTGCTTAGCTTGGGGCTGGATAATGTTGTGTGAAATGTGCAACATTTATTTATTTATTTATTTTGGCTATTATTTCATCTAACTACATGAAATTTTGTACACATGATCACACTAATATCAGTAGACTACTATATCTAGACCAGTGGTGCGAATTAAGAAAGTCAGAAGAAAATTTTGTACTCGTCTCTCGTCAACACTCAGTCCACAGCGTAAATAGGAGACCATGGCCTTAGGTTCACGGACGGATACAGCATTAAGGTAGATAGATTTTAATTGTTTAGCATTAGGTACCTATTGTTTTATTGTTTCGTGCTTAGACACAATCAGCCATCACATACCTAATAATGCCATTAAATAAGTACCCAGCATTATGTTTCTTTTAATAATCATCATCATCATCATCAGCCTGGTTACGTCCACTGCTGGATGAGACCTCCTCCATTGAATACAATGGGGGGATTTGCCATAATCACCATACTTGGCAGGCGGATTGGTGATCGCAGTTTGGTGTTGAGTACTCAGGTACTCGCTTCTGCCTATATACCCTGGTGTAATCCTCAGTAGGCTTTTACTAAATCCACTACTCTTAGGCAGGACACACCACGGCACCATAATATTAATAATAATATTCGTTAGTTGTGTCAGAAAATATATAGTAAGCACATTAAATTACAATATGGTTAGGTACATATTGTAGTTATGGATACTTGTTCCCGCACTAGGATTCCTTATGTTGAGGGAAGAAAAACAAAATTGTTCCAAATATATCCTTAGGTAGGTATTAAGTTATTAAATTTATAAATAAGATAATAATATATACTAATCAATTTCTAACATAGGCCAGGTATGCAGCTTCTTAGTATTTTTAGATTAATTTGCATTTTCAAATTAATCTAAAAATACTAAGAAGCTCCCTAAATTCCCCCCCAATTTCGAAGTGGTCCCAGTCGCCTGTGTTCTCTAGACACGGAAAGTTTCAAACATCTCATCAGATTTCCAAGAAAATTTATGAGATGACCATTCTGAGTCCAAGTATTTAAATAATTGTTTCTGTGATAATTAATACAATTGCGCTGTAGGTAGCAATTATATTTCTTGCAAAATACCTATTCTAAAAGCTAATCATACTTTATAAATAACGGGCTTAGGGAATGCTGATAAATAATCACTTCATCGATCTACTTCTACTTTAGTTATATGCTTATAAAATCAAATCAAATCAAATCAAAATGATTTTTATTCATTGAAATCACAAGGATCATTTTGAATCGTCTTATATAAACTTAAATTACTCCTGTTCCAACGCGACCAAGCCTAGAAGAATCAGGCAACAAACACGGCTTGGCTTTCATAAATGGCCCGTCTTACCACTAGGTGAGAAGCGCCTGTGTGGTGCCTCGGAGCAAAAGGTGCTTGCTTTCATCATCAACATCATTGATGATGGTGGCTTCGCAGTATGTGATATTTGTGCCTACTGGTGGGGATGAACTAATAACTTTATTTACAATAACTTTTGATTAAAAAACGGACTTCCGCCATTTTATTCGACTAAATATTTGGATGAAAAAAAATGATGAAAGAACCATAGTGGTGAAAGGATTATAATACTTTCTGAATGCAAATGCTTGGTTTGTTGCTGAAAATATCAAAATCGCCATATGTATGCCTACAATATTTAAGGAGTTTCCTCAATTCCTCATGGATTCCATCATCAGAACTGGATTCTGAAAAAAATGGGACCAATCTGGAAGTATATCTATTCAAATAAAAAAAATATTTTCAAATCGGCTCATAAACGCCGGAGATATGAGGTAACAAACATTAAAAAAAAAACCGAATTGAGAACCCCCTCCTTTTTGTGAAGTCAGTTAAAAATAATGCGAGCATGGATATTAGTAGGTAGGTACTTAGGTACCTAAAGCTAGCGAGACAATTGCAAATGTCTAATACTTAGAAAGATTTCAAGTTTGAAAGGTTTCATTGGCCAATATTTGACAAATACCATGTCTTGACCTACTCGAGAGTGAAGGGCTTACCAGTTCACCACGCTAGTTAGCCTAGTGCAGCCCCCTAATTACATTAGCAAATGGCAATGGGGAACGCAATAATGGGGATAATTTTGGTAGCCTTAGCGCTATCTAAAACTTCTTGACCGAAATATTCCTCTTTTCAAGTTTCAAAAGATTTAAACAGCGCCACAGCTGCCAAAATAATCTCCATTGTTGTGTTTTCCATTGCCATTTGCTACTATAATTATACTATAATAATATACTATAATTTAATAATAATAAATAATAATATATTTAATTAATATACTATATTTATATATATACAGTCGGCCGATGTCATGCGTATGGATTTTTGATTTAAGGGAAATGAAATTGTAGGGGTTTTTTAGACTAAAAACAGCGGTCCATGCTGGTTTCCCCACGATGTTTTCCTTAACCGTTTTGAGCACTTGTTAATGCATACATACATACGAGTGAATCCAGTGGTGCACGCTCGGGATTTGTACCCACAACCTTCGATTCGGAAGTCGGGCTACTGGGCCAACACGGCAAATCTGAGCGTTGTTGGTAATTTTATTAAATTTTGTTGTACAAACACACACGTCGCTTTTATTACCGTCCTAATAAATCGTCTACACTTTTACGGCTGTCATATGACACTGACGGCTTCGTAGCAAACCATGGTTTTAAAAAAACTTTTCGAAGTTTAAATAACGTCTAGGGCAGATTCAGTCCCATAATTTGGTTTCGGTAAAGTACTGCGATCTCACAGAATCAGGAATAAAAAACAGGTTCATGAAAAGTTTAAGCTGTAAACCTGATGACGCCTTACGTATGACAATGGACAGATGACATTTTAAACAAGTTTTTGTTGAAAAACTTTTTTTTTTCAAAACAAGTTTTTATTGTATTAGCGATTATTGATTAACCGTGTGCTGATCAAAATGAGCCCAAACACTGCCAGGCTAATGTTAATCATCGAAATGTTCCGTTGTCTACCTTCCATCTCCATCATCAGATCAGCTCGCTGTCACCATAATATTGTATTGTCATCTGAACTTGACAGGTATGCAAAATTTCAGCTCAATCGGTTGGGTGGAACTAGTACAAAACTCAGTTGCAAGATTTCACCCGGACAAACATACATACATTTGCAAGTTAAATAAAAGCTTTAAATAAAAAAACGCAGTAAGTCGGTGGGCATAGGCGGAACAAGGCCGTTGGGTCGGAGGTCTATGTCCAACTAATAATGGTGAAAGTTTTGAATATCATCATCATCATCAGCCGCTTGACGTCTACGTCTAGATATAGGCCGTAGAATATCGAGATTAATGTTCTTGAGCCGCGTCAGGACTGTTGACATTACCGGTTCATAGAAAAGCTGAATATGTTATTAGTGAACTAAACTTACCAATAAATATCCTTCGTCAGCACTGATCGACCCTACGCTGGGCTATGACTAGGCACGCCACTTGGGACCATTTATATTGCATTACGTTTTATATACCTATAGATTCTCTGGCTGCATTGTGACGTAGCCACAGTTAGAATAACAAACAGGACCAATTGAACAATGGTGTTTGCGTTACGGAAGACTCTTGTAATGCTGTTACTTCACTTTCCTATTTATCTAGAGTTGATAGTTGTTCAGATAATTTATTACAAATCGAACTATAGCTATAGGTCTCACCTCTGGGAAAACGCCTTTTTCCGAGTTTTCACACAAATGGTGTAGCACCGGGCAAAGCTCGGTTACCCAGGTACTAATCTATAATATTCTTATGGTTATACCAAAATAAAAAAGTAGAAGTTGCAATCTTAAGTGCAGCGCTTCTTTCTAGGCAATCATTTCACCAATCTATAGGTCACTAGCATTTGCTTGCGGCCCCACCCGCTTGAAACTTCTATTATAAATGATAGCCTATATGTTATTCTGATGAATAAACTTTAAAGATTTATCAAAATCCGTTTAGTAGTTTTTCCGTAAAAGAGAAACAAACATCCATTCATTCATCCTCAAAAAGTTACATTAATATAAACTCTATCAGGAGTGTTTCTTATCTCAACCCAATGACGCTCAACCCATTTAGGTATTTATATCGATTCAACCCATTTTTATTAAATTTATATTCTTATCTCAACCCAAATAAGCGATGGAGAGGTCATATAGCTCGCAGAACCACAGAATAAATTGGCAGAACTGACAACCGTTGGGGAATACAGGTTCTCCACTGGCGACCACAAACCGAGGTTCGTAGCATGTTAGATCACTACATTACCGGTTACATTTTTTATAGGTCACAGGATGGTATCATGTAGATTGCCACGTTTCCCGTTTCCAGGTATAATTATTTGCCTTACCGGAATCTATCACAAGGATAATCTGTTCCATTTCGCATGTACTCGTAAATTGTATCACCTAGGGAAAACGTTCATACCAATATAAAGCTTTAGCAACAGGGGCATAGAGCCCTGAATGTAAAATCACGAAGATCCAACTGAATGTTTATGTTAGTTAGACTGTTATAACGTGATGTAAATTTAAATAAACGAGAATATTTGATACAAGGGCGGACGGGTTTGAGTTAGTTACTCATTGTTGATGAGGTAAATGTGTCAAAGTATTTAGAACCTCCTCGACCTCTGTGGCGCGGCGGGCGAAGGTTCGCCTGCGACGCAGGAGGTTGCGAGTTTGATTCCCGCCTCGGAACAAATATTTGTACGATTTGCAGATATTTGTTCAGGGTGTTCGGTATTTTATATGCATAATACAAAATATCTTTCTATGTAATGTATTGTATTAAGCATATCAGTTATCTAGTACTCATAACACAAGCTCTGCTTAGCTTGGGGCTAGATAATGTTGTGTGAAATGTCCAGCACTTATTTATTTATTTTTATTTACCTATATTTATTGTGTGTTTTTTTGCTCATCACAGCTCATGAACACTTCTTGTGATAGCGAAAACTGAATTAGCGAAAACTAGAAGACTTGACACACATGTTTTAGTTGTTAGTATTTCATAAAGATAAATAGTCTATAAATCGTATATTGGTACAATTTTAAAGGTTATGTGCTATATCGGTCGGGGATTGTTGAGATATTGAGATGTATTGAGGGTACAGTAGGGGAAAACAAAATTAAAACTGAGACAGTCAGATCAAGTGGGGATATAGAAAACTATTTTTAATTATTTTTAGACTGTATGATGATGTATGTAGAGATACTATAGGGAAAATCAAAAATGTTAAAAAAAACCTCTAGGATACTTTCAGCAATCTCAAAATGCTGAAATTTGGTATGCTTGTAGCTTTTGTGATAAAATTACAAGAAAAAGTCTAAAATTGAAGAATTTAAAACTTGTACCATATAAAACAATAACTAATATAACATACATTGTTGACTTCCTGTTTCTAGGATTTTGAATTGTTGATTTTGATACACTAAACTTTTAAACTAAAATGTCAAAAAACAATCTAGGGTACTTCCACTGATCCCGCACTGCTGAAATTGGGCAGGGAAAAGTCCAAAATTGAAGAATTTCAAGATTTATATACCCTGTAAGATAACTATACTATTTTAACATCCGCATTGTTTACCTCCTATTTGTAGGAATTTTAATGACATTTTTAGTTCAGATAAGTTGGACATTAATTTCTTTGATACACTGAACATTATTGTACAATGTTGTCTATAGTTTTCCTGCAATACTGCTATCATGATATGGTAGATAAGGCGAAACTGATCAATTTATGGAGTAATTTCTTGCAGCATTAAAAACACCCATTGTTTTGTTCAAAAAACATTATAATTTTATTGACATCATTACAGTATTTGATTATTAAAGCACAACTAAGCAATGTGATTAGAAGGGGTTATTCCCGCTCGGCCCCACGTCTCGTCCCCACTTGGGACGAGCGGGAAAAAAACTTCCCGCTCGTCCCCGAAGGGGCAAACGGGAAGATTTTAGTAGCGTTCGTCCCCACTAAGATATTAAGAGGGCTATTTTTTTTATTAAACCACAATAAATACCTACAATAACATACAATTAACTTTTGATTTAATTTATTTATTTATTTTATTATTTTATTTATTTTTTATTTATTTTATTTTTTTATTTGTTTTATTTAGTTTATTTATTTTATTTATTCAACTTATTTTATTTATTTATTTGTTTTGCTTATTTTATTTATTTTATTTGTGTTTATTTTATAACTTTTACTTTTTTGCTAATTTTATTTATTTTACGTACCTTATTTTAGCACAAAGTCTGCAACACGCATAGGCGACCAGTCACTGGCGAGCGTCGCCTGCAGCGATGCCTGAGCAAAATCAAACACTGTATTGGCAAAAAGGTGCGGCGGAAGACGTTACAATATTGAGCGGTGATACTTGCGCTCTGCCATGCGTTTTGTTTGATTTATTTAAATATTTATTATTTTGAACCGATTCACCCTGTGATTCGATTCGCCTCGGTATACCCTACACTTGTTAGATTATTTTAGATGTTGACTGACTTCAAAAAAGGAGGTTATCAATCAATCATCAGCTATGTAACTACTATATTAATTGGATTTATCACCATAATATTTTTCGTAGGTATGTAGTTTTTACGCACCGTCGATTCATCATCATCATCATTCATCAATCAACAGATTGGGTTTTGTTTATTTCTCAAAAAGCCTGAAATAAAGGCATTATTATTATAAAAAATAAATCTCATAATCGCGTTTAATATTTTAAATGCTCATCTTGACATATTTACTACAAAATAAACAATGGCTACAAAAATGTTCATATGCACCTTCCAAGGTGTACCTGCTTACACAAGTACAATTAGGAATTGTATACAAATTATCTTGCAATTAACAGTCGCATGCAGATGAATTGTGCAAGATCATTTGCAGACAATGACCAATTTTACGCAGAAAGCAGATTGTCGGCGCCTGTACAGACCCTTGCCTACTTATGTTTTTATCATTATGTTAATGAAAACATTGTAATCATAATTGTTAATAATTAATAAACATTATTTTTGTTCTAAAAAAATATTTTACTGACTGCGCCTCCCCCAGTATACTATAACAATTATTACCCATACCCATTCTGTATCTAAGTTAAGTGCTACAAACGGGACACAGTGTCAGAACGTTTTACATGTGGGCCACAGTGTCGTATCAAAAATTTGGGCCTTAATTTGGTAGGCCACAAAGTCAACATCCCGTTTGGAAGGCCCGCTTGGTTAAAATTATCCTTATTCCAATTAATAAAACACTATTCACTTTCCATCTCTACCGGTACCAATAATTTTATTTTTATTTTATTTTTAGAATCTTAAGGAAACTTACAGCTAGGTACACAGAAAATAACTATATTAATACTAACATGCAAAAAACATGTTACCAACCAACCTATTTCAAAATCATGGTATTTTACAGGTCGGTGGACCTGGTAGAGCTGGTGATAAAAATTACAGGCACATGCAACTTTTACTTTTAAGTCTCAGGGTGGCGAGTGTATGGGTGTGCAAGTGACATTGCACCTTGGACCTAGGTGGACGTGACCTGTGAGTATATAATGTAATATAATTGCTGGAGCATGGTGGCTATCAGCTTGTTCCACCATAAATACATAGACAATTAAACCTATTTGACGTTTTGACGTATGTGCCGCCAAGTCCTGAAAGTTATCAGTCACTTTGAGACAAACCTGCTTTCTACGTGAATGAGATCTATTGCATACTAACAGCTGAATAATCTGTGGTTTATATGCTGCTTCACAACCTCCCAGGCTTTCGCGTGTTTTACTATTATTGTCTGTCAATGTGCCAGATAAGATAATTATAATATTTAAATATTGACCGTGCAATTGTGTTGCCTACTCAACAGTCTGCAGATTTCTGTTTTATTCAACTATCCGTGTAGATGTATTTCTAACAATACATTTTGTGGTGGTAGAGTAGGTACACTAAATAAATCTCGATTTGATCTGAATTGTCTCAGCACTATTATTGTAATTTGAATCATCGTCATCATCATGATGATATTGATATCTATCTATGTAATGTATTGTATTAAGTATATCAGTTATCTAGTACCCATACAACAAGCTCTGCTTAGCTTGGGGCTAGATAATGTTGTGTGAAATGTCCAGCATTATTTATTTATTTATTATCAGCCTGTAGAAGTCTTGTTGTCAGTAGAAGTGATATACGCCTCTTAGAATGCTACGGCTAACGACAAGACACAAGGCAACTAAACAAAAATATTTGCTGAAGTAAGGTACACCCTTAGCTTTCTCTAATTAGACAGCTTGACAATATAATTATGTAAATAATTATATTGTCAAGCTAGAGTAGGTACACAAATGTTTCTACAGTTGTATCTAAGCACATTATGCACATAGTTGTTCTTAATGAATCCTTAAGGATTGTTTGAATACATATCTAATTTGATATTCAGTGGTAATCTACTTAAGTAGTTTATAAAAACTGGTCATTTAACGTTTTACAATGGTGGAGAAAAACTCATAGCTAATGTCTTCACGGCAAAACCGTAGCTAAATTTGTAATTGTGAAGTGGTCGTTAAAGCTGACCTGGAACCCTTAGTACGTATGTAATTATAGAACGCATTTTCTATCAGTATATAGAGAATATCTTGCTGTGTAGGATCATATTGTGTTGCGGGTTCGATCCTGCCTCGGAACAAATATTTGTATGTTCTGCAGATATTTGTTCAGGGTGTTCTGGGTATTTTTCTATGTATAATAAAACATATCTATCTATGTAATGTATTGTATTAAGTATATCAGTCATCTAGCACCCATACCACAAGCTCTGCTTAGCTTGGGGTTAGATAATGTGTGAAATGTCCAGCATTTATTTATTTATTTATTTATAAGCTGGCATTACGTGGTACACGAAGGCCCTCCACTCGATGGAGTAAAGACATTATAAAAGTCGCAGGAAGTCGGTGGATGGAGGCGATCCAACCGGACCGATCATCGTGGCATACTATCTGTCTTTTTTTATACGTCTGATGGTCTTACCTAAAAAATTGGCTGTCAATACTCCATGCTATCAGACAGAATCTTCCAAAATAGGCTAGCAAGTAACTAAGTACACACATCAACATTGTCTAGGGATATTCAACATTTTGTTGATTTTTACAAAAACTGAAAATAATTTCTTTGGAAAACTAGGTATGGCAAGAATCTTTATTTTGTGTTGTTTATTAGTAATAATAAAATACAACTGTTTGATATTATTTTTTAATAAAAATTAAAGTAGGAACAAAATCTCGAAAAATCTGAAAATTTACAAGGTTCGATAAATTGTGTTAAAACTATTTTTACGTTGCCATGACTTTATAAAATTGCCTTTTTACAATTTAATAATCGGTGTTGCCTCCTCTGACGTTGATAACACATCTGCACCGGTTATTCATACCCAAAATTAGCGTGTCAAAGTCTCGCTGGGGTTATGCGATCCCATGTTCTTTTTAAATGGCAAAAAAGTTGGTCTTCCGTGGTCAAATTTGACCGCAAATTGCTGAAAGCCCTTCGTTGCAACATGTCCCAAGCGTGTTCAATTGGGTTTAAGTCGGGTGACTGTGCATGCCAGGTCAAAACCGCGACATCATATTCCTGAAGGGCAGCTGACACCAATCGCGCCGTGTGTGGAGGGGCATTATCATGCATGAGCTGAAATTCCTGGCCAATTTGAACTCTGTGAGGGATGATCACAGGTTCTACGACCTCGTTCCGGTATTTTAGTGCAGTCATGCTGCCTCTTATCCAAATGAGCTCGGTTCGCGCGCCAATACGAATTCCCGCCCAAACCATGACTGTCCCACCTCGGTATGAATGGACCTCTTGTGGATGCTGGAGGCGACTTTTTCTGCCTGGAACTCTCCAAACACGTGTTCTTTGTGAATCGGGGTGGAACCCAAACCGAGACTCATCAGTAAAGAGAACCATTGTCCATTGGCCATTGTTCCATAACAAATGTTCTATGAGCCCAAAGAAGTCGCCTTCCGCGATTGCCTCGTCGTAGAGCTGGCACACGAAGCGGCCTACGAGAATGAAGATCGACTTCATGTAGCCTTCTTCTGACGGTTTGGTCGCTGACTGACAGCTGATGGTCTGACTGAAGCCTTTGCACTAACTGCTTTGCTGTGAGATTGGGTTCCCTCCTGGCGGAATTTTGGAGAAAACGATCCTGTCTAGGGGTGGTTGCTCGTATTTTTCCAGTGTGGCGCTCTCTTACATCCCCAGTAATACGATAACGTGACCACAATCGACAAATTACGTTTTGATTGGTGTTTAGGGTATTGGCAACCACGCGTTGGATAGCACCGGCTTGTAACATGCGTATCGCTCTTATCATTACTTCTCTGCTTAAATGTCGACGTTCCATGACATTACGAATACCACAAGATTCGTTAAATTTAAAAATGACTTGGATACCACTTATTGATAACTAAATAAAAGTTAATTTTTCTTAGGCAAAATTAACGTTGTTTAATTTAAATCGGAGTCACCATTCTATATTTTTAACCGACTTCCCAAAAAGGAGGAGGTTCTCAATTCGGTTGTATTTTTTTTTTTTTTTTTTTTTTTTTTTAATGTTTGTTACCGCATATCTCCGGCGTTTATGAACCGATTTGGAAAATTCTTTTTTTATTTGAATAGATATACTTCCAGATTGGTCCCATTTTTTTCAGAATCCAGTTCTGATGATGGGATCCACGAGGAATTGAGGGAACTCCTCAAATATTGTAGGGATACATATGGCGATTTTTATATTTTCAGCAAGACACCAAGCATTTGCATTCAGAAAGCATCATAATCCTTTCACCACTATGGTTCTTTCATAAATTTTTTTTCATCGAAAATTATTTAGTCGAATACAATGGCGGAAGTCGGTTTTTTAAATGAAAAGTTATGTTTATTGCGTTCAATTTTTTTTTTTTTCAAATGTTGAAAATGGAACAAAATAATTAATGAATAAATTAATTAATTAATAGTTTAATTCCATATTAAACTTTTCCTAAATAGCAAATAGTTTGCAAGCAAATCATTTCGAAATGGAATATCCCTAGACAATGTTGATGTGTGTAGGTAGTGTTTCACAAGGAAATCCAATTCATCTAGGCAGGTATTTTCCTGCTTCCTACATTTTAATTGTTTGATTTGGATAATAATTGTTCATTGTACATGCTGTTTTGATAGCAATTACAAACACAAACGGTAGCCACCACGTTTTGTAGATGACGCATATTGTAGGCTTAATTCCCGCCACGAATGATATAAATGTTTTTGTACCCAAAAGTAATTAATCCAAATCTGGGTTAGGCTTGTTCATTTCATGAACTTATCTTGGTGTAAGGGCCCAAAAACATCTGAGAGATTTTACATCACCAATCTTCCGTCGCGTAACGTCGGCACACATAATTCCATTACAAATATCTCACACCCTACACATGTGACCTAAGATACGTTACTACGAAAAATTACACGACGGATGATCGGCTAAGTACATAAATTCCGTCAGAAGTGTTCGGCCCTGCAAATGGGATGCAGAGTCAATGAATGGTCCTCAAACCATAGGCCAAAAAGACAACATCCCTAATTAACCAGCTTTAATAAGTTTTGTATTGTAAATTATTATATTGTATTTATTAATTGTCCACAGGACATCATTTATAGCTTAGGTATAAGAGCAGCTTATGTAAGTACGTATATGTACCTGTAGGGCGCTGCAATTTTAATATTTGAATAGAGCTTGATAAAAAAAATATTCAATTCATAGAAAAATTACAATAATTCGAAACACACAGACAAAACAAAAATTAAATGGTTATAAAATTAAAATGAATATAAATTTAAAGCAAATTCCTACCTACTTAAAAAAGTATAACATACTAGTTGCGCCCCGCGGTTTCACCCGCGTGAATAATGATGAAAATTGATGATGATGATGATGATGAAAATTAGCCTGTGTTAATCCAGGGCGTAAAGTATCTCCATTCCAAATTTCACTCAAATCCATTCAGTGGTTTTTACGTGAAAGAGTAACAAACATCCATACTCACAATATTTCGCGTTTATAATATTAGTAGGAGTAGGATAGTAGGAAGTAGGATAGTAGGATAAGTCAATCAGAGAAATCTATGTCAAACTACAAAATTGCTTAAAATTACACATGTTCATGTTCAGACATTATATTACAATTAGATAAACAATTTATCAGATTAGAATTCGTCCACCGAATAGTAACATTTAATTAATAGTAATTGCATTACCCGGACTTGTTGGTAAATTTTCGTTGGTATAAAATTTGTCCTGGCTGCTGGCTTCTTTAGGAGTGTGTTAATACTGGAAGAAAGCGTTAGCCGAGTCTGTCGTGGAAAGCAATGGTGGTGATGAGCTCGCCACTTGTCACGACATTCCAGCGATCGTGTAACCCACGGTGAAAAAAGGTCCTATGAGGCTCTGCCTAACCCTTCGGGGAAAAAGGCGTGTGTTTATGTATGCTTTTTATGAAAAATAGTGTCCTAATGCTTTGATGATTTATTTGGAGTTTATTAAAGCGAAAAGCCCCTTGAATTACCAAGATACACAACCAACAGCTAATTATTGCTCTTACTCACACTACGCTAAGTAATATTATCTTGCTCAATGGAGTGCAAGAAGGCCAGTGCACGTTGCATCGTATCCGCATCATGGTATTCAGATGTTCATGCTCCGCATTATAAACCTTTTGTTGTATAAATTACTTATATTAAGGAGAAGCACTATTGCGATCAATAATTTGCCTGTGGATTTGGGTCAACCCCTAGACTAGCTCGTAGACGTTCGTAGAGCACCGTAGATCCTCGTAGAACTCAGATCCTTGAGGTAAGGAACAGAGGGGTAAGGGTGAGGGAAAGGATGTTAGATTACCTTTCTTGGTGTAAATGGGATGTCCCTTTTCTGGAGCATATGTGATTTGGAAATCGGTAAAAAAAACATGCCGATGTTTTGTAGTCTCGTAGTGAGTCCAATAGGACTTGGTAATGCTGTAATGGTTAAAATGGTATTTTCTGTCGAGGCCTGAAATCAAGCAGTTTACGGCATAGCTGAGTCCTTCCGAAGGGATTTTATAAGGACGAGGTGTTACCCGAGCTATAGTGTTTAACAAGGTCATTAATTCCTGTTACTTGGTGCCTGTATAGTACTTTTCTTTGAATTGCGTGTTTCCTCGCAATTCAAAGAAAAGTACTATACAGGTACTATCATAAAATTATTCAGTACTTAAATAAGATTCATTCAGTTAAGTCACCACCTCTGCTAACTGACGAACCGGTGGCACAGCGGAAGAGAAGCCGAATGAGATGCGAGAAGTGCTGGTTTGATTCTCAGTGCAGGACAAATGTGTGCATGATCTGCAAATGTTTATTCTGGGTCCTCTGAAATCCCCTTTAGACATCCCCTTTAAAGGGGATTTGGGTCTGGGTGTTGTTCTTCCATGGTACTCGTGTTATATGTGGTGTGTGTTATGTTACAGAAGTATGTAGTTAGGTGCACGTGTTTCTGTTGCTGGTGAAAACTTAGCAGTTTTCTGTAATGTGGCGACTGTCATATAACAGCCGTATTATAGTGATGACCAACGATCTTTAATAAGATCGTTGGTGATGACCGTGAGTTTACCGTCAAAGTAATAATTGACATTTGGTGGTTTACGGCTGCATAATGATGGCTGCCGCTTGTTAGGAAACCAAGGATTTAACAATAGCTGTCTCAGGGTGATGGTCTTTAGCAAAGTGACGTAACTTATGTGCATCACAATAGCTACCACTGACGGATTTGAGCCCAGGAACTACCTCATTATCTTATTATTTAGCCTAGTAAGAAGGATTTACTCTGTTATATGATACAATTCAACAAAAATTAAATTACATGAAATTGTTTTACATTGAATAAACGGCTTGGTTTTTCGTCAGTTTTGCTGACGTTTCAAGACTGAGTACAGAAGTTTAAAAGTGACGAAAAGCAGTGGTATTTAGCCGTTTTTTTTTTATTTAAAATAATTCCAAACCACGAATGTTTTAATTCTATTTATGAAATCAGTGATCAATAAAATCAACTTGGAATTCTGCAAGTCCATCAGCTTTACTGAAATGGAAAACGTCAGTCCTCTCATTTCATCATCATCAACCTATAGAAGTAGGTACATTGTGACGCCCGGTTTTTGGTCGCCACTCAACCGACCTGACAACCGTTGAGGCATAAACCTCAACGGTTGTCTGCGAGTGTTCTGCGAGCTATATGGCCTGCCATTTCAACATGCTAATCCTACTCCTACTAATATTATAAGCGCGAAAGTTTGTGAGTATGGATGGATGTTTGTTACTCTTTCACGTAAAAACTACTGAATGGATTTGAGTGAAATTTAGAATGGAGATACTTTACGCCCTGGATTAACACATAGGCTACTTTTCATCATCATCATCATCAATTTTCTTCATTATTCACGCGGGTGAAACCGCGGGGCGCAACTAGTTTGACATAACCATACTACGTCGATGTTTTTACTACGGATGTCTTCATTTCGGAATCTATTACAACGATAAATATAAAGTAAAATGTATTTGCTTGAACATAATGTGATATAACTAAGTTCCTATTATTACCTACTTCCTATCCTTCTAATACCATAAATGCGAAAGAATGGATTTTTGGTTGTTTGTTTGTCACTGAATCATGCCGTAATAGCTAAACTGATTTTGATTAATTTTGGCACACGTATAGATCTGGATATGACCTATTTCATCATCATCAGCCATTACACGTCCACTGTTGGACCTCCCCCATAGAATGCAATGTTAGGATTTGCCATTATCACCACGCTTGGCAGGTCGATTTGTAATCGCAGTATTGGTGTTGAGTACTCAGGTGGATCCTGCTGCCCATCCCCTGGTGCAACCCCTTAGTATTTTACGATATCCATGGGAGGAGACGGAGGGGTCTACACTTAGACCGGACACACCATGAAACCCACAGGGCTATTCTCTATCTCGCGACAGGTTTGCAACAGGCGTAAATTGTTTAATCATGGCTGGTCAAACGGTAACCTTTGTGTGAGAAAAGTAAAGTTTAACAGACCAGAGGCCATAGACAAAGTAACATTCTAATAGCGATGACGCCAGTAGAAAAGTCCAAAATGTATGGGGTTGACGTTAGCTATCGATATGTCACGTGGTCTTTTGTATTGAATTACGACTGTAGAAATGGATTCGCTTCGAAGCGAATGCCGCTTGGCTAGGCCCTCAGAGGCCTAAGACCAAGTAACATTCTAAAAGCGATGACGCTAGTAGAAAAGTCCAAAATGTATGGGGTTGACGTTAGCTATCGATATGTCACGTGGTCTTTTGTATTGAATTACGACTGTAGAAATGGAATCGCTACGAAGCGAATGCCGCTTGGCTAGGCCCTCAGAGGCCTAAGACCAAGTAACATTCTAAAAGCGATGACGCTAGTAGAAAAGTCCAAAATGTATGGGGTTGACGTTAGCTATCGATATGTCACGTGGTCTTTTGTATTGAATTACGACTGTAGAAATGGAATCGCTACGAAGCGAATGCCGCTTGGCTAGGCCCTCAGAGGCCTAAGACCAAGTAACATTCTAAAAGCGATGACGCTAGTAGAAAAGTCCAAAATGTATGGGGTTGACGTTAGCTATCGATATGTCACGTGGTCTTTTGTATTGAATTACGACTGTAGAAATGGAATCGCTACGAAGCGAATGCCGCTTGGCTAGGCCCTCAGAGGCCTAAGACCAAGTAACATTCTAAAAGCGATGACGCTAGTAGAAAAGTCCAAAATGTATGGGGTTGACGTTAGCTATCGATATGTCACGTGGTCTTTTGTATTGAATTACGACTGTAGAAATGGAATCGCTACGAAGCGAATGCCGCTTGGCTAGGCCCTCAGAGGCCTAAGACCAAGTAACATTCTAAAAGCGATGACGCTAGTAGAAAAGTCCAAAATGTATGGGGTTGACGTTAGCTATCGATATGTCACGTGGTCTTTTGTATTGAATTACGACTGTAGAAATGGAATCGCTACGAAGCGAATGCCGCTTGGCTAGGCCCTCAGAGGCCTAAGACCAAGTAACATTCTAAAAGCGATGACGCCAGTAGAAAAGTCCAAGATGTATGGGATTGACGTTAGCTATCGATATGTCACGTGGTCTATTGTATTGTATTACGACTGTAGAAATGGAATCGCTTCGAAGCAAATGCCGTTTGGCTAAGCCAGCTGATTGCACAATTTAAGCCTGTTGCAAACCTGTCGCGAGATAGAGAATAGACCTGCGGGACACACCGCGACACCTATTGGTATTTACCTGTTACCTACTTTTTATATTATTATACCGCGAAGCAAACCGTGAATGGAAAAGTTATAGATAATTCACTATTAGGCATTTTTCGAAAACAACATGCATTAAAAGGCTATTTTGTTTACTTGGTTCAAGCTAGCATTAGCCATGTCGTTATTATAGAGAAACACTTTTTAGACATAGTGTGACGTCAAGATGTAATTGACAGTGCACGTCAAAGTGGTGGGAGGCAAATGATCTTGGAAACAACAAAAGAGGCGATCATAGATGTTTCCCCTTAATATACTTTTTATGTACAGGCTGATGTTTTATCTTGAATATTATCAAACTCAAATATTTCTCAATATACAAAGCTTCGAAAAAGTGGCCTGTTCTACTAGTCCCTACCACCGTATCCCCCTGTTGGGGAAGAGTGGATTTTTTTCCCACCTATTTCAAGTGATAAGGATGAATGGAAATTGATTTCCACTTATCCCTCAGAGTGGTTTTTTTTAACAAGTAAATTTATTGCATAAGTAGGTACCCAACCTCCTTTACTCTAGCTAGGGAAATTTAATCTCTTTAGTAAAAAACTGATGATGATAGTTAGATTATGAATATATTACATGAAGAGTTAGATCACCATATTATTATCACATCAACACAGTGACACATTATTGGAGTTTTCGTAGGTATCCCTATTTTTTTAAAATAAAATGTAGCCTATGTTTCTCAGTGATAATAATGCATTCTACAGATGAATGAATTTTTAAAATTGGTTGTCGTTTTTGTTTTTATTCATTATAAACAAAAATACAGAAATACAAATCTTTAATCTTTATAGTGTACTAGCTGCCCGCGCGTGAGTTCGTTCGCGTGGTCCCGGTGTTCCCGGTGGTCCCGGTACATTTAAACCTTTCCGTGACAATTATGAACACAACCCAGCCGTTCTAGAGTTTTAGCGAGACAAACGAACAGCAATTGATTTTTATATATATATATATATATACAACAGCAATTGATTTATATATATATAGAGGATTGATTAGTAATGTAGATTTACTTTTGTGTTAGTTGTATTATTCTTTTTGTACACAAAGTTAGTTCTACGCACTACGAGTGTGTCCATACACAATTTCAAATGGTTTGTACCTTTGTAGATTTATATGACTAACGACGTGACCAACTCAGCTGATACCCAAATCATTATAGAATTGCAAAGTCAGTTTAGTATTGTATTTGTGCAACTCGATTGCATAATTGTGTGTTCGGTAAGTTTCATAAGTTGCTTACTCTTACTCATTGTCCGCGGAATCTGTTAACACATACTTTGAATGTTTAGAAAAGGATGTTGCCAATGATTTGTTCACAGAAATAAATCAAACATTTTTCCATCAGGAAAATGGCCTATTACACTGTGGTAAAGTCAAACAGAGCAGCTCCAATACAGAGGGATAACTAAGACTACCACTACACATTATACTACAGTACACATACTACACTAAACACTACACTATACACTACACTGCACTACAGTATACACTACACTGCACTACACACTACTGACTATACCACACTATACACTACACCATACACTACACTGCACACTACACTACACTGCACACTACACTACACAAGGGGACACTAGATACACACACTACACTAACGCATTCTTTAATATAGTCCTCTCCTTCCTAAGGTTGGCTGGAAGAAAACGTTATAAACGATATTTTTTTTTATTTTTTTATTTTATATTCAAGTTTTTGTATTTCTGTGGGTTTCACTGTTGTTTTGATCTAAGAGTTTGAGAAAAAGGTTTACATCACATTTGTTTCATTGAAATCTAGAATCTACTGTTTTTACCTATATTTACTATCTTAGAGTACCTATTACTTCATTTTGTAAAACGGGAAATTTTCACGTACCGATATACAAAATGAATGATATAATTCACGAAAGTTATTGTACCTATAACTTGGTAGAGGAAGACCCAATGGCCTAAACACATTATAAATGTCACAGCAAGTCGTTGGATGGAGGCGGCTCAAGACCGTTCTTCGTAGCCTATGCCCAGCAGTGGACTACAGGCTGATAACGATGATGACGATGAATGGCTCATTGGTCATAATCAAATGCTCATTAGCTCGGCTATTTTCATTGTTTACACATAGACCAAAATAAGTGGAACAGCCTGTATATAGTGCGGTTTTTACGCATAGAAGACAAATGAAATAATGTACAAACCCATGGACAAATTAGATGCTTTAAGCACGACGTACTTTTAGTCCAGTATATAAACTGGTATGTTATTACAGCAGCATCATAAGTCACTGGGATCTTGTGATTACAGTTAACGAGGATTATACGGTAGGTCACATATTTATTTGTTGTTTTATCTAGGCCCATGCGTATTGTAGTGCGTGATATATAATACAAGGATAACGTTGTTGTCGTTCAGTCATATTGATTCAAATTTTAAATTAATTTTAGGGACCTACAAAAAAACCATTTTAATAATAATATAAAAAAACAGCTAATTACCACTGTTTTCCATAACTTTTACTGACCAACCACGAAAGTTTAAATTCAATAATAATATCACTTTTTTTATAGTTTAAAAAAAACATTGGTAAATCAAAATAAAAGGGGCGGTATACTTAATTCACCTGGAGTAATTCACCTAGGTGCACTAAGTACACTATTTAGTAGACTTGATTCACCCAGGTCATTTCCGGGTGCATTAAGTACACTACATAGTAAACTTTATTCACTCAGGTGATACCTCGGTGTATTAGGTGCACTAGGGGAAAAACTTCTTCATAAAATTCTTTGAAATTTATATTACACTAAGGCCACTGTTCATCAATACATAAACAGATGGTTAAACGACAGTTTAGCTGTGCATTAGTCATTATTCTAAGGTTTAGCCTAACCAATTCTTTTGACACACATTATCTGTCACCTTGACCAATGGTTAGGGTAAACGCCCGTTTTTTTATTCGTGAACATGGGTCTAACTGTCGCCCGCGGTGTCGCAATATTCTCTAATAAGGGCCTTCTCCTTGCCTTCTCCTTTTGTCTAGCAAACAAAACTACTCCTGCAGCCTGGCGCTCACCTGGTATATCGAATAAATTCCAGATACCTAGGTAAATACCTGATAGTGGTCGCCCCTCCATTTAACTCCTATAAGAGCAATTTTTCTGGATGACAAGTATCCTATAGCTCAATCTTAATACTATCTATCTGTGTAGCAAATTTCATCGAAATCAGTACAGCCATAAAAGCGTGATTAAGTAACAAATATAATGCATAGTTTTGCATTTATGATATTATATATATATATATATATATATATATATATATATATATATATGTATAATTATATAGTGGGATATAGCCATTATCAAATAACCACTATAAGGAGTATTTCATTTATTTTTTACCAATTATCAGAAGCGTACCTTTATATTTTACAATTCATTTTATTTTACAACCGTCTGGAAGTGATTTAGATCAGTTGAACTATATTTAAATCTTTTGCAACGGTTTTTAGATAGCTCAAAACTTATCATTTGTATTTTGAAATTTTGTATATACTTATATACGCTTCGAGCAACACGAACTTCCTGCCGCGGGCCGGAACTTATACGTATTATTTAGTTGTTTTCGCGTAATACCAACGGCTCAATTGGTAATGTCTCAACTATGAATAGTTGAGTAGTGGACAACTAAAAATGTTTATAGATAGAAATAAAAACTCCCTAACTCATAAATAGTACTTCACCACACTACTACGAAATCTTAAAATTTATTATTTTTGCGGCTTTTGGGGCTATTTTGAAAGTTTAATTTCAATGGTAAGAAAAAAAGGAGGGTTCCCAACGAGTAACACCCAAACGAGTAACACTGTTACTCGTTGGGAATTTTTGTCCCAACGAGTAACACCTAAGGAGAGGTGTTACTCATTGGGAATATTTCTAGAAAAAAATATCCCAACGAGTAACAGTGTTACTCGTTAGGAAAAAAGTTCCCAACGAGTGACACTAAGATATTAGTCAGGGTGAAGCTGAAAATTAAAAAAAAAATACTTTAATTAATGGCTGATCACTGCTTTTTATTTAAAAATAAAACAATCAACTTAATAAAATAAACATCGAAGTGTCCAAAAACATTCGTATTAACTCTTTAAATCAAACTTTTGTATCTATTACAGTTTTACATTAATTGTGCTCTAAAATTTAAGATTCATTTTTTTACTTTTTATATACCACATTCTACATTATCATAAAACACAAGGAAATAAAAATCCAGTTAACGACAATTACTATTATGTGCAGTTATTGACCAACTAAATTTAACTTAGCGATAGGTGCATGCGAAAGAGACAAGCCGCGCTGCTGCCTCCGACCACTTTCCTTCAAGTGAAGCATTCCTTTTTCCCGTTCCGGATATAAAACCACGGACCATTTTGAAATAAAATATATTAGATAATAAATATAATTAATGTATCTTTTTTTGATGTGTTTTTGTAATAATGGTGCAAAATAAAGATATAAGCAATCTTTCTATCTATCTTAATTTAGTCAGACTGCTGCCATTAATATTTTCGGAATGCTATTTTTCCCGCGAGCATCTGTACTTATTAATCTGTTTATAATGAGTATTAATAATTGATACTAATAATATAAGAGTAACATAGAGTTTATTTATTTCCACAAATTATTAGACTACAATTAAACTTTGATTAAATAAAAGGACGATGAACACTCAGCAAGAAATGTTTTGGATTGGTCACTAGACTAAATCAGGCAAATACCTGGGTGATTGGTACCAGTGTAACATAACATAACACCCAACATTCATATACGTAGCCCTAATCCCACACTAGGATTCCCTGTGTCGTGGGTATCAGGAACTACGAGTACCATGGTACCATAACACCCAGAACCAGAACAAATATTTCCAGAGCATACAAACATTAATTGTTCCGCAGCGGGAATTAAACCCGCATCCTCTCGCATCTCACCCGGACACTTGCCCGCCAAAACTAAACGCCTAACTTCAAAGTTAGGCGTTAAGCTGTTACATAGTTTTTTTAGGAACTAATTTGTCTATGCCCATCTTTACTGGCCAATTTCAGCTCAACCAAAATCCATCGGCAGAATGTATAACACTATTAGCACATAATAATTAGTTACTTACTTTGACTCGAAACAGTCCGTTGCAAATTTTTCTTTTTACACACGCCCACACTTCCAAACCACTATCATGTCTTCTTCAGGCGTAGTCCCCCCGATGAAGAACACTACCTCAATTTTTTTTCACGTATACAAATTTGTTTTGTTGAAATGAACTGGATGACGCCATTTTTGTAGCGGTTGTACGTTATTGTGTGCCCTGTGCACTGACTCACACACACTGAAAACTTGACTGCACAAAAGTGTTGCCAGCACCTACTTTCATTCTGGACACGAGATAACCATTTTTCACTATTAGAGGAAACTTCACCAAATATCCTTTTTAAGACATTGGCAACGTTGCTATCACTATTGTAAATTTTCTAAACTGCAGGCCTTGTCTTAGAATTGAACTCGTTCTCCCAACTACAGAATCAAGAGTTGATGTGTTTTTTTATATTGCAATACAGAGTTGCCCAAAAAGTACGCTAGGAGTGCTCGTCATTCTCACCATAAAAAAAGTACTTGGTGTGATTCACCGTAGAAAGAGTATAGTTAGAATGTGCTTGCGCTTACTCCTGAGTTGTCCTATGCTGTGGGAATAAAGTACATACAAGACAAAGATTGAAAGTTTATTACCGGGTTTTTCCATCTATTCGGTTTGTACAGCCAAAATATATAGAGCAGTATTCATATTATAATATTATATTCATGTATATTATTATTTTATCATATTCATTGCATACTTCACCAGTAATAAAACACGTTGGAAACACTTCGCAAAATGCTTATCTCTGCTGCAATTCTGTGCAATATCTTATAGTGCAGTGTTGTCTACATAAAAATTACAAACTGCACGATTGCGTTGTTTCACTAAGATTTATCCGTTGCTGTTTAATTATTGAATTTATTTGAAAGACTAGAGATTTAACTAGCAGTGAATATAATTTTTTTCAATCAGGCTAATAAAATATGGTGAATGTTCAAAGATGCCATATTTTGGCGTTAATAGTGTACAAAAATAAAAAATGGACTAACGAAGATAAAGTATAGCAACTAAGTATGGACACTTTCAACTAAATAGCTACGTACATTTTTTTATAACCGAACTAAAATAATATGTCGAATTTGTAGCACTGTTACTCGTTGGGATGTTTTTGTCCTATCGAGTAACAGTGTTACACTGGGTGTAACTCGTTGGGAATACTTCTTTTAATTTGTATCCCATCGAGTTACACTGTTACTCGATAGGAAAAAAAATCCCAACGAGTAACAGTGTTACTCGTTTGGGTGTTACTCGTTGGGAACCCTCCGAAAAAAATACCAAAAAAAATTATCGGTGCTGCAGAGTAAAAATAATAAAGTTAGTGTTAGGCAACAGTTTCTCCATGTAAATATAATTTATACATACAACTTTACCGCACATCACATTGTACAATTACGATTTAAATGCCGACGAAGAAGCTGAACTGCTGAATCACGGCACATATAAATGCTACGGTGATACTGCAAATGTTCTGGTAAATTACCTACTAGCTGAATCCTCAAGACTTCGTCCGCTTTTTAAGAGAATGTCTCCGGTAGCACGCCCATTTGCACGCGAACGAAATTTTCTTCTAATTTTACCTTCTATGAAATGAAATGAAATTTATTGCAGAAACTGTTTACATAAAGATCTTAAAAGCTAGGTGGAAACAACAGTTTATCTATTAACTATGGACGTACAATATTTAACTTATATAACTAGGTAATTTATTGATTATAGAATTTTTTAATGTCATAAAATCATTTTTCTATGAGCCACCTACGGAGTTTTGTCTTAAAAATACTAGTAGGTACTATAATAATGATAATAATGCATAATAAGGCTGATAATGATGATTTAATATTAATCATAGATAGTGTAGCTTTCTATTAGTGACAGATTTTTTGGAATCATAGTTTAGTAGTTCCAGAGATTACCCCTGTAATCAAACAAACAAACAAATTATACTTTGTTTACGCGTAATGATGACTTCCGTGGTGCGGCAAGCTGAGACGCAAGAGGTGTGGGTTCCATTTCCACTGCGGGACAAATTTTTGTATATGCAATTATTTGTTCAGAGTTTGTTGTACTTATTAAATACTCGTAGTTCTTGGTACCCACGTCACTGGGAACTATGTATGTTACTATTGGGTGTAGTATCATATGTTAACACTGTCATGCTCCCTCTTAACAGATCAAAATGAAGTTCCTACTAGTGCTTTGCTGCTTAACCGCAGCTGCCCTAGCTGAAAAGTACAGCAACAAATACGACAACGTCAACCTTCAAGAGGTCCTGGAGAACAAACGACTGCTGCAGGCGTACGTCGACTGTGTGCTTGATAAGGGAAAGTGCAGTCCTGAAGGAAAGGAATTGAGAGGTAGGTACCGAAATAAAGCCATAAGTATACGTAACTCGTCAATAAGCATAGAATTACAAAGACATAAAGAGGTGGGTAGGTATATATTTCTATCAGTAAGAGTAATTCATCCAAAACAATATTTCATCATTAGCCAGTATAAGTACTAGTAGTACTTAGTAGACTTCTAGTCTGCTGGAAATTCAACCCTTAGACCTTTTAACCTTTTGACCTTTAGGCGCTGTCTCCGCGAGCGAGAGAATCGCGGCGATTTTAACGTCGTGCCATGTATTTCTATGAACGCGTCTCCACACGGCGATGTTATCGCGGCGATTGGACGAGTGGCAAAATGGCAATGCGCGGACTCGTCGCGATTCTCTCGCTCATGGAGACAGCGCCTTAGGTAAAATGTCATCGGTCTACTGAGGGTAAACAACGTCTGGCTTATTCCTGAGCAGTTGTCGATTCTACGAGCTATGTGTATATGGCTTGCACGTTGCCACTTCAACTTGTAAAATCTGAAATCTTTGCCTCTCTAAAACTATATAAAGTTAATTTATAGAAAAAAAACAAAAACCGACTTCTTTCACAAAGCGCAGAATCAATTTCGGTAAAATGTTTATGGGACCACCTCTAAAGTATGACCTACTAAACAAAAAAGAATAATCAAAATTCATTCATAATTGGCGGAGTAATCGCGTAACAAACATACAGTCGAATTGAGAACCTCCACCTTTTTTTGAAGTCGGTTAAAAAGAAAAAAATTACTTAGAAAGTTTATTTATTGTATCAACTGTATTTAATATTTCATAACTTTAAAGAACAAACAATGTAGTAAGTAGGTTTTTACAATCACGAGACATAATCCTAGGAACTTAAAGTTAATCTAGGTATTGCATGTCACAGGTAGCACTTATAAAAACCCCATGATGATAAGTATCAGTCACTGGGTAATTTGCATCGACGTGATAAACAATCAGTTCTTGCAATAGATTTGTTATCAAAATTTCTAAGCTGTGTGATTGTGAATTAATTTCCCACGTAATCTTATCCGCGGAAAAGTACTGAATATTCTTGTTGAATCACTGAATTCATATTTTGAACCGACTTCACAAAAAGGAGGAGGTTCTCAAGTCAGTTGTATTTTTTTTTTAATAAACATTAACCGCGTTACCGCATATCTCCGGCGTTTATGAACTAATTTGGCAAATTATTTTTTTATTTGAATAAATATACTTCCAGATTGGTCCTATTTTTTCAGAATCCAGTTCTGATGATGGAATCTATGAGGAATTGTAGGAACTCCTCAAATAATGTAGGCATACATATAGCGATTTTGATATTTTCAGCAACAAACAAAGCATTTGCATTTATAAAGTATCATACCCTTTCACCACTATTGTTTTTTCATAAATTTTTTTCATCCAGATACTTAGTCGAATACAATGGCGGAAGTCGGTTTTTTAAATGAAAAGTTATTGATGAGTAGAAACTGTTATTTACAAATCTTTTTGTTGTTTTTTTCACAGACAACATACAAGAAGCTATTGCAACAGGATGCGAGAAATGTACAGAAACTCAAGAGAATGGAGCTTACACTGTCATTGAGCACCTAATCAAGAACGAGCTGGAAATCTGGAGGGAGATCACTGCCAAGTTCGACCCGGAACGCAAATACAGGAAGAAATATGAAGACCGCGCTAAAGCTAAGGGAATCGTCATCCCAGACGAGTAACATGCTATCATTGGTATTTTTTTAACTTTCGCGATCAGAACTCATATTTATTAATATAGTCACGTGTATTTATCACGTGTTACCTTATTATTTACTATGCCCAAAATTTCGAATGCGTTACAGCAATCGCTGTCGTGGGTTGACACCTGTGGGGTCAGCACGACTAATTTACGCTACCAAGACGATCGCAAATGTCAAATATTGGCCAATGACATCAGGGTAGCTTGAAATCTTAGTAAGTTGATTGGTTCATATTTGAAGTTTACTATCGTAACGCTAGCGTCTCGATAACGTTAGATGTTCGTGCTTGGGCCTCTGGAAACAAAACGTCGGAAATAATAAGGTAACACGCGATAAATACCCGTGATAATATTAATAAATATGCTATCATTGGTTATAAAAAAAATATATTTTATAATGTGATATTTAAAATAAATGAAATTTATGTTTTTATACTGAACTTTTACTTACACATTGGGTTAAAGAGTTAGCTATGTAAATAGTACTTTGCCGTGGTGTGGCCGGCCTAAAAATAGACCCCTCTATCTCCTCCTGTGGATGTCCTAAAAGCTGACTATAAAGGGATTACATCAGGAGATATGCAGCAGCATCTACCTGAGTACTGAACACCAAATTCCCCTGCATTGTATTTTATGGGGAAGACCTCCTCCAGCAGTCAACATAAATAGGCTGGTGATAATGATGATGATGATGAAGGCAAAAGGTTGATACTAGTGATGATCATAATTATCACTAGAAACGGGATATTTACCATGATTTTTGAGTTTTGTTGATTCCCGATATTTCGGCACAATTTCAATAATAATATATATAATATATAATAGTGATAATTATGTTAATAACCATGATAGTTTCAAAAGTTATAGTGATGATCACTTCAGAGTTCATCCAGAGCCTTAGTACTTTTAAGTACTCAGACCCGAAATAAACATCTAATTACTTTTGTTAACTCAGATTATGATGATGATGAATGTAATAAAGCGTTTTGCTTATTTTGTGACAAACAGCAATTATTTTCTCTCTAATATCTGTTTTATATTATCGATTTCAGTATAATGCTGAAATCGGTGGAATACGAGTAGCCGTAGTGGAGCTGTCGAAAACGAAATAATGAAACGTATGTTTTCATCTTAGTTCAGCACGGTTTTTCACATTTTAGTTAAATTGACGCCAAAGTGTTTCTGGCTTGAGAATAGGTTCTTCCGTCTCCTTCCATGGATGTCGTACAAGTTGACTAAGAGGATTATACCAGGGGCTGGGCAAAAGCATCCACACCTGAGTATTCAACACCAATACTGCGATCACCATAATCAAGCCAAACGTGGTGATTACGACAAATCCCCCCATTGCATTCTATGGGTAGGTCTCGTTTAATAGTGGACATGTAATGGCTGATGATGATGATGATGTAAATTCAATTGCCTGCTTCAAAACCACCAATTTTATCATAGGCTTTAAAATGCAGTGTAAAAGATTTCAACGCGCTCCGCACGGTTGCTCGCACCGACTGTAAAGGCGTTATTTCATTTATGCCTTTCATTCAGCTTGTAAACAATTTCGAAAAAGAAAGAAACCCCCACAAACCCCCATTAAAATATCCCTCAATTTCAAGGTCAAGTCTCCTTCATGACACTGAAATATTATGTACTGAAAGGTTCAATTGCGGAGATAATTTATAGTTCGAATAACGCCTGAACTCATTCATTAGATACGTTATCTAGTATATCTATAATCTATAGTATAGTATAGTATAGTATATCTAGTATATCGTGTACCTCTGTGGCATGGTGGGCGAAGGTTTGCCTGCGACGCAGGAGGTTGCGGATTCGATTCCCGCCTCGGAACAAATATTTGTACGATCTGCAGATATTATTAGTTCAGGATGTTCTGAGTATTTTCAATGTATAATAAAAAATATCTATCTATAATGTATTGTATTAAGTATATCAGTTATTTAGTACCCATAACACAAGCTCTGCTTAGCTTGGGGCTAGATAATGTTGTGTGAAATGTCCAGCATTTATTTATCTACGATCGTAGAAGCGACAACATAATATTCTATCGAGGAAAACTGTTATACTGTGTTTTTCGTAAATGAAATTGTAAGTCTCTAGGTTTCCACGGGAAACGGAAAATATTCGTGAAGAAAAAATGCCTATCAAATGTGTTGACTGGCTAATAAGTAACATTTAGTGGTTACTATAATAGACTACGCGAACGGAACCCTCTCTACGCGAGTCCAAATCGCATTTGCCAAATTAAAAAAAACTATCTATGTAAATCGATGATCACTAGTTCAATCTAATTGCAACCAATTAAGTACTGCAATCGCTACTTTATATCTCGTGTTATTGTCACAACAATGGGCAACTATTGATTTTATTATTTTCCGCATCGATATTAATAAAAGGCGGTTAAGGGATATAAAACAATGCATGTTTTCACAGGCCTTTTAGTATCCTTTGTCAACATCGCGCAACTAGAGTGAATATCTAAGGTGAGCTTTTTTATTTCAAGTGAAATCTTTAAATATGTAACTTTATTTAAAAAAATTAAAATAATTAAATAATTATCAAATAGGTTATTAGGTTATTTATTATTAAATAGGTTAGTTTTTCACACGAATTTAATATACATTTTAAAAATGTCCCGGTGCCGTGGTGTGCCTGACCTAGGAATAGACCCTCCTCTTCCTCCCGTGGATGTAGTAAAAGCCTTACGAAGTTACACCAGAGGATGGGCAGCAGCATCCATCTGAAAAATTATCACTAACAGCCATGCCAACAGCGATCACCAATCCGCCTGCCAAGTAGTGGTGATTTTGGCAAATCTCCCCATTGTATTCAATGGAGGAGGCCAAGTCCAGCAGTGGACGTAAACACGCTGATGATGATGATGAACGCAAAGTGGACGTAATAAAATGGATAAATACGAGCGAGAATCACCCGAGGGTAAACAATTTTGAAATCGTCAGAGCTTTTTTCGAGTTTCAGACACTTTTTCATACAAACTTCACCGTTTCATTTTAGGGGTTTAAAAGTAGAAATGTCTAATTTTTAAACCTTTTCCTTTATTTGTGTAACCAAGCGTCCTATAGTATATCCTATATAGTATTATGAATTTCAGAATTGTGAGGTTACAAGAAGTACCCTAGAAGTTATTCATTTTCGCTTTCACTGTCATTTATCTTCTGAATGCATCGAGTTATAATATTGATTGTTTACTGCATTATAAAGTCTTAGACTTTTTGTAAATTGTAAGTAATTCCCTTTAGCTGTCTCGTAAATAACGGTCTTGACAGATAGACAGAACGGACATGAAAGTGACTCCATCAGGGTCCAGTTTTTTTCTGTAGAGGTACGGAACCCTGAATGTGTTCAAAAATCTTTCTTTAACCTACTCCTTTCAAGGTAAATCCAGAGTTTACGTAAGTAGCATGCGAAGATTAAGTAACTGCATGGATTGTATAAGAATTCCTTGAGTAACTGTTACTAGTGACAGTGCGACTGACACGAGATTATATTGTGATTTGATCGTTTTTTAAATAAGAGAACTGGGCCTCAGATGCCCAATTCACTAACTTAAAAATAGTTAAAATAGAGTTCGGATCATGTTTCGATCTTGTGTCGATGTCTTAAATGTCAGAAATGGTATTCTCTAAACATAAAATACAACACTGTAATGTGATTATATCGAAATGTGACCAAAACTTGAACGATTCAAAGTTTTTTCGATAATTTTAGCATTGTAGATGGAGTCTCTCTTTACTCTTTGCAATTATATTATATAACTATCCTACTCTAATGGTAGTCACCGTGAATTGAAAGTAGACTAAATTGTTATTTATAAGGGAGCAGAATACCAACTTTCTGTCAATTCATAATTCAGTCTCGATTCGGTTAACTTTCAGTGTAGTTTTAAAATAATTTAGAGAATTGGGCCTCAGATCCCGGACTAGAATTCCCTGTGTCGTGGGTATCAGGAACTACGAGTACTATATGGTACCACAACACGCCTAATTCTAAGTTTTGTCAATTAATTGACACGGACGTATGGTGTGTTGTAACTTGTAACACGGATTTTTGTATGAAAAATGAGGTTCACAGTGTGTACGCTAGGAGCGCTCATCGGTGTCGCCATACAAAATCCTTGTTACACTTAACCATACGTCCGTGTCAATTGTGTGCTATAAACTTAGAATGAGCTCTCAGATGGCACGGCCATCGTGAAACTAACGTGTACAGACCACGATTATATTGATTGTCACTTGTTAATGTGTTCCAGGATGAACTTTTTGGTTCTAGCAGCACTCTTAGCGGTGCTGGTGAGCCTCGCCGCTGCTGACCAATACACAGACAGATACGATGATATTGATTATGATGAGATACTAGGAAATAAGAGACTCCTTGTGCCTTATCTTAAGTGTATTCTGAATCAAGGACGCTGCACTGCTGAAGGGAAGGAACTCAAAGGTAAGCAAGTTTAGATTGCTCATCAATATAACAGGTGGATAAAAAAATCAAGGTTAACGTTTGTACGAAAATATGAATAGCATAGAAAAATATTCTACAAAAAAACCGGTTTCATTGAACAACAATGACTGTTATTATTTAGATTTGTTTAACATCATCATCATCATCAACGTCCACCACTGGATAACCATAAAATGCCACGACGAACATTGTGAGTCGTCTGCATCCACCAACTTCATGCATTTCAATGTCTTCGGTCCATCGTGTGAGGGGTCTGCCTACACTATGGTTTTCGGTTCGTGCTGATGAACAAACCCACGAATCCATAAAAACTAACAGATAGCTTGATATCCATACATTTTTTTTCTTACTTGTTTTGTTCCACTTCTAGGCAAAGGTCTCCCCCAAATCGATCCAACTATGTATCTCTATCCTTCGACGTCTCCGCATCCTCAACCATCGTATATCGAAGGCGCATCAACACTTTCTCGAAATTTTTTATATTTCTTTCTCTTTGTTTGCTCAAAGTCGTGCTGCGGGCTATGGAAAAAGCTATGCTAGAAGTTCCACTACGTGATAGAATCCGAAATGAGGAAATCCGTAGAAGAACTAAGGTCACCGACATAGCTCTCAGAATTAGCAAGTTGAAGTGGCAATGGGCAGGTCATATAGCTCGAAGAAATGATAACCGCTGGCGAATAAAGGTTTTCGAGTGGCGACCACAAACCGGACGACGCGGTACAGGAAGGCCCTCCACTCGTTAGACTAAACACATTATAAAGTCACAGGAAGTCAGTGGATGGAGGCGACTTAAGACCGTTTGCCGTGTCATTCTAGGGAGGAGGCCCCCACATGACACATGGACATATCCAGCAGTGGACTTCTACAGGCTGATGATGATGATGATGATGATGACGCAACTTGTTTCTTTTCAGTCCACATCAAGGATGCCATGCAGTCAGGATGTGAAAAGTGTACTCAGAAACAGCGCGTAGGAGCCAGGAAGGTGGTCACTCATATCAAGTCGAACGAGAAAGATTACTGGAAACAAATCAAGGCCAAATATGACCCTGGAGACAAGTTCAAGGACACTTATGAAGCTTTTTTGGAAGCCGAAGAGTAAACAAAATAATTAAAAGTTAACATTTTGCGGTTGCAGACGGGTATCCTGCTACCTGTAATATGACAACATTTTTGTCACAACATGTTTGATGAACAAAAATAGGGCGTTATTTGGTGAATGCAACAAAATTCTTTCAACAAAACTAGTAACTCATGCGGCTACTGAGACGTTAATCGCTCGCTTGTGACATAAAATTGATCGCTGTCATCTGTATAGTAACCTTATTGCTTCAGTCGTTATTCTGAGAAAAAATCTTATCTACCCAAAAGGTACTTGGTTTTGGTACTTTGTGGTATTTTTCTGTCTAGAAAATATTGTCTTATATTGCGTTTGTGGTAGAGTCGCAATTAAATGCATATTTAGAATATTCTACTTGATGTACTTAGGTAAAAATCAAATCTACGATTGGCATTTTGCGTTATATGCCCCTTTTAATACCATATACTAACCCCGGTGGTTTCCATTCTACATGCGGCCATGCCACTACAGATTATTGTCTAGGAATAAGACTTTATAGTAAACAAGATAATTATAACTATAGTCTTGTCATTAGTTTACCTACCTTACAACATTGTTATTGTTCCGTGGTTTGTCTACTAAACAAAAAGTATTAAATATAAAAAAACATTCTGTTATGTACCTTGTTCTTTTTATTTGAGTAAATGGCGGAACTGTTACTTGGCCATCTCATGTTACAACATTACATCTCAGGTCACTTCTACCTGGGGCTGGGACTAGCCCTACTTGGAATTGCACTGCAACCGTCATCCTGAGACATAAAGATCAAATTCTGTGTGCTCATAATTTCTTGGTGGTTAGGGGTACTTCCCCGGGCGAACTCTTTCGCAAGAAGCTCTATATCTAACTACTCTACATGCTCTACTAAGCATGGGTACGGGTGCCGGTGAAATTACAGGCACATATGACTTTTCATCTTTATGTCTCAGGGTCGACATCGCGCGTGTGATGCCTCTGGTGTTGCAGGCGTCCTAAAGCTACGGTAACTACTTTCCATCAGGTGCCGTAAGCTTGTTTGCTTGCCAAGCAGTATAATAAATAACTTTTCATTTAAAAAACCGACTTCCGCCATTGTATTCGACTAAATAATTTTGGATGAAAAAAAAATGATGAAAGAACCATAGTGGTGAAAGGATTATGATACTTTTTGAATGCAAATGCTTGGTTTGTTGCTGAAAATATCAAAATCGCCATATGTATACCTACAATATTTGAGGAGTTCCCTCAATTCCTCATGGATTCCATCATCAGAACTGGATTTTGAAAAAATGGGACCAATCTGGAAGTATATATATTTAAATAAAAAAAGAATTTTCCAAATCGGTTAATAAACGACGGAAATATGCGGTAACAAACATACAAAAAAAAAAAAAAAAACAACCGAATTGAGAACCTCCTCCTTTTTTGGAAAGTCGGTTAAAAAGCAAAACAAACCTCCAACACTAGCAGCGCGCCTTCTATATACGCTGAGTTTTGCTTAATATACCAATAGGATTCTTGGGAAGAGTTTTGCCAGCATCCCGCTATCAAATGGTCTGATTGCCACTGTAGGTAGTCTTCTTATCAGCCGTTAGACGTCCACTGTTGGTCGAAGTCTCCCCCATAGAATGCAATGGAGGGATTTGCATTATCACTCTTGTTGGACCCGTTAGAGGGCGAACATTCCAAATTCCTTTCTGTGTACCCCTACATCCTAAAAGGAACACACCCTCCAAATTTCATGCCTCTATAGAACCAGCGGTTTAGGCTGTGCGTTGATATATCAGTCAGTCAGTCAGGACTTTGAATTTTATATATACAGGTTCGTTCAATTCACTGCACAAAAGGATCGTGACGAACTAATAAGGAAAACATTTGCGTCACAAACTCATTCTTCGAGGCTTAATTAATTAACAAAACTCATCACAAGTTTTTTGTGTCGGAAACAGTATTCATACGTCATAAATTTATCTACCTAGTAGGTATCATTTATTATGCGATGCTTCCTTTATGATACTCAAGGTTAATGGCTTCGTAGGTAAGCTATAACCTAGAGGAAAGTTTACAACTTCAAGTTGTGTTATTTATAAACCTGTCCGAGACTTGTGCACTAAAAATGTTGATTGTATTGTTTTGAACTAAATATTTTAATTATTTAGTTTTTGGTGTTCTTAAGATCGTTCTCAGAGTTTGGCGTAATCTCTTTTAGTCGCCTTTTACGACTTCCACAGAAAGAGTTGGAGGAATCCAATTCTAAGGCCAAGACTACCACGGCTCCAACAATTCATATAGTTTTTGGTTTTTAAATAATTAACTTACATTTATTGGAATTACTAAGATTTTATATTATACCAAAAACTACCATCCAGGTGGGGATCGAAGCTCCATCCGTCTCCTTGATATGGATATGCGTTAACCGCTGCGCCATTGGTCAACTCCACGTCTGGTTAAATTAGTAGGATGGTATCACCGGCTCAAAACACCGTAGCTTCATTATAGATATGGTCGCGGGTTCGATGCCCGCCTCGTTAGTAATTATTGGGATATTATAAAATTTTAATTAGGTTCAAGTACCTCATGTTGTAAAGTATATAACACATAAACAAAGTACATAAGGGGCTTCCTGACAATACCATGACAGACTCCTCAAACCTTTATCAAAACAATCACATAAAATAAATTGTATTTATTTATTTTACCCTAAAGCATATTCTAATCAGTCAATATTCAACCTTCCGTTTTAACGGTTCTGAGTTCACTTTCGTATTTCGATACGTATTTGCGGCTGGGGTCGTATTTGGCCGTGAGCTGCTTCCAGTAATCATCTTCGTGGTTGATCAGGTGTCCGATGACGCGGCGGGTTCCGTCCTTTTGCGTATCGGTGCACAACTTACAGTACGTTTCTAGGGCTTCTTGGATGTGAGCTGGGGGACAGATAGATGGATAAATATCTCTTTCATACATCGTGTTACTGGTTTTTTCTTGGTCACTCTAGTCAGAAACTAGCTTGAAGTATTACCTGAAGACCAGCATAGTAAAAGTATCTGGTAGACGGAGGAGGTAGACAATCTTTCTATGCACTCTTTCGCAGAGAACTGCGTCGCTTGCCCACTTCATACAAACCGAATTGTACTCTTTATTTCATCATCATCATCACCAGCATTTTTACGTCTACTGCTAGACCAAGCCTATATTGAATACAATTGGGGGGCTTTGCCATAATCACCACGTTTGGCAGGCGGATTGGTGATCGCAGATTAGACTACACTAAATATACAGATTTAGTGTAGTTAAACTCCAAGTCTAGCTCTCTCCATAGCCCATTGTGCGACTTTGAGCTTGTATGAGGTCACTAATTAACGACCATGTGTCAGTGCCGTAAATCAACACTGGCACTCGGAAAAAAAAATGGTATACGATAAAGTTTTAATTCACGAATAAAATTATTCTCAAGTTTTTGTTTAATATCAAGCATATTTTTGCCAATAGTAATAATAAAATCTTGCCTACAATAATATGGAATTAGATAGATAATATTATTCTTACATCATTTAATATTTTTTTGTTTCATTTCACGTTTTTTCTTGACTGCAGAAAATACTTTCATTTTGAATAAAATAATTTAAGAAGTTTCATTCTGGATATGCAAGGAACCTAAGAAGCTCACAGATTTGAGGCAAGAATAATAAAAGTTTATTAAATTCAGAAATTATTTTAAATTCAATCAACCACAATATCCATTAAGCAAGAGTTGCCTCATATCAATCTACAATCTAGTCTATAATGAGTGCACTGATTATAGACTTTCGTCATGAGGCATAAAAATCTTGCTAAAATATGTTAATGAACAGTTACCAAATCGGATGACTACATAACTTATCATTTTAAATCATATTCATTTCATCATCAGCCTCTAGAAGTCCACTGCTGGACATAGGCCAACCCCTTAGAATGCCACGACGAACGGTCCTGAGCCGCCTCCATCCACTGACTTCTTGTGACGTTTATAATGTCTTTAGTCCATCGAGTGGAGGGCCTTCCTCTATCCCGTCGTCCGGTTTATTCATATAAACATTAATTAATGTTAGGCTCACAGAATCAACTCTTCAATTTAGATAGATCAATCAGTTTTTATAGTGTTTTTTATCACTAGCTGAGAACTCGTTTATTTTTTGCTTGTTTTTCATCATTTATATCGTTAAATATTGCTCTCGATATTATTTTTTGTTCCAATAGCTTCAACTTTGACAGGCTAGCCACTGTGATTAAAAGAAATACAAGCAACATGTATTGGTCCGTGTCTGTTTGTATGTCTCTAATGTACTAAGTAACTAGAGTTTGCTTGTACAGTTTCAAAGGCGGTTTTCCCTATAGTGTAGGCCTATAAGTTTGTTCAGTGAGCGATATTTGTGAGGGAAGTTGGAGGAAAAAACAATTTTCAGTCAAGTTCAGTCGATCCGCGAAGTCACTACATAAGATGGGTGACTCTCGACTTTTGGTTTTGCTAGGCTGAATTAGATACAGTTTCCTGTCGTTTAGCATATTTTTCGAGGATGGTAAGGCTCAATTCACACCAAAGGTAGCAGCAGCCGGCAGCTCGTGTTGCCTAATAGTCGGTTGCTCTCGAACGAACTCACAGTCTCGACTCTACTGAAATCTGCCTAATTTTCCCTTTTATAGATGGCTTATAGGTTTTCATTCCAAATTCTACTGTTTATGTAACAGTTTTGCCAACACTGTGGGTTACTGACTGTGTTATGGATAAGTAAATTGCTTGGATACTTACATTTGAGTTCCCGTCCCTCAGGCGAGCACTTTCCCTGATCGAGCACGCACTTGAGGTACGGAACTAGTAGTCTGCGATTCTTTACGATGTCGTCAATGTTTATATTATCGTATTTATTTGTGTATTCGGGCCTAGCTGAAGCGACAGCCAGGACCACGAGAAAACATAATACTGCTGTGGTTTTCATTCTGTAACAAAATATAACCCCGTTACTATAATATATTAAATTAATTATAAATTCAATAAATATTTTCTCTGACTATACTTATAATGCACATTTGTTCTTTCAAAATAGAATGAGCCACAGAGACAAACAAAAATCACTTGTTTTTACTACTAACTTTAAGGCCACAAGGACAACGAAAATAATGCAAAATGGGACGCAGAGTCAATGGTTGGGAAAAACCTTGGGCCACTAAGACAATATCCCCACTAATACTAAAGCACTAATTTATTTATTTAATTATTTTAAACTTTTACGCAAATCAATAGTGCTAATATCAATAGTCATCATGCGGGCATGCAAATAGATGGTGAGGCGTGCCTTATAAACAAGGTAGGTAAACTTCACTTACATAATAAAACTAAAAGGATTAATATAATATATACTAATAAATAATAATACCTACCAAAATAAAATAAAACATATTAAAGTTAAAACATAAACAAAAAACTAGAATGTTAAAAACAAATGGGAGGAAATGTACATATACCTAACTAAGGCTGTAGTATCATAGATAGACTAATAGTTATCCCCTTAGATCAGGTAGAAGTAGTTGTTCTAGCACCGTGGTCACTGGGGACCGAAAGTAGCTTTACCAAGTAAGAACCAAGTGACGCACAGGATAGAATATAATCAGGTGGTACCCACGCAGATACAGAATAACATACCGGCATTTGTATTTTGCATTATGAGTAGTTTACCGGTAGGGTGCTTATACGCCCTTTTGTACACGAACGAAGTGCTTCTATTTTGGCTATTATTTCAACAAACTCCATTAAATATTGTACACATGATCAAGACACTAATATCTAGACCCGTGGTGTGTCAGTTTTTTTAAATACCCAGTTTATTTTTAATTTATGATTTGGTAACCATATAATTATACAAGAAATTAAAGCACCACGGGTCTAGATACTAGTGTACAGATCATATGTACAAAGTTTCATGGAGTTTGAAGAAATAATAGCCAAATTAGAAGAAAACTTCGTTCGCGTACAAAAGGGCGTAAGCGCTCTTTTGCTAGCTACCGGTGACATCCTCTTAACAGGCAGTCTCGAATATTTACAATCGAAAAAAATAAAACATGGTATAACTATTCCAAGGTTATGCCATGTTTATATAAGTATACCAGCTAAAATGTTTATTAAATTTATTTGAACGTATGGATTAGTGCTGGGTTCCTTATGCGGATCTTCCAAACGTGAACGAAAACCTGCAGGCTGCGTTTCAAAGGGTGACTGTTGCGTTACGCAGAAGTCAACCCTAAACCGGTGTGGAAGTTCCTTGTCATTGTTGTCCAAGTTCATTGTTCCTTACGGCTGTCATACGTCAGCAGTTTTCAACATCAGTTTAGTTCAACTGAGTTTTTGCTACATTATAATCATCACATACAATAATTTATGGACAGAACATTAAATCGATAAATAATTGACTCTCTATAGCTAGAGGCTACTATAACCTAATCGTTCTGTGATCTAAAATATTTCCAATAAATAATACTCACTCGACTTTTTTTTATTAGATTCGTTTATAGTTCACTGATCCAACTGATGTCCAAAGAAACTATGAGCTAGCTATTAGCAAATGGTTTTTTATATAGTTTGTAGGACATTGGCTCCAGAGATAGCCAAACGAGTTTTTGGTTTCCAAGAACATGTCTGTTTAACGCACGTCCGAGCGTGGAACTTTTATCTCAATGTTAATTTTGTTATTGAGTCTAGGTTTCTTCGAATCTTTCATATTCATTAGCTTTGGTCTGTGGTTAGGTCAAATGACTAGCAATAGAATTCAAATTATCATAGACTAGTATCATTTTAGAAAAATTACTAGTACCTTCTTATCGTATTACCACTACTGCTTCTTGGTTCTGTGTTCCTGTCTCACGACCTTCGAGCGTTGTTGCGGTCGGTGCTCATGAGGAAGCACCTTTAAATGGTCAACGAAACGTCAGCAAGAAAAAACGTAATGTGTATCAGTTGTTTACATTTTTAGTATTTTTTTGTCATATTACTTGGCTGGCTAACAAGCATACGGCCCGCCTGATGGAAAGTAGTTACCGTAGTCTGCACGCCTGCAACACCAGAATCATAACACGCGCGCTGCCGACTCAGAGACATAAAGATGAAAAGTCACATGTGCCTGTAATTTCACCGGCACCCGTACCCTTCAAACCAAAACACAGCAATGCGAATTAATATGTTAGTGTAAGTCGAAATTAAACCATTGTCATGTATTTAACTCTCAAAAATCCTAAAGTTTTCCTAAAAACCCACAGCGTAATCACAGGCATGTCAAATTGGATCATTCCCAAAAGTACCACCCTGTAGTGGTTTTTTTTTGGGAATATTCAAAAAATTTGAATCATTCCCATAAGCCCCACTAAATGTCAAATCTCGCATGGCAATAGTATCATCTACATACTTAGCGATAGTGAGGTCTTTACCTATTACGGTAGTTCAAGGAATCATTAAAGGTTTGATCATTATTCTAGAATGTAGCAAATAGCTTCATATAACAATAGCCTTAGATTTAAAGCAAAGATAGGTCTGCGAACGTCATTCTAGAACAAAAAGTTTGCTTCCTATTGTAGATATCCATTAATAGTAACGCACAAACAAGTCGGTAACGTAAAAACATCTATAAATTAGGTTTGGTAGCCAGGTTAAAAATTTTGATGCAACGAAATTATGCCGACATTTCGTGACGTGATAACTCTGGGAATATTGGACCAATAGAAAATTACCGAAAACTCAGAAAACTTACTCTTTTAAAATTTTACCAATTAGGTAGCCGTTTTTTAAAATAATTAAAGTAATCTTAGAGCGGCAAATATAATTATATACAAGTTTGTATATTTTACAGGTGGTCTACCTAGCTGTTAATTATTTTGAACTAGCTTCCACCCGTGGTTTCACTCTTATGGCAGAGCAGTATAATTTACAATTTTTCAGCTTATTAATATCATAGAATCAAACTATATTATTTAATATAAAAAATAATGTGTATCTTACACTAAAATATAATATCTAAGTATGTTGAATTTTAAATTAAAAAATAAATTGATTTGTTTTATTTCTTATTTTGTAAATTGTAATAAAATATTTTTTCGTCCATCTAATTAGGCCATGACCAATCTCTACTTATACGAAATTGAATTGAAATCGGTTAAGTGGATAGGTACTAACTTACTTACCAAATGCGTAATTGAGTTACAAACAAACACAAAAAAACATTTAGTAAAATGGGAAATTTTCACGTACCGATATGTTGGTGGAGGCACCAACAAGTTTCGACCCTAATCGAGGGTCTTCTTCAGGGTGGTGCGATCCGCGCTACACTCTCTCCAGGGGTGCGAATTTTAAATATCACTGAGTGACTAAATATTATCAAAAAGACCGCAAATCACCGTTTTTCAGGAGATGTACTGGAGGAAGAACACATAACATAACACTCATAGTCACATACGTAGTCTTGATCCCACACTAGGATTCCCTGTATCAGGAAGTACGAGTACCATGGTACCTAGTTTAGGTACCATAACACCCAGACCCGGAACAAATATTTGCAGATCATACTAACATTTTTCCCGTAGTGGGAATCGAACCCGCAATCTCATTGTTATTGTTTTAAACCGTTGAGACTTCTTAAATCTTGATAAGGATTAAAAAGCCAATCTAGCATTACTCGTAAAAACGAACACAGATAGAATTAACAAAAAAATGGCTGTGTTGAAATAAAAGGAAAACAATTTTTTCGTTTCGTTTTTTTCTGTATATAATGTCATCACCATCATCAGCCTGTAGAAGTCCACTGCTGGACATAGGCCCTTAGAATGCCACGACGAACGGTCTTGAGCCGCCTCCATCCACCGACTTCCTACGACATTTACAATGTCTTTAACACGTTTATAATGTTTTTTTTTATGTTTTTTTTTGTTTTTATATCATGGTATAAACTTATAATACTATAGAGATAAAAATATATATTGAATTGACGTTCACGTGCAAAACCAGTATTTATTCTAGATAGCTGGTACAGAATATCTTATAATATTATATCCGGGGGGTATTACCAATGGCTCATGACTGTGACGCAGGATGTACGTATGTTTGTTTTCATTCTTTGCGTAATGTCAACAAATATTGGTTTGAGTACAGGCTCTAAAATTAGCAGTTCAAGAGTTATATTTTCTTAGAATTTACAAACAAACCAAACGACGCAATGCGTAGGCCTTTGACGGAGGTCACAGAAAGTCGGTGAATGGAGGTGGCTCAAGACCATTCGTCATGGTATTAAATTGTGGAGGTCTATGCCCAGCAGACTTCTACAGCTTAAGATGATGTTAGGTAGGTACTTAATTGTATGGTAAGTAAGTCCGTAAGATATGATATGATTGAAAATTAATTATAATTAAAAAAAACTAACACTTAACTGAAACATATGCACACTATAATAGTAGAAAATGGTTAATGGATTGACCAGTGCCCACAATACCACGATCATCCACGCAAACTCCTATAAAATGACAGATTTTACCAATTTAATTTGTATCGAAGCTTTGCCACCGTGTCAGTTGTACTACTAAGAAGTACAACTGATAGTACAAATGATACAAACTTGTATCTCTAGTGTAAAAAAAAACAACAAAACACTTGTATCTCACATAAAAAAATAACAGAATTCTTGTTTAGTTGTTTTATTATAACCGTAACCTAACTCACAATAGTGAAAAGCAGAGGCACATTAGCCCTAAGTTCAAGAAACAGCTAGGACTTGAATGAAAAAAAAAAAATCTAATGATGGCCATACACGCATACGGTATACCTAACATAACGTTAAGTATAATTTAAAGTAGATGGAGATGAGACACGAGACTTTTCATCTGTGTGTCTCAAGGTTGGCAGCGCACGTGTGATGCCTCTAGTGTTGCAGGCATCCATAGGCTACGGTAACTACTTTCCATCAGGTGCATATGCTTGTTTTTTTGCCAAGTAGCATAAAAAAAATGGATTATGGGACTAGAGCCATCCCTAGGTAAGTTGTTAGAATTTTTGTATGTACGACTGTACGTAGTATATTGAATTGTCATTACGCGATTGCACCTTTGTTCGTATTGGTCATTACGCAGATGATTCATTTTACGCATTAGCGTCATTTTGTTTTTTTGGTCCAAATGCGTCTTAGCATGAAGAAAAATTTGTTGTTATTAGTTACTATGCGTCAGAACTATCTTTACAAGTTGTGTGGGAGCTTTGAGAATTCCTACTTATGAGCCGTGGTGTGTACGGCCTATGAATAGACCCCTCCTTCTCCTCCCGTGGATGTAGTCAAAGCTTTACTAAGAAATTACACCAGGGGATGAGCAGCAGCATCTATCTGAATACTTATCACCAACTGCGATCACCAATCCGCCTGCCAAGCGTGGTGATTATGGCAAATCTCCTATTGTAAGTATTTAATCATGATTGATTTGATTTTGATTTGATTTGATTTGATTTGATTTGATTTGATTTGATTTGTATTGATTTGATTTGATTTGATTTAATGGGGGAGGCCTCGTCCAGCAGTGGACGTAAACAGGCTGGTGATGATGATGGTGATGACTTATGTGATGTAAATTCATTTATTTTTATTGCTTGTTAAATAATAGTGAAATACAACATCCCGGAAATAAAAAGTACTTCAAAACATTGTTTTTCTTATTTTGTTTATGGTAATTTTTTAATGAATGTAATTGTGTTCATGGAGCGCGGAGACGCTGTATTACCGGTATTGAAGGTCAAGATACAATACAACGCAATGCGGTGCACTTTTATCTATATACCAAAGTTATAATAGGAATACTAGTCTACTACTACTCCTTCGTGTAACTGGTTCTTTCCTTGTCATCCCGCATTAGATCAGACACCAACCTGAGATATTTAACCTATTTTATAGATAACATTAGATGCACTCTCATGGCTATAAATGATTTTGATGATATCCCCTGATCTGATGATGAAGCCAGAGGAAAGGCACCAGAACTCCATCATAAAACAATGTATCCGTGTTTGGGTTTATTGGAATTGTCATGAGATGCATTCTGACTATGAATGATTTTTAATGGTTAAATAATATCCCGGGTCCAAGTTGCTCTACTCGAGTTGTATTTTATGTGTGGCCTTGATTAAATCCTTTCGCCACACTGGTTTTTTCACCATCAAAATATCATCCAAATACTAAGTCGAATACAATGGCGGAAGTTGGTTTTTTAAATGAAAAGTTATGTATATTATAGGTATAATTGATTTAGAAATTGTATGCTTACGGGCCACATGATGCGCAAAGTCATCACCGTCCCAAAAGTAGTTTTTTTTTTACAAATTTCTTGAAGCGGCCTATGTCGGCTAAGTGGAAAAACCTCGGATGGTAGCTCATTCCTCAGCTTCAGCTGGGGGAAGAAAAGATCTCGAGAAACAAGTCGTCCTGGAAACTCAGGGTTTTATGATGTGTGGACGAGCTTTGTCACGATGCTGGGAAGAACGATGATAAAATCTCGATGCCGGTATGTGGTTGATAAGCTCATCGGAGCATTTCCCGCTGAAGAGACATGACATGAGTCCGAGTTCTGTAGCAACCATGGTACAAAGATGAGAATTACTGTAAACTAATCTGTGCACGCGCTCAACAGTAACGGCACAGAAATGGCTAGTAACTGGGGACTGTCGTAATCGTCATCGTTGCCATAGATAAATAAATGTTTATTTATTTATGTCATTGCGGTGATTGCTACCAAACCTATTTAGGTTTGGCATAACTTGACTCGGTGGTCTGTCATCGCGTAAGGGAATTTATTTTCACATTGTACTTTGATCGTTTCTTGCTCTTAAAGTAGCGATTGGTATGAATTCTGACTAAGATTTTGCGAGATTTGGATTGTGTGACGAAATCAAATGCAGAAAATTTAAGGGTGAAACCTTTATTTAAAACTTTACTATATCACAATTTGCATTTACAACACTTGGTCACTAAGCCTTGATTTCTTTGAGTTCCTTCTCGTACTTGTGTACGTATTTGTGTTCGGGGTCGTACTTTGCAGTGAGATCCTTCCAGTGCTCTGCGTCTTTGTTAATTAAGTGCCCGATCACTTCACGAGTACCCTTCTTCTGGTTTTCGTTGCACTTGCCGCAATTGTTCTCGAGAGCTTCACGGATATGATCTGTTGATGGAAAAATAAGTTATTATTTTGTTATCTTTTTTGTTCATCTCATCCAGTGGGACCATATACATTCTATGAATGGGACTGCAGCTATGACTAAATTAATTTCCTCCAAGTACTCTTAATTTTTGTGTGATGTGAGAGCAGATGTGATTCGCGTAGTTATTGGCTTCTGTATCAAGGATTCAGAAGGACTGAGATTTAACAGTCTTTCTGAATCCTTGATACAGATATTTAAAAAAAACCTTGTTTTTGTAGGGTGTGAAATTTTGTATATTACCACGCGCCGCCGCGCCGCGCCGTACCGGATAAACACAATGCATTCAAAAAATGGTAGGTATAATATTTTAAATTTGGTTAAGAGATAGATTATAGCCTGAGTTAACACGTAAAGAACGATTCTGCTCACAGGAAAGAAGCCATTTTAAGGTCATTTTAGTAGCCTTTATGCCTATAGATACTACTAACTAACCTCTTAGTTCCTTGCCGTCCGGAGTGCACTTGCCCTTCTCAAGTATACAGTCGACGTAGGGATTCAATAGGCGGGGGTTGGCAAGAATCTCTTTGATGTTTACATTGTCGTACTTGTCGGTGTATGAATCCTCGTTAGGGCGTGCCAGGGCCACGGCCGCGACGCCCAAGAAGCAGACAAGAACGATAGCCTTCATTTTGATACTGAAAAATCAAAAATAAATTGGATTATTCTTATTAAATAAATACTTAATGTAGGTACAGATAGAATAATAAAAGTAACACAAGTAAATAATATACACATATAATTTAAATTTAAATTCAAATCCTGAAAAATTGGTGTCTATTTTGAGTAGTTACTGATAAATCCCTTAGTTATGATCCTGTAGACTTTGGAGTTACTAATAGATCCCTTAAATTATTTTGTGTTGTTTTTATCATAATTTTATTTATTTGTAAAAAATAATCATGCCACAGTATTTACTTATATACAACTTAAATAAAACTACCAATCAAATCCAGGTACACAGATATAATAGATAGGTAGGTAGATAAAGTCGAACGTGCATCCCAAATCAGATATTCAAGGGAATTTAATTAAAGTATATTAAGTACCTACCTAAGTGTTCTACTAGCCCGCACACTAGGATACCCAGTGTTGTGGATGGTTAAAAATCAGCACTTTGTCTTATTACTTAGGTAGGTACTATAGAAAAATGCACAAGCTTAAAATCAATTTTCAAGAGAAGAGACATTCGACGCTCATGGTTTAAATTACTCAAAAGTTAAAATGCTTAAGAGGAGGTCACCGGTAGCTAGAGCTTACGCCTTTTTTTTAACTTCGTTCGCGTACTATTATTATTATTCTCTTAAAGGATAGTTCAATTTAACACAAAGATCGATCTTGAACTGACGCACTATACTGAAAAGCTAGGCGCGTCCTTATCACGGTCAGCTTTACAATAAAAATATTACTTAACCTAGGAAAAATAATTATATTAATTTATTTACCTGGTACTCGTTGTTCCAACGATTGCTAGCTCAACACTGTTCCTGATCTCGATCCTTACGAGTTTTATATACGCAACTTCACAACAAAAAACGACTGCGTAAGCTCTTGAGAATAGTTGGTTATAATTATTTTCACCTGAAGACACACACGAGTAGGTACCTACATAGTAGTTAATCATTATTGTGTACGTGAAGCTAAGTAATGGATTATTCTGTGTCTGCTTTGGCTAGGCATCATATCCTATTGTTCTCACTTCGTGACAGGTCAATGTTTTTCTTAATTTTGTTGATTTTGTGAGAATTTGTAGGTACTTATGTAATTACACGTCAGTAGATAGGCATCAGATAGTTCTTTAGATTAATTAACGAAAATTATGTTTTTGTTTCTAGTAAATGGTAATATTGGAGACTAGATGTCCCGCTCGCGACTTCATCTACAAATAATTTTCAAAAGTCCCATACAGTATAATTTAATATTTTAATTTTGACAAAACCTTTTTACTTTTCAATTTCGCTTTTTTTTCTTATCCGAACTTATTAGTACCCAGTACAAAATAAAACTATTTCACGTATGGGCAGACACATGACTTTCAAAAATGCATCATCGGCTTCCAAATCGTGATGACTCTTCCCGCCTTTTTTGAAGAGAGACGCTGTTTTTTTATATTTCAGTGTTTTTTTGAGTAATATCCACATAATATCATGCGCAGATCGTTGTTCTTTGTTCAAAGGTTTTACAAAGTATCCGCTTTTAGTATTTCGATTTTACTCGAAAAGTTTATTCGTTTCAGTGTTATGCATGCATATTTTATTCTTTTGTATGACTTGCCTAGCATTTACTTAAAGAAAAATGTTGTATTTCTCATTTAAGTGAATTATTGTATTCTTAATGAGAAATAAATAATCTTTAACTGGAATATCGTTTAATGCCTTTAGCCCATCGAGTGGAGGGCATACCGCGTCGTCCGGTTTGTGTTCGCCACACGAGAACCTTTATTCTCCATCAGTTGTTAGTTTTGCGAGCATAAGCCCATTGCCACTTCAACTTGCTAATTCTGAGAGCTGTCGGTGATCTTGGTTCTTCTACGGATTTCCTCATTTTGGATTCTATCACGTAGTGATATCCCTAGCATAGCTCTCTACATAGCCCGCTGCGCAACATTGAGCTTGTCCATACGGCCAATAGTTAGCAACCACGTCTTAGTGCCGTAAGTCATCACTGGCAGCACGCACTGATTATAGACTTTCGTCTTGAGGCTCCGCGGTATCTGTGACGAGTTGGATTCGTCGGTTGATTCGTCTCTTTGTTGAAGTTGGACCCTCCCAGTTGAATCGCCTGATCCAAAAAAGTCATAGTGGTCAACAACTTCGATACAACTTCAATTCTTTCCTGACACGTGTCTATTTTTTTGCATTTCCCATGAAAAATTTGATCCAAAAACATCCTTGTGCTATAGTTTTTAGACAGTTTTTTTTTTGGACCTTTGTTTTTTCAAGATCCCGTGATAATATTATGCATGTTATTAGGTAACCTATTATATTTTTGGCTGTTTAGCTAATAAAAACGTGTACCATGCGTTAACTTGAAAAAGATACGCACAAAAACTGAACCAGTATTCTGCTTCATAAGAAGGAATTAGGAAGATGAAGTGGCAACGAACCGTTCGAATCTACAATAATAGGTAAGTGTTTCAAGTAATTCCGCATTATGACAATGCTGAATTTTGGAATATACAAAAAAACATTCACAAAAAAAAATTTTTTTTGGGTATTGCGGCTCCGGGGAATATAAAGTACTTGGTTTACGTCATCCATGGGAGGACCAAACACTACAGCAAATTAATTTATGTAAATTTGACTCATGTGTTAACCATTCCACTAGCTTAGAAGCCCTGAGAAGCGTAAAATTCTCATCATAATTTTCCATAAAATAGACGATTTGGAATCGTACTGAATTATTATTTCCTCATCTCAGAACTGTTGTTGTTTTGCATGGTTTTATAACCATTCAATCATTCTAATAGGCATCCTTCGTGTAACTACGAGTAAAATCTGTAAATATTTGTTACTTCAAGCATGGCAAAAATTTCCATTGGCTGACGTCTAATCTGTGCTTTATTATATCCGCTATTTATTATGCGTAGAGTCGATAATAATCTTCCTAGAAACAGTTATTTACAATGTTGGTACTGGATTACTAACTGTTATGTATTCAAAGAAGTTTCTAGACCTCGTCTATGATAACATGGCCCGACCTTCGACTACTAATATGTACTTAGTTGTCAATCAAATGCCACGTAGGGCAGGTATGCCAGCTGAACCTTGGATGCATAATTAGTTAATAACTATAAACGAAGCTATGCCTGCTTAGAATAAATAAATAAATAAATAAATGCTGGACTTTTTCACACAACATTATCTAGAAGATTGTAATAAACTTATTACTTAAGTTTGACGAGTACAACATTTTTGTTTTTTTTTTCACTATGTTTAGAGTTTTTTATTTTTTATTTAGAGGATATCAAAAATAATGTTCTTATTAGCCCCATATTTACAATATCTCAAATTACATAGCAAATAAAAAACACAAACGCGAGTGAGACTCGTACACTGAGAGTTCCGGTACATAAATTATTTGTCTTCGAGTTACAGCCACTTTTTCCTACAAACAAAAAAATTATGGTGAAATTCCTATATTTTAGACTTTTTCCTTTAGTTGTGTGTGACATATCATTTGTATCAATACAAAAATAAGACATACATAATAATCTTTTTAATACATTGTGTTGGAAGCTTGTTTTTTTAACAGCACTAAAAATAAGGTCACATACTTTTGTATTTGGCATAAATTTCAAGCTTTTCCTGAGAAAAAGGGTCCAGACAGACTGATAGACAGGCAACAGACGGACAACAAAGTAATCATCTGAGGGTCCCACTTTTTCCTGTAGAGGTACGGAACGCTAAAATAATCTACCTATATATAAATATATGTATAACTATTTAATAATAAACTAATCAACTGTAAGAACTAACCTATAAATAATTAAAATAATTAAAGTTATAAGAAATAGATAAATAAAAAAGATTGAATATTAAGTTACCAATAGCTTTTGCCCGTAAAAAATAAATTTGAGATTCTTATCATAAAATGCTCTTAAACATCTTATATGAGCAATGTTTGCTTCGATACGCTTCGCCATTTCTACAGAAGTACTTTCAAGTACAAAATAAACTGTAAAGCTAATTATTCATTTTTATGAGAGCTTTGACCCTAGCTCAGGTACATACATATTATTATAAACAGGTATCTACAACGATAGACGATGTGTATGTTGTTATGTTTGTTGCAACCTATTATTAAGCAGTGCGGTTTTTTTTGTCGATATCTATTTAAGCGAAACCAGTGACTCATCCTCAGATCTCCAAAACTATCAAGCATTACAAACTCTAAATTTAGGATGATGATCATGTTCCTTTTGTATTTTACCTCTGTGGCGCGGGCAGCGGGTAAGTAGCCGGTTGAGATGTGAGAGGTTGCGGATTCGATCCCCTCGATTTGTAGGATCTGCAAATATTTGTTCCGGGTCTGGGTGTTATGGTACCATGGTACTCGTTGTTCCTGATACCCACGACACAGGGAATCATAGTGTGGGATCATGACCATGTATGTGACTGTTCAATTGTGGGGTGTTATGTTATGTGTCTTCTAGGTGCTCATTTAGAACGGATTTTACGAAATTCAACCTCTAACGGGATAAAAGAGCGTGTTTTAAGTTTGTATGAAAAACGTCAAATTGAATCTAACGACAACGCTTTATTGAACGAGCGAAGCGAGTTCTCTGAGTTAACTTGGAAGGATCGGCGTTTGTATGTATGTAATTATGTATGTGTGTTTGTCCGATGAAAACTCCCCAACCGTTAATCCGATCTTCATCAAATTTAGTATGGGGGTAGTTAGTATTGGTACAATTTGTTGGTAAGGTTATGAGCTATATCGGCCGGGGGGTTGATGAGATATTGGGGTCCAAGAGGAGGAAAAAAAATAAAAGTGAGACAGTCAGATCAAGTGGGGTGTTTAATGAAAGCGCTTTGATTGAGCATTTAAAAACTGTTTTTAATTAGTATTTAGACTAAGTAGTTTCTGAGATATTAGGGAAAATTTAAAACGTAAAAATCCAAAAATTCTAGAGTACTTCCAGCAATCCAACAATGCTGAAATTTGAAGAATTTAGAAACTATAAAACAATAACCAATATAACATCCATTGTTGGCCTCGCTTTTCTAGGAATTTAAATGACGTTGGAGTTCTACGTTTTTGTCAAAACGACGTTATCAATTAATTCGTTAGGCACTTGATATACTAATAAGTATGTACTATTACGCCCTGTTGCTTATTTATATTTAAAGGTTATTTCGATGATGTGTAGGAATTACTTCGAGGTGAAAAAAAAACAAAGATAATAATGGAAAATATGGAAATTACTTAAGTAGTCGGGCTGATAAAGGTGTCATCGCGAGGTCTCAGTTTGGGGCGAACCACTAGTAGTATAATATACATTAAATTTTATTTGGACGCTGATGCCTCGATGATGATGTTAGGGCTTATTTACATCCGTTTGGTTAAACACATGTAAATAAGCCCTGACTCTACCCTTCTACAGTTATCTATTGAGGAGTTTCTCCCATTAAGGAGGTCCGTTGAACCCGCCCTTGACTTCATCGTGTTGTCATGTATTGTCAACAGCCCTAAACCAAACGTTTGAAATCTAAACAAAATAGTAAACCCAAACCTTAGTATAGGCTTCCCTCATTTGGACTAGCCCCGGGCCTATTTCTGACTGCTTGGGGGAAAGACTAGTTCTAGTAGTTTTTAGTGGCTGCTTGTCTAATCAATTGCCTATAAATGCTGGAGTACAGCAAGGGTTGATTCTTTCTGCAACACTATTTCTACTGCATAAATAAACGCAAATTGTTTATTTTGTTACTCCCGATTTTATTAGGTACACTTGTGACAGTGCCGTTGTATAGAAAGCTATAAACTGGAGTTTTAATTGTGATCGCCTATCGTCTGGTTTAATTCTTTACTAGACAGTTTTTTTTCTTTACTTTATTTTCTTTGCCCTTTACTGCATCCACGGGAGGAAACGAAGGGGTATATTCTTAGGCTAAATACGCTATAGCTACTCAGGGAATTATATTGAATAAAAACTCACATATTCATAAACAAACTCAATTATTTATTTATAAAAATATAAATCTAACGTAGGAAACAAATCACATGCCTTTGATATCCAAATTCATACAAATTTTGGAGCAAGAACGTGGAACTCAATGCTCCGTTTGCAATGAAACTGACATTCGAGAGGTTTTTACTATTGTGTCCCACAGATAAGTAGTACATAAAAACAAAAACAAATCACATATTCATTAATTTCTAAAATTTGGCTATAGGGCTAAGTATCAATCAAAGCTGAGTCTGAGTTGAGCACCGGAGATATGTCAAATAAAACAATATAATCACATGACGTTATTTTAACACGAATCTAATGTAAACACAATACATATGTTGTGGTACCATGGCATTCGTAGTTTCTGATACCCACGACCCAGGAAATCCTAGTGTGGGATCAAGGTGGTTGCTATGAGCTCTTATAGCCATTCATTTCAAAAACTATTCACTACAAAATATCGGTTCGTCGTTGACATTCCCCATCGTTGAGTATGTCTATGCGACTTTGCGTTTAAATATAGTTGCGGACATCACGAAACCAAATTTTTGTACTGAATAGTTTTTGAACTGAATGGCTGAATGGCTCATATAGCCATTCAGTTCAAAAATTATTCTCTTCACATACATGTCCAATACATAGTCCAGCTGGGTGAACTCATAGTAACCATACATAAGTAATGTATGTGACTGTTGGGTGTTATGTTATATGTTTATGATACATCTCCTGTCATCTCGCTAGGGTTGATGTTGCCTGGCCTAATAATGCTTGCTTTAGGCCTTAGCTGCTTTGTGTTCCTTCTCGTACTTGGAAGAGTATTTGGCGGTAGGGTCGTACAAGGCCTTGAGCTCGCTCCAGTAGGCGGACTCGTGGTCAATCAGGTGGTCTATCACCTTCGTTGTTGTTTTACGCTGGAAGTCGTTGCACTTCGCGCAATCGTTCTGCATAGCCTCCTTTATATGGGCTGGAAATAAACAGGATTGTCATTAACTTTTGCTTGTAGTTAGCTATCGAAGCTTAAGATAAGATAAGATAATTTATTTATTCACTCTTTTAAAAATATGTTACAAATTAGACTAATTTCAGTAAGTACTTAGTTATATTAAACAAACGTAAAATCGTGTACAAAAAGGAGCGCTGTCCCCTCCACTAGGTCTCAAAGAACCTGTGTTGCAGGGTCACAGTGGCTCACCCTGGACTCTCCATCATAGTAAAAACACATAATTAAATATAATGAGCATAATAGTGTTAGTGAGAAAAATTAAAACTTAAAACTAACAAATCTTAAAAGTTAACGCGTAAAATACAATAATAATACAGTAGAAAACAAAATAAAACAAAAGAAACAAGTTAAAAATAAAATAGTAAAAATAAACAAGTAAGTAAGAGCCCAACATTCTAACATTAATTCCTAATTATGAATGTGTTAGAAGGGTTTAGTTTAAGGGGTTAGCTTAGTTGTAACCACTTCACTATCTGCCCCCCTATTCCCTAACTGAAAATCACTCTGTGACTAACGTTTGACAAGTAAAGTGATATCAATTGCCCAAAATTATCATTAAGAATTGTCAATTGATGTAATTTTACTTTTTGTGGAATAGGGGGGCTGATCAAAAGGTAGCAGTTATGCACACTGGTATTTTAATATATCAACTTCAAAATCAATGAAAGGCGTGACTTTGTGGTCACTAAAAAATTTACTTATTGGTCAAGCAAAAGACAGGAGACCACATTTAAATATTTTTTAGGTCTCTATCTAATTGAGTGTAGCTCAGAGGGTCATCACTCATGGATATTATTCAAGACTGACAAAAAAAGAAAATTCAGCAATTGGATGGTATTTAGCAACACTTCATACAAAAGACTTCAACGCGCTATTCTTTGTTTTTTTGTGCCTAACTGTTGCTGTAGAACCTAAGTAAGATATGTGTTTAGGATGATCTCGCAGTATTGATGAGTTGAGAACTTACATTTGAGTTCCTTAGCTTCAGCAGTGCACTTGCCCTTGTTAAGGCAACACAATATATAAGGGTGCAAGAGTCTATGGTTAGACAAAATCTCTTCTATGTTGATGTTATCGTATTGGTTGGTATATTGCTCGCTGGGACGGGCAAGGGCCACGGCGGCCAGGACGAGAAAACACATGACGATAGCACCCTTCATTTTAATTGGCAATCTGAAAATAAACATTTAAATTTATCAAAGATATTAAATTCATTCAGGAGACATATAAATGCTCCTTATGATCGAGAGAACGAGTCCACGGAATCACACCAATACTTGACCAATAATTGACGACCACTGTGGCGTGGCGGGCAAAGGTTCACCTGTTGCGACGCAGGAGGTTGCAGGTTCAATTCCCGCCTCGGAACAAATATTTGTACAATCTGCAGATATTTGTTCAAGATGTTCTGTGTATTTTCTATATATAATAAAAAATATCTATCTATGTAATGTATTGTATTAAGTATATCAGTTATCTAGTACCCATAACACAAGCTCTGCTTAGCTTGGGGCTAGATAATGCTGTGTGAATTGTCCAGTATTTATAATTTATTATTTATTTAATATTAATTACAAGCTAGAATATAAATCAACGGTAAATTTTAATTTGGGTTACTTATTATTATTATTTAGAGTTACTTATTATTATCTGACTGTTGAAAGAGAGCTATGTTTGTTCAAATTGAAGACAAGTTATTAAACTTTTGAAATAAAATGTCTTAATTATTAAGAAACTATTTCAGAAACATACAATATAAAGAATTTGAAATTTAAGAATAGCCTAATACTATTAAATAGCAACCTTCTACGAGATTTTAGAATAAGCTATGGACCGTAGCTGGATCATGGGTTTTAATTGTTAAAAGATGGTGTGGCATGCATTATTTAAAAATAAAAATAAATAAAGTTGCAATTATTTAAAAGTAAGTTTAAGTAAATATAATATAGGTAACTAAGGAATAATAAAAACAATAAAATCAAAGCAAATATAAAAAGATAAATATCAATTGGGATGTTGTCAAAAGAAATGGGATGGATTGTATATTTTTTATGATAATACGTAGATATAACTTAGTTACTTCTAAATATTTTTCATGCTATTCTACATTATATATGTACTTATAGGCAGATAAACATGTATTTCATACTTTAATATAAATAGCTTGTATCTATTTCAAGCAGAAAAAGAAATTATATTCTACTAATATAAGTAAAGAGATTCATATAGTGGATGACTCTAAAACATAACTAATAGTTATTCCATCTCCTCCCATGGATGGCGTAAAAGCCGACTAAGGGATTACACCAGGAGATGGGCAGCTACATCCACCTGAGTACTCAACACCAACCAGCAAACACCGTCCGCCTGCCAAGCGTGGTGATTATGGCAATTCCTCGTATTGTATTTCAATTAATAATAATAATCAACAATCATTTATGTATGTACACATAAATACATACTATGTACATATACCTACTATACTGCAGTATAGTTATGTAAATAATATTGTATTGTGTATTTATTGGGCCTCAGCCAGCAGTAGATGTGAACAAACTGGTGATGATGATGGTGATGAGTTATAGCAAGAAATATTATCAGAAAATTTTAATTTATTAGCAGTTTTATTCCGACCTACCTTTTGTAAATGGCACAAGAGAGCTGGTTGATCGCACAAAGTTTACTTTAATATTTCGTCTGTTAGACACCATCGAGTTTTAAACTTTAACATTTTTGCGTTTTTTTATCCAAAACAAGTTTTACCCTGTACGCATAATATGATTCGAGGAATATAGTTTCGTCGGGTAGATCCCAACTCTACCGAACTTGACTCGCCCGAAAAGTTCGATAATTTGATGGGACCATCAAATTCAACATTTTTCGTCCCAATTCGAGCGAATGTTTTTTTCTGCCTATATTGAGGATCAAGTAATGTCAGCTAGAAAAGTTTGAAGATTTCTTTTAACGCAAATCTTCTTTCGAGTCATTTGTTCTTTCCTAGTCACCCTGACGTAGCATAAAATACATAACACTCAACAGTCACGTACATAGTCCTGATCCCACATTACGCTTCCCTGTGTTGTGGGTATCAGGAACTACGAGTACCATGGTACCGCAACACCCAGACCCCGAACAAATATTTGCAGATCATAAAAACATTTGTCCCGCAGCGTGAATCAAACCCGCACCTCTTGCGTCTCAGCCGGCCGCGTTACGGAGGTCGTCCTGCGCTACGGAGGTCGTCAAACATGTGACTAAAGTACCGTTTTTTTCTCTACGAATGGTTATTGAACTATTTAGCTATTGGACCGATTGCTTTCATAATTGATATCTGAGGTTCTTTATAAACACTAGAAACTAATAAATTGTCATAATTAAAAAACGATACCGTTTATAACTTTTAACCTGATAGTTGCTTTCAAATTCACGATGTGAGTAACTAAACGATTTGCGTCCAATTTTTTAATTCAGATATCGGTTTTTAGCACAATTTTCATCTTGTGTCTCGTTACAAACTGTTAACCCTGTATCAGGTAAGTAAATAATAATACACATAATATAAAAACCCATCTAGTGTTATGTAATAGTATAATGTAATTTAGAATAATTTTTAATAAATTTGATTTATAGAACAACTATTCTTGTCGTATCTAGTGAAACTACCTTAATTTTGAATACTTAGTAAGTTTTACATTCTGTGGCCAGCAGAACAGTGTGTATGTGTTGCATTTAGCATTAAGTTGATTTAAATCATTTGTTAGGGTACTGTACAAAATCAATTATAAATTCAAAACAAAAAATATTCGGTCGAATTGCGACAAAAAATAACATTTTATTTGAAGGTCTAATTTCGGGGATTCCGTACGAATCAAATTCGGTCGAGTTGGGATCTACTCGTTTCGTCGCGGAGTGATTAAACAATCTAAACAATTAACTAATGGCGCACTCGCACTTTGCTAAATTGTAGCGAATTGGTTTTTGTAATATCTTGTTCCTGTTTGGCTATTCAAAAAAATAGTTAGTAAATAAACATAAATAATAAAATTAACTAACCTAAAAACCTATTAAATTGGATCATTCTTGGATAACATACTTCTTCATCAGCTGTAGCGTCCACTGCTGGACGAGCCGGCTGCTAAACGTGAAATCCCCCCTATTCTATTGGGGGATTTCACGCTTAGCAGCCGGTTTGGTAAAATCTGATACAGGTTTTGGATACAAAACAATCATATTTGTATAGGTACTAAACTAACATTATTACCAATTTTATTTTTAGCTGTTTTTTGCCCGTCATTTTTATTTCCTGTTCAAACTTAATACATTGTTTGTGTAAAGCCGTACCTAACCTACCGTGTGAATTGGTAAAGGATTCTCATCATCACCATCATCAGCCGATCGATGTCTACTGCTAAACGAGACCTCCCCTATATCAGTGCAGTATTCTGCACCCCTACAGAGGTGCAAAAACTAAAATTACGTATTAATTTTTATAAATTAAAAATGAAAGGTACGTATTCAGTGGACGGCTGAAACTTAAACATTAGTTATAAAAAAGCAAAAAAAAAATAAACATAGCTACTTTTTATTTAAATGTTTATTCATTTTATTGCGACTGAATCATTGATTTCCCTACACCATCTGTCGTAGGTTTCACCAACGAGTATTTATTGTATTATTTTTCTCTAGCTCTACGGTATATCTGTCACAAGAAGATATTGAAGGATCGTATCCTTATCCCACGAAAAGAATCGTATTTAAGTGATTAACAAAGATTTATTTTAAATTATTACAATATGTATCTTTCTTCAACTGACAATCCGATATGACAGTGACAGTATTGCCAAGTAAAATATTATAAATAATACAGTATTACCAGTATCAGGCTAACAACTCGGCCATCCTCCAATGGCGAGTCCTCTCACAATTATAGAATTAACAACAAAAATAAACACAGGTAAATATTGCAACAGCAAATAAACATTTCACAAACAAAATAAAAAAAAATACTAATTCTTGATAACAATGTATAAATACTGAACAAGTGACAAATACTATAGTTTATATACCTACTACTAAGCAATACATAATCTTCTGAATGATAATCATGCAACGTTTTTCTATGATCTGCGACCATCTGTACATCGATTGTTTTTGATTAGTAAAGTTTACATTGGACGCTCACAATAGACGTTGCTCACAATCAGATCTAATCTAGTTCGCAATCTCAGTCTCAATCTTGCATAGTCTGCTATGATCTGCGATCATCTGTGCGGCATTGGTTGCCCAACACCATTCAAATTCTGCACTGATCGCTCATAGCCTATGCTCAAAATCTCACTAAATCTATGTTATCTGGAATTAAAAATCATGTTAGTTTTTATCTGGAATTAAAATCATGTTAGTCATTATCTGGAATTAAAATCATGTTAGTCTTTATCTGGAATTAAAATCATGTTAGTCTTTATCTGGAATCAAAATCATGTTAGTCTTAATAACTAGTCACAATCAAGATCAGGATCAAGTCGCAATTTCAGTTACATTCAATTCTTGGCATAATAATATGGACATTTAAATTTATTCAATGATTAAGTTTATTCTAGATTTTAGTATCCGTCCTGTAAATCAGTCAGATCACTCTACAATAATCGAGTCGGAACTATTACCATCCCTGTCGCTCTCGCTACCTTCACTATATCACATTTAATAAAAATAAGCCACAGATGAATGTTGTCCAACACTACTATATTTTCGTAGGTACCTTTTGTTACCTTTTTTAGTACGAGGCGTATCTTCGACCAAGAAACGATCATTCGGCAGGGTCTTCACTATTACCTATTATTAACTTTTTAGATTTTCCTACATGTTCTTTGTCAAATCAAATCAAATCAAATCAAAAGAACTCCACTCATTGAAATCACAAGGACCACTCCGAATCGTCTTATAATCCAAAATTACTCCTAAAATTAGTCAGTTATCGTTCGCTCAATCCTGACAAGATCACCATCATTATAAGAGGTTGCTTTCTTTCGATGTTTATCGAATTGCTCTTTTGAAGCTTTCTGTTGTTTACGAATTCATTCAATCTTAATAGCATTAGTTAGACCATAATCTGCACTACTAAGTTCAGACGTTTCGGTAAATATGTCGGCTTGTACATTTTCTGATGCACTGACTAATCTGCATCCAAACAATAGTTCCGATGGACTTTTCCCAGTCAATTTATTTAGTATTTATGCCAAGTTGGTTATCACCCACATACGCATCTCAAGTATTAACATTTTCTTCATAACACTTTGAACTTCGAGCATCTCTGATAATACGGTTGAACCAATCTACTTGACCGTTAGCTCTCATTGTAGCAACAGCATTTAGTATATGCTTGATGCTCAGTGTCTCCGTAAACTCTTTAAACTACACGCTCGTTAAACAAGGCCCTCGATCTATGATCAACCGCAAAGGTACCTACTCCGAAATAGAAGAAATGTTTCCTAAAAGTTATTATCTATTCTGTCATGGTTCTGGTGTCTCGCACTAATACCTGCCATCGTACACCACGTGGCACCACCAACCGTTTTCTTTGTCTGGCTGTCGGTAAACGTGCTCGCCCATGTGATCAACGTGTTGATGATTGTTTCGTACGTCGCCAACATACTTGGAATCTTGGTCAAATAAAATCTGTTTAATTCTTTTAATTTCATCGTCATTTTCATGCATGGTTGCAATCCAGTCTTTCATATTTAATATAATATTTATCACATCGATAATATGGCTATAATCTCGCGGGTTGGGCTCGGTCACAGGGTTATGACTTGGCAACGACATGTACATACGCGTGCCAGGCCTATATTCTATTTCACAGTCGTACTCCTGAAACTAAACCCACCACCGTGAGACCTGCGGTATTAAATCTCTTTTAGACAGTGCGTTACAATTGGTAACGATTTGAAACTTCAAATTTCTTCACTTCAAGTGAAACTTCCGCTGATTATTCATTGTCTTTCGACGGTAATATTATGCAACTGATCTAAGTAATGCTTCTTCACCACGCTGCATCAAAATGCCAGGTACGCTCAATTTTGATGCATCCATGTACGATTCGGTATTTAACTTAGGATCATATAAAGCTAATATAGGCTGTTCGCAAACCGTTCTTTCAACGTAGGTATTGAAATCTTCAGTATTCTCAGTACAGTATTACAGTCAGTATCTGTTTATTATGTGAATATATTATGTATTAGGTTTATACTTAGGTAGGTATCAAGTAATCAATATACCTATTACCTAGTTCAAAACTACTTATATATTTGAATTAATTTAGAATACTTTTTAGTTTTGCTTTGTAGGTACACCGCAGTTCATTATAGCGTTACTCATTTTGTTCCATCCAAAGCTTGCCTGGAAGAGATCGCTTTCAGCGATAAGGCCCCTCATTTTATTGCCTTTCTATGTAAAATTACTTATTTATTGTTTGTGTGTGATGATCAATAAATTGTTAATCTACCTATCTATCTATCTGCCCCAAAGTTTAAATCTGAAATCGCGTTGGCATTATTAAAATCAAGGAGGCTAACTTCAAAACATTTAAATATGTATACTCGATGCCCGTGTTAATAAGTCGTCCTTTTGTAGAATAATAAAATCCGTGTATGTTTTGTTTATCGAGATTCCACTCTGCCCATTTTGATATTGTATGAAATTCAAATGAATTGGGCCTGATTGGGCCCTTAACGACCCATTTATGTAAACCGTACTAGAGAAATCATCACCACGAATAACAGGTACTTCCACCATTTGTTGCGAAAAAGTCGTGGCGTCTTGCTGCAAAGTTAGTTTAAGACTCACGGAATGGTTTCACTTAATTTTTAACGATTAGGCGGTTTTAACTACAATAATGCCAGGCTTTTCCGTGAAGCTATGCTCAATTAGAACGGGATTACGATTACGATGACTTGCCAGTAAAGACGTCGACCTTCTCCACGATATCTTGTATTTTCCTTTCTACCCTCACTACAACTATAGACATGACAATGTTACCCCTAATGTGCCTCCTCATCGTTGGTAGGTATTGTTATCAGTCCTCGTAATACCCAGTTTAACCTCTTTGTTATACCTCAGTATCATGCGCATTGACTACTTAAATCAACGTAAGTCGTTATTATCAAGACATTTAGTCTTATGGTTACCTCATAATTTATCGTTCGTATTGTAGGTGTTTATACTTGCATTACAAATTTTTCTGCTACAGGATCTGGATTATTTTTTTGAACAACTTTTACAGTAGTATGTCCTAATTTATTGCATACGATACAGTTCAGTTTCTTTTTGGGACATCTAAAACTGTAATAACCAGACTCATTACAATTATAGCACGTTCCGGATGTACTAGTAGTGGACATAATATTGGTTGTAGTGGTTTCGAACGACCTGGAACAGTTTCTGTAAGCAACTCGGCGTAATCAACACTACTGGGAAAAGATTCAACGAGCTTGAGCTTCCATTCGTGCCACGAAAACGACATAGACGGCGACGCCTGATACCACAATCTGGCAACACCCGATAACTTGGGCAACGCGTAATGGATTATTTGACTTGGAGCAAGGAACAAAATGGAGTGGCAGTAACATTTATTTTGTATGAAAATTGCCCACCATTAGCTTGCCATTCAACCATTCATTTAATACTCTGTGACCTTTGATTGCTTTCATTCAAAGTTTTGTTTACTTTTTGTGTTTTCGTAAATTTTCACTATTTTATAAGCAAATACCTATATTTTTTACTACACAAGTTGGATTTCACAATGCCCGAGTGTAATATTGTGCATTGTGGTACGAGGCAAAGCCAGTATCGGCCTGGGCTGACTTTACACAAGTGCTTCAACAGATTTCATTGAAATTGTAGTTTTGCTTTATTATTTTGTTCTAAATGTATGTTTCGTTAGTGAGCTTTAGAGTAAACATAAGGACATTAGTGCCATTGTTGTGTAAAATATCATTATTTCATAGTAATTCATTTATTGCTTACAAGATTGTTTACAACTACGGCTCGGTCGGGCAAATAGCCGACCCAGTCCGACCCAAAAATCGAGCACGCCTTATTTATCAGAACAACCGCCCTGTGTTATTTGAGCATAACCGTAGACTTTCCGAAGTTTCCGAACTTCACCTGCAGTTTAGTTTTTTTTTTTTCTCTCTCGCCAAACTGAACACAATCAATCGGTTCAGTCTCGCTGCAAAAAGGCTTTCAATGTGTGTATGTCATATACAATCACACAACGTTAAAAATCTTGACAGCTTGGGCTGTCAAAAATAAGTGGGTGAAGTTAGGGCTAAGACCTTAACTTCGCCTATTGTGTCCATATTTTTTGTAGAACTTGGATATACCATATGGATTTTAATGTGATTTATTTAATCATTAATTGAAATAAGTATTCATTTATGATATTCTTGATGCTATTCTAAATAATTGCCAGGCAATGTTAGGACAAGATTTTCGTAACATTGGGAACTTTATTTCCTTTTATTAATAGGTTACCAGTTAAAGTTTTGGCTAGCTCGGTGAAAAACACCTGTGGATGAACATTCACTACTTACTCACATGCTCGTGGTCAGGTGCACGTAACTTACTACAGTGATATTCCTCACTGCGACTCTGTCGGCTCCGTTGACGGCGGCAGCCTCGCGCCACGCTACGATGACCCTCCTGCGGCCGCCAATACTGTCGTGCCTGCGCCTCCCCTCACAGCTGGAACTCGCCCTCACGCTGCGACTCTGCTCACGGTGGCGCATCCGATCGTGGCTGTGGCTGCATTTATGGCTGGAACTCCTTCCTCCTTCCTTGAGCTGCGACTCCTCGCGCCACGCTACGACGACCCTCCTGCGGCTGCCAATACTGTCGTGCCTGCGCCTCGCCTCACAGCTGGAACTCGCCCTCACGCTGCGACTCTGCTCACGGTGGCGCATCCGGTCGTGGCTGTGGCTGCACTTATGGCTGGAACTCCTTCCTCCTTCCTTGAGCTGCGACTCCTCTTGAAACCCAGATGCTCGCGTGCATGCGTGTGTGGCTCAATCTTCCACTCCGATGACGTGAAAGTTCTCGCCGTTCTCGTGAACGACTCGTCCGGCCAGTAAGTTTCAAGATTTTCAGTGAAATGATCACGGGTGACGGTGTGTATATTATCTGCTGCGCTTACGGCGATCAGTTCTCCTTCTTCTATTCAAAGCTGCTCTCGTCTGCTTTCTACATTGGTGATGCAAGCAATTTTCGGTGTAAGGTGCCATCGGCGAAGTATTTGGTATCACGATCGTTGATCGAGGACGGGACGGCGTTCTGCATCTTGCAGATCTATTTGTGTAATGTTGATTTTCCATATCAGCTCCCAACGACGTAAAGCAGTGGTAGGGACAAAAAAACAACAAGTAGGGGCTATTCTTAGAAAATCTTGTAAATAGTGGGCTTGTACGTTCATACCACTTCTGAGATGAAGGATCGTATCCTTATCCCACGAAAAGAATCGTATTTAAGTGATTAACAAAGATTTATTTTAAATTATTACAATATGTATCTTTCTTCAACTGACAATCCGATATGACAGTGACAGTATTGCCAAGTAAAATATTATAAATAATACAGTATTACCAGTATCAGGCTAACAATATGGCGTAGTTTCTTGAACACTGTGAATTAATTTTAGGTACCTATTTAAACCGAATGCATTGTTGGTGTGAGGCCGGTATAGGATATACAATAAAAAAAATCTTAAAGAACTCAATAATTTATTTATATATAGGTAATTATGTATCCTGCACAAGAAACATATCTTTGATAATCCAAATCCTAAAATTGAGTAAAAACTTACTGAAGTAAATTCTCTGTTAAGCCGCCATGACACGATCAAAGTAGGTACACTTGGAAAAAGTAAATTTGACGTCTAGTTGGACGTTATTTTGATTGTGTCAACACTGATCAAAGTGCACTTTGACCGCGTTCAACTTTTCATAGCCTACTTGGATGTCAGTTGATAAAAAAATGGCTTCAAGTGGAAAAACAGCAGCACCTCGCAACAGGAACAAAGAAAATGATCCAAGTGAACTGTGTTGGTGCCAACCGGTATCCAAGTGCACTTTGATCAAAGCTGCTTTGTCCAAGTGTACTCGTCGTGTCGTGTCGATGCGGCTTTAGCTATAAAATTATTGAATACAATTTGAGCGCCTTTAAGTTTATTTGTATGTAATTTAACCCAAATTCACGTATCTAAAAAACTTGTAAAAACACTGTTTATTATAATCCTAACATTTGGCTTCAGGGCCGGTATCGATCCAAGCTGAGTGCACTGGAGATTTAAATCAAATAATAGAATTTACTGACGTTATTTTGACACGTGTCTACTGTTTGTTTTACACATCTCTTCTTTTCTCTGCAAGGTTTGATGACGCGTGGCCTTAGTGTGCTAGCTTTATTGCTCAGCCGCTTTGATCTTTTCCTCGTATTTGGACGCGTATTCGCCAGTGGGGTCGTAAAAGTTCTTGAGCGCGGTCCAGTAAGCGGGCTTGTTTTTGATCAGGAATTTAATCATCTTCTCGGTTCCCTTGCGCTGGGCCTCTGTGCATTTCTCGCAGTTGGTCTTCATAGCGTCCGGGATATGGGCTGGAAATAAACAGAGGCCTTAGACAATAGTAGATTATGCACTAAGGGAATAAAGCAGTGTCTTATGTCGCGGGCGGCATATTGAACCCTGAGTGTAACGAGGGACTCTAAAGTTAACTCCCGAGTGTAGCGAGGGAGTTATATAGAGTCCTAAGTGAAGCGAGGGGTTCAAGCTGCCCAAGACGAAGACAGGCTTTATTCCAGAGGAGCATACTCTACTTTTCACACCTACTGCGAGACAATTAAAAGCCAGAGCTCCATAAAATAAGTATCGTCTGTTTTGATGAACTCTGGAGTAGAATCATTATCGCTTGACATTTTTTGTCATCTCTAATATTGCCATTGACATAATTATATATTGCTAGAATATTGCAATAAATTTCACTGAAAAACACAGCACCAACCTAACATCTTTTTTGTTTCACATTCTTTAAAATCCCGCCTATTTCTTTTTTTTCTGAGTTCTGCTTTTGGTGGCCAGTTCGATTTTCGAACAAACCTCTTTACAATGTCATATGGGCATTTTTTTACTTGGAGTTTTCCACGAGTTTCCACACGAATTTGACGTTCCAAATTCAAATCACTTTAATCCCTAGGGAGTTTCATACAACTTTATATCCCTAGAGAAACAATGCTTTACTTTACGTTGAGGTTGCATGATATTTAATTTGACATTGTCGAGCAGGTGGTGTGAAAAGTAACATTCTAATAGCGATGACGCTAGTAGAAAAGTGCAAAATGTATGAGATTGATGTAAGTACCTAAACTATCGATATATCACGTGGTCTTTTGTATTGTAATTTGTAATACGACTGTAGAAATAGAATCGCTGCGAAGCGAATACCGTTAGCATGTTGTAAAAAAGTAATTGCGATTATACACCAATGGGATTTTAAAACTTGTATACACAATACACATGTACAATATGTGTTACAAAAAGGGATTGGCAGCAACATCCACCAGAGTCTTCATCAGTAGGTAGACATCCACTGCTGGATGAGGCCACCCCCATATTGCATGCAATGGGGGGATTTACAATAATCACTACGCTTGGCAGACAGATTGGTTATCGCATTTTGGTTTGCAAACATTTGTTCTGCAGCGGGAATCGAACCAACTCTTGCATCTCAGCCGGCTATACTAATACTCGGTTTTTCGAGTAATTCAATTAAAATACATTTATCCCCCATTTTTTTTTGTATGCTGATTTATTATTTTGTCTGCTTAAAGCTGCGTTTCCACCAAAGATGAGCGGTGCGGCGATGATGTGTAGTGAGGCTTTTGAACGGTGCGAGTGTGACCATAGATATAACATCTGGTGATAACCACCACAGATATGCGAGGTAGATGAGCGGTGCGAGGATGTGTAGCGGGCTCTTTTCAGACTGCCTGCTAGTAGTTTCTCGCTCGCAACACATTCCCCGCACGCTCCTCACATGTTTTGTACGTATAAAAACCTCGCTCCGCTAAGCCGTTTCCATCAGAGCTGCGCTGTGCGAGGCTAGGTAAATGAAGTGATTCTATTGGTTCTTAAAAAAACACATTCCTCGCTACGCATCCTCGCTCATCTCTGGTGGAAACGCAGCCTTATCAAACCTATCACTTAATTATGATTACGGTAAAACTTACCTTTGAGCTCCTTGCCCTGAGGTGTACACTTGCCCTTATCAAGGCAGCAGTTCATATATGATTCTAGGAGTTTGTCGTTACCCATAACCTCATCCAAGTCAAAGTTGTCGTATTTGTCGGAGTATTGCTCGTTGGGACGGGCGAGGGCCATGACGCCCAGGGCCAGGAAACATACGAGGGTGGCACTCTTCATTTTGATTGATAGTCTGAAAGGAAATATTTAAACATAGCAAGCATATTATTAGGTAGTTAGTATTTTTTTTGTTGAATAACGATTCCTTGGATTTACATATTTTTTTGTCTTTTGCCGTCACAATTTATGTACTTTTAATTAGCTGTAGTTGTTACGAACGCAACCAATGTCTTGATTTTATTTTTAAGTAGTGATAATAATTGCTAATCATTGTAGAAAAGCTTTAAACTGTTGCAATAAAATATGTTCTGCATTTTTTCAGAGAATAGGGTCACTTCACGTCGGAACAGGGATAAATTTATTTTAAATATACGACTGTTCAAAATGATCCTTGTGATTTTAATGAATAAAATACTTTTTCACCTCTCAAGCTCGGAAAGCTTTTGTTTATCATTCGAAATCAGTGGGGTCAGTCAGCACAAATAATTTACGTTACCAAGACGCTAGCGAGACGATCGCTAATGTCAAATATTGGCCAATGACATCAAAGTAACTTGAAATCTTAGTAAGTTGATTGGTTCTTATTTGACGTTAACTATCGTCTCGGTAACGTTAGATATTCGTGCTTGGGCCTGAGTGCAAAAGTGTTTTTATCCGCTAGCGTAGAAAAGGTTTTTGAATAGAAAAGTTCGAATTTTAAAAACCTGTTCCACGCTAGCCGATAAAAAACACTTTTGCACGCAGATTTCAAATGATATACAAAACCTTTTCCTCGCTGTAGTGAGGTGAAAAATTGTGTGTTTCGCTTGACAGCAAAGTTATATTGCGTCTCGTACCTTTGAAACCTTTGCTACGCTCAGGATTCAATAAAAGTACTCGCGGAAAATAACAACATTGTATAACTTTTGAAACTATCATGGTTATTAACATAATTATCACAAGAAACGAGATATTTACCATGATTTTTGAGCTTTATTGATTCCCGATATTTCGACACAACATTGTAGCCTTGCATAACAAATAAATATTGAATATGAATTTGTACTTTAGACAGCGGTACGTATTTAGTTGATGTCTGAAATCTAAATACCTATTCGTTTAAAGCAAGAAAATTTTAGTAAGTAATAATTTTATTTTGACTTACCTTTTAATTTAATGCACTAGAGGACTGGTTTATTGCACTGCAATGAATTTAATAATTCGTTTGTCTTACAGCGATGCATTTTATACTCTAACATTTTGCCCTCTAAACATCTTTTTACCTTTTATGACGCGAATGATTCGGGGATAATAGTTTCCTTACCGTATAATGACCATTTTTACCAACCAATTCTTATTGTACTGGACACATAACTTTTATATCAAATTGACAGAGCTCTATGTAAAACGTTTCGTGAGCCTCGTAAGCGGTAGGTAGCCTTTAAATTGAAAATGAGCATCATCATCATCAGCATTTAGATGTCCACTGTTGGGCGAGGCCTCCCCATAGAATGTAATGGGGGATTTACCATAATCACCACGTTTGGACATAGTTAAATGAGAAGGATCCATCATCCCTCACAAAGTCACTTTTGAGATATAGCCATTTAGTATAGCGCCACACCTGCGGAACGTACCGCGCCGATCGTTCGGTTCAATACGCTCGCAGTGTTTTTCAAGTTCCCTATGACACATCAGCCGAAAATACGTCAGTACGAAAAACTACAGCCGCTGAACTATCGGCGCGGTACTTTACGCAGATCTGGCGCGACACTTAAAGTTTACAACGTTTTTCGTGCTTCGTGTTTGTTGATGCCATATTTTTAATTCCTTGATGTTAAGCTATTATGTGGATCATATTAATATGTTTTTATTGGTATTAGAACATTTTGAGCGCAGATTCATATATCTCCACATAAATTATCAAATATGGTGTTGGATCTCTTCTGCTATGCTATGATTTAGATAGCACTACCTCAAAAAAACTGCTTAGGTTACTGTTTAGTACTTAAACAGCAAGTCAGGACCTGCATAAACCGTTTTCAAAAACTTTTAATTGGCTGGTGCCCTATCTATTTCGTTTTATAGCACAATAAAAAATAATTCAAAAATAATAATGGAAAATATGGAAATTACTTAAGTAGTCGGGCTGATAAAGGTATCATCGCGAGGTCTCAGTTCGGGGCGAACCACTAGTAGTATAATATACATTAAATTTTATTTGGACGTTGATGCCTCGATGATGATGTTAGGGCTTATTTACATCCGTTTGGTTAAACACATGTAAATAAGCCCTGACTCTACCCTTCTACAGTTATCTATTGAGGAGTTTCTCCCATTAAGGAGGTCCGTTGAACCCGCCCTTGACTTCATCGTGTTGTCATGTATTGTCAACAGCCCTAAAACAAACGTTTGAAATCTAAACAAAATAGTAAACCCAAACCTTAGTATAGGCTTCCCTCATTTGGACTAGCCCCGGGCTTATTTCTGACTCTTTGCGGAAAAGACTGGTTCTAGTAGTTTTTAGTGGCTGCTTGTCTAATCAATTGGCTATAAATGCTGGGGTACAGCAAGGGTCGATTCTTTCTGCAACACTATTTCTACTGCATAAATAAACGCAAATTGTTTATTTTGTTACTCCCGATTTTATTAAGTACACTTGTGACAGTGCCGTTGTATAGAAAGCTATAAACTGAAGTTGGAATTCTGATCGCCTATCGTCTGGGTTAATTCTTTAGTAAGCCTTTTACTGCATCCACGGGAGGAGACGAAGGGGTATATTCTTAGGCTAAATACGCTATAGCTACTCAGGGAATTATATTGAATAAAAACTCACATATTCATAAACAAACTCAATTGTTTATTTATAAAAATATAGATCTAACGTAGGAAACAAATCACAAGCCTTTGATATCCAAATTCATACAAATTTTGGAGCAAGAACGTGGAACTCAATGCTCCGTTTGCAATGAAACTGACATTCGAGAGGTTTTTACTATTGTGTCCCACAGAAGTAGTACATAAAAACAAAAACAAATCACATATTCATTAATTTCTAAAATTTGGCTATAGGGCTAAGAATCAATCAAAGCTGAGTCTGAGTTGAGCACCGGAGATATGTCAAATAAAACAATATAATCACATGACGTTATTTTAACACGAATCTAATGTAAACACAATACATATGTGGTACCATGGTATTCGTAGTTTCTGATACCCACGACCCAGGAAATCCTAGTGTGGGATCAGGGGGGTTATTATGAGCTCTTATAGCCATTCATTTCAAAAACTATTCACTACAAAATATCGGTTCGTCGTTGACATTCCCCATCGTTGAGTTATTTAAATTTCAGTTGTCTATAGACCTGCGACTTTGCGTTTAAATATAGTTGCGGACATCACGGAACCTTTTTGTACTGAATAGTTTTTGAACTGAATGGCTATAAGAGCTCATATAGCCATTCAGTTCAAAAACTATTCAGTCACATACATGTCATAGTCCAGCTGGGTGAACTCATAGTAACCCAGCTGGATTATGTATGTGACTGTTGGGTGTTATGTTATATGTTTATGATACATCTCTTGTCATTTCGCTAGGTTTGATGTTGCCTGGCCTTATTATGCTTGCTTTAGGCCTTAGCTGCTTTGTGTTCCTTCTCGTACTTGGAAGAGTATTTGCCGGTAGGATCGTACAAGGCCTTGAGCTCGCTCCAGTAGGCGGACTCGTGGTCCATCAGGTGGTCTATCACCTTCGTTGTTGTTTGACGCTGGAATTCGTTGCACTTCGCGCAATCGTTCTGCATAGCCTCCTTTATATGGGCTGGAAATAAACAGAATTGTCATTAACTATTACTTGTAGTTAAAAGCTATCGAAGCTTAGTTGTAACCACTTCACTATCTGCCCCCCTATTCTATAACTGAAAGTCAATCTGTGACTAACGTTTGACAAGTAAAGTGACTATCAATTGCCCAATATTATCATTAAGAGTTGTCAATTGATGTAATTTTACTTTTTGTAGGGGGGCTGATCAAAAGGTTGCGGTTATGCACACTGGTATTTTAATATATCAACTTCAAAATCAATGAAAGGCGTGACTTTGTGGTCACTAAAAAATTTACTTATTGGTCAAGCAAAAGGCAGGAGACCACATTTAAATATTTTTGAAGTCTCTATCTAATTGAGTGTAGCTCAGGGGGCCTTCTCTTGGTTATTATTCAAGAATGACAAAAAAATAAAATTCAACAATTGGGTGATTTAGCAAAACTTGATACAAAAGACTTCAACGCGCTATTCTTTGCTTTTCCATGCCAAGCTGTTGCTGTAGAACCATAAGATGATCGCAATATTCATGTTGAGTATTCAGGTGCTACCCATGGTGGTATAATGCTTTAGTCGGCTTTTACGACATCCATGGGAGGAGATGGAGGGTCTATTCTCAGGCCGGACACACTACGGCGACCACCTGAGTACTCAACACAAATACTGCGGTCACCATTTTAAGTAAAACTTACATTTGAGTTCCTTGGCTTCAGCAGTGCACTTTCCCTTGTTAAGGCAACACAATATATAAGGTTGCAAGAGTCTATGGTTAGACAAAATCTCTTCTATGTTGATGTTATCGTATTGGTCTGTATATTGCTCGTTGGGACGGGCAAGGGCCACGGCGGCCAGGACGAGAAAACACATGACGATAGCACCCTTCATTTTAATTGGCAATCTGAAAAGAACCATTTTAATTTATCAAAGATATTAAATTCAATCAGCTGGGTTACCATGAGCTGTTATAGCAATTCAGTTCAAAAACTATTCAGTAGGTACAAAATATCGGTTCGTCTTTGACATTCCCCATCGTTGAATACTTTAATCGCAGAAGTCTATAACCTTCTGTGACTGAACCTTTAAATATAATTGTGGACACCATGGAACTGATATTTTGTACTGAATAGTTTTTGAACTGAATTGCTATAAGAGCTCATGGTAACCCTGCAGGAGACATATAAAACATAGCTATAACATTGATCCTTGTAGAACAAGTCCATGGAATCACACCAATCACAAACTGGAATATAAATCAACAGCAAATTTTTACCTATTGTTATTATTTATTATTATTATTTTTATTCTTTTATTTGTCGGCTTTTGAACATTATGTTCATGACAGCCCGAATTAACCAAAGACAAAATACTTCTAAAATAATTTATTGTGACTTATGTGTTGAAAGAGGGCTATGTTTGTTTAAATTGAAGACAAGTTAAATTGAACTAACTTAAATTAACTTTTGTAATAAAATGTCTTAGTTATTAAGAAACTATTTCAGAAACATACAATATAAAGAATTTTAAAATTAAGAATAGCCTAATACTATTAAATAGCAACCTTCTACGAGATTTCAGAGTAAGCTATGGACCGTAGCTGGATTACATATTACCTAAATGATTTAATTTATTTCAAACATTCACACAAAACAATACACAGGAGGATTTTATGCTAATGGTAAAGGTGATCAAACAGATGGTGTGGCATGAATTATTTAAAAATAAAAATAAACAAAGTTGCAATTATTTAAAAGATAAGTTAATATAATATAGGTACTATAGAATAATAAAAAATAATAAAATTAAAGCAAAAATAAAAAGATAAATATCAATTGGGATGTTGTCAAAAGAAATGGGAGGGATTGTATATTTTTAATGATAATACGTAGATATACTTACCCTACCTACTTACTTACTTCTAAATATTTTTCATGCTATTCTACATTATATATGTACTTATAGGCAGATCAACATGTATTTCATACTTTAATATAAATAGCTTGTATCTATTTCAAGCAGAAAAATAAATTATATTCTACTAATATAAGTAAAGAGATTCATATAGTGGATGACTCTAAAACATAACTAATAGTTATTCCATCTCATCCCATGGATGGCGTAAAAGCTGACTAGGGGATTACACCAGGAGATGGGCAGCAGCATCCACCTGAGTACTCAACACCAACCAGCAAACACCGTCCGCCTGCCAAGCGTGGTGATTATGACAATTCCTCGTATTGTATTTCAAATAATAATAATAATCAACAATCATTTATGTATGTACACATAAGTACACTAGGTATATGTACTATGTACATATACCTACTACACTGCAGTATAGTTATGTAAATAATATTGTATTGTGTATTTATTGGGCCTCAGCCAGCAGTAGATGTAAACAGGCTGGTGATGATGATGATGATGAGTTATTATAAGCAAGAAATATTATCAGAAAATTTTAATTTTTTAGCAGTTTTATTCTGACCTACCTTTTGTAAATGGCACAAGAGGACTGGTTGATCGCACAAAGTTTACTTTAATAATTCGTCTGTTAGACACCATCGAGTTTTATACTTTAACATTTTTGCCTTTTTTCATCCAAAACAAGTTTTACCCTGTACGCATAATAAATGATTCGAGGAATATAGTTTCGTCGGGTAGATCCCAGCTCTACCGAACTTAACTCGCCCGAAAAGTTCGATAATTTGATGGGACCATCAAATTCAACATTTTTCGTCCCAACTCGAGCGAATGTTTGTTTCTGCCTATATTGAGGATCAAGTAATGTCAGCTAGAAAAGTTTGAAGATTTATTTTAACGCAAGCCATCTTCTTTCGAGTCATTTGTTCTTTCTTAGTCACTCTGACATAGCATAAAATACATAACACTTAACAGTCACGTACATAGTCCTGATCCCACATTACGCTTCCCTGTGTCGTGGGTATCAGGAACTACGAGTACCATGGTACCGCAACACCCAGACCCGGAACAAATATTTGCAGATCATGAAAACATTTGTCCCGCAGCGTGAATCGAACCCGCACCTCTTGCGGTTCAGCCGGCCGCGTTACGGAGGTCGTCCTGCGCTACGGAGGTCGTCAAACATTGACTCTATCTAAAGTGGCATTTTTTTCTCTATGAATGGTTATTGAACTATTTAACTATTAGACCAATTGCTTTCATAATTGATATCTGAGGTTCTCTGTAGATAAACACTAGAAACAAATAACTTTTAACCTGATAGTTGCTTTCAAATTCACGATGTGAGTAACTAAACGATGTGCGTCCAATTTTTTAATTCAGATATCTTGTTTATAGCACAATTTTCATCTTGTGTCTCGTTACAAACTGTTAAACCTGTATCAGGTAAGTAAATAATAATACACATAGTATAAAAACCCATCTAACCCATCTAGTATAATGTAATTTAGAATAATTTTGAATAAATTTGAATTACATAACAACTATTCTTGTCGTATCTAGTGAAACTACCTTAATTTTGAATACTTAGTAAGTTTTACATTCTGTGGCCAGCAGAACAGTGTGTATGTGTTGCAATTTAAATCATTTGTTAGTGACTGTATTAAAAAAAATATAAATTCAAAACAAAAAATATTTGATCGAGTTGCGACAAAAAATAACATTTTATTTGAAGGTCTAATTTCGTGCTTTTCGTACGAATCAAATTCGGTCGAGTTGGGATCTACTCGTTTCGTCGCGGAGTGATTAAACAATCTAAACAATTAACTAATGGCGAACTCGCACTTTGCTAGATTGTAGCGAATTCGTTTTTATAATATCTTGTTCCTGTTTGGCTATTCAAAAAAAATAGTCAGTAAATAAACATAAATAATAATTGTGTAAATAACCTAAAAACCTATTAAATTGGATCATTCTTGGATAACATACTTCTTCATCAGCTGGTAGACGTCCACTGCTGGACGAGCCCCCCCCCCCTATAGAATAGGGGGGATTTCACGCTTAGCAGCCGGTTTGGTAAAATCTGATACAGGTTTTGGATACAAAACAATCATATTTGTATAGGTACTAAACTAACATTATTACCAATTTTATTTTTAGCTGTTTTTTGCTCGTCATTTTTATTTCCTGTTCAAACTTAATACATTGTTTGTGTAAAGCCGTACCTAACCTACCGTGTTAATCGGTAAAGGATTATCATCATCACCATCATCAGCCGGTCGATGTCCACTGCTAAGCGAGGTCTCCCGCTACATCAGTTTATACAGAGGTACAAAAACTGAAATTACGTATTAATTTTTATAACTTAAAAATGAAAGGTACGTATTTAGTGGACGGCTGAAACTTAATCATTAGTTATAAAATAGCAAAAAAAAAACAACATTGCTACTTTTTATTTTAATGTTTATTTATTTTAGTGCACAAGTACTGAATCATTAATTTCACTGCACCATCTGTCGTAGGTTACACCAATGAGTATTTATTGTATTATTTAGATTTTTAATTTCAGACAATTTTTGTGAGTATTAATTGTCATGATTGTGTAGCATACGTGTAAATTCACATATGACACACATACATGACACTTATATACACACAGTGGCATATCTTGACATTTGTTTGTTTACAAAAATTTACTAAAATAAAAAATCGGAGTATAGTTCTACGGTATATCTGTCACAAGAAGATATGGCGTAGTTTCTTGAACACTGTCCATTCATTTTATTACCTATTGAAACCGAATACATTGTTGGTGTGAAGCCGTTAGAGGATATACAATAAAAAAACAATCTTAAAGAACTCAATAATTTATTTATACATAATATGTATCCTGCACAAGAAACAAATCTTTGACAATTTAAATCCTAAAATTGAGTAAAAACTTACTGAAGTAAATTCTCTGTTAAGCCGCCATGACACGATCAAAGTAGGTACACTTGGAAAAAGTAAATTTAACGTTAGTTGGACGCTATTTTGATTGTGGGAACACTGATCAAAGTGGACTTTGACCGCGTTCAACTTTTCATAGCCTACTTGGATGTCAGTTGATAAAAAAAATGTCGTCAAGTGGAAAAACAGCAGCACCTCGCAACAGGAACAAAGAAAATGATCCAAGTGAACTTTGTTGGTGCCAACCGGTATCCAAGTGAACTTTTATCAAAACTACTTTGTCCAAGTTAATATTTTGTCCAAGTGTACTCGTCCTGTCGTGTCAATGCGGCTTTAGCTATATAATTATTGAATACAATTTGAGCGCCTTTAAGTTTATTTGTATGTAATTTAACCCAGATTCACCTATCTAAAAAAACATTTCATTATAATCCTAACATTTGGCTTTAGGGCCGGTATCGATCCAAGCTAAATGCACTGGAGATTTAAATCAAATAATAGAATAAGAACCAATTTCACCATACAGTTATTAGTAAATGTCTTGTTACATCTAACCTGACCAATGGTTGACAGGTGATAGATAATCATTAAAAAAATCTGTCAAAAAGCATTGGTTAGACTAAACAGTTGTTTAATCGCCTGTTATTTGTTGGTGAAATCACTTCTTACTGACGTTATTTTGACACGTGACATCTCTTCTTTTCTCTGCAAGGGTTGATGACGCGTGGCCTTAGTGTGCTAGCTTTATTGCTCATCCGCTTTGATCTTTTCCTCGTATTTGGGCGCGTATTCGCCAGTGGGGTCGTATAAGCTCTTGAGCGCGGTCCAGTACGCGGGCTTGTTTTTGATCAAGAATTTCATCATCTTCTCGGTTCCCTTGCGCTGGGCATCTGTGCATTTCTCGCAGTTTGTCTTCATAGCGTCCGGGATATGGGCTGGAAATAAACAGGATTGTTAAAGCCTTTGCATGTAAAAAAAGTAAGCCCTTTGAAAACCACTGCGATAAAGATTGCGATTATACACCAATGGGATTTAAAAAGTTGTATGCACAATATGTGTTACAAAAAGGGATCGGCAGCAGCATCTACCTGAGTCTTCATCAGCAGGCTGGATGACTACCTGCTGATGAAGATTAATCATTTTGAGCAAGTGATGGTAATTTTACTTGTCAAACGTTAGTCACCGAGTGACTTTCAGTTAGGGAATAGGGGGGCTGATCCCACACTAGGATTCCCTGCCATGTACCATGGTATCGTAACACCCAGACCCGGAACAAATACTTATTTGCAGATCATGCAAACGTTTGTTCCGCAGCGGGAATCGAACCCGCAACCTCTTGCATATCAGCCGGCTATATACTAATACTCGGTTATTTTTATTTTTTTATATTTTTTTTATATTAGGAACAACAAACAATTACACTAAAAAACAATAATACAAATAATTCTTTAAAGATAGGTACTAAAAGTGCAATCAGCCCCGTCGTCCTCGAATTTGATAAAAACAGATATGAGGGCGCAACTTTCTTTTTGTCACGTTTGTTTTGAAAAAAAAAAAAAAAAACAATTAACAGAGTTATGAATAAGTACCTACATCATTAATATGGTAGGTCTGAAAACTCAGACACAATCTTAATTATATTATTTCTAAACGAGCTGGGTGAGGTTGCAAAGAATTCAGTGCTCGTGAAATGGTCATTGAAAAGTTTCATGATTCTATGCAACGGCGCACGCTGACTAGCATTCGTTTTACAAGAAGTGAGTGCGAACAAGTAGCGCTTTCGAGTCTCTCGGGTATAAGAACGAAAAGGTATATGTATGCATATTTGGTTAACAAGCTTAATACAGTCAAATTTTTGATGGCAGATATTAAACAACAACATTAGATCAAGGAGCAATCTTCTTATCTTAAGTGTGTGCAAGGAAAACTTACAAAGTACGTCATAAGAGGACCTAGAACGAAAACACCGATAGCTCATTGAACGTAAAAATTTACGTTGTACGGATTCTAACTGGTCATGATATTTGGCATAGTACGGGTTCCAAACCGAGGTGGCATACTCTGACTGAGTCTGTCTCTCTGACTGTTATTCGAGTTATTAAAATAAAATGCATTTATCCCCCATTTTTTTTTTAATATGATGATTTATCATTTTGTCTGCTATAGGCGCAGCCTTAACAAACCTACCACTTTTATGATTACGGTAAAACTTACATTTGAGCTCCTTGCCCTGAGGTGTACACTTGCCCTTATTAAGGCAGCAGTTCATATATGATTCTAGGAGTTTGTCGTTACCCATAACCTCATCCAAGTCAAAGTTGTCGTATTTGTCGGTGTATTGCTCGTTGGGACGGGCGAAGGCCATGACGCCCAGGGCCAGGAAACATACGAGGATGGCACCCTTCATTTTGATTGATAGATAGTCTGAAAGGAAATATTTAAATATAGCAAGCATATTATTAGGTAGTATATTTTTTTTTGTTGAATAACGATTCCTTGGATTTACATATTTTTTTGTCTTTTGCCGTCAAAATTTATGTATTTTTAATTAGCTGTAGTTGTTAGGAACGCAACCAATACCTTGATTCTATTTTTAAGTAAGTAAGCAATGAATTGTATTAGCAATGATTGGTTATTGCTAATCCTAATAAATAAATAAATTTAATTGAAATACCAATTTTAACCTAACTACCGTATGAGAATAACGAGTTACTTTATTTAAATTGTAGAAAAGCTATTAAACTGTTGCAATAAAATATATAATGCATTTTTTCATAGAATAGGGTCACTTCACACTTTTCACGTAAGTGGGTCTTTTAAGGAGAATTCCGTACGGTTCTATGATAAACTTCCAGAAACTGCATCAAAACTTCTTATTCGAAGATTGAAATCCTAACATAACGAATGATCTGATGTATGACACTCTAAATCACTACATTTATGATCAAGCTGCGTGGCCTGATGTCGCTCTGCCCCTTGACAGCTAACCTCTCAATTTTTTACCACCTATGGTATGTAGGTAAATACTAATTTTTTATACATCGGCATCTCCTTGTTCTTGAGGCACCACTCTGTGAGTGACTACCTCTTAGAGTGGGAGGAAGGAGAATCATCACATCACATCAAGCCAAGCCGTGTTTGTTGCCCTGATTTTTCTAGGTTTGGTCGCGTCGGAACATGGGTAATTGTAAATATAAGACTGTTCAAAATGATCCTTGTGATTTTAATGAATAAAATACTTTTTCACCTCTCAAGCTCGGAAAGGTTTTGTTTATCATTCGAAATCTGAGTGCAAAAGTGTTTTTTATCCGCTAGCGTAGAAAAGGTTTTTGAATAGAAAGGTTCGAATTTAAAAACCTTTTCCTCGCTGTAGTGAGGTGAAAAATTGTGTGTTTCGCTCGGCAGCAAAGTTATTTTGCGTCTCGTACCTTTGAAACCCTTGCTACGCTCAGGATTCAATAAAAGTACTCGCGGAAAATAACAACATTGTATATCTTTTGAAACTATCATGGTTATTAACATAATTATCACTAGAAACTAAAACCATGATTTTTGAGCTTTATTGATTCCCGATATTTAGACACAACATTGTATAGCCTTGCATAAAAAATAACTATTGAATATGAATTTGTACTTTAGACAGTGGTACGTATTTAGTTGATGTCTGAAATCTAAATACCTATTCGTGTAAAGAAAATTTTAGTAAGTAATAATTTTATTTTGACTTACCTTTTAATTTAATGCACTAGAGGACTGGTTTATTGCACTGCAATGAATTTAATAATTCGTTTGTCTTACAGCGATGCATTTTATACTCTAACATTTTGCCCTCTAAACATCTTTTTACCTTTTATGACGCAAATGATTCGGGGATAATAGTTTCCGTACCGTATAATGACCATTTTTACCAACCAATTCTTATTGTACTGGACACATAACTTATATCAAATTGACAGAGCTCTATGTAAAACGTTTCGTGAGCCTCGTAAGCGGTAGGTAGCCTTTAAATTGAAAATGAGCATCACCATCATCATCATCAGCATTTAGATGTCCACTGTTGGGCGAGGCCTTCCCATAGAATGTAATGGGGAATTTGCCATAATCACCACGTTTGGACGTAGTTAAACAAGAAGGATCCATCCCTCACAAAGTCACTTTTGAGATATAGCCATTTAGTATAGCGCCACACCTGCGGAACGTACCGCGCCGATCGTTCGGTTCAATACGCTCGCAGTGTTTTTCAAGTTCCCTACGACATATCAGCCGAAAATACGTCAGTACGAAAAACTACAGCCGCTGAACTTTCGGCGCGGTACGTTATACAGATCTAGAATAGAATAGAATATTCTTTATTGCACAAAAAACAAATCATGTACATAGGCGAACTCTAGATGTAGATCTGGCGAAGTTTTAAACGTGTTTCGTGCTTCGTGTTTGTTGATGCCATATTTTCTTGATGTTAAGCTATTATGTAGATCATATTAGTATGTTTTTATTGGTATTAGAACATTTTGAGCGCAGATTCATATATCTCCACATAAATGAGCAAATATGGTGTTGTATCTCTTCTGCTAAGCTATTATTTAGATAGCACTACCTCAAAAAACCTGCTTAGGTTACTGTTTAGTAAACGGCAAGTCACGAATTTTGAATTGGCTGGTGCCCTATCTATTTCCTTTTTAACCGACTTCCCAAAAAAGGAGGAGGTTCTCAATTCGGTTGTTTTTTTTTTTTTTTTTTTTTTTTTTTTTAATGTTTGTTACCGCATATCTCCGGCGTTTATGAACCGATTTGGAAAATTCTTTTTTTATTTGTAAAGATATATAGATTGGTCCCATTTTTTTCAAAATCCAGTTCTGATGATGGGATCCATGAGGAATTGAGGGAACTCCTCAAATATTGTAGGCATACATATGGTGATTTTGATATTTTCAGCAACAAACCAAGCATTTGCATTCAAAAAGTATAATAATCCTTTCACCACTATGGTTCTTTCATCATTTTATTTTCATCCAAATATTTTGTCAAATACTATGGCGGAAGTCGGTTTTTTAAATGAAAAGTTATATAGCGGAATAAACATTCAATTAGCATGTTCTCTCCGCAATAATAAAAAATTTCATCCATTCCACAATAGTTTAACCATCGTGTTTTCATCCACCATAAAAATAATGTTTTTTTTTATTGTACGCTCTGTTGGCGGGTTCGATTCCCGCTGTGGGAAAAATGTTTGTATGCTCTGCAAGTATTTGTTCCTGATCTGGGTGTTATGGTACCATGGTACTCGTACTTCCTGATACCCACGACACAGGGAATCCTAGTGTGGGATTATGACTACGCATGTGACTGTTGGGTGTTGTGTTATGTTATGTTAATACGGCTCTCATATAGCCAATTGGGGTATTAAAGGGGAATTACGCCATAGTGTGTCCGTTCTAAGAAAAGACTTCTCATTTTCCTCACTTGGAAAAAAAACCCTTAAAAAAAAGTAAAGCCTTAATAAGGGGATTACACCAGGGGATGGGTAGTAGCATCCGCCTGGGTACTTAGCACCAAATTGCGATCACTAATCCGCCTGCCAAGCGTGGTGATTACACCCGAAAGGCAGTTTGCGCTTTGGTCAAAACTGTAAGCAAACTGTTTAATTTCATTTAATAAATAAATAAATAAAAATTTAGTGAGGGAGGCCTCGTCCAGCGCTGGACGTAAACAGGCTGGTGATGATGATGATGATGATAATGTATTTTTTATATTTTTGTACATAAATTAACGAAGACCTTTCATATGATACCTAATTTGAATAGATGATGATGATTCGCAGATACCCCTAATAACATTTTGTTCGTGAACAGGTCCACAGTATTTTACTTCTTTAGCTAACTCCTCTGGCCCAGCGACTCAAAGTGGGTCTTGGCCTCTATTTAATGTAAGTACTTTTTTAATTTACTCTCCATTATAAATAAATAATATATAAATAATATAGGTTAAAATTATATAAGGTTCGTTTCGGTTACTTGCATAATCTGCAAATACATATTAATAGCTCTGTCAATAATATAGAAACAGACGAACCCAGGTAAAAAACTTACATATGTAAAGGTAGGTACTTTTGTTTAGTTTTTTTAAATAAGTTGCAAAATCGTCATGGGTTAAAATTTGCATGATATATTCATGCAAATTTCAATCCCAGGCATTGTTTTTACGAATTTAAAAACAAACCCAACAAGCGTGTATTTAAGTACCTACTTACTTTTAATGGTGAAAGTCACTCAACGATTTAGCCCTTAGCGGCGCGCGAGTCTGACTCGCACTTGGGCAAGTTTATTTATTTTCCCCTGGAGGATTGGGATGGCCTCTGGCAAGGGCGCAGTCCCATCGTCCGGGTACATGTGCGTGCTGGCTCCTCAGCGAACCAGCGGAGTCCATCATACGGCTTTTTTATGCCCTCCTCGACAGAGGAGTGCCTACATATTTGAGCCGTCTGGAGTCCACGGGCAGATTATGATAATTTCTTAGTTCTGAACTAGCTATGCCATATTTCTACCTATAAAGGTGCAACTTCACTTGGTGTATATTCGCAAATGTTTGTGTTGAGGGCAAAATATGACTCCATCAGAACACAATTTTTTTTTTGTTAGCAGTAGAACTTCTTGTGGAAGAGTTCGTCCGGGAAAGTACTACCACCGTACCTATTTCTGCCGCCAAGCAGTAGTGTTCGCATTGCTGTGTTTCGGTTTGAAGGGTACGGGTACCGGTGAAATTACAGGCACATGAGACTTTTCATCTTTATGTCTCAGGGTCGGCAGCGCTCGTGTGATGCCTCTGGTGTTACAGGCGTTCATAGGCTACGGTAACTGCTTTCCATCTGGTGGGCCGAAAGCCTGTCTGCTTGCCAAGTAGCATAAAAAAATAAAAAATTGGTTGTCTGTAAAGTCGGTTTACTGACGATAGTTGAACGTGACAACGTCCGATTGTGCTTCTTTGTCGCTCGTTCCGCGCTCTCGCTTGCACTTCAAGCCTTACATGGAACGCCTAAGAGCGAGGTAACGCCGCATGAGTCATGTTTTTTCGTGCGTGCAGCCGGCTCTATCGAATTATAAGACGAAGTCACGTCAAAAAATGCAAACATTTACGCAAATACGCCAAGTGAAGTGCCACCATAATATATTATAAGACATATAAATATTTGTATGAAGCCATAATTCAAATTGAATCACGTTGTGACGTAATTTATACTAAATAGATACAGTCATGTTTTTATGTTTGTGAACATAAAAACATGACTGTATCTATTTAGTATAAATTATTACTGAGATACTATTAGCATAAGTAAAAATATAATTGTCAATTATTATGGTAAACATCACTGATTCTCAGTAACTGACGTGCATGGCTTTGCAATAGATCAAAACGTCAATTATTAGTACCTACGTAGGTGTCAAATCTTATAAAGTACAATACAAGGCCACATAAGCGTCGCAAGAAGTCGGTGTGTGTAGCCGGCTCAAAACCGTTCGTCGTGGCATTCTAAGTTCAGTGTGAACTTCTATATGCTGATGATGATGATGACGATGCCTGCCAAGCGTGGATAATTAAAAGAAGAAGGCAATGGTAACCATAATTGTTCTCATTTCATGAACTAGGGTGTTACCATGAGCTCTTATAGCCAATCAGTTCAAAAACTACTCAGTACAAAATATCGGTTCGTTGTTAACATCATCATTGAATAACTTTAATCGCAGAAGTCTATAGAGTTTCTACGTTTGTCCTTATAGCTGCGGACATTACAGAACCGATATTTTGTACTGAATAGTTTTTGAACAGTATACCTATAAGAGCTCATGGTAACCCAGCAGGAATTGTAATTGTATGAACGAATAGTGACGGTTCTTGTCAAGCCGGTGTTTTCAGGTTTCTGCAAAAACGTGCCAACATGGTGCCAACGCAGAAAGACTACGGTGATAGTCTGTCGGTTTGTCTGTCTGTGTATCTGGGTGTCTGTCACAGGGGTATTTATACCAATAATAATAATAGGAGTCAGATACAGATACAGATACAGATAATTTATTGATAAAGTGTTATTTTACAAGTCAAATTGATAAAATATATACCTAACTAGGTACATAGTATTAGGTACATTATAAAATCATCTATACTTACACTAGGTACAAACTTATTTATTCATGCGAGTTATTTATTTATTATTTATTTATCTATCTTCTACGAATTCACTGACAGAATAGAAGGCTTGTTTTATCAAGAACTGTTTCAGTTTATTCCTGAACACGGCGTCGGATTTTGCATCTTTTATCACATCTGGCAGCTTATTAAATATGGTGACTCCTATCACATAAGGCGACTTCTGAGACTTCTTGAGCCTGTGGCTTGGAAAACGTAGCCTATTTCTGTTCCTGGTTGAGAACCGATGTGCTGCCCCTAACGTTTCAAATTCATCTATGTTCATGCGTACAAACAAGCTTATCTGATAGATGTAGATTGAAGGTACGGTAAGGATATTGAGCTCAATAAAGTATGGTTTAGCAGAGACATCGGATGGCACTCGAACAATGGCGCGAATTGCTCGTTTTTGGAGAATGAGAGCCCTTTCACGCTCGGCTGCCGTTCCCCACAGCTCCGTACCGTACGCAAGTAAGGAGTGAACTGTGGCGAAGTAACACCCGAGTACGGTATGCCGAGGCGCAGATGCTGCCAGACGGCTCAAGGCGAAGCAGGCCTGACCCAACCTAGCGCATAGTGTGTCAATATGCGTGTTCCACTTGAGTCCCGAGTCCACGTAGAAACCGAGCAACTAGTCATGATCAACATCAGCCTGTAGGTCCACTGCTGGACATAAAGGCCTCCCCCTTAGAATGCTACGACGCACAGTCCACCAACTCGAGTGGAGGGCCTTCCTTTACCGCGTTGTCCAGTTTGTTGTTTGTGGTACTCTCCTAATATATCTAAGTAACACAAAAAAACGCTTTTGTTGGGTGTAGTGGAATATTTATTATAATATTTATTTAAAAGCAGACAATGCGATGAGAAAAATAATTAATGCTTCCATTGGTTTGATGTTATATTCATATTGAAAATAGGTATCACAAACCTACTTCATCATAAGTCGGCAGATATCCTATGCTGGACGGTATTTTCCCAGCGTCCCCCACGTACACGTATCTGCCCCACTAGGGGGAAAAATTTAAATAAAATCGGCCAAGTGCGAGTCAGACTGACATGGTGCACCGATCAACACAACGATTTTGTTGTTTTAGAAATTACCGATGCAAATTTTGTGTAAAAATGTGAAAGTAAAAATCAAATTCTTTCATTATCTCAAAAACTAAAAAAGTGGAGAAAGTGGTATTTTCCTGTAAATATAAAAAAAACATTATAATGGACTTCTCATATTTGATCTTAGATATATTGGCTTATTAGCCATAAATCACAGAGTTTTTGTCAAAAATTTCTATATGTATTTTTTCATGTTGATAGCAACTGCCAAATCTATTCATAAGGATTTCCTTAAACCATTTAGGAAACGAACCCTTACGTGGTGGTATCGGACGTAACAGTAATATACCAAAATAACATACAAAAACAAAGTACGTCATGACAATTAGGTTTTATTATCCTTTGAAAGATATATCTGGATCTAGCAAGTCATGACTGGCGGCAATTAGATGATGACGTCAAACAGACCGGTTTGCTGTTGAACCCAGTCCATCTGATATTCTGTATTTCTGATATCTCTTGTTTTTCAGCTGGGTAATCAAAGGGGATAGGTATAATATAGTATAATACATATGTACATCACCTCATACATCTCAAAGGTTTCAAATGAAAACAGTAGAAACGGCTACTAACACACACACTATTATATATACTACTATTATTATTATTTTACTATTATTTGAGCACTAACTTATTAGTGCTCAAATATAGGCTACACATTAATCGGGCATTATGGCTGTTCATCCGTACAGCGCATTTTTTTTACATGCTTTTATTTAACTTGACTTGTTTAGTATGTAAGTTGTCAGTGTGGGACAAATCTTGAAACTGAATTATGGACCAATTCCACCCAACCGATTGAGCTGAAATTTTCCATAGCATATACAATATTATGGTGACGGTGAGCTGATCTGATGATGGAGACAGAAGGTGGAAAATGGAACTCCTTGAAGATTAAATAGTAGCCTTGCAGTGTTTGAGCTGATTTTGATCAGCTCACGGTTCCGATAACAAATTTAATAAAAGCTTGTTTTTAAAAATAACATTTTTTAACTAACATCTAATTAACATAATAACATAACACCCCAACAGTCACATACGGAGTCCTGATACTAGGATTCCCTGTGTCGTTGGTATCAGAAACTACGAGTACCATGGTACCATAACACCCAGACCCGGAACAAATATTTGTAGATCATGCAAACATTTGTTCCGCAGCGCGAATCGAACCCGGCAACCTCTTGCTTCTAGGCTGGCTAGGCCAATTGTCCTCAGCTGAATCTTAACATGACGGGTAGACTAGACATCCGTGCGATAATCTAGCCAAGATATTGTAAATATGAAAATGTCACAAATAAAATGGCATCAATAAGTATACCTAGTAATTTAGCAGACAAAGTACGATACAAGGAAAATAGACACTGAAAAGGAAACCCTACTCATTTAAGGCGAAGACTGATCTCAAAGTAGTATTTTTGAACGCCCAGTGCTATGTAACGAGATTAAAACATGAGATTAGAACAATACAGTTCTACCAACACAAATTTTTGCATCTCATTAATACTAATAAAAGTTTAAAAAAATCGCACAAATGACCACCCTAAAAACGCTTTGGCATTCAATTGCTCTTAATTTTGAACGGCAACATCACTTTTTTTTACGAATTAAATAGCTAGACTTGTAGATTTTAATGTTGTAACCGCATATTTTTTACCTATGATTTTAAATAAACCTTCATTATGAATACAGTCTGAAATGCAAACCAGTTTCATCATCAAATATAACATGCGATTTTCAACTTTAAACAAAGTCGTTTGTATAAAATTTTTGGATTTTTTGATGTTTGAATTTGGGATCATACCACGCCTTAAGCATATTATTATGATCGTTTGAATAGATTGTATGCACAGATTTTATTGTCTGTATGGGGCGTTTGAGTTATTAATAAGATCTAGCACTAAAACACCTAGACAATGTCCTTGCACTCGTGAGGCCAGGAAAACCGCAAGTAATTCGTTTGAATAATTTCTGTTCAAGAGTCAAGTTTAACCACTCTACAAAAGGAAATAATGAAGATATTTACGGAAATATTTGCTCCGCTTTTGTGTATGTGTGTATGCGTGAGAAGTATGACGAGTTTGAGGCTGAGGGAATGACGTAACATTATAGTTGAGTCAGATTGTCGGTGTGTCCGGGGCCGCGGTGTGTCCGGAGTCCGGCCTATATAAGAATAGAACCCTCCATCTCCTGTGTATGTTATTAAAGCTAACTATGGGATTAGTAATAATTATAATCATAATATGATTCATTTCTGCTTTGAAAGAAACACAAGAACACTTTTCCACTCGAAAAATGCTCAATATTTAATTAAATTTTTCTGTTTTTTATGTAATTTAACGTGCTCTTATACGGTAAAGGAAAACATTGTAAGGAAACCGACAAGTTCTGGAACCAAAAATTCTAAGGCATGATCCTTTCATCTCCTCTCTGTCTCTCTCTCTCACTGCCCCTGCGAGGCGCACTTCTTTCACCACACTGGGTTATTTTACTATACTTACCTCAAGTTTTTCTCTGACCCAATAAAGGGTGAACAGGAAAGAACCAATGACTCGAAGTAGAAGTAGTACCATTGCGTTTGTCATCTTGACTATTTTTACCTGTCCTTCAAACCGGCTGTAACTAAAATTCTACTGGTCACTTAATGCAAGTGATTAAAATATTGCTGTACATTCATTCTTTTAGAATCATTAAACAAGGTGCCCTAATAAAGGAATTTATTAGAAACTGCCCCTGTATTGTCTAACAAACTGATAATAGCTTTCGATTACAATTTTGTAGTACATTGCGCCGCGTGCTTTAGCATCTTTTCAAGAGCTGAAATATTCAAAACAAAAAGCGCTTTGTACTTTAAACTCTTAATTGAAAGCGATTATCAGTTCGTTAGGCAATAAGGTGCCCCCTTATTGCCTAACGAACTGATAATCGAAGTACAATGCGCTTTTTGTTTTGAATGTTGAAGGTTTTGAAAAGTAAAGTTAAAACTTTTGGAGGGTAAGAACTTTGGACTAAGCAGCGCAAAAAACTATTTTCACACCACCTGCTCGACAATGTCCAATTACATATCATGCAACCTCAACGTAAAGTAAAGCATTGTCTCTCTAGGTATGTTGTATGAAACTCCCTAGGAAATAAAGAGATTTGAATTTGGAACGTCAAATTCGTGTGGAGACTCGTAGAAAACTCTAAGTAAAAAAATGCCCATATGGCATTGTAAAGAGGTTTGTTCGAAAATCGAACTGGCCACCATAAGCAGAACTCAAAAAAAAGAAAAATGTGCGTTTACAAAGAATGTGAAACATAATCTTTTGTTTCACATGACATTTTTTATCAACATGGATAGTGCAATAAAATTTTCTGAATAAATCACAGCACCAAACACCATCTGCAGATGGTGGATGATGGATGGATTTTCAGTAAACTGTATTGCAATATTCATGTTGATAAAAAATTACAACCGATAGTTATTCTACTCCAGAGTTTATCAAAAGAGACGCTTTAGAGATTATTAATAATCTACTACTGCAAAAATCATAACAAGCCCTGGCTTTTTATTGTCTCGCAGAAGGTGTGAAAAGTAGAGTATGCTCCTCTGGAAACAAGCCTGTCTTCGTCTTGGGCAGCTTGAACTCCTCGCTTCTTTCAGGACTCTATATAATCCCTGGTTAGAGTCCCTCGTTGCGCTCAGGGTTCAATATGCCGCCCGTGACATAAGACACTGCTTTATTCCCTTGGTGCATAATCTACTATTACATACTTTTTCTGGTCAACATTAGCACAACATGATAATGCAATGTTATAATAATAATAATAATAGTTTATTTATTCAAAAACTAAGTACAAATTACAAATTAAACAAAAATCAAGTTGATCCTTATAGATAGGTAGCACAGTACTTGTTAGCTGCCGTGCTAGGTGGCACGGCCACGGTCAAGTGACAACCCTCCGTACTAGTTCGCACTGTATGACGGCAGGGCGTCGTTGCTCTTCCATGTTTAACTAAGGAATGTTCCACATATCAATAATAATCTAAAACCATAATAATACTTAATACTAAACAATTAACTATTTTCTGAAGAACTATTATACTAATTATACAGTTTAAACCATAAGTTAAATTGTATGTTACTGTTGGGATGTTATTATATAATACTTACTACATTTTAACTTTAACTTAACAGTGTGCATACTAAATTAGTTTTTAGCAGTTTCATGGTTTAAGATGATATTGCCATTACATTTTCAGTGCGATAGCACGATACTACGATAGTAATCCAGTAATTTAAGATAGTTATCCAATTTTTGTTTGCAGCTATATGTCGAAAGGTTTGTAAAGTTTAAGTCATTGTTAATTTTGTTGTATACAAAGGGGCCAAGAAAAAAGAAGAAGTTATGCGAGAATTCTGTTCTGCATTTAGGAGTCTTGTACACAATATCACATCGCCTTTTTTTGACTCTACATGGATCGCAAGGGAGTCTATGTTGAGTTAGGATAGTCGTCTTAAGATATAGTTGTCTGACAGTAAGAACGTCAAAATCCTTGTATAATTGGTTAGTGGGATACAAATATGGCTTTGAGAGCATCACCTTTATGATTGCTCTTTGAGCTCTTTCCAGTTGTAGCATAAAGGTTTTTCCCGCGCCTCCCCATCCTATTATTCCATATGACACAATAGATTGACCCAAACAATAGTATACGCTTTTTAACAGCTGAATATCGTTGATGTGCTTGAGATTTTTAAATATGTAAATGAGCTTACGAACGCGTCCAGACAGTGTTTTGATTTGTAAGTCCCATTTAAGGTGTTGATCAATTGTTACACCTAGATATTTCACATGAGTGGTGTTTAATAAAGTGTAGCAGTTACATTGATCTGAGCGTGTGCATGTGTGAGCTCTAATCTCAAAAGAGTTTATGTTAGGTTGTCCGGGGCTTTGGATACTAAAGGAAACATAATTTGTTTTATTGAGATTTAACGTAAGTTATTATTTAGCCATTTAACCGTCTCAGAAAAACCATCCTCTGCAATTGTTTGCACTTCAGTCCATGATTTGCCATTAAATAGTATGACTGTGTCGTCAGCGAAAGTAATAATTTCTGCATTTTTGAGCTTTTTCCTGCAAAGACCATCAATATAGATGAGGAACAATGTCGGACCAAGCACGCTACCTTGTGGTACTCCGTATGACACCGGCTCAGAATCACTAAGTTGAGAGTCTATTCTAACCGACTGATATCTATTTGACAGATAACTTTTGAAAAGTTTCAGTGGAATACCTCTAATTCCAGAGTACATCATTTTCTTAAGTAACAGAGGAATAGAGACAGTGTCGAATGCCTTTGCAAGATCAAGGAATATACCCACACATTTCTCTTTCTTATCTAGGGCACTAACAACGTGTGTAACTAATTTATCAATTGCACTAGAAGTCGACTTCTTCCGCCGAAAACCGTATTGGTTATCCGATAGTACATGGTATTTTTCGAGAAAATCTATTAGTCTTACATTTATAACTTTTTCAAGAACTTTAGAAAGCGTGGGTAATAGTGATATTGGCCTATAGTTGTTAATACTGCCTCTATCCTTCCCCCTCTCCCCCCCCCCCTTCCCCCCCCCCATAGAGTGAGAGAGGGGGAGGGGAGTGAGGGGGAGGGGTGTTGTCCCTTCTTCTCTTCTTTCTTTCTTCTTTCTTCTGCCTTGTGTATTGGAATTAGAATGGACTTCTTCAGCTCATCAGGGAAAACGCCATGAGACATGCAGATGTTACACAGATATGCTATCGGTTCCGAAATTACGTCAATAATATTTTTATATAGTATTGATGAAGTGCCGTCCCAGCCAGAGGAACTGCTACTACGTAGGGACAACACTATATTCTTGATTTCACTTTTGTCAGTCGGTAGTAACACTAAAGAGTTAGTAGGATCAATATTGTCGTTTTTGTAGAGCTTAACAAGTTCGTCTTCATTAGTTTTTAATCTTTCTAGGATATTTTGGGCTAGATTTCTACCCACATTTGCAAAATGCTTATTGACATCCGAAATTTGTGTAGTGTTTTGGATTAATTCAGTCGGGGGTCTTACATTTTTATCTAGATTGCAGATGTTCTTAATAACTTGCCATGTCTTTTTTATGTTACTTTTATTTTCTTCTATTAGTTTCCTCTCGTGTTTTTTCTGAAGGTTCTTTAATATTCTGTTACAGTGATTCCTATAACGTAGGTATGTTGTATGAAGATCTTTATTTTCAGGTGATTTATTCGCATTTAGATGTAGTTTGTCCCGGAACTTTATACATCTTAATAATCCTGGAGTGACCGAGGGCTTAAGAGTTCTTTTTCTTTTTGGAATATACGTTACATGTGTATGGTTGTTGTAGCAATTTGATAATATCGTAAGAAATTTATTGGTGGCTTGATTAACGTTAGAACATGGGTTAAATATATCAATCCAGTCCATCGTCATTAGTTCATTTCTTATCTTACAATTGTCTGTCTTGATCACTTTGATAGTATTATCTGTATTTTTGATAAATTTATGGCTAATGTTGGTAATTACAGTGTAGTGATCTGTGATGGTAGACTCACATACTACAGTAGTGATATTTTCTCTAGTTTTAGCAAAACAGTGATCAATACAATTTCCAAATCGGGTAGGGATTAAGTGGGCAGGCATAAGTGAATGTGTAGCCATAAGCGTAAGATAGTCTGGTGATTTAACTTCTACATTTCCACTTTTTATATCTATGTTTACATCTCCGATTAGAAATAGGTTTTGTGGCGTTTTTAGTTTATTCAGAAGTTTGTCAAGCGTTACAAGAAATGCATCAATTGATTGACTCGGTGGTCTGTAGATACATACAAAAGCAGTATGGTTGCCGATTTCTAGAACAAGGCAGTTGGCTCCATCAATCTCTGGCTCACTAACTCTTACTCGTTGTAAACTATCCTTGATATATAACACTACACCGCTATTCTGGTTTATCACCTTAGAAGTTTTACAGCATGTATAATTCGGCAATATTGGTATAAAGGGGCAACTTTGGAGCCAACATTCGGTGAGCACAATAATATCTAAATCAGCGTCAAACCGCGACAGCAATATTTCAAAATCACTGAAATTGGCATTCACACTTCTAATATTTTGAGTAGCAACAGTAATTGTTTTCTTTTGTTTAGAGAAACAACTTTTTAACTGGCTAGGGTCAGTTATTAGTAACGCTTTACCTGCTAAGTTGATTTTTTCATCGATCTCAGGAAGGACATCATTAATGTCATTCATGTTAACTTAATGCTTCTAGATTATATTTGTGTAGTTGAGTTGTGTAATTAGCTAATAATTATATATTTATGATAACTTACTACTTATTATACTGTTATTTAACCGCCAATACAATAAAAATTAGCCACTGTTTGTTGGTACAATGCATCATCCTAGACTATATCATAAGTATACATTAGAATAATATATGGATACATATAGAACAGATAGGTGAGAAAAATAAATTGATGAACAAGAAAAGTTATTTAAAATTTAAGGTTTTCTATATCAGTTTCACTGATGATACGAATACGTGGAGAACCCTCGGCCCTGCGGACAAATATTCTGCCAAGCGATGCCCACCAGAACACGTATCCGTTGCCCTTTGCAAATTCCCGGGCAAGGAAGAATAATTTCTTGTCCTTTTGTGTTAGGCGCTCTGATATATATACTGGTTTATTCGTTCCCCCGATGCCCAAAGAGGATGTGTTAAATTTATCCGTCGGGTGGTCTTGATGGAGTTTATGAGCCTGTCCCTCACGAATGTAGTAGTGAACTCTGCAATTATGGGTTTGCTGTTTTGGTTTGAGCCAATTCTATAGGCGTCCTTGATTTCGGAATTATCAAGTTTAATATTTAATTTTTCGGCGGTTTTTATCACTAATTTTATTATGTCCACCTTTGATTCCTTGGGTTCCTGAGGAATGTTCCTCAGCTCGATGCTAGTTTCCTGGGCGCGACGTTCCAGAAAATCTATTTTATTTTCTAGGAGCTGTACTCTAGTATCCTGCTCCCTTTTTTCCACCTCTAGACAGTTCAAACGTTTAAGGACTTCGTCGTAATGTTAAGTCACATTGCTGTTATTTAACCCCTTACTAAAACGAGAATAATAACTATGTACCTAATTATTGTGTAAGTTATTATTATTAATTATTAAGAGGCCAGCGGCGGATAAATAGCCCATCGAAACGCAATACCAAAATCATTTGTAATCCTACTTCCTACTTAATATTATAAACGCGAAAGTTTGTGAGTATGGATGGATGTTTGTTACTCTTTCGCGTAAAAACTAGTGAATGGATTTGAGTGAAATTTGGAATGGAGATACTTTACGCCATGGATTAACACATAGGCTTCTTTTCATCATCATCATCAATTTTCATCATTATTCACGTGGGTGAAACCGCGGGGCGCAACAAGTTCGATCATATTTCTCCATCATATTAACAGTTTCGGGGCTATAATATTTCCCTGTCTCACTCCCCTATGCATTTGGATGGGATTGGAGTGCGGAGTTTGTACTTGAACGCTCATTATTGTGTTTTAATTGAGGCATCTCAACACTTTGGTTTAATGATAGTCCACTTGGCATCTAAATCTTATGAAACTTGAATAGGGGAAACTTCTTGACCTAAATATTCATACTTTCAAGTTTAAAAAAATTTGGACAGTGCTATTGCTGCCAAAATGATCCCCATTGTTGTGTTCCCCATTGTTGTGTTCCCCATTGCCATTTGCTACTGTAATTAGGGGGCTGTTCGGATTGCTGAGATTCGAAAAATCTTCTTGCAAGACTATAGAATGTGATGACCCCTATAGAACAAGAAGTAGACTTATTTAAATGTCATGTCATTATTCAATTTGTACAGCAAAGTATCAAATCAAGTGTAGTTGGACGATTAGGGTAATAGATCTTGATACTTATACCAATTTTGTTCTCCCATATAAAAGGCTAGTTCAAAGTTGGAGCTCAAGTTTTCTTATTGCCTATCTTGATTGTGGTAACCAGTACTAGTTATAAACTAAGGTAAGACGTTTTAGGGTTCATTATCTTATACATAAAAGAGAAACGCCTGCTGAAACTTCGCTGTCTGTCAATTTGCAGTGTGTTTCACAGTAAATTGCTATCGACTCGAAAGGTATAGTTGGTAGATCATAAAACATAACATAAAAATGAACCTCATATTCAATATGAGCCTGTGTCTATTTATATATACAAACTTAAACTAAAAAGTAGAAAATAATACTTTAATTACTTCAAAGCAAAGACCATTAAAGGACAATTAACGAAATTATTGATACATATATATTATAATGTATTTAAAATTTATAATCAGTTGTTTTAATATAAAAAAACCTCTGTTTCGAACTATTCAGTATTCAGTAGCTACAGTATTCGATTCTAAATTTAAAAATAAGTAGGCTGGCACCGACTCCAAAAACAACTGATTATAAATTTTAAATACATTATAATATGTAAGTATCAATAATTTCGTTGATTGTCCTTTATTGGTCTTTGCTTTGAAGTAAGTTTGTACATAAATAAGCACAGGCTTGAAGTCGGTTTATGTTTTTTTCCAAAAATTAACTTTATTTTGTATCAAACCATTCAGACTTAGAGCATTTATGAAATGCTCTAAGATCTTCTAGTGTAACACGGATTTTGTATGGAGACACTGATGAGCGCCCCTAGCGTATACTTTGTGAACCTCAATTTTCATTCAATATTCCCCTATAATAATTTTTATACTAGGTACTACACTCGAGAGCAATGAATCCGGGTCACTTAAAGAATCCTAAAAATCTCGGAAACTAAAAATGCTAGGTTAATGCAATAAATTGTATTTAATAGACAATGTAATACTCCTTAAATGAAGGTATTAAAACTTCTTAGTTATTGTAAAGTTATATCATAAAAAAATCAAATTTGAAAAAGGGCCACTTTCGAAGATGGAACTACGAAATTACAGCATTTGGTTTTGCATTTGGTTTTGCTTTTGTTTGTAATCTGTAATTTATCATTGTTTGATTTCTGTTTTTTTGTTGTTTTTTTTCTGCGTAAACGCAGTAATGGAAGCACGAGGAGGCAATACGAAGTATTAAAATTCAAGAAAATCGTAATAAAGTTCAAAAATTTCATGTTTCCTATTTTTGTTTTAAGGAGAGATCAGCAGTTTTTTTCTTTATGTAATTTTGTGTTAATAAAATGTATGGTGACTCATATTTTTTTTTACCTTCATTGAAGGAGTATTACATTGTCTATTAAATACAATTTATTGCATTAATCTATCATTTTTAGTTTCCGAGATTTTTAACATTCTTTAAGTGACCCGGATTCATTGCTCTCGAGTGTATATCCATGACAATAAGTCCACTATGTTACTGAGAAGGTACAAGGATCCTTCTCAATAACATAGTAGGAATCTCCTAGGGGGATTTACTTTTTCGTGAATAACTGTTTTTTAATTCATTATGAATGCAGTAGGTAAAACTTTTTAGTTTTTCCAGGCTATGTTTGCACAGTACCTCATTATTTGCCTAATGATTATTAAAAGCAAATGCGACGAGAGTTACACAGATAAGTACGACGGTGTTAACCTTGCCGAGATCCTCGCGAGTGAGCGCCTCTTGAATGGCTATGTCAACTGCCTGCTCGAAGCCGGACCCTGCACGCCAGACGCTAAGGAACTCAAGAGTTAGTAAACAGAAACTTGTGTAACATTTACACATATATTTAGAAAAATCTTCATAAGCTTATAGTCATCAACTGCTGGATGAGGCTTCTCCCATAGCATGCATAGGTGCAATGGGAGATCACGATCAACGCTTGGCAGGCGGACTCAGGTGAATGCTGCTGCCCCCCCTCCCCTGGTTTAATCCCTTAGTCACCTTTTACGACAGCCACGGGAGGAGACGGAAGGGTCTATTCTTAGTCAGGGCACACCATTTAGAAATATATTGTATAGAACACTCGTAAATAATTTATCAAATAATTTTGTTTTGCACTTTATGTGCTTCTCTTGAGACTACAAGAAGAGTGTAGTGATCTAAGCAAGTTGAAAGTTCGTATATCCTGTGTCATGCATACCCCTCTAAGAAATCGGTGTGAGGGTATGTATTTTGGTTAATCTTTAGGAACAATAAATACACAGCATATGTTAACACCAAACAGAGACATAGACATACAGATAGACATACACATAGACATAGAGATACATAGTCCTGATCCCACTCTAGGATTCCCTGTCGTGGGTATGTATCTAGTACCATGGTGCGAACCTTAGGAAATCATAGCTTTATAAGAAAACTCTTTGCAGAGAACCTACCCGATGCGATACTGAGCGACTGCATGAGATGCAACAAACGACAACGAGAGGGCGCTGATACAACCATGCACTTCATCATAGACCATAGGCCCGACGATTGGGAGAAACTTGAAAAAAAGTATGATAATTTATCATCACTTACCATGACCGGGGGTGTGAATATTCCCCCGTCTCCTCCCGTGGATGTCGTAAATGCCAACTAAAGGATTACACCACGAGACGGGCAACCCCTGCCCCGGTATTGTCTAACGAACAAAGAGCTGATTCTATGTTTCGAGAAGCAATTGACACGGACGTATGGTGTAGTGTAACACGGATTTTTGTATGGAAAATGAAGTTCACAGAGTGTACGCTAGGGGCGCTCATCGGTGTTGCCATACAAAAATCCACACTACACTACACTAGACGTCCGTGTCAATTGTGTGCAAAATACTTAGAATCAGCTCTCTGGTAATCGCTTTCAATTTCGATTTCGCCGTACATTGCGCCGCTTACTGTCACAAGCAGAAATATTCAAAACATAAAGCGCAATGAACTGTAAAATGGGGATCGAAAGCGATTATCAGTTCGTTAGCCGTTAAAGGAGCAGAATACTATGATGACCAATCCACCTGGCAAGCGTGATGATTATGGCAAATGCCCCATTGCATTCATTGGCCTCAACCAGCAGTGGATGTCTACTGGCTGATGATGATGATAATCGCTTATAACCCCTTACCACAATTTCCTGCTTATTTTTTAATACAGATATAACTCCGATGGTGGCTACAAACGGAAGTACCTGACTGGCCTGCACACCGAAGAAGATAAATCTCCAAATAAAAGTGAAGATGAAGAAAAATTTAAAGATGAAACGAAAGAATAACGATATTTTGAACATTTAAATTGTAAATACCTGCAAAAGACAATGTGAAAGAACTCCGGATCTAAATCTTACTAAGAACACGAAAGTTGCTAAATAAATTAATGGACTTAAAAACTTTAATTTCGTTTATGTAGAGATTGTAGAGTATAGATCTCTCCTAACTTAGTACTGATATATCATGATGACGTCCTTCCCGGCGCCCCGGAGGTTCAATTCCCGCTGCAACGTAAATGGTCTGTTCGCTATTGCCCCCTTTCTGATTTTGTCTACATCAAATTCTTAAATCCATACAAACTGCAGATTTTTTCTACAAGATCTGGGTGTTAAGGTACCTTGGTACTCGTAGTTCCGGATACCCACAACACATGATAATAAAACGGACAAGTGCGAGTGAGACTCCCGCCCTGAGGGTTCCGATCCGTAAATTATTTCAAAATCATCCATATACATTTACTGACAGCGTCCTTAGTTTTCTTCTCGTTTTCGCTAGCGGCGCTACAAGTAAATGTATGGAAGGAAACGAAACTTCATATAGTTTCGGAAACTATCAAACCACGTATACTAAGCCCCCTCAGCCTTTTTTGAACTTCATCAGCCACGGTACGTTTACGTACACACGTCACTCACCATACCCATTTCAGGGGTAAATACTTGAGGCGAATTATCTCAATTTTAGACTTTTTCCTCTATATGTGTCACAAAAAAAAAAGCCTGGAAGAAATCCTAAGACCTAGAGATTTTTCATTTTCGCGATTTCCATGCATAAATTAGACATTCATTGCCATATATTTTTAACCGACATCACAAAAAGGAGGAGGTTCTCAATTCAGTTGTATTTTTTTTTTTTTTATGTTTGTTACCACATATCTCCGGCGTTTATAAACCAATTTGAAAAATTCTTTTTTTTTTGAATAGATATACTTCCAGATTGGTCCCATTTTTTCCAGAATCCAGTTCTGATGATGGAATCCATGAGGAATTGAGGGAACTCCTCAAATATTGTAGGCATACATATGGTGATTTTGATATTTTCAGCAACAAACCAAGCATTTGCATTCAGAAAGTATCATAATCCTTTCACCACTATGGTTCTTTCATAATTTTTTTTTTCATCCAAATATTTAGTCAAATAAAATGGCGGAAGTCGGTTTTTTAAATGAAAAGTTATTAATGCATCGAGTTAGAAACTTGATTTCTTTACAGCACTATAAGCTCACAGACAGGCACACAGACAAACGGACAACAAAGTGATCACATAAGGGTACTGTTTTCTCCTGTTGACGTACGGACCCTAAAAAAAATAACAACAATCAGTCACCTTACTATGCATGTGACCGATGTGTGTTATTTAATTCACCATTATATTTCCACGAATTAATAAATTAAACAAAATTAATATTTAGCGGGACAGGCTGGAAATCTCCAGATATTCCCGAAAAAGGATAATGATAAAACACAAACAATTATATAACTAAGATTGCATTCATTTAATTAAAATCTATGAAAAACTTTCAATAAATAAATAAGTTTAGTACATTATTTTGTTTAAATATAAATTAAGTTAAAATTAGGCATTTACTTTACGTATATAGGTACTCGTACTGCCCTCCCAAGCCTAAAGTGCAGTAACAGCAAAAACACGATTTCGAGAAAAGCGCGTTTAAAGTGTAGAAACTAAAAAATAAAATCCAAAAGAGGCTATTTGATAAAACCTTGAATGTGAAGTGAAAGAAAACGTAAAAAACTATATTTCTAAATGTTATTGCATTAGTTTTACTTTAAAATACAATAAATACAGCCATTTTTTTTTGCCTCTATTACTTCAAGCTATTTTTTTATAAAATCAGTTCAAAAACTCATTAAAAGGCAGTAAATTTAGCTATTACTGCTTTTTGACTACTTTTTGTTTTTTTTGTAATTTTTACCAACTAAAGTGCAGTAATAATGTGAAAATACTGCTATTTAATAGGTTTTTTATAATAAAATACTCAAGTTCCTCACGTGTAGTAAAAGAAAATTACCTTATGTTTTGAGTAAAAATAGGCAATTTTTTGGATTTTAGGCAACACATCTGTTTGAAGGTAGTTTTGTCAAAATATTTTTCATATAAAAGGCAGTGCTTTCCCTTTTGGACCGAAATTTCAATCATATCTTCCAAATAAACCCTATGTTTACCCCACTATCCTTCATTTTGTGTGACATAAGATTTGAAGTTGTAGAAATCTTTAACCTCCATAGTTTTACACAATGACGGTTTTAAAAGGAGGATGACGAGTGACGCTCTAACATAGAAGCCACTATACTTGGACTCCAGTTATCTCGGGCCGCCGCGCCGGCTCGGCATCGCACAGGTGACAAGCGACAAGTCAGCCCTGAAAGTGCGTTACTTCTCACTGTCGTCTTCTCCTTTTGAACCATCATACCACCTTCTCCGACTTTGACTATTCGACCGCGTTAAAAAAACCCCTAAAATTATAAACCATGCCTTTTTTCGCAATGATTGTTACACACAGAAAGAAAGAATCGTTAACATGAAAGCATGACCCGGTTCTGCTACCGCAGGTGCAGACATATTCGCAGATACAGATGCAGCCGCAGATGGTTTATCTAAATGTGTTCTCAGGGATAATATTAGTATGTTAATCATTGTTTTTAACCGCTGCGATTTCGTTTTTGACTAAATATAAGTACCTACTCTTAACTACACCATGTTAAAATATGGGATAGACAAATAAATTATCAATGTTTATTTGAATTATTTTATTTGTAAAAACACTTACTCTAGCACTACTATAACAAACACACAGCACACGTCGTCCGCCTCCAACCACGTCAGCGACACAAAAGAGCGACCGCGTGGCGATGTTATTTTGTAGTATTGCGAGCCAGGTTTTAATATTTTTGTAAAGCTACAAACTAAAACGCAGTATTAAAGAATATTAGTTGACTTCAGGCATAATTAGGTGGTATGAATCTGATTGAGTAAACTAACTAATATGCAGTAAAATGTATAAAACACTGTAAATTATTTAGTATTTTACAAAGAACTATAAACTCTCAAACAAGTTGACCTGCAGTATGAGCGAGAAACACTGCATTTTATTTGGTTTTCGATAGGCATTGTAAAATCCCTCACGAGTTAGAGTGCATTAAGTACAAAAATTACTGCACTTTAATTGGGAATACAAATAAAAAGTATTTCTTCTTAACAATTGCAGTATAATCAACTTGTATGGAGTCGAATAATACTGCACTTTAATGTGTTTTTTAAAAAATCTTCTTACCCTTCTCTTCTTTTTTTAAACTACCATTTAAAATTTCACAAAATATGAAAAAATACTGCATTTTAGCTAGGAAACCCAACAAAAACTTGTGCAGTATGTATTTTACTGCGGTTTAGCTGGTAAACACAGTAAATTTTTAATAAATTTGTTAAAATTCTGCAATTTCCTTTTCCGAAAAATATAAAAATAAAATACTTCTAAATTGTTTTATAGAACAAGGATTCATTTGATTGATAGGTTTTGAAATGGGGTTTCAGAATATGTATTTAGCTTAAAAACGACAAAACAGCTATTACTGCACTTTAGGCTTGGGAGGGCAGCGTAGTCCTCTTAACTCTAACATTGAAGCCAGGCTTGATATATTTATATGAAGAATCCAATACATCTTCAAGTATTTTTCCCTTTACTATATCCTCCCATTCTGCATTCCCCTTTACTGTTTCCCCCCCTTCTGTTTTCAATTCAATTAATTCATTATCTTCTTCTTCAGTAGCTTCCTCTTGTGTTATGGATTGTAAAGCAGTCCTACAAAATATGTTACACTCATTTACATGGCTCGACTACTCTTTCCACCTTTAAGAAAACTCTTTTATAAGGCTAGACATACATTATTAGTTATTCGTATGAGTTATACTTACAATCAAGCAATGTCTAGATGCCGTATGGTATATTTACTTCAAATCGACCTTAACGTTTCAGAGACCCAATTCTCTTAACTATTTTAAAACTATACTAAAAGTTGACCAAATCGAGACTGAATTATGAATTGACAGAAAGTTGATAATCTGCTCCCTCATAAGTAATAACAATTAAGTCTACTTTCGATTCAAGGTGGCTACCATTAGGGGAGACTAGATATATTATATCATTGGAAAGAGTAAATACGGACATTTAATCGTTCAAATTTCGGTCATATTTCGATATAATCACATTACTGTGTTGTATTCTAAGTTAAGAGAATACCATTTCTGTCATTTATGAATTTTAAGACATCGATATTAAATCGTAACTATTTTTTAATAGGAGAATTGGCTCTCAGATTACGTATCAGTAGGTAGGTTTAACAATATTTCTCTATTCTCTCTATTTCAAAAAGCTATTCGCTGCAATACCTTGTTTTCCTAACCAAGTACCCTCTGGATCTTCTCCTGGGCTGCGTACCTGGTGAGGAACACCTTCCAGGCCACTGGATCGTGAACCATCATCGAGGATACAATGTTACCCGCTCTCTCCCTATCCTCCTTAGAGCATTTGACACAGTCTTCTTTTAATGCCTGGATTAGGACAACTGAAAGTAGAAACGACGTGTTATTTAGATAAATCATCATCATCAGCAACCGTTAGACGACTACTGAAATTAAAAAAAAAAAAAAAATATTATTTAACAAACACACAGATACACAGAACAAACAGGTAGAAGAAAGGAAAGCGTAGAAATTATACACAGTAAGAGCGGTTTCGCACTACGTCCGATCCAGACCGATCCGTATCCGTGAAAATACGGATATATGAAGAAATCAGATGACGGAAGCCGGATCTAGTGCGTATGCTATCATAGAAATAGTTCTACGACTACTCCGGATTTTCACAGGTTCGGATCGAATTCAGATCGGACGTAGTGCGAAACCGCTCTAAGTACCTATGTGTTAAGTGCATCACACACGTAGCAGATTCGGTAATATTTTATATGCATAAAAAAACTTATCGCATCTGAAGGTATCATACACGTAGCAGATACGATAATATACGAAAATAATACATGCACGCGGAAACCTTCAAACTGTATTGTATTTCAATATCTTTTTATATATGTCGGTGCCTACAGATGCTTGACGGTAAAATATAAGTGATCTGCTACGTGTGTGTTGCTTTTTGAGTTTAGTATAGAGAGCGATGTGGACAGATACGCGCTCAGATACAGATATCTTACCGCGTCTGCTATACGTGTGTGACACACTTTATTGTTTGAAATTGTAACAAACCATTATTTATACCTACTTACATATCTACATAAAACAAAAGTGCTAAATAGTCCGCTCTGTGCGATGCGGTGTGGAGCCGAACAGGCTCTGTTTCAGCATAATGCTGCTCCACATGCTTTAACATATGGAGCAGCGCTGGATAATGCTAGACGAAGCCTCCCCTTAAAGTACCATGGGGGAATTACCATAATCATCATATATAACATACCATATCATCACGCATCGCAGGCGGATTGATAATCGCAGTATTCGTGTTGAGTACTAGAGTGGATGCTGCTGTCCATCCCCTGGTGTAATCCCTTAGTCAGCGTTAACCACATCCACGGGAGGAGATGGAGTGGTATATTCTTAGGCCGAACACACCACATCATATAGTACAAATATTCTTAGGGCAAAGTGGAGTTTAAAATATTCTTTGAATGAGCGAAGCGAGCTCTCTTAGTTAATTAGCGTTTTTATGCGTGAATGTTAATCTAAGGACAACTTTTGAACCGTTAATCCGATCTTGATGAAGTATGTTGGGTGGGTAGAAATTGTACAGAAATATTAAGAAAGTTTGTAGGTATAAAACTAAACTTTGTCGAGCAAAATCAAATCAAATCAAAAAAGGGGTTGATGAGATATTGGGGTCAAAGAGAGGGTAACAAATTAGACAATAAGGTTAAGTGGGGTGTCATATGCAAGGGTTTGGAAATTTCAAAACTATTTTAATTTTATTTTAGACTTTGTAGTTTTGGAGGTATGAACAAATATCTCAAAAAAAACTGTAGGTGAGTAATCCCACAATGCTTAAATTGGGCATTAGAATAGCTAAATAGTTGAAGATTTTCGACATACCTTATAAAATGGAAAACCAATTTTATCTAAATGTTTTTTGAAGTCGGTTAGAAGGAAGTATACATCGTGTTTATTCGCGAGGTCTCAGTTCGAGGCAAACCACTAGTTATTAAATTAGTAGGTATGTTGCGCTAGTGATGGTTTTTTTTCTCTCCTTGTTGTAATATCGAAGCAACGGTCATGATTAAGCTTGGTAGAGTAGATATTCAGATTTCTCAGGCGTTATATCCTAACCTACTAATGTTATAAATGATAAAGTTTAGATGTAGGCAGTGACGGATTAACCCTTAATCAAATTAAGCAATTGCCTAGGGCATCACGTCTGGGGGGGCACCAGAAGAAGCACAAAAAAACCGTCTTTAAGTTATCACGTCTCACTCTCACGTCACCAAAAACCACACCAAAAAAAGTTTTAAAATTCGCGCGTTTTAAGTTTACATAGAGTCCGACCTAGAGTCATAACCCCGCTCCCGCTTGCCCGCTAGTGCATTCGGCAATTCGAATGCACCGGAATTGCGATCAGCCAAAGGTTTAAAGACCGATTCTAGTTGACATACGGATAGGGGGCCCACAGGCGTGGATTGCTTAGGGCATCAAGTAGTCTTAATCCGTCACTGGATGTAGGGTATGATGTTTATTTGTTATTGAATCACGACATAGTGCGTGATGATTATGGCAAAACCTCCCATTGAATGCTATGTGGGAGGCCTCATCCAGCAGTGGATGACTACGACTAATGACGACCTCTGTGGCGCGACGGGCGAAGGTTCGCCTGCGACGCAGGAGGTTGCGGGTTCGATTCCCGCCTTGGAACAAATATTTGTACAATCTGCAGATATTTGTTCAGAGTGTTCTGTGTATTTTCTATGTATAATAAAAAATATCTATCTATGTAATGTATTGTATTAAGTATATCAGTTATCTAGTTGTCATAACACAAGCTCAGCTTAGCTTGGGGCTAGATAATGTGTGTGAAATGTCCAGCATTTATTTATTTATTTAATGAAGAAGACGATTCAAAATGATCCTTGTTATATCAATTAATAATATACTTTTTGATTACATATGATTATGATTTTTGTTCGATAAAATGTAACATAAGTACAATTCGCTCGTATAATTTGTTCGTAAATATCAAGGTCCGTGCTCAATGTAGATACCGACGCCGACGGTTCGCCAAAGGGTTAGGTACCCCCTTATTCATAATAATTTTTTAACCTATATTAGTTAAAAAAGCTTTTGTCCTGTTTTGACGTATGACATTTTACAACGGAGAGAACAAAACGAAAGCTATTTTAACTAAAATAGGTTTAAAAAATGATTATGAATAAGGCTCTTAGAAGATTACCTATAAGAACCTCGATATTGTTAAGAGGCCTATGTTCCGCAGTGGACTAATGTGGGCGGATGATGATGATGATGATGGTCAAAATAGATATTTATGCTTCAAAAAGAATTTTTTTAAAACAAAATATATGAAAAATAGACGATAACATACCTACATAACGTATTATTAATTCACATTATTCCTGCTACTTATAATAGGTACTTAGTGGGATATAAACAATGTGTTTTGTAATACCCCTATAAGCCTGGGGGGTTAATTCCGACCAAAAACGTGAATACTTTTACATGTGCAAAGGTTGAAATAACTACATCGTTTATTAAATTTCTTACACAAAAGTCAAATTATTACTAACTTAGAAATTTGCGACAACTCCGAGTGTTTGTTTACTATTTGTGTATCCAGCTGATACGCACACACGCTTTCTAGAGGAAAGTTTACGAGGCATATAATTAATGAAAAACTTTTTTCGAAGTTTTTCGAAGTAGGTACCTAAATTAAGAATAAAGACATCAAAAAATAAACAACAACGAACAACTTTAGTTAAGTACTAAAGTTGTTCGCCATAACGTGTGGTTATAATTATTTTACTTAGGTATAATTTTTTTATTGGATTTGTTTACAATAAAACAATTGAGTTTCTGTTATAGAGGTCCTTAATTACTAAATATTTTTTGATGTCTTTATTCAATATCTTTTGTAACTAATAAGTGGTGTTACTTTTGTATATTTATTTCAGAGTCACTAATTTCGTTTCTTTTAATGTTTTCTCAATAGAGGCTAAATAGTCGAAAAGTATCCTAATCATTTTATTTTGGGATGTTTGTCATTTGGTTATTTGAGTTACATAAACTTACGTTTCATTTTCATCATCTCCTTTGAACAGTGCTGATCCACAGACATCAAGCATTTCACATCCTCAGCTGGCATCACTGGTATCGCGTTGTTCAATAGTTCTTTGCTCTTTACCAAATTAGACTTCTCCATTTCATCTACCACTCTGTTGATAGTTGACATGTCTTTATCTCCGTATACCACTCTGTATCCCAAGCTTCTGACGCCATCACTGACTTCACGGGTGATCAAGGGAGCTTCCTGAGAAACACAAACGGCTACAAGCGCCGTAATACAAATAATTTGATTCAACATCATGCAGACTTCCAGACAGTGACTACGACAGACTCTTGTCTCTCAATGACACTAAAAGATCTTGACCACGTGTGATGTAATAACTCGTGTGACTAATTAAGGCAGCAGGAATAATCGAAATTAGGATCTTCAGCTGTCACTAACCTTTTTTGTCTGCGTCTTAATAAATTTTTTTCGGACCTTTTATTGAAAAGTATACTCATGGCATCGTCATTGAAGAAAGGAGAGGTACCCAGTATGTATAATAACCAGATTTATGGCATGCCCAAATTGTAATTGAAGCATTGTTCAATGACGAAAGTTGAAATGAAAATGAAAAAAATGAAATGTTGAAAGTTCAATGGTCTTTTCAAAGGTCTTTGACCTAAGGATATGATATGATAGTGCAAGATCCTGCTACCCACTTTCATTTCCTCATTTCTATACGGGGTGTAAATAGACAGCTCCCGAATACTGAAGGTACCGTTAAATAGCTACCTATATCATAGCTATACTATAAAATAGCTTTCGCCTGAGAGGTGATTCATACCGGAGAAAACCTTTTTTTTCGTTTCGTATCGTATTTGTCAGCCAGCAATGTACGCATTTATTCCGGCCGCACGAGTTCAACGCTCCCGGTCAGCTGATCGACCCGTAGGGCCAATATTTCTCATGTGGTTTTCAATGCTTTTTTTATTTATTAACGTGTTTTTAATGATGGAAAATTGTTTTTTTTTACGATATTTTATGGATATTTATAAAGAAAACACGAAAAAAGCGGACCAAAAGTGAGCATTTTTTTTTCGTGTTTTTTCAGCTTAAATATTTTCAGAATCATAGTCTGAATGCACTGTTTCAGTTTTCGGGAGGAGTCTTTTTACGCCCGGTATAACTCGATTTGCACTTATCAGCTGGTTGATGTCCAATGCTAGATGAGGCCTCTCCCATCGACTACAATGGAGGAATTTTCCATAATCACCGCGCTTGGCAGGCGGATCAGTGATCGCAGTATTGGTGTTGAGTTCTTAGGATACTACTGCTTACCCGGTGTAATCCCTTAGCCGGCTTTTACGACATCCATGGGAGGAGACGGAGGGGTCTACTCTTAGGCGGGACACAAACCACGGCATATAGGTACTTGCACTTATATATCTGGAGAATATTTGTTCAGTTTACTGCGTTTTAAGAGGGCACTATACTGCAATTTAGGCTCCCTCTTTAACGCACGCGATAACCCGCGCGCCGTCTCGCTCGCGCTAGTGAGTGTCGTGCACAAAAATGAAGTTTTTTGTTTATTATGGCGAAAATAAATTGTTTATCAAAAAACTGTTTTTAGCATAAGAAGTAAATAGTTATTACCTACTTGTTGTAGTAAAATTTATCTTAAAACATCGTAGGGTTCCTGAGATTTCTTTCAAAACGTGTCGAAAACAAGGGTTTTTTCATTAAATAAAACTATCGAGGTTTTTTTTACATATCGTGTTTTCAACTTTACACAATAAATGCAAAAATATAAAATTTTCATATTCCAAAATATTTAACTCGTAGAACCTGTAGATACTGAGTTCTAGATCGATTTTGTTGGGCAAAATCACATAGTACGCCTTCTTAAGTTGGTAGAGTTCTTTGAGGAGAGTCTGTCCGGGGAGGTAATACCGCCCTAATTACTTTCCTAGTAGGTTCAATCAGTTCTGAATCCGATCAAGAACCCATAAAATTTCTATAAATGTTGACTACCTCTGAAAATGTGGAGTATTCGGGGCGCGTCCGACATATATACCCACTGATAAACAACCTTCGTTGTTTTGCATACCAAGCGGGTGTTTAACAAAAATGTTGACGTTCCATTGCCATTTGATAGATACATTTTGTACCAACTTATACACAAATCATCGCTTATTCATCATCATCATCATCAGCCGGTAGTCGTCTAATGCTGGACGCGGTATCCCCGTACAATGCAATGGGATTTGGCATAAACACATGCTTGGCAGGCGGATTGGTTATTGCAGTTTGGTGTTAAGTACCTACCTACTCCGGCAGATGCTACTGCCCATCCTCTGGTTTAATCCCTTAGTAAGGCTTTTACTACATCCACGGAAGGAAAAGGAGAGGTCTATAAGCCGGACATACCACGGCGGCGCCCGGATACTCCACGCCGCGGCGGCGCGGCGCCATGACAAACCACGGCGTACGGTTACTAAATAAAAAAAATAGGATATAAATAAAAAACCTGCTTATACAATACAGTACTAAGTTGACTAAAAAAAATAACGATTAGCAGGTATCTTGTTGACCTTGTTTATTGGATAGCTAATTTAGATTAGGTATAATTTATAAATCCAATTAATTTATCAAACGTTAGAATAATTATAGTACTTAATTATAATAATAATAACAATTAGAATAATTCAAACCTAAACTCGATGGATAAATGGCATTCGATCTACTTGCTTATATGGAGTGGAACTCATAGCCGGCGTCAGTCTTTTAATTTCAGATGTTTTCAGACGAGAAGCGTGCTCCATTCACAATATAGGTGAGATGGCGGTCAAATACTTGTCTATATAGGTAGTATTAGTACCTACCTAATTATCAAGTACTTAATAAAATTATTAAAAAATAGGGATCTTTGTAAGGAGGCAGCTCAAGACCGTGGTATAGGTATCATTATAGAGCATCCGGTATTTTACCTAGATTAGATATAATTCTAGATATAGAGTTGGGGTGGTTTGATTCTTCAAGAAAATAACGTGGGCTCCGAGTCCGACAGAAGATTTAAATTATTTTTTCGATTTATTGTATATTAGATTAGATACGTAAGTTACTACCGGCAAATTAACTGCTGGCCTTTAATTCTAAGGTCTAACTTCGGACTGGACAAGGTCCTTTGCGTCATTTACTAAAATAGCACCTGAAGGCGATATACCTACAGATGTATAAATAATATTTAAAAATAATTATATGTTTTTTTATTTGTTTACCATTTAACATTGTATTAAAACTATTATATAGAAATAGCACTTAAAAAACCACCGAGGTTTGTAGGGATAGTGTTATTATTATATCATTCATTTATTTAAAATCTCGTTACAAAAATATATTTTTCACTATAAAGAAATACCTGCTATCTACAAAAACATAATAAGTATAAAAAAACATTATAGTAAAAAATATATATCTAAACGGGAAACCTCCGGCCGCGGAGCAAGGCCCAAGCGGTCGGAGGCTAGGGCTGCAGAGAGAGGAACCTCCTGACTATGCGTGCCGAGTCCAGGAGTACAGCCTTCTGAATCTGACCCTTGATAAAACCATTTAGTGAGACCCTCTTAAGGTGTTGGTCAAGGCTCTTCGCTATCAGTCCATTCACTGAAACAAGTATCGGGACGATAATCGTTGAATCCACATCCCACATGGCGGTAATCTCGTGGGCCAAGTCAAGGTACTTGCTTAACTTGTCCTTCTCGGCCTTCACAAGATTATCATCATGTGGGATAGTGACATCAACGAGTATCGCCCGACGTTCCGACCGGTCTACCAGCACGATATCAGGCTTATTGGCGACAACAGTCCTGTTCGTTATTATATTATTATTATATGTGATCGCTAGTTAAACGCAAATTGAGTTCACCGAGCTGACCCCCTTTTATTAACCGATTTTAAAAAAGGATGAGGTTCTCAATTCAACTGTATATTTTTTTCTTTTCTAACTAGCATTTGAGCGTGGGGTACCTATCCTATATGGCATAACTCACGCAAAAATTTCCACTTCATGCCCGAATATTTCGTAAAGGATACATTTTTTTTGGCCAAGGATTGTCGTGTCTCGCATAGTGTAAGATTTCGACTTCAAACTAAGTAGTTCTCATATTATATACATATTCATATTCATTTATTTGGCCTTGTAACAATGGTTGTTACACTAGGCAAGTCACATAAGTAGTTTAAGTACAATAATATACCTAATAATACTATTTCTGCCGCCAAGCAGTAGTGCTCGCTCGCATTGCTGTTTTGGTTTGAAGGTGCCGGTGAAATTACCTACAGGCACATGAGACTTTTCATCTTTACGTCTCAGGGTCAGCGGCGCGCGTGTGATGCCTCTGGTGTTGCAGGCGTCCATAGGCTACGGTAACTGCTTTCCATCCGGTGGGCCGTATGCTAACTTGCTTGCCAAGTAGGTAGTATAAAAAAAACATTTCAATTAAATTTCATACGTTACACACACATTTTAGGTATAATTCAAGCAAATATAGTTTCATGGTCGTTCATGAATGACAAGTCAAACAAATATAAATTGCAGCCAATTCATGAATTTAAATTTGATTGAATTTTAATTCCTTCTAGAAAGTATCTTATTTTCCTTTTGAACTCGGACATAATGTTCCAAATTTGTTATTATCGTTGGTAGGTAATAAATTATACAATTTTAACTTAATATTATTTTAATCCTCCTGCTTTTGAACTTTCGCTAGCCTTAGGTACTTTTGGTTGATGTAGTTTGTCCTTATTCATTAAATTATAATTATGTGTCCCTATTCTTTAAATAACTATCTCTATTTTTATGTATTTCTAATAGGCTTTTATATAGGTTAGTTATATTAAATTTATAGTTATAGTTCTTCAATCAAACAGTTCTACTCAACGCCATCTATGCTTTATGTATGTTATTGAAATGCGTTTCAGTGTTTATCTACCTGATGTTCACGTTCATTCGTCGCAACACAGCACAATAATTTTCGATATTATAACTTCATATTAGTACATTATGTGATGTTAGATGGCGACACTGTCACATAATATACCGCCAGATGGAGTTTCTATTCACTAAACAGCTTTGAAATGTTAGACGTCCAGAATATTGACTTACCCTTCTTTTTAAATTAGTCTTCTTTTTTTTTCTTTCCCCATGGTCCACCAAATCTTGTAGGTGGACCACGGTGAATAAATCCCACAGGGGGGACTTTTTCTACTCTTTCGAAGGGAGACGTCGTGTAATTTTGGTGGCATTTTAACCGGTGTAGCTTGTAAAGAGCACATGATAGTGAATTTAAATAAAATAAGTGTATTGCGTGTCTTTTCGAAGGGGTGGAAATTGACCAGGACCATTCTAGTAAACTGCCATCGATTTACTAGAACATGACAACATGACTGACAGAGGACTTGACGACTGGACTTTGTTTGATACTCTTTCTATGATACTTGACATTGGCAAAATTGAGAAAATCATCAGATGCCATCATAAAAAAAAAACCACAGGTATATACCTCAGAATAAGTCCTTATTCTAAGGTAGGTAGTACATTAGGTACCTACTTATTGTTCTTCAAGTCCTCCAGTATAAATCTTCTGAAAAACGGCAATTTGCGGCCTTATTGATTATATTTAGTACATACTTTTTGAATTTAGCTGATCTATCTCAGCTTGTAGGAAATTAAATTAAAAAACCAACTCCATTTTTATAAATATATTTATCACTTTTTTAATAACTCTTCCATTACCTTAGACACTACAGACATATCAAGTTTATTCCGAGAGTTCTTAATTAATATACCTAACAACGCTTTCAATACTTTTGTCTTTCCTTCTTTATACTGTTTCACAAGTTTTGGATTATTGTCTAACACATCTATACATGTCTTTTTGATTTCATCTAAATCTGTAACTAACAGCCAGTCTTTCTCTTCAACTATTTTTGTTGGAGATAAATCACAATCTGATAAATCCACAAGTTCTTCAATCAATTTCTTACAAATTTCTAAACTAATTTTATTATCAAGTAACAAATCTATCAATTCTTTCATCTGTTCTACGGTGATTGGACAGTCTTCTACGGCTAACTTTCTTTTATTGAGGACAGTCAGCAGTTCGTTCAGAAGGAGATTGGCGACTTTCGTCGGATTTCTACCGTCTGATGTCACTTCTACAAAGTAATCTAGCAAGACCGGTTCGTTGACAAGTTGAATGGCATATTCGGGCCGCAAATTAAAGTTTTGTATGAGGTTCAATCTTGTTTCTTCAGGAAGCTCCGGCATCCTGTCTTGGATCAAAGGGACGCTGATTACATCTTGACTGTCTTCTTTCGTTTTGAGATTGACGCGCAGTGGTGGAAGGTTCGGTTCTGGCATAAATCTGCAAAGAAAAACAAAATTAAACCCCGATTAGCATGACGGTATGAGATCAACTCGTTTCGCGATTAAATGACTTCCTGTTAAACTGGTTTCAAAATGAGCTTTTAATTTTATTTTGATTGGTGCATTCCAAGTGCATTTGTGCAATTTATAGGAACTTCCTTGACCCGAGTTGTACTTCAGCATTACCGATGTAGAAAATAGAGCACATTTAAATTTTAAATTTCATGTTTACAAAACGTTGACGCAGTTGTCTGGGCTGAGGTGGCCTCAAAATATGTACCTACCTACTTAACTTACCTAAAATGGCGTCGATTCTACGCAGCGTTTTAGCGCGATTTACACATATAATTAAGATAAATCCTACTAATATTATAAACGCGAAAGTTTGTGAGTATGGATGTTTGTTACTCTTTCACGTAAAAACTACTGATTGGATTTGAGTGAAATTTGGAATGGAGATACTTTACGCCCTGGATTAACACATAGGCTACTTTTCATCATCACCATCATCATCATCAATTTTCATCATTATTCACGCGGGTGAAACCGCGGGGCGCAACTAGTAAATGTAATAATTATAAGAGCCGTCTCCTCCCGCGGATGTCGTAAAAACCGATTAAGGGATTATACCTGGCGATGGGCAGTAGCATTTACCTGTGTACTTAACACCAAGACTGAGAAAACCAATACGCCTGCCAAGCGTGGTGATTATGGCAAATGAGGCCTCGTCCAGCAGTGGACAACAATCGGCCGATGATTGTACTCAATGGGGGGATTTGCCATAATCACCAAAGCTTGGCAGGCGGATTGGTAATCGCAGTTTGGTTTAAACACACAGGTGAATGCTGTTGCTCATACCCAGAGGCCCAATATATTTTTTCAATATATATTTATCTTTACATATAATATAATACAATACAATATAATACATATAATAATAATAAAATTTTGCTCGTTACTTTTAAATATAATAACTGTTATGCCTAAAATGACGAGAGACTGATGTCACATTAGCCTAATTAATTAAGTTTAATTGTTAATGTGTTATTCTTTTTCAATAAATAATATTCTATTCTATTCAATTCTCTAATTTAAAAACATTCCAGTCACAATATAATCTCATGTCAGTCGCACTGTCACGTATAGTAACTATTACTTAATCTTCGCGTATACATGCGAATAATCTCGTGTCAGTCGCACTGTCAGGCGTATCTTCGTTGTTTCGGTTGTTGTCTTAGCTTATACATGCGAAGATTATGTAATAGTCACTATACGTGACAGTGCGACTGAAACGAGATTATTCGCATGTATACGCGAAGACTAAGTAATAATTACTATAAGTGACAGTGCGAAAGGCACGAGATTATATTGTGACTGGAATGTTTTTAAATTAGAGAATTGGGCCTCTCCTTGGGAGACAGAGGGGACTATTCTTAAGCCGGACACACCACGGCACATATAATAATACTTACATAACATAAATAACATAATAATTATAATAATAATAATAATAATAATACAATAGTTACAAATAATAGGTTATGTCGCAAAGTGACTATTAACGCGACACTACTGCAGAAACAAGTGCCTCATTGGTCCATTGACTTATTCAAAAGAGACCTTCGAACAAAAATGAAACTAATTAAAAGAGAACTAATTTGGAGATGGTGTTGATCCTCACCTATAGTCCTGCACAACCTCCTTGTCCCTCATAGGGATTGTGACCCTTGCAGCTGCATCCCAGGATCTCGTCTCATTGATGATGCGACCTCCACCATCTAAGACACCTCTTTGTCTCTCGATCTCATGCTTGATGGCACCAGCCACGCCTCGGATTGAGCCGATGTTTTTGATCTGTGGATAAAGAAACCAACGAATTAATACCAATGAATAATTATTTTTGAAGGTCTTATAAATCATTGATTGCGAGTGTATGAGGCAATGAGGAATGGGAGGTCAAATTCTACTCCCAACATTTCCGCACGCACGGGTAAGCAAAATCAGATACAATAGATGGCGCTTCGAAACGAGTTATGGTGTTGAAGAGGACTGATTTCTAGCATTTTTCAACGTCTCCACTCGCGTGAAGGCAACTAACACATATGTTTCGTACATAACGTCATAAGAGTTGTGACGTCATTTCATTTTGTGATGGCGTATGCGAGAATAAGTAAGATTACATCATTAGAAGATAAAGCCAGAATAGGGCCACCAGATAGAGGCTTTTGTGAACCTTCCTTCGTACGTAAAAATACCCTACAAACAGGACAGATTTGATAACTACATTGGTTTATTCAATAAATGCTTATTACTATTAGTATAATTACTATTGGAAATTATTTAAAAAGACTATGAACTTTACTATCTGCTTGCAACATATCAAACAAGTGTCCGCCCGCGGCTGTCTCAACTCGGACAACTTTCAGCGTAGTTTTAAAATAATTAAGAGAATTGGGCTTATGAAAGGCATTTTATTTTTAACGCACCTGTCATAAAGGAATTTACTTCTGTGCTGTAGTTAATTCTTGCTCTACAAAAACGACCATATTACTAGGTATATGTCTGTTTGTTTTCAAAGTCAATAATGCCGATAAAATATAGTGACGCACGTGGATATCGATTTGCTTATAAATTGTTTTAGAAGCACCAATTTAAAACAGGGAAACCCAGTTAAGTTGAAATCTTGAATAACTTTGATGATAGTTTAACATGAATAATTAATAATCGAGGTCTATTAGGTGCAATAAATTCTACTGCTAAATCACTTATGGATGTTCACCACATCATCATAAGCGGCCTAGCTGTCTTCATCATCAACCGATAGACATAATCCACTGCTGGATGAGGCCTACCCCACATAGCATGCTTGGTTTTTTTTTTTAATTTATTTATTTACTTTAATTAAAACGGTACATAACCAATAACATTAATTAAAGATAGATCAATCAAGTACTAACATAATAATAAATTTACAAAAATAAAAACACATTAATAATTACAAATACATTAATAAACACAACAAATTAATAATTTCACATTAGTCAAATAGGGTAACTAAATTACAATAGACATTACAAAATTACATTGATCAAACACACAATCATAAGACTCGCTCACAAAACCTCAAACATTCCGACTTGGATTGGTGATCGCAGTTTAGTGGTAAGTACTCAGGTGGATGCTGCTGACGTAATCCCAAAGTCACTTATAGGTAGCTGTGTGTGTGTGTGTGTGTGTGTCTAAGCGATTTAAATTGTATGGGAGCGATGATAACTAACACTAATAGAGGCTCTATATAAACTCTATCATGGAAGCACCACCTTCACCTTTTCCGCGATTTCGCATGTAATACGGTTTTTCGAATTAAAATACAGACGTGTATTAGCCGCACTGAGTAGTGCAACGTCAAACACAAATATACGAGTCTGTGTATCGCCGCAATGTTGAAGGAAAAATCGCAGAAAAAAAAAGGCAAGAACCCAAAAACGAAAAACACAGACGTTTATGTTTTCAGCAGGGAAAGGATTAATAAATGGAACTCTACTCTTTGAGGGTTCTAAAACGTGCATTCCAATTTCAAAATTCCCACCGAAAAATTAACTTTTAGTGCGCTTTCAGAGCTGAGTTCTAATTATTGAACGACCATACCGAGTTCTTTGAGTTAACGTGGACGAATCGTTTCGTGGGCGTTTGTATATGTACAATTATGTGTATGTTAGTCTGAGGCTAATTTTCGAATCGTCAACGATTCGAAAATGAATGAATTTTATGAAGATCGGTTCAATCCGATCTTCATAAAATTGGGTATATAAATAGTATTGGCAAATAATACTAACCGTATTGGTTACAAATTGTAAGCAAGGTTACCTATGCTTATGTGCATAAATTATATGAGCTATGAGGGGGTTTGTAACTCCACATTGACATTGGTTGATTAGGTACAGTGCGTCTTATCTAAAATTGAAAGCACCGCTGTTCCATTACGTCAAAATAAAATATTCCCCAATCCGTAACCGCAAGAACCGTTTTCGGACGTGTTTTGAGCTTGTGTCAAGGGCCAAGTAAAAGCAGTGGAGTGGAGGGCCGTTCAGTTATAGACTAGACGCACCTACTTCAAAACTTTTTAATTTTATTTTATAAGTAAGTACTTTTTTTATATTATAATTTTAATTATATTTATTGGGTATAAGCTAAAATTTCAAAAAAATCCTCTTGTGGATGTTTCTCCAGTAATCCCACAATGCTGAATGCTACAAGCATTGTTGTAACTTTTGTGAAACAAATACAGGGAAAAACCAAAATTTAAGAATTTCTCTATAAAATGAAACCCAATTCTATATAGGTAAGTATCTAAATGTTTTTTGAAGTCGGTTAGTCAGGTTAAGATGTACTTACATATATTTACATAAATTAGTTAATAGGAGCCTGTTTGCCAACAACTTTACAAGCAAAGCGACGCACAAAATTGGGGCACGCCAGGAAATAGATGCTTACTGCCATTTTTTAAGAGTTCAGTACCTCGGACAGTGCTAACTTTTTTGTTCTAGTTTTTTTCTCAATGTCTACAATATTTTTATTCTGTACGATGAGTGAGTTTTTCACTTTTGTTTTACTGTTGCTATGAAGTTTGCGTGGACAGTCATTTGTAAATAGATGTGAACGTTTCATACACTTCCCGCTAGAGGCACTGTTCACATCTCCATAATATAACATAACACCAACAGTCACATATACGCAGTATATATATGTATGTATATACATATATATATATATTGCGTATAGTATATATGTATATGTATATATATATGTATAGTTCTGATTCCACACTAGGATTCCCTGTGTCGTGAGTATCAGGAACTACGAGTACTATACCGGTACAACATCACCCAGACGCGGGATAAATATTTGCAGATCATGCAAACATTTCATCCCGCAGCGGGAATCGAACCCTCACCTCTTAAGTCTCAGGCGGGCGAGGTGTATCTGTATATTGCTAAAGTAAAGAATTGGTGAAAACACGTAATTTCCTACTTTCTTTTTTCTGATCTGCGATGGCCAGGCGGAGCCTGAATGAAACAGACAGTAGGTTCAGTAGGACAGTACCATAAGAATAAATACTGTAGAAGAGACACTGACGCTGTGTTACACTCAAAGACTTACTCATTTGGGTTGACCGTACCAACTATTATAGTAACCTACTTATGGCATGATTCCTATTAAGTACATTGTGCACATAACTATACGTACCCAACTCAAGTAGTTAAGTTAAATACATTGATTTTATGTAGGTTCCTACGACAGCATAACGGACGACAATTCTGTCAGTCTCTGCGGGCGAGCGCGGGCCGTCGTCGGGGAGTGTGGGAGGAAAGATTGGTATTTATATAGGCTGTATCGGGGCACGCAAAAAGACCCTCCATAGACCAAGGCATGTTCTTGGTGATCCTGATGACGTTATCACTGCCGATAATGTAGTGGCAATATTATCATGTCACGACAGAGCAAACACTGAACCGATACACTGACCCCAGCACCGCGCCGGTGGGATCGAAGAGTTTACCTTCAATACCCGACCGGAACGGTTTTCTCCTATCCCTTCCAATCTGGCAACGGACCAAGCCGAGGTCCGCAAAAAAAGTGGTGCTTTTGCGCTCGTTGCCCCAACCTAACTTTTAACTGGTTGAGCGGTTGAACCCTTCTGCGCTCGCCAAAAGCTCAATAACGCTGTATCAACCATCTGAGCAAATAAAGTCAATTCGAAAAAAAAAACACGCACAAATAGAAGTGGAACTGGGTTGATAGTTATTCTTATGACAGTACCTCAGTGCGCGTGGATAGCGGAGCGCCCGGGCGCCGCAGGGACACGTTGGCGTCGACACGCAGCGCGCCTTCCTCCATGCGACCCGAGCACGCGCCCAGTCTCTGCACGATCAGCACCAGCTCTTTGACCAGAGCCGCTGCTTCTTCGCCATCCTAACAAAAAATAACTTAATTAAAGCCTGATTTCGATTACGAAATAACTGGATTAAAATTAGTTTCATGACACTAGTTTCAATAACAAAAACAACGTAAATTAAAAACAACCCTAGTTAGGGCCTGGAAAGGGCCAAATACGAGTGTAGCTTCACCAACCAAGTACAGGCCACCTAACGCAAATAGCCTAGGGCATAGACGCAATTGCGCCTTTATCCATTGCCAATTTAGCAACATCAACTTTTTTTTTTGTTTGAATAAAAGTTTGCAGATATGAAAGTCTGCTGTAAGTATTTAAATGTGTATTGCAGTCCATTCTTTTATCGTACAGTTCTGCCTATGGATCATGGACAGGCTGGACAGCCGTTTAGCTGTACAAATAGATTTTCAGGAGCTAATTTGTCTATTCGCATCGTAACTGCCAACTTCAGTCCGGCCAAGATCCACCAGCAGTATTGTTTGTTGCAACTTGTAATATTTGTAATACAAGAAATAGATAGGTAATTGCTCCAGTGGTGTCATAGTTATTTATTTCTTCTGTTTGTTTATTAGATATTGCTAGAATGTTATTTCCCAGGCTTTACCAATTGTTATTTAATAACCTTTTAAATAAGTTATTTTTACCTACGATGGAGAAAAATGGTATGTGATTGAGTTAAAAGGTTGCTGGTTGTGGTTGTTTGTTACCATTTATCTCCAAAACAGCTCACTTGCCCGCCGCACCATGGAGGTTGTCATATAGGTTATAGTTAATTTATCGAAAACAATAATTTACAGGTTAACTAACAGCGAGACATTGGTGCAGGGCGCCAATTCCCAGATTCTAGACATTATTTTGACTTTCATAAGAGTGTCAAATCAAATCAAAAGAATTTTATTCATTCAAATCACAAGGATCATTTTGAATCGTCATATAAACTAAAATTATTACTGTTCCAACGCAACCAAGCCTAGTGTCAAAGTTCTAACTGACAATGTTAGGAAAATTTTGAGTTTGACATAATGTCAACAATCCAAGAATTGGCCCCCAGGTCTTAAGGAACATGTAGTATGTATGATTACCTGTAAATCAGGCTCAAACACAAGCTCAATAAGCGGCGCTCCTGCTCGGTTCAGGTCTACGAGGCTGCGCTTCAATTCATGGTCATGTAGCGACTTGCCGCTGTCCTGTTCCAGTTGTATCTGCTTGATCTTTGAACTCTTCTTATAAGGCTTCTTGTGGACTCCAGGTGTGAAAACCTGCAAGGACCAAAGTAATAGTATGTAATATTTACAAAAAACAACTTATTGCTGAGTGTTAAGGCCCAAGAGCTAAATATCCCAAAATCAGTAGCACTATGCTTTTTATTCAAGGTCTGTGGATGTAGTCATACTCAGTTGGGTTTAATGGGTAGCTATAACCAATAAGTAAAAGTAACACTTGGATCCATTACCTGAAAATGCATGACACCATCACTAGCTAGAGGGGCTCTTTGTTGAGTTATCTGGTAGCCAGTCGGTAGATCAGCGTAAAAGTAGTGTTTTCTATCAAAACTGGACACTTCGTTTACTTGGCAAGAAAGTGCAAGGGCCGTCATTATCCCAAACTCCACACATCTCCGGTTCAGCACAGGCAAGGTGCCAGGTATAGCCGCATCGAACAAAGCCACAAAGTTGTTCACAACGCCACCAAATGTATTTTCAGCACCGGAAAATAGTTTCGACTCCGTGTTTAATTGTGCATGCACTTCTAACCCTACCACACTTTGCCATTTCTGATCAGCAACAGAGGAAAAACTTCGCCAGACTAAGGTACTGTCCCTTAGATTTTTGAGTCGGCATACTTTCATAAATCTCATTTTATATACCATTGATTGTTTGTTTATATACTAATCTAAAAAAACTAAAACACTAAAACACAGCAAGCAGCTGTTTTTGACGTTTGTTGGTTTTTGACAGTAATAGTGATGAATTTTTACCGGCATCGAAACTACCTACTCGTGCTCGGCTCGAGTCGAGTCTATTTACAAAACGCGTGCCAGCACCAGAGCGGTGTAGCGCGGCGCGCGTAGTAATGCAAGCTCTATACAAAGTGATACAAATACAAATCACTGTCATTGATCTAGACAGGCAGCATACCATTAATTCATAAAATCGATACGGTTATAAGTTGGCAATCATCGAATCTTATCATTGTGCCCACAGCCCTATTTAAATAATTAATTTGCATATCCGTTTCCATTACATTGGAACGGAAGCAGAAGATTTTTTTGATTTAATTTTTTTGTTAAAACAAATGTTTTGTTTTTGGCAAAAATAAAAAAAAAACAATAACTTACTTAAAAAAAGAAGATGAATATCTTACCTCGGCCTTGCTCTTGATACCGATGTTTGGAAAGGTGTTCAACTTCGACGTTTTCGTTTCTTTTTAAATACCTAAGTATCTACCTAAACTTATTAACTATAACAAATATTATTACAAATAGAAGTCTAATAATTGCATTGATTTTTTACTAAAAACTATATAAAAATAAATATCACATATTCAAAAACTTTACATCGTAGGATTTTATGCAACGAGTCCCGTAACTACTTCGAATAATAAAGAAAATAGGTAAAGGACAATGAAGGCCAAAGTAGCTTCTGCAATGGTATACATTTTGTTTGTTTTTTTAGTGGAAATGTAAGGAAAAATGTGCTTTAAATACGCAGAAAATCGCGACAGACGTACGATCGACAGCACTGAAACGTGGTGTTTGATGACCGCGACTCAAAACAACCGCTGCGATGCTAAACAGAAAGAAAACCTTGAATTACTATGCGGCTAATTTGAAAGAATACATCGATATTTAATTCATTATAGTATCAGCTGGCAGTGAATGCAATGCCGCAGAATATTGAATTTTGACGCGTTATAGATGTGCACACCCCCACTGATAAAATCTACCTAGTAGGTAGGTTAAAAGTAGGTACCAATATACGCAGCACAACGTCACGTCTGTCGGGTATTTTATACGCACACCTCTATTCATGCCCTAATTACAAAGCGTTGATAGTGATGTAAATTAGATTTTTCTAGAAATAGCAACTATGAATGATGTCTAGTACCTACTTAGCCCTATTACAGTCCAGTCTGTGGACCAGGTCCGTGGTACCTAGGTAGGTACCTTATATTATACCTACTGTGGACTATTTAATGTGGACTTTGTCCTATAAAAGGTGGTGTTAGTGACGATTTAGATTGGTTTAGGTACCTACCTACCCATCTACCCATTAATTATGTTGTTAGCGTTGGGGGTTCTCATTAAAAATCAAAGAACTTATCGACCTCGGAACAGGCGCGAGCCACCATCTCGGATTTGGAGGCATTTGGTAGGTAGGTACCTATTATAATTAGAACATTATAAATTATGTAACATTATTATATTTATTTTATTCTAACTTATGGCTATTAGGTACACAATTAAAATTTACTAAAATTATTGTACATTATATATTTATTTTATTCTAACTTATGCCTATACACAAATACCTAACGCCTCAACACAGTTGACCATTATAAATAACAAAAAAGTGTGTCATCATTATCAGCCTGTCGAAGTCCACTGCTGAGCATAGGGCCTCCCTTCCTAGAATACCTACCACGATGAACGGTCTTGAGCAGCCTCCATCCACCGACTTCAAAAAATTAACAAAAGTATATTATGAATTGAATGCTGCAGAAAAATGATTTCCCGGCACTAACAATGTCTATGTAATAACAGTCTAAGTAGTCGATTTTGCATGTAATAATGTGTAATAAGGCCTTATCAATCAATACCGTAAGTAGGCGCCTAATAAGAAGACAATAAATGTTGCTTGTTTTTACACTAAAATTATGATTTTTGTTCCAATTCTTCAATAGCCTTTGGAAAGACGTCTGCTGGACGAAGCCACCCCCATTGCACAGTAGCTGTACTGTAACTCTTTGTAAAACTGTGCCCATAGAATGCAATTGGATTTGCCACAATCACCACGCTTGGCAGGCGGATTGGTGATCGCAGTTTGGTGTTAAGTACTCAGATATGCTGCTGCCCATCCTCTGGTATTGTCCCTTAGTAAGGCTTTAACTAGGTACATCCACGAGAGGAGGAGGGGTCTATTCTTAGATAGATAGAAAGAAAGAAAATACTTTTTTGCACAGGACAAAAAATACAAGTACACAGCCAAAAAGCATTTTCTTTCAGCTAACCTTTGTGTAATGTAGTGGGTGGTAGTGCTTTATGGAAATAATACAGATCGAGATTATAAAGTTAACATAATTAATTAATAACTAGATAATAATATACCTACCTCACACATTATAATAACATAATTCAGGCTGAGAAGTTATTTTACTGACCGTACCTTTTCCAGTTTACTATATGATTAGGTATTACCTGTTTTGCAGTAGGTACCTAAGTTCTACATGCGCTCTACGGTTTATTGGATGTTTAAGTTATTGTACGCGGACATTTGAATCAATCATCTGGTTTTTTTTAATGTCAAATCTCGAATGAAAAATCACGGATGAACAATCTCAAATTAAAAATCTCGAATGACTAATATCGAATGCAAAATCTCGAACGTAAAGTCTCAAATGAAAAATCTCGAAAAACTTATTTTTGTAAGTACCTACATAATATTATATACTTACCTATAACTATATAATATACCTATAATTATAAAGTCAACCTTTTGTTAATATGTTATTGTTCGGAGGTGTCAATGCACGTCCTTGTGATTTCTTTGATTTGAGTTGATTGGTATCGCGTCATGCAAGAGTATTACCGCGTGAACATAGACATACACTAAAATCTATGCGCGTGAAGCACACTTTATTGCCAGTGCGTTTGAAATTTGAGTCGCAGCGTCGCATCAAGAAATTGGGGCTCAAAATCAACAGCCACCTATCGAAATCTACCATGACCGTTGCATTAAAAAAAAACTACTTTTTTATCAGGGTCTTACAACTTTATGAGATGTATAGGTAGTAGAAAAATTATATGAACATTGAATATTGAAGACCTTGATCTAAATTACTTACCTAGGTATCAAGAAATCAGCGACTGAAATTCCAGGCTGTGTATGTTATGAAATCAACCTACCTACGTATGTTAGATTACCTATGTAACTAAACTAGGTAGGTACCTACTTACCTACCTTTACAAAATATTGATGCCGTTCGATCCATTTCCTGGCTACTTAACCCTTGACTTGACGCTGTCCATTGTCCATTGTAGGTATTATGGATTTGTAATTCAAGCAATTACTGTTCTATATTCCTTAGACTAAACAAATAACGATTGTTTTCTTTGTTTTTGGGGGAGGTGTGGATATACCTACCTCAGACCTACCTATACTTACCCTCTTCAGAACTTGCCTATTGTTGATAGATTGGTAGATAAACTCTTTATTGCACACCAAATCAAAATACAAAAACAAAGGAAAATTAAAATTAAAACAAAACGTACAATGGTCGGTCTTAACGCTAAAAGCGATCTCTTCCAGACAACCTTTGGATGGATAGGATAGACAAAAAAAGGCAGCGGTGTACAATTAAAACTTACCTAAGTACTACATATAATATATATATATATATATATAATATGGATATAATATGTTGTATGTACCTAATAAGTACCTCCTATCCTCCTGCACCGGACGTAACGGTATGTATATAGGTATCCTATACCATCCTATCCTACTAATATTTTAAATGTAAAAGTTTGTGAGGATGGATGGATGGATGTTTATGTGTCTAAATCTATCACGCAAAAACCACTGAACGGATTTTCATGAAACTTTCCAGTATTATAGAATTTATAGATTATAGAATCAGATTAACATATAGGCTATAATTTATAATAGGGGTTCCACGTGGACGGAACTAAAAGAGGTTTCTATGATGCTAAATGCTAGTGATATTATACACTCGAGAGCAATGAATCCGGGTCACTTAAAGAATGTTAAAAATCTCGGAAACTAAAAATGATAGATTAATGCAATAAATTGTATTTAATAGACAATGTAATACTCCTTAAATGAAGGTAAAAAAAATATGAGTCACCATACATTTTATTAACACAAAATAACATAAAGAAAAAAACTGCTGATCTCTCCTTAAAACAAAAATAGTAAACATGAAATTTTTGAACTTTATTACGATTTTCTTGAATTTTAATACTTCGTATTGCCTCCTCGTGCTTCCATTACTGCGTTTACGCGGTTTGGCATGCTGTACACCAAGTTCCTTATACGATTTTGGGGAATATTCTCCCATTCCTCTGTGAGAGCAATTTTGAGCTCACGAAGCGTGATTGGGGGAGGGTTTCGTTGTTTTACACATCTGCCTAGCTCGTCCCAAGCATGCTCGATCGGGTTGATATCCGGGCTGCGCGCTGGCCACTCCATACGAGTAATGTTCATCTCTTGAAGGTAGTCATTCACAATCCTACCTGTATGAGGTCGGGCATTGTCATGCATAAATATAGCATCCTCACCTAAATTGACCATAAATGGACCAACGTGATCATTGAGGATTTCTTCCACATATCTTACGCTAGTTAAAGAGCCGTTTTCTATGATCACCAGCTCTGTGCGACTTTCAGAAGAAATTCCGGCCCACACAAGTACAGACCCACCACCGTAGGCTACTTTTTCTTCGATGCATGCTTGCTTGAATCTTTCCCCTGGTCTTCGATACACTCTGTGTCTTCCATCGTGCTTGTAGAGCATAAATTTTGATTCGTCGGAGAACATAACTTTTGACCAATCTTCAATACTCCAATTTACGTGGCTCTGGGCATATCTTAGTCTTGAAATACGATGCCCACGCTCCAGTTTAGGGCCGTTTGCAGGTCTAAGGGGTTTTAAGTTAGATTCAGCAAGCCGACGTCTTACTGTCCATGCACTTGGGTTACTTCCTCCGAGGCGTCGAAACTGATTTGTGAGTTCAGTTCCTGTGAGAAAGCGATTTCGAAGCATGGTGTTCACCAAGTATCGGTCTTCTCGTGCTGTGGTACACCTGGTTCTGCCCGTTCCTGGTCTGCGTAGGTTAGAACCAGTTTCTTCGTAACGTCGGAGAACTCTTTGTACTGTTGACAGCGACACACCGACAGTCCTGGCTGTATCGCGCTGACTCCGGCCGGTTTCCAGCATTGTAAGTATTCTGGTGCATTCTTCAGGCGTAAGCGACATAATTTCAGCTTGAATAATGAATATAGAGCACTATCAACATGGTTTATGTACCCACATAAATGACAGATTACAAACAAAAGCAAAACCAAATGCTGTAATTTCGTAGTTCCATCTTCGAAAGTGGCCCTTTTTCAAATTTGTTTTTTTTATGATATAACTTTACAATAACTAAGAAGTTTTAATACCTTCATTTAAGGAGTATTACATTGTCTATTAAATACAATTTATTGCATTAACCTAGCATTTTTAGTTTCCGAGATTTTTAGGATTCTTTAAGTGACCCGGATTCATTGCTCTCGAGGGTATATCACAGGAGACTAATCAAAATTGGTAGGTACCTACAGGTAATTTTGAGTTGCAAAATGATCCGATACTTACTTAGAAAAAAATTGCAACCTTTCACAATTTTAAATTATCAAATTTAATATTTTTTTCTCAAAATAATTTTATGTTTTTTACAGAGGGCGAAGGAGAGTAGATCTGTTGATTTCTTTGAAGTTGAAATTAGCTCACTAAAAAAAATTCCTGAAAAAAAAAACATTTGTTAGGTAGATAGGTAGGTATCTGTTTACCTATTGATGAAGTAACCCTTGAGGAGGATGCTTCAGTGATCATTGCCTTTAAGTAGATAGGTACATACCGGTTTGATGTATATTCCAGACGATGCTCGATTTTAGCAAGTAAACACAAAGTAGCTTCTTTGGATAATCGATACCTCACGGCAAAGTCACGGTTATCATAATTATCGAAGTGATTATTCCTTTCCCTAATCCACCTCGGACGCCTTGATAAATGTTCTTCATCATCACTGTTGGAATCTTCGACCATAGTTCTTAGGCGCTCCATTATTTTAAATGAAACTACAAAGCACTAAAAAGTACACAATTGCTTTCTAAAAACACATGACTGCACTGGCTAGCATGGACAAAATACGGACAGATGGATGCTTGACTTGCAAAAGGCAAAACATCTGGCAAATGTAGCGACCGCCATTAAAATACTCCCCGGATAACTGGTTAATCCCTCAATTTTGGCAGTATAACTATTTATTCCCGGATAGACTGGTTATTCATACCCCCTTATTCATAATAATTTTTAAACCTATTTTAGTTAAAATATGTTTTGTCTTGTTTTGACGTACGACATTTTACATCAGAGAGAAGAAGACAAAAGCTATTATAACTAAAATAGGTTTAAAAAATGATTATGAATAAGGCCCTTAGAATAAGACTTGGTAAAACGCAAAGATCACTTATTCTAGAGTAAGTAGTGATTTTAACCTTAGAGTAAGACTTATACTAGTTTGGTCAAATCCACCCTAAGCACGGCAGGTAGGTACGAGGCAGGTACTACCTACCTACCTTTCGTATCGCGTATTTACTTACCACGTTTTTGCAACTATTCAACCGCACTCGAAACATCTCAAAAAGTTTAGGCGGTTACGTAGGTACGCTCGAATGGCATTAATGACTTGCAAAGTTGCTTCATCAATAAATAGGTATACCTACCTACCTATTTGCAAAAAAGACTGAGTTGGTTTCTCGTTAGAGAGTATAATGTTCCTTGGTTGTAGGTAAGTAGGTACTTGTTGCTTATCAGCATTCAACTGAAAATCTACGTTTTGACTCCAAAGCGTTACAATAGGTACGTAGTAGTAAGTTATACTAACCTCAGTGCTTACAGCCAGTCATTTTTTTTTTTTAATTTTTAGAAGATTATACACTAAAAAAATAGGCAAGTAAGTAGAAACCAGAAATTCCAAGGTACAGACAATTTTATGTTTGAGCTTTGCGATGTGCAAAACATGTCCTACAAGAAGACTGAGTACGAGTACCTGCCTAGCAAACATCACTACCCACCATTCCATACAAAACCATCGATCGATGTAGGTAGGTAGGTAGGTACCTAGAGTACATACTAACCGCAGTCTTTTCGTCGAAAAGTGTGTAAAAATAGAAATAGCACTAGTTAAGTACTCATACCTACCCTTGATCGCAATCAGCTAGAAGGCTTGCATTAATTATTATGTGGGAAACAACAACAAAAAAACCCGGATTATTTTCCACAGCCAGTTTTTACAAAATAACGTCAGTCTGTTCTTGTAAGTAGGTAGGTACATGGAATTTAAAGAAGGCTGTAAAAAAGAACGTAGTAGGTAGGTAGGTAGTAACCTACCTAGTAAAAGAGTGAGGCAGCAATAGAACACTTACCTTCATTGGCATAAATAGTAATATACATATAATGACAATTTATATTAATTGTAGTATTTTCCAAGAGCCAGTCGAGATTTTTTGTTCGAGATTTTTCATTTGAGATTTTTCATTCTAGATTTTTCATTCGAGATTTTTTGCTAGCGAATTTTCACTGAAAACAAATTTTGCCAGTTATTGCAAGGACATAGCTCACTTCGCTCTAGGGCATGTAAAAACCGGGTTGTTTTAAAAAACCGGTTTTCTCGGTTTTTATGTTTCAAAAACCGGTTAAACCGGTTAATCGGTTATTTTTAGAGTTTTTTATATAGGTGTCTTAGGATAAGATAAAACCGTAAATTTTAATAAAAATGAACTTATTATTTGAATAAGGATGCACAAATTAAATTAGCTTGTAAAAAAAAAAAAGTATTGTAATGTGCAGAACTCACTCTTACTCGAATAAAGTAACAAAATTCAACAACATGATAAATCAGTCCTAATAGTTAGTTACTAAGTGTAATTTACTTATTTATTTGGTAGTATTAAAACTGTCTCTCTTCAGGTTATAGAGTATTTAATATATTAAATATGTTCTTTATATATATTTAAAAGAAATGAAATTTCACTTCATGATAAAACTATAAAAATCAACAAAATAGTTTTTTTTTAATGTTATGGTTCGACAAACTGGCATACGGCCCACCTGATGGTAAGCGGTTACCGTCGCCTATTGACATCTGCAACACCCGAGGCATTGCCAATGCGTTGCCTGCCTTGGAGGACCCTTTTAACATTTTTTTTGAAGCTGTGCATTTTATAGTTTAGCGGAAAAACCTCAGAAGGGAGCCCATTCCACAATTTCCACGTATGTGGGAGAAAAGATCTTTTAAAGCGAGCTGTACGAGATACCCACACATCGATGATATGTGGATGAGCTCCCAACCGATGTCGAGAGGTGCGATGATAGAATCTGGAAGCGGGTATAAGATCAAATAGTTCCTCAGAGCACTCCCCATTATAGAGTCGATAGAATACACAGAGCGAGCCGATATCTCGGCGCAGGCTCAGCGGCTCTAGTGTACCTACTGGTGAGCTTGAGGTCGTTGAGGATTCTAACGGTTCTTCTTTGTAGGGAGAAGCAGCTGGTACTTGGGGGCCACGTGCCATAGGTGAGAGCAGTATTCCATGTGTGGCCGAACTTGTGCTTTGTATAGTAGAAAGCGCTGAGTTGGCGTGAAATACTGTTTTGCACGATTAAGCACTCCAAGTGTTTTAGAAGTTAGTTTTGCCTTTACTTCTAAGTGACTGCCATATTGGACCTCGTTAGAAATTTCAACTCCCAGAATCTCAATGCTCGCGGAGGTGGAAAGAGGAATGCCCTGAAACTGCGGCGCGATGGTAAATGGAGCTTTTTTTGCGGTAAATGCGCACACTTGTGTCTTAGTGGCATTGAAAGTAACCAGATTTTGGATACCCCAATCTGATACGAGTTCTAAGGAGCTTTCCACTTCAGACACAAGCGCTGACCTATTTTCATCCACTTCGGCACGAAAGGCGTTTGCACGGCCAGAGTAGAGGGTATCACCAGTGGTGTCATCCGTATAACAATGGAGACCGCTAATTTGTATCATATCATTGATGTGAATGATGAAAAGCGTGGGTGATAATACTGACCCTTGGGGAACGCCAGCGCTGATGGGCATGGAGTCCGAGCAGGATCCATCAACTACGGATTTAATGCACCGCCCGGAAAGAAAACTGGCGACCCAATTACATAAGCCCTCGGGAAGGCCATATATGATGAAAGCTTCGATAGAAGCGCCCTGTGCCACACACGATCGAATGCCTTTGCGATGTCCAAACTTACTGCCAAAGCCTCTCCTCTACTCTTAATGGCTTCTGCCCAACGGTGAGTAAGGTAGACTAGAAGATCACCAGCTGATCAGCAGCTGATCGCCCGTCACGAAAACCGTATTACCGATCGCTGATCAGCTGGTGTTCCTCCAGATAACCAAGAAGCCGAGTGTTGATCACTCGCTCCATCACCTTGCAGAGTAGGGAGGTTATCGCTATAGGCCTGTAATTGGACGGTTCGGTACGATCCCCATTTTTAGGAATAGGGTGGACATGGGCTTCCTTCCATGAAGATGGCACAACCCCCGTGGTATAAGAGAGGTCGAAGAGGTGCGACAAAACGGAACACAGCTCGGGAGCACATTATATGAGCACAGTAGCCGGGATACTGTCAGGCCCACTCGACTTTCTCACGTTTAGGGATAGGTATCTTTAAACATTAAAATAATTTAGTCTTATATTAAAACTCTCTCTCTTACTCAAGTAAAGTTTAAAACATTCGGTAATATTCAACTCATACTCAAATAGAGTAGTTAACTATAATCAACAAGATAAGTAGTTACGTCTAAAATATTATCATTAATCAGTCCTAAGTCTAATTCACTTTTTTGGTATAATTAACAATTTGCCAGTTCGACCGCTGACCGCAGCGACGACGGTGGCGCCCAGTGCGCTCATGCAACGCTGCCTTCGCTTTCTTGCTTTGCTAGTAGGTTATAGCTTATTTACACTACGATATTCACTAACGACGTTTTATGCGGTCCAATGATAAAGTTTTCTGAGAAGTGTTTGGCTGTATTTTTGCAATTTTAACGTATTATGTTTTAATATAATTAGATGGATTAAAATCGTCGTTCTAAATAAAGTCTGCAAAGCGTAGTTTGAAATGAATTTGTGATTTATTACTCATTAAAAAAAAAACCGAAAACCCGGTTATTTTCTAAGAAAAAAACCGGTAAAAAACCGACCTAAAATCAGTCGGTTAATCGGTTTTTCGGTTAATCGGTTAACCGGTTTACATGCCCTACTTCGCTCGCTCGATCAATTAAGGCCATTTTCAACATCCAATTTAAATATTTGGTCAGGCTTCCATGATTCCTTTGGGTATGTTTAGTTACCTGTTAACCAAACTGTAGAAGGCCTAATCCTTTCTAAGTTAGGTTTAAGTATCGCAACTTTTGCAAGTAATCTTGTTAAATCAGAAAGCGCTACGACTCTAGTCTAACCGATGCAATGCTTAGTACTGCACACCGGGTACCTAGTTCTATACCTACCTTTGAAGACTAGTAAGACCTAAGGTCACTGCACTGCAAGTCATTGAACTGCCTTCATGTACCTACCGCTATCCTTGCTCATTACCTACGGATCCTACGGATCACACATTGATCCGTAGGATCCGTAGGTACGTAATGAGCAAGGATTAGAGTTGGAGAAGTTTGATTAATTAGAGACCAATTACTTCTAGTATTAAAAAAAGACAAGTACTTATTTGTTTGTTTTTTATCCCAGAAGCTAGCTAGGGAAGCCGCGGGCGCATGTTAGTATCAAATGATGAGGCTACGTGCATGCCTCGTGCCAAATAGAAAGAGCCATAGGTATTTTTAATTTCAGAGTGTAATAAGTAAGTATTCTGTGAATAGCAGACAGAATGGAACAGCAAGGAAGGAGTCGCATAAAGAGCAGACTAGGTAGGTACTTATAGTGAACAATGGATGTCAAAGTGATGTCTGTATCATCGTATTCACTAAGCTAAGGCTATTATGCTATGACTAACTACATAACGTAAGTAACACAATTATTATCCACCTGCGACGGCTGCGACAACCTCAATTATTGTAGACTTATTTTATACTTAGATATATTTCACTAGTTGCGCGTGCGCCGCGCGGTTTCACCCGTGTGAACAATGATGAAAGATGATGATGATAATGAAAAGTAGCCGTTGCAGTGTATAATTCCAAATTTTACTCAAATCCGTTCAGCCGTTTGAGCGTGAAGTGAAAAAGTATGTTTGTTAAAACATACCTACTCACAAACTTTCGCATAAATTTACTGTGATATTTCATTTAAAAAAAATCTTGTGTACTTACCACTTTTTAGTTCAGTTTTGTGGTCACTTTATGAAATTTGCTGTCACTTTTGGCACAATACACTCGCCATTTTCGATATTCACTGAAACTTTGAATTCATTATTACCTTCGAAAATTATTACACTATGTATAGGTCATGGGCGTAGCCAGGGGGGGTTTTTGGGGGTTCAAACCCCTCCGAAATATTCAAAATGTTGACAAAATCTGATACTTTTCAAAGAAACACCAGTGTAGTGAATGTGATTTTTTTTTCACTTCAGTGTGAATGTCATTTCATGTACATTTTAGTTGTTTTATTTTATTGAAACACCCCCCCCCCCTCCCGAAAGTAAAACGTGTACGTGTTGTTTGATTTTCTTGACCCCCCCCCCACCCCCGAAACTAAAATTATAAGTTTAGAAACTATCATGGTTATTAACAAAACTCAAAAATCATGGTAAATATCCCGTTTCTAGTGATAATTAAAATTATAAGTGTAAGTCAGCGGTTTGCAACAGGCGTAAATTGTGCGATCATGGCTGTCAAACGTCGCTTTTCTCTTACAAAAGTTACCTTTTGACAGCCCTGGATTGTACAATCCAATCCTTCGCGAAATAGAGAACAGCCATGCGGTCTCCCACTTGATGGACTAACAACATTGGTAAAGGAGACTTTTTATGCTGTTATGTGGTAAGGGAATGCAAATTTTACCCACGAGACAAATAGTAGAGTACCAAAACTAGGTAGCTACCTAAATAGTAAAGTTACCTGCCTACTTATTATACCTGCCTTATTATTCGGTGAGTAGGTAAATAATCAGCAAAACTGCTGCGAAAAACCGGATAATAACAGCTCTCACAAGTTGAAACAAGGCCGGGCAAAGTCCAACGATGATTTGCGTTGTTTGAGTTGTTACTGAGCCACAATAAAATAATAGAACAGATGTATGTAGAACACCTTCTGCTACTGGTAGATTTATTCAATACAGGTGCTTAAAAATTGTACTTACAAGGTCAGTAAACGTATTAATTACTTTTATCGCGCTAGTGCAATTTCTTTACAGGGGTTTTTGGACTAAACGCTGGTAAAATTGCCGTTACATAATCCCCGATTTCCAAATTTCTATAAGTATACAAACTTACCATTGAAACTCATTGATGACTAAAATTCTTATACCTATGATATCAATACAAGCCTTCTCCAGTCAGTAGGTACCTATATTTCTTGAAAAACGGTAATTTGCGGCCTTTTTGATGATATTTAATCAGTCAGTGACATTCAAAAATGGCACCCCTGTTTTTTGAATTCTACAAGTCTAGCAGAATCTTATTTAGCGAGGCATTGACCCCGTGATTGGATATGATGGTTGAGTGATGAGTAAGAGTAGCGAAGGGGCGATGAGCGAGTCTATACTTACGTTTCAAAAGATTCAAGTTCAAATACAACTACCAAAAATATCTGGCTACGGCCCTGTCTTAATGGACCGATTACATTGTTACAGTCGAAGCATGTCGGTGGATGAAGGAGTCACAAGACCATTCATCGTGGCATTCTATAGCGGAGGTCCCATGTTCAGTACGTTAATCGGATGATGATGAACAAAATGTTAAGTACGCGCCTCTGAAACCTTAAAAAGAATTCCTTCATCATCATGAACAGCCTTTGGGCGTCCACTGATGGTCGAGGCCTCCCCCATTAAATACAATGGAGGGAATTTCCATAATCACCATAAGATTGGTGCATTAGCAGTATTCATGTTGAGTTCTCAGGTGGATGCTGCTGCCCATCCCCTGGTTTAATCCCTTAGTCGGCTTTTTTACGACATCCACGGAAGGAGAAGGAGGTGTCTATTCTTAGGCCAGACACACCATGGCACAAAATGGTCATGGAACATGGTAACAGAAACTTTATTTCTAGAAATAACCTACCCTAGGGTAAGAAAAAATTGCCTTTACATGAAAATTTACTTCTGCTTCTGGCGCGTAGTTTTAAAAGTACCTACCTAGTCCTTCCCAACCATGCCTGATTTAATTCTTTCAAGTTTATTTTTTGTTATCCAATAAATTCAAGACACCTTCCCAACTGGCTTGGATACAAGCAGAGAAAGTAGCGTAGACGTCACGCGAACTCGGCATTATTACGAAAATACCTAACTAACAATCTGTCGTCTTTACCCGAGGACAATGACCCGACTATATGAGTGTATGAATGTACCTAAATACATGTGCAGTTTTAAAATAAACTAGTACAAAATGCGGTACAAGGACGCCCCGCGCCTACGCGCCTCGACGCACCACCCGCGCCCACCGCATAGCGCCCGAATGCGAGTTGCAAGCAATTTACACGTACGGGACGTAGGTATAGTGTTGTAGTGTAAGTAACACAGATTTTTGTATGAAAATTGAGGTTCACAGAGTGTAATTCAGGGGTAGTCATCGGTGTCAATACAAAATCCGTGTTAAAGCTACACCATACGTCCGTGTCAATTGTTTACAAATAAGTTGGTTTTTGAATGAAAAGTTCATTCAAAAACCAACTTCCGTCATTGAATTCGGCTATCTGCATGATTTTATTTTCTAAAGGTATACAAAACAATAACTTGTTGCTGGAAATACCAAAATCACTATATTATGTATGCCTATAATATTTGAGGAGTTTCCTCAATTCGAAATGGATTCCACCATCAGAACTGGGATTTGGTAGAAACGGGACCAACCTGAAAGTAAATCATATCAAATAAAAAAAAAACTAAATCGTTTTATAAATGACGAAGTTATGAGGTAAGTCGATTTAAATCGTTGAGGTAAGTAACAAACATAAAAAAAATTCAACCGAATTGAGAACCTCCTATTTTTTCAATTTATAATTTAAGTCGGTTAAAAACATAGACTCAGCCTCCTGACTTCAGTCTCTGTGTGACGAGATGTGATTGCGTAGTATCGACGAGAGCAACGCGCGACTCACGACACACCCATATAATTCCAATGGCATTATGGTAAGTAATCTAATCTTGTATGCTAACGAGCCTAGAACAAAAATACCAAAGATGTCGAAGAGGAAATCTGAGACAAAAGAACATGATCTTATGATACAGGGAGTTCCCAGTACCTACTCTTAGTCAATAGTCAATTATAGTAGACAATAGTTTTTTAGGGAATAAGATTTTAGTCAATAGGTTTTTTTTTAGGGAATAGTATTTTACAAGTCACTATAGTGATAAGTAGGTTGTTTTTTGTATCGCTACTTAGCGATAAACAAGTGATAAATTATAATTAAATAATAAGTCAGTAATCCTAAGGTCATTATTATATTCATAAAAATTGACATATTAACAAATAAAAAATAATAGATCGCTATCGTGCCAAAGCTTTAGGTAGGTTATCATATCAACAACAAGAACAAAAACAAGTTGAGGTTTCCACAACCACTTTGATTTGAAGGACCCGTCTAAGAAATTTAGGGCACCAAAGTTATATTTGTTTAGTTGAGGAGATGACGGACCCCTCGTATTTCCCCCAAATGGAAGTTTGTTGCGGCGCCATTTACCATGAAGTGGGGTGTTAGAAGAATTTTACTATGCCTATGTATGGCTATACATTCAAACTGTTTTAGTTTTTATTCTGGGATGTAAGTATAGTTTTTGAGACATAATAAAAAATAAAATAAACAAACCAATATAACGAGAGCTCTCATTTGTTACTAGAGTTTCTACGACTTTTTCGTTTAGGTGAGTTTGGATTTAGATCGCGCTTTGGACACAGAATAAATACACTGGATGCCATTTTCAAGTTTATCTCAATTTGTGCCTGAAACTTAACGATCATCAAAGCACCAATCTGCAATTGTTACAAAAAAGTTAGTGCTCGCGAGGTCTACTGTTCGCAAAACTACTAGTACCTATTTCAAATAACAAAAAATCACCACAATGGTAGGTAGGTACCTAATAAACCACAATCTGAAGATTAGAGTAGTTACTGATAGATCCTGTGGTTATGATCCCTTGTACTAATAGATCCCTTATACAATTTTGTTACTGATAGATCCTGTGACCAAGGGATCTGTTGTAAATGATTATTTTATTTAAAAATTTGTTACTACACAGAGAAGTTAGGTACAGTCAAAAACCAAATATCTACCTTTATACATATAAAAATATAGTATCAATTAATTTAAAATGAAATATTAAATAAAAATCTCGAATCAAAAATCACTGATGAAAAATCTTGAAAAAATCACGAATGAAAAATCTCGGCAGAAAAAAAATCTCGAATTAAAATTCTCAAATGAAAAATCTTGAATGAAAAGGTATCTTGAACATAAAATCTAGACCGAAAAATCTCGAACATAATTTGTTTTATGAATGTCAATTATTTACTATGCATTGGTTGATTGATGATGATTATATTTAATTTGAGATTTTTTAGACGAGAAATTTAATTCGAGATTTTTATTCGAGAAATTTCATTCGAGTTTTTTATTCGAGAAATTTAATTTGTGAAATTTCAGACGAGAAATTTAATTCAAGATTTTTCAGTCGAGAAATTTCATTCAAAATTTTTCATTCGAGAACTTTAATTTACAAATATTGAGCCAAAACAAGTTTTTCCGATGAAAGATATTCCAATATAAGTACCTAGTTACTCCTTGAATTTTCGCTGACTGTACTACTTCAATAGCAAGTTCGTCACAGGATCTACCCTAGGTACCTAATTCGAAAACTGCCTTAAAATTTAAGGGTTCTATTAGTTCTATTAGTAGCTCCAAAGTCCACAGGATTATAATCAAGGGTAACTACTACTAACTGTAACTACTCGAAAATTGTGATATGTAACTCGTTGGGAAAAATACTTCTCCTAATTTTTTTCCCCATCGAGTAATTACACTACTCGATAGGAAAACAATTCCAATTAAATAACAGTGTTACTTGTTTTGGTGTCACTCGTTGGGAACCTTGCACAATCATCGCCTGGCACCATAGCATTCCATACAATGTACTAATATTCTAACAACAGTTCCTACAATTAGGTAAGTACCAATACCTACCTGTGCAATGTAATTAAGTAATTACACATTATGTTGTCTTACAAAAAGTCGTTCCACCCTGAACGACTTGCCGAGCGTTGCTAATACTGTTTGCTTAGCTGCCCATTGCTACACCCGTAATATCTTTGCCCGTAATCCAAAAATACTAATCTTGAGTCTCGATTCAATGCGAGTTTAGTTCTGGGATACCGGCCGAACTCAGGCCAATATTTTACCTAGTTACCTATACCTATTGACTGGCAAGTACCTACCTACATATATAAAATGGAGGCCGCACTCGCCTCGACATTGCGTTGCGACACATTGATAGATTCTTCAATCGATAAGCACGTAGGATTAGATTGAGAATAATATATTGAGATACGGTTTTGTAGAAATGAGTGCGTAACTACTTGTACTAATATTTATTCTGTGGCGTAACACACACCTCTTAGGGTTGATTGTCATTTGTTTTCACCCACGATTCGTAAAGAGTGATAAGAATAATTATGGTAAGTACGTAATGGGTAGGTAGGTACCTAGGTACTAGGTACGTACCTATACCTTAGAGAATTCTCTAAGGTAGGTACTAACAGAGTATGCTTTTGTTTTTCTACGTCATTGGCGCTCCAATCTCAGAAATAAATACTTACCTACTGTTTTTTAATGACAATACTGTCCAACAACCAACTGTCTGACAAGTTGTAAGCCTTAAACTTGTTAAACATAAATTTATAGTTGTCTGTGAGTTGAGTTGAGTTGACCTTTGAGTTACACACCTCAAAATTTGAAGTGCGTAACTGGAAAATCTCGAAATCCTACCAGTGAATGAATGTACCCACATAGCCGAAAGCGGACTTTGATCGACGGCGGCGTAGGCACCTATACCTACCTTACCTACAGTTCGCGTCTGCCGCTGCGCGTCACTATAGTAGGTATTATAGCTAGAGTAGTCAACTAGTCACATGAAACCGAGTAGAGCTAGTAGTACAGTCAAATTAGGTGTTTTTTTGCAAAAGTGTGGAACTAATTAGATGTAGTCATGAAAACTTTTCTAATTGTTTTGTATGGCTTAAAAATCACCTCTAATAATAAGCATTAGTAATTTCACCCTCCGGAACAGGGTGAAATAGGGTGAAAACCTTATAATATCCGTAACTTTATGGGGGAAATAGAAGTAGTCGGTGCAATTTGGCATAGACTTTGAACCGTTATGATCTACATTTGCACCAAGTATTTTTTAAATCCGACATACCTACGGAACATACAAAAAAAATCATTTACAAAAAAAACTTTTTGTGGGTATTGCGGCTCCTGGAAAATTAATTTAGTCTGTGCAAATTGAAAGACTTATTAGAAAAATGATCGAAATACATTACCAGGTTTGCACCTTGGTGCGTCTCACGGAAGGCACTTTTCCATATTTTATTGTCGCTCTACTTTGGGGAAAATTAATGTAGTTCTGGAAATTGACTTAAACTTATTCATTTAATTAGTACTACATCCGCCGGAAGTTTTATACTGGTATTAATTTACGGAAGATGGATTTGTTCAACACTGTGTTCCCTACATGCACGTGGTTTTTATTAAAAACATAATGCACTAAAACAGTCTCTCTATACGTAATTTAACTTGCATCAAGTAATTTTTTTATATTTTAAAATTTACGGCCTTTTTAAGTTTGTACCTAATATTTAAAAGGGTTCCGTAAGCGCCAGAAACGGTGCAAACCTAGGATAAGCTTCTTTTCGTGTCATCTAACGTTTACATAAGAATCCACGACTACACGACTTAGGTCCACACTTTTTGCTAATTTGCCTGTACTATAGCTACAATTATAATTTTTGGACGCTCTTACAGGGTAGGCGTAGCCAGGATTTAGTTTCGGGGAGGGTCAAGAAAATAAAACAACAAAAATGTTAGTAGGTACCTAAGTACTTTCACGACATGGCATTAATAATCATGTGAAAAAATAATAATACCTACGACACTGGTGTTTCTTCAAAAAGTAAGTACCTAAGTATCAGATTTTGTCAACATTTTGAATATTTCGGCGGGGTTCGAACCCCCAAACCCCCCTCCTCTGGCTACGCCCATGGTAGGGTAAATATTTAAATTTCAACCAATAGATTGATTTCAGTCAAGTCGATCACCATGATCATGTTAGGGACACTAGTTTAAATAAGTAAATGTATGTAGAAGAATTTTAATACATACACTGGACTAATAAAAGTACCTAACTAAATACAATACATATAGGTAGGTATGTACCTACGTCTATATTATTTTTGTGAGCATCCTAAAAACTCTTTAGGTTGGTAGAAGGTAAGTACAACTACACGTTTCTAAAAACGTCATTTGCATATATTTTTATCATTCTTAGTAGGTACGTACCTATCCGATAAGAATTAAAGATTATTTGGCGAAGTACCTACTAGCTACCTAGCTACCACCCTTCGAAATAAAATTGGGTCAATCTCGCATTATCAGCGTTAGAAAGCAGGCAATTGCTGTTGTTATAGGTATCTCCGATAAACTGAACATGATCATGTCAAACATTATACCCAAAACGAGTTCGGTCGTTCTTATAGGAAAAACAAAGTTATTTTAAGAAATAACTGATCAGAAAAACTAGTCTCCCTTTAAATAACAACAGCTACTAATCAGGCACTTAAATATTCTGTTGGTATTATAATTTTCCAAACTAATGTGACGCCACGTTATGCGCCATCCACCGCCAATAGTGTGAAGGTACACGTACAAGTCGTACAATTCCATAGTAAGCCAATAACATCGGGTTATTCCCGCTCGTCCCCACGTCTCGTCCCCACTGGGGACGAGCGGGAAGTTTTTTTCCCGCTCGTCCCCACTACCATTTGAATGGGGACGAGCGGGAAGTTTTTTTCCCACTAGTCCCCAAATGCTTCAAGTTCACTTCACACTTATACCAAAAGTGAATATCTTAAGGTGATTCAGTATTTACTTATTTACAAAGTTTTTTATGTGTAAGCACTTTTTTTTACTTTTTAGATAGATAGATAGATTAGTTACTTTTTGTGTAGTTTTTTGGTTTTAAGTATTATTTACACTTATTTACAAGGTTTTCACACTGCTATATTTTTTTTTTTGCATTTTTCTGTTTTATATAAACTAGTGGTTCGCCCCGAACGGAGACCTCGCGATGACACCTTTATCAGCCCGACTAATATCAGAGGGGAAGAAAGGGTTTTGTATTTAACGGCTATGTAAGTATGTTTGTATGGACGATCCATCAGAAAATCTAAAACTATCGAGTCAATTTCTCTAATATGAAAGAGATTTTGTGAAGCAAGAAAAAAGTTTTTTTTAATTAAGAAGTGCCATCTAGTTGTAGTTTTGCTACCCAATTTTTCAAAATTTAAGTTTTCTACTCTAAAAATGGATGTTACAAAGAAAAAATCCTCATTTTTCGACTTCTCCCCGTAGAACAAAATATACTTAAATAATAAATTTCAGCATTACCAGAGAACTTGAAGTATCTTCGAGATTGTTTTTTGCATATTTTACTTTCTTTACCCTTCTAACAGATTTCAAAAAACATTTACTGAGAAAAAAAATTAACCTCTATAGGTAATTTTTCTACACATCATCGAAATAGCCTTTGAATAAGCAACAGGGCGAAAATAATACATACCTAGTATTTAAAGTACTTGACGAATTAATTGATTGAGTATTGAACGTCCTTTTGACGAAAACATAGAACTCCAATGTCATTCAAATTCCTAGGAATGGGGGGTCAACAATGGATGTTATATTGGTTTGTGTTTTTTAAGGTTCAGGTTTCTAATTTCTTCAATTTCAGACTTTTCCCTGTAGTTGTGACACAAAAGCCACAAGCATACCAAATTTCAGCATTGTGGGACTGCTGGAAGTACCCTAGAATTTTTGATTTTTGCGTTTTTTATTTTCCCTAATATCTCGGAAACTACTAAGTTTAAATACTTATTATAAACAATTTTGAAATGTCCAACTAAAGAGCTTTCATTAGACACCCCACTTGATCAGACTGTCTCACTTTTATTTTTTTTACCCCCTCTTAGACCCCAATATCTCAGCAACCCCCTGACCGATATAGCTCATAACCTTACCTACAAATTGTACCAATACTATCTACCCCCATACCAAATTTCATGAAGATCGAATTAACGGTTTGGAAGTTTTCATCGGACAAACATACATACATACATACACACATACATACAAACGCCGATTCTTCCAACTTGACTCAGAGAACTCGCTTCGCTCGTTCAATTAACACTTACAAGGTATATACTTAGGTACGTACCTACCCTGACTTTTGATATTCGCCAATTATGAAAACAAATCGCTGATGATTAGGTTCGAAATCGCTGCTTGAAGTATTCCTACTTCACTCGCTCGCGCGGGCTCGGTAGCACTTCGTTTCGTACCGAGTCCGGCGGGTATTCCTAGTAATTCCTAGTGCATATAATGCAATGGTGTCAAAGCTAAAAGATAAAGGAATAGATTTTATAAGTGAGATACCGACATTCGAAAAAATTAAGTCAACGCTGTACAGATATAGAAACACAACAGCGTGACAACAAGTGTCAAAACTTCAGTGCAACTATGTGGAAGAAGTGCAAGTACCGCCAAAATATAATGAATTTCTCTTGGCAGACTATGGCTATACACATCATCGAAATAGCCTTTGAATAGGAGTTGCTTAGTCATACAACTACATACATACGGGCGTAAATACTACATATCTGTTAGTATTTAAAGTACTTGACGAATTAATTAATAACTAATAGTTAATAATAAATAGTTTTTTTCACGAAAATTATAGAACTCTAATGTCATTCAACTTCCTAGGAAAGGGGGGTCAACAATGGATGTTATATTGGTTATTGTTTTTTAAGGAACAAGTTTCTAATTTCTTCAATTTCAGACTTTTCCCTGTAGTTGTGACACAAAAGCTATAAGCATACCAAAGGTGATGTTCCAAGATGTATGGAGCCTAGCCCTTGTCGATGAACACTTGTGTAAACGTGGCTAAATATATGTAAAACCTTTTCTTATTATCCTTTTTTGATTATTTCGCTTCATTTAATGCAGGTTCTTAAATTTCTTTCTCACGGAGAGCAACACAAGACAAAACAATATGGCGGGGCGGATACAATTTAATCTGTGGTAAAATGTTTCGACAGCTGTTGACAACTTTGACCAAAACTGCATTTTGTTCACGTCTTGGCTGCAAGGTCTTGGAGAAAGGGAAATAAATATTTACGATTTAACTTCTGGGACTTCTGTCCCTGCTTAAAATTGTCCCTCTCAATACTCCCAACGAAAGAATAAAGCAAGCAACCACAGAGCAATAAACGTGACATTCCCTGCCTGTAATGGCTGCTCAGGAAAATATGTTATCATTGTAATTTTTTTTCGAATTTTAAACATTTTTCATGGGACAAACATACATACATACATACATACATACAAATGCCGATTCTTCAAAGTTGAAAATAAATAAATAAAATAAACAAAATAAACAAAATAAACAATTTAAACAAAATAAACAAAATAAAATAATTAAAATAAACAAAATAAACAAAATAAAATAATTAAAATAAACAAAATAAACAAATTAAAATAATTAAACTAAACAAAATAAACAAAACAAACAAAATAAACAAAATAAACAATTTAAACAAAATAAACAAAATAAACAAAATAAAATAATTAAAATAAACAAAATAAAATAATTAAAATAAACAAAATAAAATAATTAAAATAAATAAAATAAACAAAATAAAATAAACAAAATAAAATTAACAAAATAAAATAATTAAAATAAACAAAATAAATAAAATAAACAAAATAAACAAAACAAACAAAATAAATAAAATAAACAAAATAAACAAAATAAAATAATTAAAATAAACAATATAAACAAATTAAACAAAATAAACAAATTAAACAAAATAAACAAAATAAAATAATTAAAATAAACAAAATAAAATAAACAAAATAAACAAAATAAAATAATTAAAATAAATAAAATAAACAAAATAAAATAAACAAAATAAAATAAACAAAATAAACAAAATAAACAAAATAAAATAATTAAAATAAATAAAATAAACAAAATAAATAAAATAAACAAAATAAACAAAATAAAATAAATAAAATAAACAATATAAACAAAATAAACAAATTAAACAAAATAAACAAAATAAAATAATTAAAATAAAATAAACAAAATAAAATAAACAAAATAAATAAAATAAACAAAATAAACAAAACAAACAAAATAAAATAAACAAAATAAACAAAACATACAAAACAAACAAAATAAACAAAATAAAATAAATAAAATAAACAAAATAAACAATATAAACAAAATAAAATAAACAAAATAAACAAAATAAAATAAACAAAATTAACAAAATAAAATAATTAAAATAAACAAAATAAACAAAACAAACAAAATAAACAAAATAAATAAAATAAACAAAATAAACAAAATAAAATAATTAAAATAAACAAAATAGACAACATAAACAAAATAAACAAAATAAATAAAATAAACAAAATAAACAAAATAAAATAATTAAAATAAATAAAATAATCAAAATAAACAAATTAAAATAATTAAACTAAATAAAATAAATAAAATAAATAAAATAAATAAAATAAATAAAATAAATAAAATAAATAAAATAAATAAAATAAATGAAATAAATAAAATAAATAAAATAAATAAAATAAATAAAATAAATAAAATAAATAAAATAAATAAAATAAATAAAATAAATAAAATAAATAAAATAAATAAAATAAATAAAATAAATAAAATAAATAAAATAAATAAAATAAATAAAATAAATAAAATAAATAAAATAAATAAAATAAATAAATAAAATAAATAAAATAAATAAAATAAATAAAATAAATAAAATAAATAAAATAAATAAAATAAATAAAATAAATAAAATAAATAAAATAAATAAATAAATAAAATGAATTAAATGAACTAAATGACTAAAATGAATTAAATGAACTACATGACTAAAATATGACGACCTCTGTAGCGCGGTGGGTGAAGGTTCGCCTGCGACGCAAGAGGTTGTGGGTTCGATTCCCGCCTCGGAACAAATATTTGTATGTTCTGCAGATATTTGTTCAGTGTTCTGGGTATTTTTCTATGTATAATAAAAAATATCTATCTACGTAATGTATTGTATTAAGTATATCAGTTATCTAGTACCCATAACACAAGCTCTGCTTAGCTTGGGGCTAGATAATGTTGTGTGAAATGTCCAGCATTTATTTATTTATTTATTTTAAAATGACTTAAGTGACTAAAATGAATAAAGTCAAATAAATAAACAGTTAATTGTAGGTTAGTCTAGGTATTTAATTTATTGTGGTTTAATTAAAAAATAGCCCTCTTAATATCGTAGTGGGGACGATCGCTACTAAAACCTTCCCGCTCGCCCCTTCGGGGACGAGCGGGAAAAAAACTTCCCGCTCGTCCCCAGTGGGGACGAGACGTGGGGACGAGCGGGAATAACCCATAACATCATACCTAATGAATGAGTAAGGTAGGTACTAATGAATTTCAATAACTAAGATAGGTTGTAAAAGTCATCATCATCATCATCAGAGGCCCAATTCTCTAATTTTAAAACATTCCAGTCACAATATAATCTCGTGTCAGTTGCACTGTCTCGTATAGTAACTATTACTTAATCTTCGCGTATACATGCGAAGATTAAGTAATAGTTACTATATAGGTGACAGCTGACAGTGCGACTGAGACGAGATTATACTGCGAATTGAATGTTTAATAGTAGAGAATTGGGCCTCAGACTGTAGAAGTCCACCGCTGAACATGCCTCCCCCCTAGAATGCCACTACAAACAGTCTTGAGCTTTTCTATTTACATACTTGTATGCAAATACTTTAATAATCTAGGTATTCAGCTTACGGTAGCGCGGCGCCACCTGGTGACTTCGAATCGAAATAACTACGTTGCTACTCCGTAGCTCTTAGCGTTACAAAATTACGAAGTATAGCGTTGATTCTCAACAAGATGGCGTTGCTCACGGTCACGTTGTATCATATGTATTGATCAACATCATCATCATCAGCTGGTGAAGTCCACTGCTGGACAAAGCCCTAAAATGCCACGTCACGACGAACATTCTTGTGCCACATCCATCTACCGACCTACCTATATATACCTCAAAGTTGCAAAATTTTAAACTTTATATCTCATCATCACCAGCCTCTTAACATCCCCTGCTGGACAAGGCCTCCCCCATTGAATACAATGGGAGGATAATCATATGATATGTGGTGATATGTGCCATAATCACCACACTTGACAGGCGGATTGATGATCGGTAAATTGCTGCTGTGCTCATCCCCTGGTCCCTTATAGTGAGGCTTTTACTACACCCAAGGAAGACGACGGAGGGGTCTATTTTTAGGGCCAACACGCCACGGCAATCATAAGTACATATGTAATCATGTTACATGCATCATTGTCATCATTATGACGACCACTGTGGCGCGGCGGGCGAAGGTTCGCCTGCGACGCAGGAGGTTGCGGGTTCGATCCCCGCCTCGGAACAATTATTTGTGCGATTTGCAGATAATTGTTCCGAGTGTTCTGGGTATTTTCTATGTATAATAAAAAATATCTATCTATGTAATGTATTGTATTAAGTATATCAGTTATCTAGTACCCATAACACAAGCTCTGCTTAGCTTGGGGCTAGATAATGTTGTGTGAAATGTCCAGCATTATTTATTTATTTATTTATTTATTATTATATTTTTTTTTATACAACTTGGTGAGTAAACAAGCTTACGGCCCACCTGATGGTAAGCAGCTACCGTAGCCTATGGCGCCTGCAACACCAAAGGCATCACACGCGCGCTGCCGACCCTGAGACATGGAGATGAAAAGTCTCATATGTGCCTGTAATTTCACCGGCACCCGTACCCTTCAAACCGAAACACAGCAATGCGAGCACTACTGCTTTGGCGGCAGAAATAGGTACGGTGGTAGTAGGTACTTCCCCGGACGAACTCTTTCACAAGAAATTCTACAACTAACAAAATTATTAATTAATTATTAGCCGATAGATGCCCACAGCTGGGCACAGGCCTTCCCCATAGAATGCAACGATGAACGGTTTTGAGACACCTCTATTCAACGACTGTCTGCAACCGTTCCTGCAGGGCTATTCCAAAACGTTTGGGTTTCCGATGATTCGTTAGTTTTTAATTTCGATGTGGTAAGTAACTGAAACAATTTTCTCTAGTAAAACACAGTAAAAAACAATAAATATTGTATATTACTATGTTTTACTAGAGAAAATTAAATAAACAAATAAATAATGCTGGACATTTCACACAACATTAACTAGCCCCAAGCAAAGCAGAGCTTGTGTTATGGGTACTATTAGATAACTGTTATACTTAATACAATACATTACATAGATAGATATTTTTTTATTATACATAGAAAATACCCAGAACACCCGGAACAATTATCTGCAGATCGTACAAATATCTGTTCCGAGGCAGGAATCGAACCCGCAACCTCCTGCGTCGCAGGCGAACCTTCGCCCGCCGCGCCACAGAGGTCGTCAAAAATTGTTAGAAAATTGGTTTTAGTTAGTTACCACAGCGAAATGAAAAACTAACGAATCCGATCGGAAATCCTTCCGAACGTTTTCGAATAGCCCTGATGGTTACATGTGGTTACTAGGTCAGTTAACTCAAATGGATTTAATAGAAAATAATCAATACCAAGGTACATGAAAACATGACGATGAAAGTAGTACACTTCGTGAATCTTTATAATTTCAAGTTTCAAGCTGGAGGCCTGACATCTGTAGCCTGATACAATGAATTTATCGCAATATCAGAAGACACGAAAGCCATGGATTTGGCTAATGTCGCCAAAGACAAAGTATCCATGACAATTCTGTTTGCAACGTGGTTCAACTCCGCTCCTTCTGACTGCGCAGTGTACTTCAAAGCTAGTTTTATAACGCGTTCGCAGGCAAGAGCTTTAGATGCCGCAGTCTTTGCTTCTTTACCCGCCTGCTGTGCTGCTGTTTTAGCCAAATTCATCATCAAATCCTGATGATTCGACATACCGTTCTTAGCATACTTCACAGACATTTGCACCTCAATTGACGCTGTAAGAGCTCGTCTCAAAGCAACTACGCTAGATGCTGTTAAATAAGCTACATCTCCCGCGTAAAGTATTGCTTTCTTTGCCTTTACTTCAAGTCTTTCCAGCTTTTGCTTGACTTTCTTTTCGTTGGCTGCATCTTCTTCAATCTCCGTCCTGTCTATTTCCATTTCAGCAATAACATCAGGGTTCATTGCTGGTTTGAAAACATTTTCTTTTGTATCAACCCAGTCGTCAGTTAGCTCCTGCGCATTCAACTCGCGTGTATCTAGACTTCGAGTCTCTACCTTCTCATAACGAGTTCCATTGATAGTTTTCTGTAAAACTATCGCATCGGTATCATTCAACTCTTGATTGTTGTTTTCAATGTCAAGTGCCGTTTTATTCAAAAACCCTTTCACTGAAATAGGATCAGCCTGCTTATTCTTTAAAACATGGACGGATTTCTTTTCATTTTTAGACATCACTGAAAACTGTGTAATAGGCATCAAAGATTTCACGCTTCCTACAACAACACTCGTATTATGATCTTTTTTCTGATTTGCTGTTTTGTTTAGTATTACATTGTAAATTGTTGTGTTCTTCAGAGTAACCGGTTGAGAAGTAGGAGAATTAACTTCAGGTTGAGATACTATGGATCTTTTCTTACGAAGGGATAGATCTACCGATTGTTTCTTGGATAGGGCTGTAGCGTACGTAATGTCTTTCAGAGCTGAAACTATTGAGACTTCAGCTGCAATTTGTGATAGCCCATAAACCAATCGATGAAGTTCAGGCTCTGTAGAAGCTCTTGTCACAGTAAGTATGTGCCCAGACAGTGTTCTTGATATGTAATCTAAAATGCGTCTGGTTTCAATAGCAGTAACACCTTTATTTTTTCCGGACGCTTCTAAAGCTTCTCTTGTTATTCTGGTTATTTTGTCCTGCATCTCTATCTTGGATAGTATAGCAGAGACCAAATCTTTCGAGATTTGGTACAACGTTTCCTCCATTTGGGGATTCTGGGTGACATTTTTAGTGGCTTTTAAAATGGTATCATCTAAGTGCTTCAAAACATTATGAGGTGAATTCATAATAAGTTTATCTCCAAAGACTTTGGAGGTATACTTTTCCTTGAGATCGTGGAATGGGGATATGCCAGCAGAAACTAATGATATTATCTGGAACCAAGAGTACAATTATCCCAGAAGTTGATTAAGTATTTTCAATAAAATATAGCAGTGAAATAGTAACTCACGACAAGGAGGAATCCCAACGCTATTTTGAACTCCATTTTTCTCAAAGTTTAGTGAGCCAAGAAATATTGCTAAATCAATCGTGCAGCAATCATTATTTTTAGCATTCAACAAGAGAATTTTATTGGTTTATGTTTAACGATTGCTTGTTATACTAATTGATTGTTACATTTTATAGCTATATTCTAAGGCGTCAAAAAATCACTAAGTATATCTTACCTGTCTTACTTATCCAGCAAAAGAATTGTACATAGTTATCCTACGCTTACTGTGTTCCAGTCTTCTGTACACATACAATGGTCTATAAACGTAATTTCTACTCTCAGCTGTTTCAATATCTTCATATCCATCATCCAGTTCTCCAGAAGCAACTTCTCTTTTGTCTATTTGGGTCTCGTTAAGTTTAAAATTCTGAAATTTCTTGCTATTATTAAGTTTAAGAGCTCCCGATTCAGATTGTAAAGGAATATTTAAACAAGAATTCAAATTGATTAGAGATAAAACTAGAGCCACTGCACGAATGATACGAAACATTCTGTTAGGTCGTTTAAGCAGAGAGAAAAATACTTCCGTTATTTATAAAGACAACATTAATTAAAATATAAATGTTAATCAATACTAAACAACTGAAGTCTATTAACATGGCATGGTTATCGATGCGTTGTGAACTTTCTTGGTACCTTACCTAATCACAGAGCACGATAGCTCTCTGTAATATAAAAACACCAAATATATTTTTTCCTATGTGAATAATTTTAATCAATAATGGTTACTTACCTAAATTACAACCATATCTAACTTAAATAAAATCTTGTTTTGTACATTTTGTTATAAAGCTAATTCAATGTCTCACTCAACTCTTATAACTAATGCGTGTCCATTTTCGTTTTGCGATAGGTTAGCGTAGCGGGTTTAACTGTTCAACCGAGGAAAGCTGGGAGGACCTTTATACGTCCACGTCCAGCTAGCTGTGATGTCTCTCCGAAAGGTGATGCGTCCACATCGTTGACCGAAGGCAGCAGGTCTCCTTCTTGGCCCGCATCACGGCGATGTCTCACGTTCTCAGAAGCACCAGTAGCCTTTACCGAAGCACCAGATTCCGCATTTTCTTTTCCTGTAGCTGATGGTGTTTGTTCTTGTTTTGGGATGTGCTGGATCACTTCCTCCACCACGGGTGCGCAGGCGCAGACGGCTAGCAGCGCCAGCGACGCGACGATAAAGAACGTTGAATGCATTCCCGAACGATCCTATGTTGCTTCAATTTTCAAATCTCGAACTGTTACTTTTTCACCCTCGCGTCGACTTTATATTGTAAATCTTTGCTGACATAAAATATTAGAGTGATTGAAACAGTACACTCGGATAATGCGCATTATTATTTGTGGAGCGAATCTGAGGCACGATTCCACAAAAGAGCTATAAGCAGACGTGCAATTGACTGTTTCATTATAAGCCTTGGCTCGGGTTGAGATGCTAATAGAACTCCAAATTCGGCAGATAAACTTGTTAAAAATAAAGAGCAACAAAGCCCCAATTAGCGTCTTGTTATTATGTTGTAAAAAACCACATCTGTATCAGCATTTTTAAGCAATTTCCGTTGTGAGCAAATCTTTTGCTTTTGTTTTAGTTTTTGTCTGTTGTATGAATTGATACCTACCTTTAGGTTACTAATGGTTACTGTTTTTAAAGTGTTAGCCTAGCCTAGAACATTAAATTCATATAATATGTAACCTAGACTATCGAACTGTTGGTAGGAAAGATTGGAATAAACGAAAATTAAAATCCAGCGGGACTCAATCCCACAAATTCCGCCACGGCCGAACGTCAGCTCGATCCATGCCCAAATTGGCCAAGGCCGATCAGAAGCGATGATGCCACTGGATAATAATTTTTTAGGTCACATTTTATAATAATAAAAATATTATCCGACAGTCCAGTGTCGTGGGTATCAGGTACTACAAGTACCTACCATGGTATCACAACACACAGACCCGAGCAAATTATCATGCAAACGAACCCACACCTCTTGCGTCTCAACCGGCTACTCGTCCGCCGCGCCACGGAGGTCGTCATTTAAATTGAAAGAAAGAAAGAAAGAAAAACAGTTTATTCATGATCCTACACGAAACACACAAACACTAAAATATCAAACATATTAAACAAAAATGACAAAATGTGTGTGCCAGTTGCAAACCACAAAAGGGTCCCCAACTCAGCATTTGCTAGGCCGCCTAAACAACCTAGCGCTGGTCTTCCGTTGGAGCCCAGAGTGAACCACGGAAATCCGCTCACCATTGAGCGTCACTATTAAGAAGCGGTAACAACTACATTATTAACTACATAGAGAACTATACAATCACAAAACAAAAAAGAACAAATTTATAAGCAATAATCAACTAAAAAAACTCTGCTTCTTGCAACACGCACATTCAAATACCTACATAAACAGACAAAATAACTTATTTATTTGTCTTATGGCATTAGACAATATCAGTTCCATTCCAATTGAATGTATAACAGTGGGGTCAGCACGAATAATTTACGTTACCAAGACGAGACGATCGCAAATGTCAAATATTGGCCAATGACATCAGGGTAACTTGAAATCTTAGTAAGTTCATAGGTTCATATCTGACGTTTACGATCGTAACGCTAGCGTCTCGATAACGTTAGATGTTCGTGCTTGGGCCTCGGGTGTCAAAAGACTCCCGAAAAGTGAAATAGTGCACTCAGACCATGATTCAACAAAAATTTAAGCAGAAAAAAGCGAAAAAAATGCTCACTTTTGGGCCGCTTTTTTCGTGTTTTCTTTAAATATCAATAAAACATTACTCTGTGAACTCGCGCTATTTTATATAGCTATGAAATAGGTAGCTTTACCGATACCTTCAGTATTCGGGAGCTATCCTTTTACACCCTATATAACATTTAATTTAAATGACGACCTCCGATCAATTCGTCTTATTAGTTACCATTCTACGATATGTCTATGTCTATGAAAATATGTGGGAAGCTTCAATAGTAGGAACTTACTTCTTCCCAATCGCTAGCCTGCTCGAGTGTGCTCCAAACAAACGAAGTTAGCTCCTATTTTGGATATTAACAAAACAAACCCCAAGCAATTTCGTAGAAATGATCTAGACTAGACTTAACACTAAAACTCATCTATCATTTCTATTATTGAGTAGTCAGAAGTAGGCCTAAAGTAAATTATTATCTTCTATGTAAATAAAGTTTACAATAACAACAGATATAGGTAACACCCAACAGAACAGTCACATAAGTACGTAGTCCCTGTTCGTGGGTATCAGGAACTACGAGTACCATGGTACCATAACACCCAGACCCGGCACAAATATTTGCAGATCATACAAACATTTGTCCCGCAGCGGTAATCGAGCCCGCAACCTCTTGCATCTCAGCTACTCGCCCGCCGCGCCACACGAGGTCGTCAGAGAGAGAAAGGATAGCGTTGATATTACTGGTTTGTTAAATTACCAGTAACAACATCCCAAAATGTTACTGAGAAGACAAAGACAATCATAGAAACTAGTGGATTCTAGAAATGAGTCGATTTGATGTAAACATTATTAGTACCAGCTGGAGAATGATGCGGATGACTATTCAAATGTCTATTGGCGATTGATATAGGACTATATTATGACGAAACTACCTGAACAACTCTGCTGGCTATCATTACAGACTGTCAAGAAACGTCAGCATAATATTTCATCATCATCATTAACGGCTGGAGCCCCCTCCCTCAGAATAATGATGGCCTCCTCTGTTGAATACAATAGAGAGATACATAATCACCACGCTTGGCAGGCATTGGTGATCGCAGTTTGGTGTTAAGTACTCAGGTGGATGCTGCAGTCCATCCCCTGGTGTAATGCCTTAGTTCGGCTTTTACTTCATCCACGGGAAGAGACGGAGGAGTCGGACACCACGGCAAGTATTATGAAATGTTGAGCAATGCGAGAAATAGAAACTAAATTAAATAAATAACCATAGATCTTACAAAGCCTTACGCATCAATATAAGCGGAAGGATATATGCGTCACGTTCATACTGCGTTTTTCTACATAATAATAACAAAAGTAAACTGTTTATCATAAATTTTCAATATAATCTACAACAAAACACATTCATGGTCATTATGTTATTGAGATTATTTGCTGAAGGAATTAGAATCACCGGTACACAATGCGTCAATAAATTCCTATTCTGGAGATGTTTGTTAGCACTACAGAAACGACAGAGCAGTATATAAACTAATGCATGTCGAAGGGCTCATCAAAATCAATACAAACGTCAGACCGTACACAGAGAGCTTGTGTTTTTGGGATTATTCCCTATATTATTGCGGAGAAGTTACTCGAGGCCCACCAAGAACATGGCTTCTCAATTGTTTATTCTTCTCTCGCTTGCGCTGTTTGCGTATACAATCGCGTCACCTGTCCCGGAGACGACAGAGGCGACGACAACAGAAGCGGATGAAGAAGTGATACCAATTTATGCGGTGTTCGAAGTGATCGAACCAGTACCAGAAGTTGTCGCATTTATTGAAGAAACCACGACAACCGAAGTGGCTGCAGAGGCTCTCCATCAAGTTGCGAAGAGATCTCTTCGTGGAGACAACCCCAGCAATGATTTGCTGACTCAGTACGAAGGCAATTTTGATGACACTGGACTATCGAGCCTCGCTGGACGCAGAATAAAGTTCCTCCCAACCTGGGCGGGTTAATTTTTTGGATAAAATAAGTTGGGGTATATGTGCAATTTACCTGCGAGTATCTAATCATAATCATAGAAAATAAGACGATGCGCCTATAATTAAGAAAATATTTCTTAGGGTTGAGCTACATCAAAATGTAAGTATGCTACAGCACTGCGCAGCTATCATACAAAGTATCGACGGTATTGATGTTACAGATATTTAACGTAGCCTAAACAATGAAAGCGTGTTAATTAGGGTTGAAGTCCGGATGCGATCACAATCGCGGTCCTGATGACATTCCATAAAAAACACACTTTTAGTATCGGCGCGATACTGAAGCATACGATGACATTTATAGCTTGAGCCTTATACGTAACTTATGACTTGTCTTATTGGATTAATGTCATTGGTTAGTAATAGTTTAATAGTTACCAAATATATTTTGTACTCAATAAAGTTTTCAAAAATGTATTCATGTTAGTTTCATTTCAAAATATAAACAAACGCAGCTATATCTGTAGAGCTAATCATTTTGAGTCCACCAAACTACCGAACTGTGCAGGTTCATAACATAACATACATAACTTAGCACAACACGCGGGAATGAGACATAAGCCAGGGATGGCAACCTTTATTGATCCAAGTTCTATTATTCCTACAGAAATGTTATGACTTGCCGTCAAACAATCTTGACAAAGGGAAAAAATAATAAGTTTTTTGTAGAAAAAAATATTTTTAATTTAAATTAGTGACCGGAACCGTGAGCTGACAATATGGGTTTTTTCCAAAATCTCTTTTAGACATCCCCAAGAATGAGCCTAAACACTGCCAGGCTACTAAAATTAACCATCGAGGAGTTCCGTCGTCTACCTTCCGCCTCCATCGGTGAGCTCGCCGTCACCATAATATTGTATTGTCATCTGAACTTGACAGGTATGAAAAATTGCAGCTCAATCGGATGGATACAACTGGTTCAAAATTTTCAAGATTTGTCCCACACTAACTAACATACTATACTAGTTAACAAGCTTGTAAAAACTAAATACTATCAAATATCAACATAATTATGTCATAAGCCATCGACAAACGCTTTCTAAGTCAAAGTGATACCAACATAATAATACGCAGCTGAATAAGCAGCTGAATAAGCAGATGACCAACCTGATATAAGCGGTTATCACTGCCTATAACAATGCAGTACCAGACCACGTCCAGCTGGAACGCGCCTTTTGGCATTGCAATGCGCCCAATCCTGAGACATAAGGCTGAAAAGTCTCGTGTGCCTGTAATTTTTTATTTTTAACACACGTTTTTTTATTCGTTATAAGAATTAAAAAACGCTTTATTTCAAAATATTTACATAACAAAATATTAAATATGGTATAATATATTTTAAATATGTATATGGTGTGGAAAAATAATAACTATAATAATAAAGAAACACTATTTACAAAATATTTATATGAGTAATAAAATATAAAATGTGGTTTATTTAAAATATATAGTATAGAAGTAGTGGAAATATTGTAAAATACATTATTTACTACCTACTTTAAATCTAAATACCACATTTTTCAAACTACATTGTTCCCGTTGTCAGTTTCATCGCGACGAAATAATCTTTCCTCATTCTGTTCAACTACATTTCCTTTGATATAAATATCTTCTTCAGTTACTTCTATGATACCAATATGGTTGGAATCAACCAAGGGAATCGCTAAAATTTTGATTTCTCGTAAAACGTAGTCAGGATTGTAGTCGATATAGTCATTGCCTCTTCGTATTTCGCCTCCAGATTTCAATATTTCAGGGCTGAGATATAGCCCGTCTAGTATACGTCCTTTTGATAATTTAAATATGATTAGCAGTATCAAGAGTATTGAGAGATTTGCCATTCTCGGCATCTGATAAACGATTGCCATACACGGTCTATATTTAAGCTTATATAGGGTAGATACCGGATCAAAAAGTGATAATTTGTACTATATGTATATATACCCTACAAAACAGTAACAACAAATACCAATATTTAAATAGAATGTATGAACATGTAATCACTGAAAACACACACACACGTCTGTAACGTATAGGTATTTAGAATTATTGAGAGCACGAATGGTCTACTAGGTAGAAGGGACTCTGAATTCCAATCCTAGAGATCAAATTCCATTCGTACATTAGTAGACTAACAGACTCTCAAACGCTAGCGAAAAATCTGTGAGGAAACCGGCATGTCTTAGAACGAAAAATTAAAAGACATGCGACATGTGCATATGAAAGGAGCCTTCATGAGGTGCACTGTATCCTCACCACACTGGTTCTTTCAACATTGGTCACTAGGTCCGGTATTAACCGGTGACTCGATGTAGTAGAAAATAATTGTAAGTTAGATAGATTCCTGGATTTGAAACTAGTGATCTAAATGGTAAAATATTTTTAATTTATTTAAAACTATTATCCTAGTTCAGGTATACCAAATGTTTACCGACATATTTAATCAACCGAATTTGAGCACTTAAGGAAATGGGAAAAATTTACTGAAGTGATTGTTTATGAGCAAATATTTGTCATCTTCGTCCGAATATTGATATTGAATCGTGGAAGAATCATGTTTATTTTGTTTTGTGTCGAGAATGACATGACAATCATGAAACGGTGTTCGATAAAATCACAGTTGTCTATCAAAAATCGGCGTGGTTGTGGGGACGCCCCATATATGAACGCGACACTCGAACGGAAAATCACAATCCATCAATACCTCGTAATGGAAAACGATTAAGTTATATTCTTGACAAAATGAAACTCGTGTTAATACTCTTAACTTTACACGTGACTAAATGTATGAGTCTTCAGTTTCCAGACATACAACCTCAGCATTACCATGTACCGATAGTAAACATAAGAGGTGTAAATCAATCGATTCTTTACTATAAGGAAAACAACAACGATGTGCTAATCAATTCCATACTGAGAGAGCTATTTACAAATCAGCCTGTTGTGTTGATAAGCGGAGAGAATGTAACTACAAAAGGACTCGGCAATAGGGACCCTAATACAATTTTACTGACTGAAACCCTAAATGTTAAAGACTTTGAAACTGAAGCGTTCAAGACTATTCTTGTTTCTTATTGGTCTGTCTTGTACCTGGTAATAACAACTAGACACGAAAAATACGCCTGTGAAAACGGGACGCTAAATAAAAATGCTTTTGCCGAAACGAAACAATATCTCAACGAACTATGGCAAGTATTCCGTATTGTTCGAGTTATAGTAGCATTTCCTTATACTTGTCCGAAGCATTACATTATCTATAATGGCAAGGAATGGTCTGGTACTGATGTATTCAACAGAAGTATAAGATTGATAACACCTAACAATAACGACGAATTAACAAGTGATATCACATATAGTGGAAGTCCGCTCGATCTTACCGAAGACTACCCGTTACGAATAAATATATTTCAGAGATTCCCAACTTCGATCACAGAGTGTAATGTGGTCGATCAATACACAACATTAAATTCGGACATAATTAAGTCTGATACAAGATTATGTGGCTTGGACGGGCTGATCATGGAAGATTACATCAAACATTATAAATATGACCTATTAACACCGACAGATGCGAGTTGCGAAAGATATGGTTTCGTGGACATGGAGCATAATGTCACTACAGGCAGTCTTGGCTGTGTAGTGAGAGAGAAGATAGATATATCGTTCAACTCAAGGTTCATCTGGCAGTACACAAAAGAAAACTATTTCTACTTGCATTATGTGACCCAAGACGCCTTGTGCGTGATAATGAAGAGACCGATCAGGATACCGTTGTGGCATTACGCCACTAATTTGTTCACTCCTATCATTTGGATAGTGCTATTAATACATCTGTCTTTTCTTGGTACTGTGACATGGCTGACAGCGAAAATATCAGCTAAGTTTTCTGATGAGAGACCACTTAAACTGCATTCGTGCTTATTAAACGCAATACATTCCGCGTTTTTTGGAGTTTTGTTAAAAAATGACGGAAGATTTCTAATTTTGAAAGGAACTTCTCTTTTATCTTCGATCATACTTTTAGCTGTATACCAGGTAAGAAACACTGGATTCTTAGGAACATCACTTTGCACAACCGACATATTCCTTAGCTATAGCCCTCGGTAACTTTGTAATGCCATAATTATTAAACATTTCAGGGGCATGTCAACTACCAGTTCACAACACGTTCGCATTATCACGAATTTAGAACTCTTGAAGAATTGTATGATTCTCCGGTTATTCTGTACACTTCGCCGGCAATAATGGAACTTCTGAAATCAGGTGCAGACCCCGATAATACCAACCAAGCAGCATTTCTGAAACGCATACAGTTGAGAAAAACAACAGCCACAGGTATTTGCCTTCTGTCTTTCTGGTGACAATGGACGGTTAGACAAAACATAGAAGACAGATTTTGCCTATTATAATTCAGAGCTATTGTATAATGTTTCAGAATACGTAATAGACCACGACAACACAGCAACACTGGCGAGAAAGCAAGATGTCTTGATAGAAGTACTCAAAAACCATACGGACAAGTACGGACTGCCCATGATATACGTGGTTGATGAGAGCATCCAAATTTTCTATTTGTCGTTTATAGCTAGAAGCGGTAAGTACTATACTTAGTTTCTTGTTATATCTACTTGATTCTGGGGGGCAAATTTTTTTTTGGGCTACGGTCACTTTAAAATCTCCAGCATACGAAAGCCTGTGTTGACTCAGCATTAAATCTGCATTTCGATGTAAAGCATTTAATAACTCACCATTGCTCCAGGTTTCCTCTTCATCGAAGAATCTCTGAAGTTCATGATGCGTCTCCTCGAAGCTGGCCTTCCAAATCAATACTATATCTGGACCCGACGCACGTACAACTTGGCAGACAGCTATCCTGCAAATGGGCCCGAACCACGTCCCTTTAAAACAATCAAGTTGAAGAAATTACGCACAGCATTTGGGTTTTTGTTGGTTGGTTATGTAATATCTGGGTTCGTTTTCATAGTCGAGAGATGGAAAGGTAAAACCAGTAAGTGACAAATTCAAGTCATAATAGAGGGTGCGAATTAATCTATATATAATATAAATATAAACTTGGTTAAACTAACATTCCATGTACCTACTCGTCTAACGGCTGATGATGAAGCTGACTTCGACAACATAAATTTTAATATTTATTTATTTATTAAAAAACTATTATAACACCTTAACAGAGTAGGACCTAAAGCGATGTTATATGCACATGATTATATAAAATAAAAACAAAGAACCAAGCTTAAAAATAAGTAGGTACCTACTGGGGAATACCTATAATATTACTAATAGGCACCACAACTATTCAACTTTCTCCAAAACAAGCTGCGCTATCTCCATGAGTTTCGGCAGGCTGTGATGAAAAATGTCAACATTGTTCTCCGAAAGAACATTAACTAAACGGGTGGCGTGTGACATTGGGGCAAATTTGAGCAAGTTTGTTCTAAATATTGGCTGGCAGAGCAAGGCGGGGCGGCGGCGCGCCTATAATATAATCCAAAAATTACGATCCAGCTTGTCACAAATTTCGGATCATGGATCTGCGCTTCTTATTGGTTATTGAACGAACGAAGCGAGTTCTCTGAGTCAAGTTGAAAGAATCGGCGTTTGTATGTATGTATGTATGTTTGTCCGATGAAAACTTCCAAACCGTTAATCCGATCTTCATGAAATTTGGTATGGGGGTAGATAGTATTGGTACAATTTGTAGGTAAGGTTATGAGCTATATCGGGCAGGGGGTTGCTGAGATATTGGGGTCCAAGAGGGGGTAAAAAAAAAAAAAGTGAGATAGTCAGATCAAGTGGGGTGTCTAATGAAAGCGCTTTGGTTGGACAATTCAAAACTGTTTTTAATAAGTATTTAGCCTTAGTAGTTTTTGAGATATTAGGGAAAATAAAAAACGTAAAAATCAAAAATTCTATGGTACTTCCACCAATCCCACAATGCTGAAATTTGGTATGCTTGTGGCTTTTGTGTCACAACTACAGGGAAAAGTCTGAAACTGAAGAATTTAGAAACTTATACTCCATAAAACAGAAACCAATGTAACATCCATTGTTGACCTCCCATTTCTAGGAATTTGACTGACGCTGGAGTTCTATAGTTTTCGTCAAAAGGACGTTATCAATTAATTCGTCAGGTACTTGATATAGGTACTAACAGGTATGTAGTATTACGCCCCGTTGCTTAGCCCTATTCAAAGGTTATTTCGATGATGTGTAGGAAATTAGAGTTCTTACTGATAGAGCCTGTACTGTACTGGTAGACCTCGAGGTGAAAATTTTCAAAAATAATAATAGATATATGGAAATTACTTGGTTAAGTAGTCGGGCTGATAAAGGTGTTATCGCGAGGTCTCGGTTCGGGGCGATCCACTAGTGTAATAGTTTATAGTACCTATCAATCAATTTCACAGTCAGCGTTAGCTCGATCCATTGCAATTAAAGGTGAAGGTGCGTGTTTGAGTTTCACTGAATCGATTTTTTGGGTCACATTTAAATAGCTACATAATGAAGTCTTGTTTAGTGATAGTCATTTAAGAGTACCTATAAACTGAATGAAAGTCATCATTATATTTAAATTTAGAATATATTTCGCCTAACTTAAATAAAATTTCACAACATCAATGAATCTTTAAATATATGTAGGTACTTAATTTATACTTATGACGAATTTACCCTTTAATTTTTCGATTACGAAATTATCCTACGACAAAATACCCCTAAACCTTCACAATCACCAGTCTATTCGATTAATACACATACCAAACATAAATATTGTCTTTTTAATATCACATTATTTGTAACATAAATCTTTCAAATAGAAAAACCCCTTTTTAGGGTTCCGTAGCCAATATCTCAAAAACTAAACAACATCACAGTAATTTTGAAACCTCTATATCGTTTATTAGGACCTATCTAAAGATACGCTTATGTACTCTGGTTTTTTTTTCATCCCTCAGTTACATGTGTCTTATACGTGGCACTCCTAATATTTTGTCATAACTTCACTTAATTTAAATTTTCTTCCATTGTATAGCGGTTCATAAAATGCACCTACCATCTAAATTTCATAAAATTAGTGCCAATTGTCTCCGAGTAAAATGACTGTGGCATACGGACGGACAGACAGGCAGACGAAATTATAAGGGTTGCTTTTTTTGCCATTTGCCTATGAAACCCTATAAAATATAATATTTTCCCTTATAACAATATATTACTTGCTTGGAGAACTCGGAAAAACGCGTTTTTCCAGAGATGAAACCATGTTAAATCGCCCCCAAAAACCCATTTATCAAATTTCATCGAAATCGTTCCGAGCTGTTTTCGAGATCTAAAAACATTATACACTCAAATATTGCTCGTTTAATAGTATAGGATACACACAAATCATAGTCGAGTATAGTACAGGCAAATTAGCAAAAAGTGTGGACCTAAGTCGTGTAGTCGTGGATTCTTATGGAAACGTTAGATGACACGAAAAGAAGCTTATCCTAGGCTTGCACCATTTCTGACGCTTACGGAAGGCTTTTAAATATTAGGTACAAACTTAAAAAGGCCGTAAATTTCAAAATAGAAAGAAATTACTTGATCCAAGTTAAATTACGTACAGAGAGACTGTCTTAGTGCATTATGATTTTAATAAAAACCACGTGCATGTAGGGAACACAGTGTTGAACAAATGCATCTTCCGTAAATTAATACCAGTATAAAACTTCCGGCGGATGTAGTACTAATTAAATGAATAAGTTTAAGCCAATTTCCAGAACTACATTAATTTTCCCCGAAGTAGAGCGACAATAAAATATGGAAAAGTGCCTTCCGTGAGATGCACCAAGGTGCAAACCTGGTAATGTATTTCGAACATTTTTCTGATAAGTCTATCAATTTGCACCGACTACCTTACTTTTCCCGGAGCCGTAATAACCACAAAAAGTTTTTTGTAAATGATTTTTTTTGTATGTTCCGTATGTCGGATTTAAAAAATACTTGGTGCAAATGTAGATCATAACGGTTCAAAGTCTATGCCAAATTGCACCGACTACTTCTATTTCCCCTATTAAGTTACGGATATTATAAGGTTTTCACCCTATTTCACCCTGTTCCGGAGGGTGAAATTACTGATGCTTATTATTAGAGGTGATTTTTAAGCCATACAAAACAATTAGAAAAGTTTTCATGACTACATCTAATTAGTTCCACACTTGTGCAAAAAATCACCTAATTTGACTGTACTATAATGACATTAGTACCTGACTAAAAGCTAAATACCTAAATGTTACTGATAGAACATTATTTCATGATTAGATTATTTTGTATAGTTTTATTTTAAACCCTGTTTGTGTAAATGACTTTAGTAAAACTGGCAAGAAAACGACACCTATGACTGTTTACACTTATATAGTAGGTACGATTAAATCACGGAAATATACATACAAGTTTTAGGAACGTATAAAACCGATGTACATGCGGTGTTACTAGAGATGCCGATTATTTCATTATTCGTTGAATACCGAATAATGTTGTCTATTATTCGCCACAGGGAATGCCGAATAATAGCTAACCGATTGTTCGCCATAAACACTATTCGCGGCATCTCTACTTATTATAGGAAAAATACATCACAATAAGCAGAATTAGTACCTATTTTTAACCGACTTCACAAAAAGGAGGAGGTTCTCAATTCAGTGGTTTTTTTTTTATGTTTGTTACCTCTTATCTCCGGCGTTTATGAACCGATTTGGAAAATTATTTATATGAATAGATATACTTCCAGATTGGTCCCATATTTTTCAGAATCCAATTCTGATGATGGAATCCATGAGGAATTGAGGGAACTCCTCAAATATTGTAGGCTAAAACATCATCTGTTTTATACAACATATGTAAAGACTTTTATCCTACGAAATAATTATGAGAATGAAGCAAATAATATCTTTTTGAATAAACAAATCCATTGTCACCTAACAACGTAATCTAAATCTTTATTCCGTTAAGTTATATCCGGTGTTTTATAACTTAATATGACGGTTTTAGGAGGTAGATGATAAATACTTCGCATCAATAGTTATTGCGATACCCTTTATACCGGAATTACTAATAGTTTTAATTCATAAATATTATCTATTATTATTAATATACTAGATAACCAGCAGGGCTATTCTAAAAAGTCGGAAACGTTTCCGATCGGATTCGTTAGTTTTTAATTTCGATGTGGTAAGTAAATAAAACAATTTTCTCTAGTAAAACACGGTAAAAAACAATAAATATTGTATTTTACTGTGTTTTACCAGAGAAAATTGATAGAAAATTGTTTTAGTTACTTACCACATCACAATGAAAAACTAAAACAACGACAAAAACCAACAAACAACAAAAAACGAATCCGATCGGAAACGTTTCCGACGTTTTAGAATCAGATGAACTTCGTACCACCTAAAATTTATTTGATTGTAATTCTGCATAAGCAATTATGAATCATTATTAAAAAAAACTGATTTAAATGTTGGTAGAGTCTGTTCAGCAAAAGAGCCGTCGTGGCCAAATTGTGAACTAACGTTTTGAACTACATATTACAACCATAATTAGGAGCTTGTTACTTTCTGTGAGCATTTAGAATCATAAACTAAAGAAATAGTTACAGTTGTAATAGGATCAAAACGGAACAAACGCGCTATTGTATTGCCAGCTAAACAAAAAAGTAATTAGGCACAGCAGCGACCTCAAATCCCACGACGGGTATCTTCTTGAACAGATTCTAATAGATTTCACACAACCGCACGGAATAGGCTTCTGGTGTTTGACTTCTCGTAAATTTAAAACATTCAATTCTAATTAAAACATTAATTTCTAAGTATAATCTCATCTCATATTTATTTATATTGTCACGGCTATTTATCGCGTGTTACCTTATTATTTATTCAGCCCGCGACCCCGATTGCTGTAACGCATATGAAACGTCGGGAATAACAAATAATAAGGTAACACGCGATAAATACCCGTGGCAATATAAATATTTATGTGTTCTGATCGCGAAAGTTTAAAATACAATCTCGGTCTACGGTCACGTCTGCCAATGCTTGTGTACAAAAAAAAACTGGATTACAAGTTTAAAAAAAATTAAACCACGGAAATGAGGGGACTCTTCTAATACAGGTTTTTGTCCCAACCCATGTAACCACACCTTGTTATTTTTAACCGACTTCCCAAAAAAGGAGGAGGTTCTCAATTCGGTTGTATTTTTTAAATAAACAATTTGAATTTGAATTTTGAATTTGTGTAGACGTAGTAACTATTACTTAATCTTTGCATGCATACGTTATCTTTGATCTGAGCGACAGAAACGTTGATGATTAATCGAAAGTTGACCAATATGAGATTATATTGTGAATTTAATAATATAACATTACACCCAACAGTCACATACGTAGTCTTGATCCCACATTAGGATTCCCTGTGTCGTGGGTATTAGGAACGAGTATCATGGTACCATAACACCCAGCCCCGGAACAAACATTTGCAGATCATACAAACATTTGTCCCGCAGCGGGAATCGAACCCGCAACCTCTTGCATCTAAGCCGGCTACTCGCCCGCAGCGCCACAGAGGTCGTCAAATAATTACGAGAATTACTTCAATCCAAGTGTAACACTGCCATTGATCATACATAGGCACATATTTATATTTACGTAAATTTCACTACTTAAACCATAATAAATATACAAATAATATACAATTTTACTAAGTCATGGTGCGTTTAACAACTCTATACATATCTAAATACAAATATCTTTACCATTCCGAAATCTTACTATAAATTGAAGTGGGTAGAGTAGGTACCCACTCCAACGTATATATCACCTGCCTACTGACCACACAATGGTCAATGAGAGCAGATATAAAAGCCACTGTTATGTGGTTCTTTTTTCGTTTTTCTTGGCATCTGCAAGTTTAAAACTGTAACGTGTCGCATCTGATCCACTACTGGAGTCAGTTATCGCAGTTGACAAGGATTTTGTTGGTTTCGAATTGCTGTACCACCCACACATACGTTTGACAGCGTCCTCCCATTGGCTGACGGTGTGTTCGTACGCTTTGCGCATGTGTGCGCGCGGGTGGAACACGGCGCCAACTTTCCATAGGGTTTTTAGTTCTTCTTTCGATTTCCATATACCTGAAACAGATTAGTTACAGATACTTTAATTTTTTCTCAGACATTTTCATACGAAATAGTGAGTTCTGTTAATACTGACAATCTTGTATGAAAATTTCAAGCTAGAGGTTCAAAGAGAATGTCTAACAGAGTAATCAGGATCGCCAAAGAAAACGCAAAACCTTAGAGCTAAGGCGTAAATTACAGCTTGCTTTGCACTACTGCCTAATACTTCGTGGCAAAGTCAACAATCCAACCATATTAAGCAGTTTGTCCCTATTTGTCCCCGATAACTATGTCAGTGCGGGACGTCGCCATCGTCGGTTGTTCGCCACGCACGTAACGCGAACGCTACACGCTAACAATGCGCCTACGCAACGGGCGCTCGCGCTTTTAAATGGTTTTATGCTAGAGTTCCAGCATGTTGACATATTTAACGATAGTTTAAGTTCTATTTATGTGTCCCTTAGAGCAAAGCAAAACTGTAAGCAAACTGTTTAATTTCATTAAATAAATAAATAAAAGTGAACGAAGTGGCCGTGGTGTGTCCGGACTAAGAATAGCCCTCCATCCCTACCCACGGATATTGTAAAAGCCGACTAAAGGATTACACAATGTATCCCTTAGACGGTGCGGGGCATGGTGATTATGACAAATCCCCTCATTGTATTTTATGAGGGGGATTCATCCAGCAGTGGACATCTAAAGGCTGCTGAAAGTGACTCGTTACTTTCACGCATAATGGACCATCCATAGAGTTCGAATGCGGAAAAGGGAGTTCTTTAACATTAACATTAAGTGACTCGTGTAAGTGGTCGAGATAAATAATAATAATAATAATAATAATAATTTTATTGCGTTAACAAACTTCACAAAACAATTTGGTGTGTGTACATCAGGTTAGACTCTTAAATTATTACAATCCTGAGTAGATGACATAGGTACCCAAACTAGGAAATCCTGTATGATGGCGTACCTATACCCTCCGCCGGACAATAAGTTTAAACATCATTAATTTATTTTCAAGTTGTACTTCACTACAGTTAGATACAAGTAGTGAAAAAGTAAAAGTAATTATTTAAATAAATACATAACTAAAAAAAAATGCAAAATAGAAAAATAAATGTTAGTTTTTAGTTTTACCTTATAATTATTAACTATAGTTTAAGTTAGCTGTGTGTGTTATGTGTGTGTTTTATTTAGTGCTAGTTTATTCAAAGTTATTACTTAAGATAAAAATATGAAAATATTTTCAGTTTCCGTGTAGTTCCGCTCAAGTAACCAAGTTTTTAGAGTTTTTTTGCAGAAAGGGGTAGTCATCGCGTAAAATTGAAGCATTTTGTTTAGCTTGTTATACAAATAAGGCCCTAAGAAGAAGGAATGGCGCTTAGCGAATGTTGTATTGCACCGTGGAATGCTGCATACTTTATTATTACTAGGTCTGTTAAGAAGAGCTAGATCTAGATTAAATGGTATTTTCTTATGCGATGCTAGAATCAATTGGAGAATGAAAGATTGGCGAATGGTTAATACTTTACAGTCCCTATATAACCGTTCGGTGTGGTAGCGATAGGGTTTGAAACACATTACTTTCAACACCGATCGCTGAGCTCTTTCAAGAATGATCAAATTTGATTTACATGCTCCACCCCAAACCGAGATGCAGTAGCTAAGAACTGAGTGGCAAAGAGAGTAATAAACAGATTTAAGAAGATCAGGTGTGGCAATGCTACGTAGATTCTTAAAAATCCATATAAGTTTCCTAAGACGAGTTGCAATAGTATTAATTTGGGGCAACCAGTTTAACTGACAATCTAACGTTACTCCTAAATACTTTATTTGGTCTACTTTTTCTAGGCAAATACATTCACATGAGCGCTTTTGATAGTCACTACAGGTGTGAGCATAGATTTGAAATGTTTCGGTGCGTGGGGTGTTATGGCTACGAATGCTAAAACAGAGGTATTTTGTTTTCGTGTAGTTCAATGAAAGCAAGTTTTTACGAAGCCAAAGAATTACACTATGTAGACCTTGTTCAGCATAAGCCTGAGTTTGCTCCCAAGACGAACCTTGAAACAAAATAGCAGTATCATCAGCAAAAGTAAATATTCTCCCGTGATTAGGGATACTTATAAATAGACGTTACTTAGTCCGTACAATTGCTTAGAACTGTCCTTGTCACTGTTAGACAAATGTTAAAACACGCGTGCTAGAGAGTGACAGGGACAATGCTAAGCATAAGTACGTGCTAAGTAACGTCTATTTATCTCAACCTGAGTATTTTACGTTGACGTGGCTTGATCACTAGACCTATACATTGGCGCAAATCAAATAAAAATTATGATGGATTGCCACTCCCACCGAACAATTAGGATCACTCACGGTGATACAATTGTGCAAGAGTAAGGCCCTATATTAATCTTTCTACGTAAGCAGAGCATAGATCAGTAGGGTAAGCACGAATATCTAACGGTATCGAGACGTTAGCGAGACGATAGTCGATGTCAAGTATTGGCCAATGACATCGCGGTGGCTTACAATTTTTGTTAGTTGATTGGTTAATTTTTGACGTGTACTTTCGTCTCGCTAGCGTTTCGGTAACGTTAGATGTTCATGCTTGGGCCTCAGGGATAATACGAAGGTTCGCATTCGCATATGCGAATGATTCCGATTGATTGTAATTTGTTGAGGGCGTTGGATTTCGAATATTGATGCAGCCAGCTGCACCACAATATACTCAAACAGTCCGTAATTTTTTTACCATGTTTTAGCATGTTTGTCAAAATTTGCATATTTTCATGGTTAAAAAGGCGGCAAAACTGCCATTTTTGAATTATAATTTGCCTCTTTTGAAATTTAGCTACTGATTCTACAAATTTATGGTAACATTTCTTATTGATATAGTAATCAAACTAAGTGTTTTTAATGCCTATGCTGAACACTCGCATTCGCACATTTGCATCCCAAAACACTCGCATACGCATCCGCATTCGCGAATGTGAAAAATACAACATTCGTAACATCCCTATCTATTGACACTAACCTACGAGCAAGCAGAAAAACTTCTGGAAATTGTTTCGTGAGACACACATACACATACATGCACACACGCATACATGCACACACACACATCCTCACACACACACACATCCTCTCTCTCTCTCTCTCTCTCTCACACACACACACACACACACACATCCTCACACATACACACACAACTTAACTTAGATCAATTTCAGTTTACCTTATTTTATTTTATTTTGTTTTATTTCATTTAACTTCATTTCTTAACTTTTAAATTAAATTTGTTAAACTTTTTTACCTATGTACTAAAATTATTTATTTCATTTATTTTATTTTTCAAATTTTGGGAAAACTTACAGCTAGTACACATACGGATAATATATTTAATCAAAGAAGCAAGTTCCTACGGAAGAGCGAGACCCTCTAATACAGGTATTTTCATACTTAAAAGAGGGTCCCAAACCCATGAGATGTAATATGATTAAGTTTACCGAAATAAATATTTGTATTTGTATCCCTAGTATCAGATAAGAAGACCCAATTGGTTGATTGTTGAGAATGTAGAGTTCGACAATGTCTACGATCCGAGAATTGGCCTCCAGATCGATCAGAGATCAGAGCTTACCTATGTGCAGTCCCACGATATGAGCGCATCCCTGCGAAGACATTTCAACGTTAACAGGCCTCTCCACAAGCAGGCCGGTCAGGTCCGCCACCAGTTGAGCAACGAAATCATTGTTCGATACACCGCCGTCTAATCTGTAACCAAGTTACGAATCATCATCATCAGCCACAACTGGATACAGGCCATAGACACAACAAACGGTCTTGAACCGTTTCCATCAAACGACTTCCCGTAACCGTTACAATGACGTCGGTCCATCGCATGTGGAACGTCCTAATGCATCTTCAGGTTTACTACTACTTGGCAAGCAAACAAGCATACGGCCCACCTGATGGAAAGTAGTAACCGTAGCCTATGGACGCCTGCAACACCAGAGGCATCACACGCGCGCTGCCGACCCTGAGCCATAAAGATGAAAAGTCTCATGTGCCTGTAATTTCACCGGCACCCGTACCCTTCAAACCGAAACACAGAAATGCGAGCACTACTGCTTGGCGGCAGAAATTAGTGCGGTGGTAGTACTTCCCCGGACGAACTCTTTCACAAGAAGTTCTACTACTAACAAAAAAAGGTTCGCGGTTGCCAAACAGCATCAGCCGGTTAACTTCCACTTCTGGACACAGGCCTCCCCCATAGGATGCAACGACGACGGGTCTTGAGCCGGTTCCACTAAAACAATGTCTTCGGTACATAGACTACACACTTGTACATAAACTTAAACTTAACTTGTATTAAACTTGTACATAGAGTATCCTACTCTTGAGAGCCACACGCTCAGTTCAGTCATAGACCCAGCAACGCGCACCAATTAGGCGACACTTATTTTCGACAGTAGTAGGTGAGTAGGTACATGACTCACTAAGCGAGCAGAGGGCCTATTACGAGTTTTGAATTGCAACAATCGATTTGCGAGTCGTGAGCTTTAACCGTGCCGCGCACGCGTGTGTGTTTTTTTGCGTTTTTCTGTGCCGCGCAGTCGATATAAACAGCACAGATTCATAAATAGTTACTACGTAAGTCACGTTGAATTCTCACAACTCACAAATCGATGGTTGCAATGCAAAACTCGTAATACGTCTTCAGGATCTACGTTCACTATCGCTAATTAAGAAACAATGATGGCCTGGGACTTACCTAATCCTTTTAAAAGTGCAGTCAGTTTCGGATAGCACACAGGCATACAGTTGTGCTGTTCGGAAGGCTAGAGACTCCAATACAGCTCTCACTAGATGTGCTTTCGTGGTAGACGGTTTCATGCCAATAAAGGCTGATGCCGCGGTGCTGTCATTATACGGTGGCTGTAAACAATTAACGTAACCAAATCAAATAACATAACAACCAACAGTCACATACGTAGTCTTGATTCCCTGTGTCGTGGGTATCAGGAACTACGAGTACCATGGTACCATAACATCCAGACCCGGAACAAATATTTGCAGATCAAACAAACATTTGTCCCGCAGCGGGAATCGAACCCGCAACCTCTTGCATCTAAACCAGCAACTACCCCGCCGCGCCACAGCGGTCGTCCTCTCAAACCTCAAAGTCTCAAATATCTAGGAAGTGAAAGTCAGTGTGCTTCTTACCCCTAATCCACTAAACGCTGGTATGAAATAAACGCCATCTGTATCTTGAACGGAAAAAGCTATTTCTGCCGTGTCCTCCGGGTTTTCGAATAATCCTGAAATCAAGTAAATTTACTTATAAGAACCTCGATTTTAAGGGCGATAGGTAATCAATATAGGTAATGGCCGTGGTGTGTCCGGCCTAAGAATAGACACCTCCTTCTCCTCCCGTGGATGTAGTAAAAGCCTCACTAAGGGATATCGGTTCGTCGTTGACATTCGTCATCATTGAATAACTTTAATCGCAGAAGTATATAAGACCTTCTGCTACTGTGCCTTTAAATATAGCTGCGGACATCACGGAACCGATATTTTGTACTGAATAGTTTTTTAACTGAATCGCTTTAAGAAGGCGTATAATGTGATTTTGCCCAACACAATCTATCTATAACTCAGTATCTACGGGTTCAACGAGTTAAATATTTTGGCATATGAAAATTTTACATTTTTGCATTTATTGTGTAAAGCTGAAAACACGATATATAAAAAAACCCTCGATAGTTTTATTTAATGAAAAATCCTTGTTTCTCACACATTTTTAAAGAAATCTCAGGAACCCTACGGTGTTTTAAGATAGATTTTACTACAACAAGTAGGTAATTACTATTTATTCTTATGCTAAAATCAGTTTTTTGATAAACACTTTATTTTCGCCATAATAAACAAAAAACATCATTTTTGTGCACGACACTCGCTTTGCCGAGCGAGACGGCGCGCGGGTTATCGCGTGCGTTAAAGAGGGAGCCTAAATTGTAGTATAGTGCCCTCTTAAGAGCTCATGGGAAGGCCTCTGGCTGCCAGTTTTGGCAAGACTAAATGGATTTACGGCTAGTATTCAATTGTAACCTATCGAATTAATAATCACTAGCTCGTTCCTCGGACTCCACCCGTCTGTAAGGATAAAGTCTCGACGCACTGGCATGACATGACGTCCCTATGTTAAAGGCCACAGCACACCAGCTGCGTACTCGTAGACGTAAACATGCACGTCGACGTACCATGACGTTGTAATGTACGGAACTGTATGAGCCAGTTTTTTTTTTTTTTCCTTTCCTTAGTGTACGTTTTCATGTACCCTAATAGCATTACAATCCAGCCATAAGGCAGGCTAATGAGTAATTAAACATTGACGTAGATTTATAAAATTAATTATAGCTAAGAATGTGTCCATTGGCACTTTTCTTAATGTCTCTATTTAAGGGGAGGACACTTTGTTCTTGTGTTCTCATTATCTAGCACTAATTTGCACTACATTACACTATTATTTACACTACACTAACTCATAAGGTTTAGTTCTTTTGAGTCTTCTCACTATGTCCGTGTTGTCGAGAAGCTGGATTGCCTCGACATTCACATGATGATGAAGTCTACGTTCGTGAGCTCCTGCATATTTTTTGATGACTTTGTCGACGAACTCAATGTTAAGGTCCCGGTGGAGATCGTCATTTCTTACATACCAGGGTGCATTTGCTATTCCCCTGAGTACTTTATTTTGAAATCGTTGTATTATTTCTAAGTTACTCTTTTTGGTACAGCCCCAAACGGTACGCGCGTCTCTACGTTACGTGCTACATACGCAGCCGGTGTGCTGTGGCCTTAACGGACTAAACTAGCAACATATATCAAATCTTACCCAAATTCTGCGCCCACTTGATAATCGAGGCGGTATCGCTGTTCGCACCTTCTGCGGAGTACACTAGCTCTTTTCCCAGTCTCCATCCGACTACAGGATAAAGTCCGGACACACTCGCATGGGGTAAAGTTCCCGTGTGGATATTGAAGAATGTTCCAGTACCCATGGTTAGTTTGACATCGCCAACGTCAAAGCAGCAGGAGCCCCACATTGAAGCTGTTTGATCTGCCATCTGGAATTATACAGAAATATAGAATAGAATAGAATATAAAATACTTCATTGTGGTGTACACGATAATAAAAAACACACAAAACTTAACATGATAGTTATAACTTTTCATTTAAAAAACCGACTTCCGCCATTGTAATCGATTAAATATTTGGATGAAAAAAAAAGATGAAAGAACCATAGTGGTGAAAGGATTATGATACTTTCTGAATGCAATTGCTTGGTTTGTTGCTGAAAATATCAAAATCGCCATATGTATGCCTACAATATTTGAGGAGTTCCCTCAATTCCTCATGGATGCCATCATCAGAACTGGATTCTGAAAAATGGGACCAATCTGGAAGTATATCTATTCAAATAAAAAAAGAATTTTCCAAATCGGTTCATAAACGCCGAAGATATGAGGTAACAAACATAAAAAAGAAAAAAAAGGGCGGTCGTTTAGAAGCGATTTCTTCCAGACAACCTTTGGATGGAGAGAGATCTGTAAGATTAGAAGAATGGCCGGCGGTGTACGTAAATATTACAAGATTATACGAAAGAAGTAAAAACGAATACTTACTTAATACCTATTAAGAAAATAACTATCGAAATAAATAAATCAAAAATATCTACTAATATATAATACAATACTATATACATACATATAGGTTCATCTGTAAGCTATATGACCTATCCATTGCCACTTTAGCTTGTTAATTTTTGACGACCTCTGTGACGCGGCGGGCGAGTAGCCGGCTTAGATGCAAGAGGTTGCGGGTTCGATTCCCGCTGCGGGACAAATGTTTGTATGATCTGCAAATATTTGTTGCGGGTCTGGGTGTTAGGGTACCATGGTACTCGTAGTTCCTGGTACCCACGACACAAGGAATCCTAGTGTGGGATCAGGACTATGTATGTGACTGTTGGGTGTTCTGTTCTGTTTCTGTTTTTACGGATTCCTCATTTCGAATGCTAACAAGTAGTGAAACTCTTAGCAAAAACTGACAACCGTTGGGGAATTAAGGTTCTCGAGTGGCGACCACAAACCAGACGACGCGGTAGAGGAAGACTCTCCACTCAATGGACTAAAGACATTATAAACGACGCAAGAAGTTGGTGAATGGAGGCGACTCAAGACCGTTTGCCGTGGCATTCTAGGGGGACGTCTATGTCCAGCAGTGGACTTTCACAGGCTGATGATGGTGATGATGATAGCTCCATCATCATCATCATCAGCCAGGCTTTGAGTGCGACACTAACGCCAGTGTCACTTCTATAGTATTTTTTCTTATGACTAGAGCTACGAGTACATAGGTAGGAACACAATGTAACATCTCGTAGGATATGTCCTATTAGTGGTTATTGTGGTTTTATTGAGCTGAGATTGCCACTTAGCGTCGTAGTGCGAGCCATTTGAGATATTACTTTATTGTCCAGATACCTGAGTAGACTAGTTCTTAATTCTAGCATAGTTTTACACGATGACTCTTCGTCAGAGGTGAAACAACCGGCAACGGTTCGAAAGTGGTAAGTGTTGTCGGTCATCATCATGAGCAGCCTTTAGACGTCCACTGTTTGACGAGGCCTCCCCCATAGAATGCAATGGGGGGTGGGGGGGTTTGCCATAATCACATGAGACTTTTCATCTTTATGTCTCAGGGTCGGCAGCGCGCGTGTGATGCCTCTGGTGTTACAGGCGTTCATAGGCTACGGTAACTGCTTTCCATCTGGTGGGCCGTAGGCTTGATGCTTGCCAAGTAGCATAAAAAAAAAAAAAAAAAACACCAGGCTTAGCAGGTGGATTGGTGATTGCAGTATTGGTGTTGAGTACTCAGGTGCTGCCCATCCCCTGGTGTAATCCCTTAGTCGGCTTTTACGACATCCACGGGAGGAGACGGAGAGTTCTATTCTGAGACCGGAAACACCACAGCAGTGTGCTGAAACACACTACTGCTGCCAGTGTTGCAAGGCAAACATAAATAAGTTTTTTGAAAAATATATTTTTCATAACAAGCTTTTATTAAATTAGTTATCGGAACCGTGAGCTGATCAACATGAGCCCAAATACTGCCAGGCTACTATTAATCATCGAGGATTCCGTTGTCCACCTTCCGTCTCCATCACCACATCAGCTCGCCGTCACCATAATACTGTATTGTCATCTGAACTTGACAGGTATGAAAAAATTTCAGCTCAATCGGTTAAAGATAACTGATTTAAAATTAATTTGCATGATTCCACTTGGACAAACATACATAAATTGAAAGTTAAATAAAAGCTTTTAATAAAAATATGTACATGCAAACATTTGTCCCGCAGCGAGAATCGAACACGCACCTCTTGCGTCCCAGCCGGATACTCGGCAGTCGCGATTCGTAGGTCGTCGTATGTATTACATATATATCATAGGTCGATAATACTTTACATTCATAATAACCTTCGTAATTACGCACGAAGATCAACAAGTTTTTAGGAATATAGCCATGAGATTTTATCAATAATTATACCAACTCTTTTAGAAATATGCTGTTATTTTTTTAGTGTTTTAATTGAGAATTATTTATTTGAATGTATAAATTTATGAATGATTTGAATAAATAATGAGCCGTAGTGGTCTCAGCCTAAGAATAGGACTCCAACTTCTCGTGTAGATGTCGTAAAAGGCGACTAAAGCTGCGTCCACATTTGTAGCATTTCTGTGTATCGTATCTCCGTTGCGTGGCCTCAGCGCGTATCATGATCGCTAGTTTGAACACAAGATGATAACCGTTAATGATACATGCCGTATCTGATAAAGACCGATCCGCACTAAACGCGTATCTTGATACACCTAGTATCCGATACGCGTATCACGATCGGTGGTATGGACGTATTTCGATACTGTATATGTGATACACCGCGAACCATCCTGTGTCGGTTTTTCGGCGGTAATCAAAGGGGATACACGTCCTATCGAACACTAACATGATACAGCATTTACTAAGTATAGACGCGTCTTTTACTGGTACGACATGGACAAAATGAGCGTCCATATTTATGATACAAATACTCGATACGATACGACTGATCGTGATACGTCAAGGTGTTACAAATGTGGACGCAGCTTAAGGGATTACGCCAGGGAATGGGCAGCAGCATTCACCTGAGAATTTATCACCAATACTGCAATCACATACATAAATATACATAAATTACAATGGATTCTGCACTGGCAGCATGTACCGCAGATATCTGGGCTACGGAGTAGTAGGTAGTTGTTAAGTACCTAGTATTGAAGTTAAATGACGGATAGAAGGTTTTTTTTTTTTTTTTTTATGCTACTTGGCTATCAGACAAGCTCACGGCCCACCAGATGGAAAGCATGATGGTTGTTTGTTTGTTACTCTAAACTACAGTACGGATTTTGATGAAGCTTCACAGTCATCATCATCAGCCTGTAGAAGTCCACTGCTGGACATAGGCCTCCTTAGAATGCCACGACGAACGGTCTTGAGCCATCTCCATCCACCGACTTTCTGCGACGTTTATAATGTCTTTAGTCCATCGAGTGAAGGGCCTTCCTCTACAGCGTCGTCCGGTTTGTGGTCGCCACTCGAGAACCTTTATTCTCCAACGGTTATCAGTACTTCGAGCTATATGACCAGCCCATTGCCACTTCAACTTGCTAATTCTGAGAGCTATGTCGGTGACCTTGGTTCTTCTACGGATTTCCTCATACACAACAACAAATAACAGCAATACAAACACAAAAATAAAAACTAAAATAATATAATAATATATAAGTATATAACACTTTACAGTATTATAGCTTATACATCAGAATAACTTAAAGGCTATAATTAACAATAGAGGTTTCAAGCAAGCGGAGCCGCGAGCAAATGCTAGTAGGTTACAAATAAGTGAAGAAGTTTCCATCAATATATACTCACACAGCTTCTTATAGGTATAGCATGTCCCCAAATCGAAGACAAGGTGTCAGTAAAGTGGTCCCCAGCGGTGTCCACTACGGAGGGCAGCGCTGAAGTTGGTATGCTCAAAAGAGTAGTGGCCCATCCAGCCCATTGCATTGTAAAAGGGTCATAAAAACCTGTCGCAGATGCCGATGATACGTCACTCATGTGAATTTTTCCACCTGTGGAAGAAAAATTAGGAATAACTAATATACTGTTAGTAGTACCTCTGTGAAAGAGTTCGCTCGGGGAAGTACTACCGCCATACTTATTTCTGCCACCAAGCAATAGTGCTCGCATTGCTGTGTTCCAGTTTTAAGGTGCCGCTGAAATTACAGGCACATGAGACTTTTCATCTTTATGTCTCAGAATAAATAAATGCTGGACATTTCACACAGCATTATCTAGCCCCAAGCTAAGCAGAGCTTGTGTTATGGCTACTAGATAACTGATATTACTTAATACAATACATTACATAGATAGATATTTTTATTATACATAGAAAAATACCTTGACCAAATATCTGCAGAACGTACAATTATTTGTGCCGAGGCGGGAATCGAACCCGCAACCTCTGCGTCACAGGCGAACCTTCGCCCGCCGCGCCACAGAGGTCGTCAATGAATGGTAGGAATGACGAGCGCAGTGCAATGCCAAGTAGGGCGCGTTTTAGGTGCACGTGATCTAATAGGTGTTGCATTTGTAATTGGGGGGGTTACCGCTTAACATCAGGTGGGTCACAAACAAGTTCCGTAATCTATTCAAATATTTAAAAAAACCCGCCCGTTTCTTTACTGCCATCAAAAAATTTGCATCAAAAGCGTGATTGAGTAGCATAATATTATCCAAACTTTCGCACCTATAATATTAAAGTGTAGAATTTTGAGATTAGGTAACTAATTTAAAAGGTGAAGGAAAGACTTAAGTACCTAACGTGTTTGTGTTTTGAATATAAATATATTATGTAACATTATTATGTAACATAACAAACAACAGTCACATACATTATAGTCGATCCCACACTAGGGTTCCCTGTGTATAGTGGGTATCAAGAACTACGAGTACCATGGTACCACTACACCAAGCCACGGAACAATTATTTGTATAGGTATCATGTAAACATTTGTCCCGCGGCAGGAATCAAACCCGCACCGCAGTCGTCAATTTAAATGTACCTTACCCAACAATTCTGACCCTACGGATTCGAACCCGCATTTTCGCCTCTAATCAACAATGCTTTGACCAACTCCGCCATTCACTTCACTCACTCATTCACTATCGGCGTTCGGCGAGGCAACATGTGTGCGTTATCCTAGCAAAATCTTGTGTCCTTTCAGGATGTGAATATCACGAATAATTCGTATTTAATCTCCTGTAAATGTGCCTGAAATAAAAAATTAGTGCCTTCAGCCGTTTTGAGTTATTCATGAAAGACCGATTTTGCTGGGGTAACGGTCTTCCAGCAAAAACTTTTTTCCCTGGTTGGGCTAGGCCAGCTGAAAGTGGCTAGAAAGATAAGTTTTAATTTGTGCTAAATGTGCATCTAAACTCTGAATTTGTGGACCCTAGGATTTCAGAGATATTTCAGTTTTTGCTGGGGGAACATTTTAAAAATGGCTGTATCTCCGAAACTTTTAACCGCACAATCATGAATTTTTCTGCACATATAAGTGTTCATATAGGGTAATTTGTGCCAGTTAAATTTCTTGATAAAACTGCGCCTCTCGTATTTTAATGGGATTTTTCCAAAAAACTAAAATAGCTCCTAGCACTCAAACAAAGGCACCTATGAACTATATTTAAATGCAAACTTATACCATTCTTTGTTAAGCAACATTTGGTAAAATTTCATAAGCCTACGTTAAGTACTTTATGAGATAGAGAGACTTTAAAATAATCCGGTGGTGAAATTATTTTGACCTCCAAATACACGAGCTTTCTACGTGCTGTCCATTAACGTGTTAAGCCAATAATTAGTGCCTCTATTCATCTCCACATACACCAATTTTCAGCTGAATCCATCATACAATTACCGTAATATCATTAAAAAACGTAATTAAAACGTTTCAGGGGAATGAATGAATGAATGAAAATACCCAGCCAAATTATTAACTGACCAAATTCGAATGACTGTCAAAGAGCGAGATTCCAATACATGGCACCCACCTTCTTAAATTCATACAACAATATTTTAGTGTTTTGGTACAGTCATGTAGAAAAATTTAAAGATTATTTTAATTTCATTTTAGAAAATAATATAACGAGTAAAAAATGCCATATAAGAAGAAAAACAGTTTAATCACGTTCTCTTTTTTTAACCGCTATGGAAAAGATACCGATACCGACTGAAGGTTGTTACTGTTTTAGTTATAATTTAATTAATTGCAGTCGGTTTGTATGACTTATAGAAAAGTTAATTGGTTAAAAACGCCCCCTAGTGAGGGAGTGCTGCAAAAGACAATCGAATGTTTCTAATAAATGGATTTGAATAGTATAATACACCAGATTCACTGGTTCATAGCCTGTTTATATCGTCAGTAGTGCTGCATTTATTGGTTGACCTACTCTAAATATTGCGCTCATTTCCTAACTACCAAATTGTGTGAAGATAGGTTTTTGATGTTTGATACTGAGGTTCTCAACAAGTCCGCTAGGGGCGCTCATCATATTCACCATACAAATAACCAGTCAGCCGACTGCACTTTGGTTCAAACCATGGTATAAACTTATAATATAGAAAAGGTAGTTATACCTTTTTGAATAGGTATTATGTACAATACCTATACTTGGTTATTTCGAGACATGATGGTCAACACCAGCCTACGTCATCGCCAGTGAGACTTGAGATGAGAGATTGAGAATGTATGCTGTAGGTACCTTCTTACTTTTGAAACAAGCTATATGGCAGACTTTATAAATAATAAATAAATAAATAAATGCTGGACATTTCACAGAACATTATCTAGCCCCAAGCTAAGCAGAGCGTGTGTTATGGGTACTAGATAACTGATATACTTAATACAATACATTACATAGACAGACATTTTTTGATTATACACTAGCTGGTGCCCGCGACTTCGTCTGCGCAGGATTAGTATTTCGAGTATCTTATATTAGCGTGGCGTAGAAAAGAACTAACATTATGAAATTATCACATAAATAATTTTCGCGACATAATTCTTAGTACGTGCTTTTTCTACACTTCCAAAAAATACAGTACGGTAGTTATTATTATGTTTATTATACTTAAATAACTTTTCATTTAAAAAACCGACTTCCGCCATTGTATTCGACTAAATATTTGGATGAAAAAAAAAAATGATGAAAGAACCATAGTGGTGAAAGGATTATGATACTTTCTGAATGCAAATGCTTGGTTTGTTGCTGAAAATATCAAAATCGCCATATGTATGCCTACAATATTTGAGGAGTTCCTTCATTCCTCAATTCCTCATGGATTCCATCATCAGAACTGGATTCTGAAAAAATGGGGCCAATCTGGAAGTATAACTATTCAAATAAAAAAAAAAAAATCAAATCGGTTCATAAACGCCAGAGATATGCGGTAACAATCAATAAAAAAAAAAAAAAAAAAAAAAAACCGAATTGAGAACTTCCTCCTTGTTTGGGAAGTCGGTTAAAAATGCAATACTTGCCCATTTAGTTACTTGCCTAACCTTGGGTCTATACTATGTATATTACTTAAGTACAATGCGTTTTTAACAAATCGCTAGTGCCTTGAAAATTCGTAAAACGGACACAACCGTCAATGACGTTTTCCCTCACTCGTCTGCCCGCGTCTGTCGCGCACTCAGCGATAAGCGACTTCTTCCCCCACCTCACCCGCCGTGCGTCGGACCGCTCGGATTTTTTCATGGAAGAAGAAATCCAATGGAAGTACAACTAAAATAGCTGCTGATGTTTATAGTGTGTTGCTTCTTACACCTATACTAGAAGGCACTATGTTAGAGATAGACAAATGTATTGTCATAGAACAGTCTGTTTTCCTTTCCGTACCGCTAAATATTTGTCACAGGCAATTGAAGTTTTCCGTAGTGAAGGGAACATAGCATCATCGTAGGTAAATATTTTTTGTCGATAAAATAATTTACTATGATGACGATTAAATAGTTAATTTCATCGTTGATGGTTTCCAACAGTTACGAGAAACCGGCCCTAGGTACTATATTCAAAATACAAAATTTGCACATACACGAGGCAGGTATCAAATAAAACCATAATATCTAAACACACTATTTTTTTATTTACAGTAGCTTACTAGATAGGTACACATAACTGCCGTGGTGTGTCCGGCCTAAAATAGACCCCTCCTTCTCCTCCCGTGGATGCCGTAAAGTAAGATGAAGATGTTATAGATGAACGTTCAGAACTCAAAAACTCAAGCTGAGTCGACCGATGGTCAAGTGAGTGAGTAGCAAAGATGTGACGAGCGAGTCTTGTTTAGACATTTATAAACAATTTAAGCAGATATATATAACCACTATGGCGCGGCGGGCGAGTAACCGGCTGAGATGCAAGAGGTTGCGGGTTTAATTCCCGCTATGGGACAAATATTTGTATGATCTGCAAATATTTGTTCCGGATCTGGGTGTTATGGTACCATGGTACTCGTAGTTCCTGATAACCACGACACAGGGAATCCTAGTGTGGGATCAGGATAACGTATATGACTATTGGGCGCTATGTTATGTTACTATAAATAAACCAGCAATACATTAGACAAAAATATACTTATTCTAACTTGAAAACTAACGTTGGAGTAGAATCTTACTTTGACTTGATGACTGGATTGTTGACTTAGTGGTAAGAAGAGCGTGCGTACTGCATCAGGCTCTAATCTCCGCCATTTCAAATCATCATTTTTTTTTACAAAGTATTCTCGAATAAAATGTTTGGTACAGATTCGTCTATCGTTAGGGATCCAATCTGGTTTGTTAATTAATAGCCTCTAGCCATTTTTTTTAATGAATAATATCTTGAGGAAAGAATTGAAAAGAATACTCCTGTAAGAAAAACGCAACGATAAGACTAAAATATTTACTTTGAAAAGGTTCCACCCCATTTTGATAGCCGCGTAGTTTATATGCGTAAAATCTATCGATAGTCGATCGTATCAGGTGCATTGGTACAACACTATGATAACCAATACTATTTGTATTTTTTGCATAAAAATGACTAGGAATCCTTATAAAACAGGATTATGTGATGGTACTTTGGTATACAAATAGCCCCCAAACACATATAACCCTGACCCCTAAACCCCTAATCTACAATTACCTACCTAAACAAAATAACTTACCTACCGGTGGAAACTTATATTCACATCATTGTTTTGTCTCGTGGATGAATGGGATTTACATCCCGGCACTGCACATGCCATTTGTTGTTAGTTTGCTTGCCTTTTTATGGTAATTTTAATTGTAAGTCGCAGTATTACAACAAAATTTTATAATTTTTCTCTCCTGTCAAAACGACGTTCACATGTAAACATAACCCGAATACACGAAAATGTCCTAAATCACAAGGTGATTTAGATATTTAGCTGGACCTTTTCAATTTGATGTAATGTGGTACATGACGTCATAAATGGACCCAAGTACCTGGTACGATGCAAATAAAATAAGAACAGATTTCTAAATGCTTTTCTCATTCCAACACATTAAAACATTCATTGATAAGAATGAGACGGATACAATTAAAAAACGCTGGCTTTAAATCTTACTTCCATTGACATTCATTCTTCCGTGGATTTTTTCCAACTTACTTGACACTTATCGTCATATTATAGACAATTCACACAATATCTTTATAAATTGTAGGCTATGTGTTATTCTGATGTATAAGCTATATTATTGTAAAGTTTCATTAAAATCCATTCAGTAGTTTTTACGTGTAAGAGTAACAAACATCCATCCATACTCACAAACTATCGCGTTTATAATATTAGTAGGAAGGATAGAAGAGAAGAAAGAGAAAAGAATGCATAGACAGATGGTTTTGATATTCATAATACCAGGCGATCATGGCATAGTAGAAAGTGGATTCATACGCCAAAAAGTTGTCTTAATTTTTTCAAAAATATATCAATTAGGCAAAACACCGGGATCACGCGAACGAAGTCGCGCGCGGGCAGCTAGTTGCGCAATTAGTTGCGCCCCGCGGTTTCACCTGCGTGAATAATGATGAAAATTTATGATGATGATGATGAAAAGTAGCCTTTGTGTTAATCCAGGGCGTAAAGTATCTCCATTCCAAATTTCACTCAAATCCATTCAGTAGTTTTTACGTGAAAGAGTAACAAACATCCATCCATACTCACAAACTTTCGCGTTTAATGATGATGATGAAAAGTAGCCTATGTGTAAATCCAGGGCGTAAAGTATCTCTATTCCAAATTTCACTCAAATCCATTCAGTAGTTTTTACGAGAAAGAGTAACAAACAGCCATCCATTCTCACAAACTTTCGCGTTTGATGATGATGATGATGAAAAGTAGCTTATGTGTTAATCCAGGGCGTAAAGTATCTCCATTCCAAATTTTACTCAAATCCATTCAGTAGTTTTTACGTGAAAGAGTAACAAACATCCATACATACTCACAAACTTTCGCGTTTATAATATTAGTAGGATAGGATTCACACAATATCTTTATAAATTGTAGCCTATGTGTTATTCTGATGTATAAGCTATATTATTGTAAAGTTTCATTAAAATCCATTCAGTAGTTTTTACGTGAAAGAGTAACAAACATCCATCCATACTCACAAACTTTCGCGTTTATAATATTAGTAGGAAGGATAGGATAGAAAATACCCAGAACACCCTGAACAAATACCTTCAGATCGTAATAATATTTTTTCCGAGGCAGGAATCGAACCCGCAACCTCCTGAATCGCAAGTGAACCTTCGCCTGCACGCGAAAGTGGTCGTCAAACTCTGGTCCTCTGGTCTTTCACTTTGGTATTATGATAATACGATAAGTAAATTTTATGATAATTTTTGAAGACTTTAATAAACGACCTGTGCTTGTTGTGCTTATTTTAAGTAAGCTGTCCACAGATTTAATTAAAAGAGTATGTGTGTGTTTTAGTCATGTTATTTTGATTTATAGCTTTCTGGTATAACTTTAATTCTTGTTACTGTAACGAAACAAAAAAGTTTTTGAGATTTTGAAATCATCAAAAAAAATTATAAAAATTTATGCTGTAGGTACCTTCTTACTTTTTAAACAAACTATATGGCAGACTTTCATTTTGGTATTATGATAATACGCTTAGATATTACGATAAGTAGATTTTAAGACTTTAATGAACGACCTGTGATTGTTGTGCCCATTTTGAGTTGAGTACGATGTACATAGATTTAATTAAGAGTATAAATGTGTCTTTGATGAATGTTGTTTTTGTTCTTATAACTATAACGAAACCAAAAAGATTTTGAGATTTTGATACAACAAAAGGTGGTAAACCCACGGAAAAATTTGAAAAAAAAAATTGTGCTGTACGTTACTACTTACTTTTGAAAAAAGCCATTATGGCAGACTTTCACGTTGGCATTATGATAATGCGCAAGATAATATTACGATAGGTAAATTTTATAACAATTTTTAAGACTTGATTTAAGACCAAATTGTTCGGTTGGCTTGGTAGGTTAGGTACTCGACTTGATCGACGAACCATAAATCATACACAAACTTAACCGCAAATGCCTAGATACCGACACGGTTCCGTCGTGTATGAACAACCCAAGCTATTTTGTAGGCGACTGTACCAAACAAATTACATTACAATACCAACAACTAAGAGAGGTTAGCATGAATTATGAAACGGCCGCTTTTTAATAGTCATTCGAATTTGGTGGGTTAATAGCCTGAAATCATATTAGATCAGTTATTTTGAGATATTACTGTAATTATCACATGGATTCAGCTGAAAATTGGTGTATGTGGAGATGAATAGAGGCACTAATTATTGGCTAAACACGTTAATGGACAGCACGTAGAAAGCTCGTGTATTTGGAGGTCAAAATAATTTCAGCACCGGATTATTTTAAAGTCTCTCTATCTCGTAAAGTACTTAACGTAGGCTTATGAAATTTTACCAAATGTTGCTTAACAAAGAATGGTATAAGTTTGCATTTAAATAAAGTTCAAAGGTGCCTTTGTTTGAGTGCTAGGACCTATTTTAGTTTTTTGGAAAAATCCCATTAAAATACGAGAGGCGCAGTTTTATCAAGAAATTTAACTGGCACAAATTACCCTATATGAACACTTATATGTGCAGAAAAATTCATGATTGTGCGGTTAAAAGTTTCGGAGATACAGCCATTTTTAAAATGTTCCCCCAGCAGAAACTGAAATATCTCTGAAATCCTAGGGTCCACAAATTCAGAGTTTAGATGCACATTTAGCACAAATTAAAACTTATCTTTCTAGCCACTTTCAGCTGGCCTAGCCCAACCAGGGAAAAAAGTTTTTGCTGGAAGACCGTTACCCCAACAAAATCTGTCTTTCATGAATAACTCAAAAACGGCTGAAGGCACTAATTTTTTATTTCAGGCACATTTACAGGAGATTAAATACGAATTATTCGTGATATTCACATCCTGAAAGGACACAAGATTTTGCTAGGATAACGCACACGGCAACATGGCTGCGGAGTTTTTGCAGTAGTGTGTCTTTGTTGTTCTAGCACGCAGTGAGCCTACTGTTTCCTGAGGATGCTTCGTTGAGAGGCGAAACACGTGTCGAATTCTTTCAGAGTTTTCGTTGGAGAGGAGCGGAATTGTTACTATATATTTGTTCATCTATTTTATATTGTAGAATGGATTTCCGCAAAGTCACACTTGAATCAATTAATTACCATGGATGTATGTATGGTATTTGACGGTTAATGAGCGAACTAACCCTTAAAACGCAATAGTTTGTCACAAACTGTTGGTACTCTGTTAAAGTTCACAAAGTATTTTTAAGGAGCTATAAAACTCGAGAAAAACTGTCATTAGCATACAAATAAACATCGAGTGATTAAAGTAAGTAATTCTACTGTTTGAATTGCCGTGCCGTAGTGTGTCCGGCCTATGAATAAACCACTCAATCTCCTCCCGTGGATGTCGTGAAAGCCGTCTAGATTACACTAAGCAATGGGCAGCAACTTTCACCTGAGTATATCTGAACACGAATACTGCGATCACCAATCCGCCTGCCAAGGCTCGTGATTATAGCATTTCCCTCCATTGTATTTTATGGGGAAGGCCTCGTCCATTAGTGGACGTCTGAAGGCTGCTAATGATGATGACATACCTGTCAGCTTATACAAAAGCCATGTGTCCAAGGTACCGAACATAGCATCGTCGTTTTGTACGGCGCTCTTCAATGCTGACACGTTTTGTAGGGCCCAACTCAGTCGCAAGGACGTCTGTGAAATAACAACAGCTGAGTATTCGTTCTTGAATTTCTTAAGGGCTTTTATAAAAATAACTTTTCATTTAAAAAACCGACTTGCGCCATTGTATTCGACTATTTATTTGGATGAAAAAAAAATGATGAAAGAACCATAGTGGTGAAAGGATTATGATACTGTCTGAATGCAAATGCTTGGTTTGTTGCTGAAAAATATCAAAATCGCCATATGTATGCCTACAATATTTGAGGAGTTCCCTCAATTCCTCATGGATTCCATCATCAGAACTGGATTCTGAAAAAAATGGGACCAATCTGGAAGTATATCTATTGAAATAAAAAAAGAATTTTCCAAATTGGTTCATAAACGCCGGAGATATGAGCCAACATTATAAAAAAAAAACGAATTGAGGACCTCCTCCTTTTTTGTGAAGTCGGTTAAAAAACGGTACAAGTGCGGGTTGGATTCGTGTGGAGAGACTTCCGTACAAATAGGCTACCAAAGTAACAACTAGAGTCTAGTGGTTAATTTGGTATTTTATTAAACATTACGAGTATTTTCTGTTTCCCGTAGAAATACGGGATTTTCAATTAGGTATTCTTACTTTATTCTTTATTGTACACACAATGCATAGTATGAACACAAGACAGAATGAAAGAACATGTACAATGGTGAGCTTAACCCTAAAAAGAGTTTTCTTCCAGCAAACCTCTTGAGGCTAGAGAGTGGTGATTATACAGGTAGGTATTCTTATAAACTTAGTTATATAGGCTTAGTAATCGTCTTATTTCGTCGACCCTCAGGCGGCAATTAAAATAATTAAACTTAATTGCTCAATTTCATAGCATGATTTGTATACTTATGGAACAATGCATAATTAAATACTGCTGTCCTTTCGTTACATTGATTTTTACCAATTTAACTTACGTTGGTTTTATTCGAGTAATACGACCCGAGCCATCACTTAAAAACTATTTTACCAGAAAACCCACGATCCGGTGGGAATATAAGGTAGCCTATATGTTAATTCAGGGTATAAGCTAGAATATGGTATTTCCATTCCATATTTCAACCAAATCGCTCCAGCTGTTTCAGTGTGAAGGAGTAACAAACATACCCACAAACTTTCGCATTTATAAATCAGTGAGTAGTGAGATGAGATTACATTTATATAAGAGTTTATTTTTTGCCTCAAAATGAATAAACATTATATTTTAACAACAGAAATTTAACTAAAATTATCCTTTGTCATACTAAATGAGCCTAGAGGGCAAATGTCAAAAATTTGCATTAGTAGGTACAAACGATTCTCCTAAGTACACAAATAGCAAAGTACCCAAATGTACTATGCTATTGTATTGTTATGTATAACATACATGGATTGGCATAGCACAGAATCGTGATTTCTGGAAAGAATGGGGAGAATGGTGGCCATTGCCCAGTAGTGGGACACAAAAGACTAGAAATAGAAGAAGAAATAGAATGGATAAAATTACCTGTGTATTCATGAATTTGAATACGCTGCCAGCTTGGAATCTCTTACTCCTTGATAATAGATAAAGGACGTAAGAGGTAGCTCGTACTACCTGCAAATTTAATAACAGTTAAGAATGACATGGATAAAGGCCACAGCACACCGGCTGCGTATGCAGCACGTAACGTAGACACGCGCGTCACTTTGTATGTACACGCTTGCGTGCACGTCACGCAAGCGATGTGCCATGTCTCATACAGTTCCATACATTACAACGTCATGGTACGTCGACCTCTACGTACGCAGCCGGTGTGCTGTGGCCTTATATATTTTTCTCTTACATTACTAGTTCTATCTTGGTGAGCTTGTCTATGTGGCTATGAAAAGAGCTTTTGATTTTGAATGTCAATAAAAACAACTGAGCCCCGATATTCATTATTATTGACATTCAATTCACAATTGAATCTTGCTGTGTGCATACGTTATCTTTCTCGCTCTAACGAACGCCTTCCTGAGCGACAGAAAGATTGATGATTAATCGAAATATGACTGAGATGTGATCATAATGTGAATTGCATATCAAATAATTGTTCAGTTTTAGTCACTATGCCCTTACCGGGTCACCGTACTTTAACCTGAGGTCTCTTTTAAAACTACACTGAAAGTTGACCGAATCGAGACTGAATTGTGAATTGACAGAAAGTTGGTATTCTGCTCCCTCATAATAACAATTTAGTCAACTTCCAATTCAAGGTGACTACCATTAGAGTAGGATAGTTATCAATATAATTGGAAAAAGTAAAGAGAGACTCTATCTATTTAAGCTAGAATTAAGTATCGTTAAAACTCGTTCATATTTCGGACACATTTTGATATCATCACATTACCGTGTTGTATTTTAAGTTAGGAGAACACCATAGACATCGACACTAGATCGGAACGTGATCCGTACTTTATTTTGACTAATTTTGATTACTAGAATTGGGCCTCAGGTCACCGACCTAACCGCCCTGCGTTACCCAAAAAGAACCAGACAAACAACGAACAAAGTTCATTGCGCTGTATTTTATAAAAAAAACATCCTCAAAAGGATGTTAATCCGGCGGAATTAACTGAAATCGCGATCGAAAGCGACTACCTGTACCTTACGCAATAAGGGAGCTGGATCGTCATCATACCTATTTCTACCGCCAAACAGTAATATGAGCAATGTGTGTTCCAGTTTGAAGGGTATGGGTGCCAGTGAAACAACAGGCACATGAGAGTTTTCATATTTATGCCCCAGAATAACGGGCGTAGTGTAATGCCAAGTAGAGCGCGTCTAAAGAGGTATTGCATGTGACCGGGGCTACTGCTTAGCACCAGATGAGGAACATGCCAGATCCGTCATTTATCAAATAAAATAAAAATTTACTACGAAATTGTTTTGCCTGTAATAACTTCATCATAATGAGCCAGAAAACATCCACTGCTGGAAGAGGCCTCGTCCATAGAATGTAATAGGGGGATTTGCCATGGTCACCATGCTTGGCAGGCAGATTGTTGATAGCATATCGCATATTGGTCTCATGACGGCCTCTGTGGCGCGGCGGAGTAGCCGGCTGAGATGCAAGAGGTCGCGGGTTCGATTCCCGCTGCGGGACAATTGTTTGTATGATCTGAATGTTCCGGGTGTGGATGTTATGGTACTATGGTACTCGTAGTTCCTGATATCCACGACACAGGGAATCCTAGTGTGGGATCATGACTACGTATGCGACTGTTGGGTGTTATGTTACGACTTAGGTGGATACTGCTGCCCAACCCCTGGTGTAAACCCTTGGTCGGCTCGATATCCACGGGAGAAGGATTGGTCTACTCCTAGTCTGGACACACCAGACGAAATATAGTAACTTACCCTCCATGTAAATGATCTATTCCACTGCTTGACGAGTTTATCAGCCCTCATGTCCTTCCACGTGATAAACCTGTGGAAAGGTTTGCCACTTTTACGGGACCATGTCAGGAACGTGCCTCTCTGCGTCGATATTCCCATGGCTGTGATCTGTGCAGCAGACAGGCTGGCATCTATTAAAAAAAATATCACTTTGTTCAACAGTTAAAAACAAAGCTATAGAGAAACCATTCATCATCATTCGAATGAAGTCCACAACTGGACATCTCTCTCTGTGGTTGGCACTTCATGACCGAAGATTGGAAACACAAGGGCTTCTTTGCTGTACTGGCGAGGACGGTTTGTCTCCAGCGATTCCTATTAGCGGCTATCTGTACTACGTCATAAAATTTACTCTATGATACTATGGACGGGCATAAGCCTTATCCTAAAGAAAGCCAGGACAAACAAACATCAACTTTCCACAACAGCCACAATGGCATGGGTAAAAGAAAAGCGTGGGGATGTCTTCACAGATAACGATAGATAGATTGAATAGATACATAACACATACACATAAAATAACACCCAACAGTCGCATACATAGTCTTGATCCCACACTAGGATTCCCTGTGTCATGGGTATCAGGAACTACAAGTACTATAGTACCATAACACCCAGACCCGGAACAAATATTTCCAGATCATATGAACATTTGTCCTGCAGCGGGTATCGAACCCGCAACCTCTTGCATCTCAGCCGGCTACTCGCCCGCCGCGCCAAAGAGGTTGTCTAACCAAAGAACCATTGAGGTAGCCAAAGAGGTAGATAGACTAAACAAACAATTTATTGTTCACTAGGAACACATAATAGGATTAATGAAAATAAGCAGTACAATGTGTATCGCACATTGCGATTTATTTTTTCCAGACAACCTTCAATTATTTTTCACATTGTTGTCTATCTGTCTGTTGGTCTGTCAAGACTCTTTTTCTTAGAAACGGCTTTTTATATTTTGTGTCAACTTGAAATTAGTACCAAATATAAAAGTGCTCAATCCATTAAAAAGATATGGCAATGAATGTCTAACTTTTGTACGGAAATTAAAAACCTAAAGTACTTCCAGTGTCCTCACAATTCTGAAATTTTGAATGTTAAGCGGCTTTACACAAATAAAGAAAAGTCTAAAATTGAGGAATTTCTACTTTTTACCACAAAAATTGGGATAATGAAGTTTATAGGAGGAAAGAAGAAATAAAATTGATACTTTATTTTTTATGTTTGTGACCGAAAAAACCCACATATTTGACTCTTAACGAAATTATTCTAGGTATTAAAAACTTAAAGAACTTTGTGCTGCCTCCTTTTTGCTTTATTGTACCTAAAACCAGGGTTAATTATGAGACAACAACTAAAAATGACAAATAAAAATTTAATGTTCTCTTTATGTATGGTTTACACTTTGTAAAACAAACTTTGTAGTAGTTATTATTCTGTTTTTTTTATCTAAGTAGGTATTCCTAAGTAAAATAATATATGAAGTGAACATTGGTGATTGTAGAAACTAGTTACTTATATGGAACATCCTCACTTTGACACAATAATAATTATCTTTCAGAAACTTTCACATGGTATAATGGTGATACTGTTACTTTGTACATTAACACAGTAGGTGCAGATAGATAGATAGGTAGATAGAGACAAACAGTTTGTACACATTTATTTTCATTTATAAAGACAAAGACTTACCTTGTAGTGACTTTTGAACTACTGCAACAAGTGACTCCCATAGTTCTTCAGGGTCAATTTCAACAAACCCAGCACTAGGATAGTGAAGAATTACCTAAAAATACAACCTTGCATATTACCTACCATGAGATTATATATGTAAAATATATTAAACAATAAGTTTGAATTGGATATTGTTTTTCAACATTCAATAGGTAGGTAGTGTACACGCACCTTTTTTGCTCAGGTGAGGCAAATAAATATATTAATAAAGCAAATAATAATAAATATATTGTAGATACCTGATCAACCGCTTTTCCGACGGCATCAGCTCTAGAATTATATATGTACGATCGAATAGTTGTAGTGCCAATATCTAGGGCCAAAATATATTTTTCTTCCATAGTTCTTATTCTACTGAACTGAACGTAAACACTCTCAAAGAGAATAATAATTTAAACTTCGCTACGGAGTTTCACTGCTTACGTACGGACGGAACACTCTATTCACTCCAACTAAACTAAATTGATTCTCAGATATCTCACCGAAGCGAAGCAGCACAAACAACATTGTGTGCGCTGCGTTATTTTTTTAAAGTTGGACCCTTTATTAGCGCTTAGCCAATTTTTATTAGCAAGGTAGATACCTACTGCTAGAATGATTTAGTATTTCCTCTGAGGATTGGATGGATTGAATGTTTTTTATTTCGTAGATTTCGAAATTCCGAGGCACACACTATCGATGTCTCCTCTCAGCTCGTGATTTATTTTTCTTTCATTCAAGCAGATAAGAATTTCCGGAGTTTAAGAGTTTCTATTTCTATCGTCAACTTTCATTTCAATTCATTAATTTAACAAAACAAAAATAATTTAATTTTTTACTTTCTATTTATTTGTTTTTGCAGAATTTACATAAATCAATGTCAGCCTGACATTGTCAGACCAAACTATTGTCAATGTCAATGTCATCCGGGTCGTGTAGCATGAGTGCTACTGGTGCTACGGGAGCTGAAGGTAAGGGCCTCAGGTGTATGACCCATCTACCCGCTATGATGGTATCTACTCACGGGGACCTTTAGTGCCTTCCTGGCTTACTTACAGGTGGCTTATAAAAGACTAAGAGACAAAAAAACTTTTCGTTTGTATTTTTGCTGCAAAGGATGGCCGTATTTTGGCATGACGTTAGTAATCGACTGTAGGCTAAGTAGGCTACAAACTACACGGCGTGGTTTTTTCGAGCTATGTCGAGCGGATTCCCGCGGCGGGAGAACCGCCCTTAGGAGGTACAAATTATTCAAATGTAGCTATTATTCTCAGGATATTGCTACGATTACGCACAATCCAGTTTCAGGGGAGATTATTAGATTACGAGATGTGCATAGTCCGGGAAGGCCACTTTTCTTCTTGTACGAATGGTGACCTCCATGTTCCTACCCAATAAAAACAGAGACAGCGTCACTTTTTTTGAAATTGGCAACAATAGCTATGACAAGACAGTTGACAACTGACATTAATAAGGCATATCGTAATCTGTGACAAGCAAAGCAAGAGAGACGAAGCGCGTTTTATTTTTCGGAGCGATGAAAATTGTGATGTAAAAGAGAAAAATAAATGTAAACTGGCCATCATGGCGAATCCAAGGAAATTCAGTGAAAAAATTGCCCTCCATAATCAAAAACAGGCAGAAGAAACTGCGGCTTTTGAGAAAATTATGCGTGAAGTTTCCGACGCAACCAATAAGGTAGGTCTGTCGCCTATTTACTTAGGCAATCGCTTCCTGGCCGTCAAATGTGCCCGCCGACGACGTAAACAATAATCATTACAAAACGCGTATGTATTTGGATTTGCGACTAATGTGATATTGTTAAAATAAATCAAATACATACTTGTAGCCTGTTGTGTGTTTAGTGCTCAATTGTCATTGTCAAATGTGTTTCTGGTCTATTTATATTCTGCACAATAGTCAGTTTATATAGAAATGTTTCTACTAAGGATACCTACAGTCGTTATTCTACCAAAGTGATATGTGATAGTGATGCTGTGAAAAACTAACTATCAGTAATTATAATAGGTAATCTCATTGGTGCCTTCCATGCTCTGATATCTTATTGTGTAGCGCATATTGTGTTCATACTAATCATTGTTTCTGTAGTGATGAAAAGTGAATTGAGCCTGTGTAAGGAAGAATTGATTACAGATTAGTTCAAGTAGCGGACGTGCCAGAACTAAACCCCCTGCTGTACCCGTCCAGATTGTGGAGATACTACCGGTTCAGATACAGCCAGGTCTTGGCACATTCAGGAGCGGCTCTTTGCCAAATGTGGCTGCGCCACAAGTACCTAATACAGAGATGGAACTGGAAGATAAAAAGGTTCCTTCTTCTTGGAATCAACTCTTTCCTTTTCTATTAAGTAAACATGCTCCAACCTTGCAGGTACATAATTACTTTAAAATATTTCCCAATAAGAATGATATAGCAAAAAAAACATACATTCCAAGCAAACAAGTGTATGAGGTTTTCCTAAAGACTGAGGAAAATATGTGAGTGAAATAAACTTCAATACTTACCTGCAGGGTTTTAGGAACATTTCAACTGAGCAGGTACACATTTCAATAAATTTTTAGGACTATGGATCTATTTAGATTTTTATCCACAATCTTTTTTTATTTATTAATTTAAAAGCCATAAAAATGTCTCAAAAAAGGTACTGTATGGTATCCAACTTTGTATTAACTCAGTAATGAGAATGAGTGCCAGATATGATAATTTGCCATATAATCCTCCAAAGCAAAAGATGAAATAGCACAAAAATCTGCAAATTCTTGTGTTACTTGCTCACACATCAAATAAAGCAGTAAAATAGAATAATTTCCATAAATTATTTTTCATCATCATAGGCCCTTCTAGCTCCTAGTAAACAGCTGGCTCATTTTAATGATATAAGAATGCAGCAGGTCATGATGAATTCCCTGATAGTTTTAATCACAATAAATAAAATTGATTTATTGGTTTAATTTTCACGGATAGATGTTCTTATAAGACTGAAAAAGTGGTGACATAGTAAACTGTAAACTAATATAGTGTTGTTTAAATAGTGAACCAGCTACTATTCTTTTAGTCGTGGCTCTACCAAGGTTGTGTTATTTAGGCACTGTAAGTACAAAACATGTCTTGAATATGACATGAGTAGTATCATTTGTAATTAAACCACTTTGCATATTAAATTGTCCATAAATTATTCAATTGAATGCGTACCGGCTTGAAACTAGATTTGCTGTTTATTTTTTTATTGTAGTGGTGCATCTGTAGTTGGCTGATGGAGTTTGTGGGGGAAAGAGAATGGTTGTAGGGGATGAGCGCGAGGCAGTTCTAGATTAGCGATTACTAGCAACACTTTCCTGTCCTTGAACAAGCGAAGCGAAGTTCTCTGTGCTAAGGCTTAGAATTCTAATAAAACACGGTCTTTTGATTCAGTGTACATCAATGTGTAGACTAGCTGTGGATCTAATTTTTAAGTATGTAAATTTTGAGATTTTCTTGTAAAACCTGGAAAAAGTTATACACAACTACATCAAATTTCCTTGATATAATAATTTTCCAAAGTGCTCTGTAACTCAAAATTTTGCTCAAATTTGAGTTTTTGAACTCAGGTACATTTTTGGCATTATCAAGTTCTGGTAATCAGAAATTGAATTGAACTAGTTAATTTTTATACAAAAAAAAAAAAAACTAATATCTCCGCAATGTCGTTCCTGGGCCTTAACTAAAGTGACGGATTTTGTATGTTTGTGGGTGGGTATCTATGTTTGATGTGTGTTTTTTGTTGGCGATAACTTTCGAACTGTTGCTCCAATCGTTATGAAATTTTTGGTATGTAGGTTGGTTATACCAATACAATTGGCAAATTCCAATATGAGCAAAAAAAATCCTTGAGACAGGGGCGAATATCGAAACATCGGGTGTTCTTTATTTGGGGCGCACTACTGGTTTTATGCCACGCCTATTCTCTTTCTGCACAGACTAGATGTCATTTCAAGTTTTGTTTTGTTAAACATTTGGGATTTCTAAATTGTAAAAAATTGTAGTGTGCTGTTTTCTGGCCTCTTCCACAAATATCAGAAAATGTATGAAAAATAAAAACTAGTAAAAATTATAAAAAAAATCGTAAAAAGCTACCTACTCAGGCTATCTTTTGTGGAAAAGGTCCTTAGAGCCTGTTTCACTGCTACCTGGTAATCACTGGATGGCAATATTTTTGATTACTGATCAATATAATATGATGTGCTTACTTTATAAGCAAGCGGTGAAACAAAGACAACTATGATTATGTGAGCAATGATTTAGTGAAAAAAAAAAAAAAGTAAGATAATGTTCCATTTAACAGTCAGTTGGGTAAAAAGGTGTTAACACAATTATCACACTTAAGTGCTATAAAGTATCTAATGTATGTCATAATAAACCATTTGGTGATTCTGTGGTGTATAGTGTTATATTTACATTAAAACATGTGTTCAAAAAGTTATTTCCGTTAACTGGTTGTGGCTACATCATCTGTTAACTCAAATAAATAAACATTACTTAGTTAATAATGATACTTATTCATTTTTGTAAATTATTAAACCAAATTACTATTTGTTTGTATAATAAATTCCTAGATTTTAGTCCTATGAAATTTATTTAGCATGTTTAAACTTGTGGCCCCTAATTGTAGCCCTAGTATGTAATTTTAATTATAAAAAGTATGATGCATGTTTATATTTTTGTAAGTAATTTCTGTATGGTAATTAGTATATGTTCTTTAATGGCAAGATTTATTAAAATTTGTAAATGTGTATTTGGTATAAAGTAGCAATTAGTTGTATGCTTAATACATATAATAGTTAATTTATGTGGTGACCTACGTGGCGCGGCAGGTGAGTAGCCGGCTGAGACGCAAGAGGTGCGGGTTCGATTCCCGTTGCGGGACATATGTTTGCACAATCTGCAAATATTTGTTCCCGGTCTGGGTGTTATGGTAACATGTTAATCATAGTTCCTGATACTCACGACACAGGGAACCCTAGTGTGGGATCAGGACTATGAATGTGACTGTTGGGTGTTATATAATATGGTGTTATATTATATTTTTGCACAATATGTACTCAATTTCTATTATTAACATAAACACCCAGCAGTCACATTCATAGTCCTGAACCTACTAGGATTCCCTGTGTTGTAGTTATCAGGAACTACAAGTATCTAGTTATTGATGACCGACTGACTGAAGCATTCATTGACACTGCAATTTTCAGTAGGTTCTTTACGAATAATATGGACCACTAAGCATTTTTCAACCTAGTCAGTCTTAACTGACCATTCAACCTATTTTAGTTTAAAGCAAAAATAAAATAATTTGCCTTGTCCACAGCCTGAAGAGACGACACTAGCGACTCAATATGGCCTCCAAAGCGGTGGTACCTCCCCCTCCCGGTCTCCCGGACACGGACAGCGAGGCCGGACCTCCACGTCCGTGGGACCTATGCGGCGGCCGGCCGATAGGAAACACGACACCAGCCCTTATGGAAGCAACGTTTACTTGAGGTAGGATTACTAGCTTATTCTTTTATGTTGACACATTATACCTCAGGAAGGGTGTCCAAGAATTAACCAGTGACATAATACAAATAAGAAGAATTTTTACACTGCTGGCATTCCACTGCCAGCCGCACTGTCAGTATTTGAGTCTCGGCTAGTTAAACTAAAAGCGGCGTATCTCACTCCACAATGCGAATTTGCAAATGGCCAGTTCTGAAAAAGACCGATTTTGGAAATGATCAATTCTCAAAATGCTAAAACAGAAAAGAATTAACTTTAGAAAAAGAAAACCTCTCAGTGTGTAGAGTTAATGAGTTTTGTGGTTAATATTTGTTAAAAACCCTGACAACCTACCGACTTCCGGTAGTGGTTTCTAATTAGTAGTAAAAAACCTTACAAACCTACCTAAAGTGTCAGTAGGTCAAAGATAGGTACATTTCATAGAATATTTTAATAGAAGTTAGTCTTAGTCCACTTCAGAATTAGGCATTTTGAGAATTTACTATTTGCAGAATCGGTCTTTTTCAGATCACGGTCCCAATTCTCGTAATTTTTTGCCATTAAATTTACAACATATTAATCTCATTTAAGTCAACTTGCGATTAATCATCATCTTTTCGCTCAGGAAGGCGTTCGTTAGAGCGAGAAAGATAACGTATGCATGCGAAGATTAAGTAATAGTTCCTACTAAACCCCCTTGTTCATAATACATTTTTAAACATTTAATACCTAAAGTAGCTTTTTGTCTTGTTTTGACATATACGATTTTACATCAGAGAGAACAAAACAAAAGCTACTTCAACTAAAATAGATTTAAAAAATTATTATGAATAAGTCATAGATCTAGCCGTTTTACGAATCAGGCCTATTACGAATAGGACAATGGCGAAAGGGTTCTTTAGGCCTCTAGTCATTAGCTTTTTGCAACTTTTTTTTTTAGTCATTTCCGGAACTAGCTTGATACCCGCCGTGTCGCAGAACCTTTAACAATGCATGTGTCATTTGTGGTTTTAGAGCAATTTCCTAGCGATGTTTTATACATATAAAAATACATAAGTCAAAATAAAAGCAATACTTAAAATATTGCCATCCCGTTCTATTGCATAATGTCAAACAGAGACAGGACTAATGCATACACATGCATCACAAGATAAGTTGAATAAAATAACCAAGAAATTTGTGTACATTACCCAACAGTTTTTTCTGATTAAGGTGGAACGTTTCGCAAGTACCGCGAAATTCAAATTTTATTGAGTTTTTTGCACATTACAGCTTATCAACACTTCTTGAGATAGCAAAACATTGGTTTTGCGGGAATCAGAAGACCTAACACATATGTTTTAATTGAAAGTATCTCATAAATATCATTAGTTCAGCTACGAATGTCAATGAACCAAAATAACACTATACAAATCATTCATTGACATTCGTAGCTAAACTAATGATATTTATTAGTTACTATTAATTAAATCATGTGTGTTAGGTCTCCTGATTCCCGCAAAACATGTGTTCGCTATCTCAAGAAGTGTTGATAAGCTGTAATGTGCAAAAAACAATAAAATTTGAATTTCGCGCCACTTGCGAAACGTTTCACCTTAATTAACACACACTAATTAATAATTGATCCAGGAAATTTTATGTACTTATCTGATAGTTATAGGGAGTAACGATAAGGTTGCCGCAAGACATGGTTATGCAACAAAAACTTGTTTTCGGCTAAGCCCCTGTCTGTATAATCATTAACGTCACTGTCGCATGATGCTGTTATCAAAATAATATGATGTACGTCACTACATAGGCGAAACTTATTTTTCAACATAGCGGATCTCCTTTTCCACTAAAAAGAGAGTGGGAGTGGAGTGAGAAGGGTGTTATTAAGTTTGAGGCCATAGTGTTTGTCGTGACCTCTTAGCTCCGCAACGGGTGCTCTGATTTCAATTCGGTTTTTTTTGTATGAAAGATGGTGTTTCCGAGTCGTTTGTTTTTGGTGAATATTGGTGCAGCCGTTTCCTGGATCCCAACACTTTTTGAAGGGAACTCTAGTCATTTTTGTAGCTGGAACCTTTAGTTGAGTGTAAACGTCAAATTAAGACGAAAAATCATGGCATTATCATTCTCAAACAGACTCTAGCTAGGATCTCATGATGACCAGCTCTAGATAAAGGATCTAGGGTGCAACGATGTGTTTTCAGTTATTCCTATTTTAATAAAACACAGTCGGGATGGTATTAAGTTATAATAAAGTTAAGTTATTTTGATGTGCCGCGTAATTATTATGGTCCAAACAAAGCTGCAAACTGTAGAAATAATTTAAAAAATCCATATATATCAATGCTTAAATTGCATGATTTACGTTGTTCAATTCCAGTTAATAAAATTAAACCTAACTAGGTATAATTCAATAAATCAATCAAAAGAGACGTAGAGGCTTATCATGGGACAAAGCAAGTACGATATTTACTAGTGTTTACGAGTACTCCCTGACTGTCCCACAAAATACGCCAATAACAACGTTTTTGTAAGAAGAGGTTACAACCATCTAACAATTATCAGGGCAATTAAAGTAACTAAAATATTTTGATAATTTGATAAACATTACAAGGTTCAATGCTACCTAATTTATGCTTATTCAGCGGATAAGCCGCAGAAAAAACAGCTCTGTTACTTGTTTGTACTACCGGCGCGGCGGCTGAAGTCCGCTTGCGGTGCACCGGTTATTGTACCTATAGTTCTACGCAATGTGCTGTTCTTTGTTTAAAGTAACCGATTCATCTTTTAAACTCACTATATATACGGGTCGGCTGAATCAAGGCTCATGAATTCGGTACTGCTTTCAAATGTAAAAGTCCGCTACGACGATCCATCCGCTTAGTGTGTGATGTATGGTGGATGCCTGTTTGATTCACTTGTATGTTCAGCTTAGTTATATAAAGATTAACAAAATGTATATTATATGCTCGCTATTTAAATTAATGTGAGCTATGACTGACTCACAGCAATATTAATTCAAAACTCATTGTTGAATGTTCGGTAGAACCTCATTCATAATTTATATTAATTGTTTTATATTTGGTTGTGGCTTGTTACAAATCCGTACCAACAGGAAAATATTATGCCACATCGTTTACCTTAAAAAACTCGTAGATCATATGAGGAATGCTTCGATAGCATGCACTGATATTCTGATATGCTTTTGTTTTAAACGAGTTTCAATCAAAAGGGCTTGATTAAAACCTTACGGATTTTTCATTGAAGTATACCAACTTGCATATTTTTCTTAAGCGCTAAAGGCCAGGGTTACTTACGCCGTTCAAGCAGTGCATTTTAATTGGCTAGTCCACTTATAAGACTTATAATAAATACGTAAATGCAGATATACTTACAATCCTTACTGCTTTTAAAAAGTTGTCTAGTCTTTGTTATATATTTGGGTTTTAACATCCCGTACCTAGACACACGGATGCTTATGTAAAGGAAATCAGAGTGCAAATAATTGAAATGTAGTAATAAGGAAACAATATTGATGACGTCATGCTGTCCCATTTATTGAAAACCACGCTACATGATCTTAGTCATAGTCCCGTAGAGGTAGTTGCATATACAAATAGTTTTGTTGGATTTGCCCTCACACAAGTGACTCACAGGCCAATTCTCATATTGAAAAATAGTCAAAATATAGTTCGGATAATACTCTAATTACCGAAGAATAGAACCCTCCATATCTACTCCCGTGGATCTCGTAAAAGTAGACAAAGGGATTACACAAGGTACCGGGCAGCATTATCCACCTGATAACTCAACACGAATACTGCGATCACCCATCCGCCTGCCAAGCGTGGTTATTATGGTAATTCCCCCCATTATATTTTATGGGGGAGGCCACTTCCAGCAGTGGATGGCTGCTGGTGATGATGAACGTTCTAATTTTGTGTCGATGTCATAAATAAACCAAATGGTATCCTCCTCAACTGAAAATACAACTCGAAAATGTGACCGAAACTTGAACGAAGCTAAAACGGCATAAAAATAGTTATCAATCCTTTCAAAGTCCATAATTAAACGTCAAAGTTGTGTTTGAAAGCTTATCGAAAGTAAACTAAATTGTTATTTTGAGGGAGCTATTTTGTCAAGTTTCAGTATGATTTTAAAATAATTACAAGAACTAATTTTGTGCGGCTGTGCCATTCGTGTTTATACGTAAATAATTTTTCAACTACAAAAACCGACTTCATTGTATTGTATCTGGATGATGTTTTGACTGGTAAAACTAAAATGTTACGGCTAAAATTCACTTTCTTCATCACCATCCGAAAATCCAAAATTACTATGTACTTGATTTTGGTATTCAGTGTTTTATGATTTCAAAAAACATCCCATTTGTAATCTATAAAAACGATACGATAGATAGTTAGGTTACACAAAGCGACGGACGAAGCGGTACATCAAAAATTCGGGCCACAGATAGCCCGGCCACTGTGAAACGGATTCAATCGGTCCAGCCGTTTTTTTGGTAAAAAGAAAACAAATAAAGAACTACATTTTGAAGGCTCTTAACTTTAGACTTGTTTATTTTCACAGCTAACAATTCTAATAGTAACGGTTCTTGTAATTCATTTCAGTGACGTCAATACCACGCCATTTTGAGATTTGCGGTCAATGGTTTGCACGTTTTTGTCTAAAACTGGGGTCTGCGAGTACGTTGCCATTCCCATAAACCAGATCAATGTAGTATTCATTATAGCGTTTGTAACTTCTTGTTATGCTGGAGCCGCATCTTCGTCGATCGTGACGAATATTCGTTTCATAGTGTGAAAAATGCATGGGTTTTGCATGAATATTAGTCACGCACGGTAAAGGTAAATGCTTCCCAGCGTTAAACGAATCGTAATCAAAATGGCAATAAATCCAGTCTAGTTAATAGAAATGTCACAAGTTTCCTAACAAGCGTTAAGAGTAATAATTGGACATTGTTTCATCACTTGATAATTTAGTAAAACAGCCATGATTCCACCAAACAGGTAATTTAACTGGTCTGACAGTATAGAAAATAATCCGATCCTTATCTGAGTTTTTATGGTTTTATGCATAATTTTATCCGTGCGCGGTATGACTCCCCCGTCGTCTAAATCGTCAAGATTCGTGTGACAAATCATAGCTACAAACTCAAAACTTATGCTTGTAGAAGGACGAAACAAGGAAAATAAAAGTTTATTTTCGGAACCCTCGGCGAAGCCATTTCTTTTTTTCACTCTTATTTCTTTTTAACCAACAAAATAGGAAGTATTTATTTTAAGTTTAATTACGCAAGTCGTTTTGAGGCACGTATTATTCTGAATGGACTGAAATTCTGCAAACAAAATCATCTTTACAGCCCACCACCAGACAGCAATCTACCTATGTATTATCAAAATCATTTTTTACAGCCCGTTGACAAACAGCAACCTACCTATGTATTGTCAAAATCATCTTTTACAGTCCGCTGACAAACAGCAACCTACCTATGTAATGTCAAAATCATCTTTTACAGCCCGCTGACAAACAGCAACCTACCTATGTATTGTCAAAATCATCTTTTACAGCCCGCTGACAAACAGCAACCTACCTATGTATTGTCAAAATCATCTTTTACAGCCCGCTGACAAACAGCAACCTACCTATGTATTATCAAAATCATCTTTTACAGCCCGCTGACAAACAGCAACCTACCTATGTATTGTCAAAATCATCTTTTACAGCCCGCTGACAAACAGTAACCTACCTATATATTGTCAAAAATCATCTTTTACAGCCCGCCACCAGACAGCAACTGGCGTCGCACGCATTCCGACTCTGCGTTACACCAGTCGTGCGGGGACCAGCAGGTGGTCACGCAACCTCTATCCCCGCACCACCACCCCATGCGTCCACACCAGCACCCACATCTGCATCCGCATCAGAACCATCATAGAGGTGAGGACAATATATTATTTATGGCGTCCATGTATTTGTGGCGCACCCCATGCATCCACACCAGCTTCCGCATTAGAACCAACATAAAGATGAAATAAGAATCAGAATTATATGGCAAGACACTGGGTGTGTTTATGCATCTCCTACTAGAAAACTTACGACAGGACCCTCAAATCGTCGGTCCGTTTAACCTACGCCAGCACATCATATTTGAGTCATATGAATTTAAATGCTTTCTGGATTGTCCACTTAGTTTTCCTGAGCTATTAATCCTTACATACGTTGTATCAAAGAATTATCCCACAATGATTGAAATTACGTTTACGTTACCATCATATTAATGACGTTCTTAAATTTAATTCGCTGCTTCATGACTGTGCTACTGTTTTGTTTAATTTTAGCATATATTCAACATACGTCATCATAAATACGTATTATATTAATATTCATGTTCTGACGCAAAAATTACTCATTCATACCTCACGCACGCAAAACTTGTTTTGTATGAATTACACGATTCCAATTTGTTTTAAAATTTGGCATTTTTTAACCTCGTTTAAAAAAGGGCGTTATAAAGATTGAAGAAGAGTGTTTGTCCATGTGGCAACGGATGCTACGATTTATTTAGCTGTTTTTTTATATAAAGCTCGCAGAACTGACCACTGTTGGGGAATAAAGGTGCTCGAGTGGTGACCACAAACCGGACAACGCAGTAAAGGAAGGACTAAGGGCATTATAAAGGTCGCAGGAAGTATGGAGGCGGATCGAATCCGTTCGTCGCATTCTATGAGAGCCTATGTTAAGCAGAGTGCTTCTACATACTGATGATGATGAGGTATTTTTGAGGTTCGACTCATGCCTGCCATACAAACATAAGCATGATCTAAAAAAAAAAAACGGTTTAGCCGTTTTCAAAATCCAAAAGCCAAAAAATGGTTTTTAAAAAGTTTGTTGTTGTATTTCAGGTGATAATATGCCCATCGACGTTTTGAACACGATGGGAATGAATCCAAATAATCGGCCACGATCGTCCTGTGAAATACCTAGGATACCAAATAATAACAAGTGAGTATCTACTGTGGAGCATGCCAACTTTAGATTGTTGAACAAGCGAAGCGAGTTCTCTTTTTTAACTTGGCGTTTGTACGTATGTTTGTTTGTTTGTTTGAAGATAACTTTCGAAACGTTCGATCTTCATGAAACATGATAGATGGGTAGGTAATAGTAATATTTGTAATTAAGTGTAAGCTTAATCGTTTGTGGGATGTTGAAATGTTTGGATCCAACAGGGGATATAAAATTTCGAAGCGAGACAATCAGATCAAGTGGGGTTTTATATGAAAGATCTTTTTTTGTATATATAAAACTACCTAATTTCATTTTATTTTTAGACGATAATTGATTTTTTTTACTTATTATATGACACTATTTAAATAAAGTCAGTGCAAATGTAAAGTGTAAATCAGTGCGTGTTGCCAGTGATGACTTACGGCACTGAGTTGTGGTCACTAACTATTGGCCGTATAGAAAACCTCAAAGTCGCATAGCGGGCTATGGAGAAAGCTATGCTAACGGTTTCACTATATGCTAGAATCCGAAATGAGGAAATCCGTAGAAGATTACCGACATAGCTCTCAGAGTAAGCTCAGGTTGAAATGGCAAAGGGCTGGTCATATAGCTCGCAGAACTGACAACCGTTGGGAAATAAAGGTTCTCGAGTGGCGACCACAAACCGAACGACGCGGTAGAGGAAGGCCCTCCACTCGATGGACTAAAGACATTGCAAACGTCGCAGGAAGTCGGTGGATAGAGGCGGCTTAAGACCGTTCGTCGTGGCATTCTAGGGAGTAAGCCTATTTCCAGCAGTGGACAGGCTGATGATGATGATTTAAATAAAATGTAACATTCATTTATTAGGTTGTTTTGGAAACTTCATTGAATATCTCATATTTTCAAAACGCAAACAAACGTTAAATGGGAATTTGGGAAAAATATTTAATAGTATTTAAGAATTGTATGTGAAGTGGTTTCTCCTATAATGTTTGTCAATATTTAACTGTTGACGTAAGTCACGCGTTTTCTATGTCATCGATGCGTCATAAAGATTTGGAAAACCCACTTTATGACGTCATACGTAAAAGTGTATGCAAAAATATAAACGACACAAACTTTGTCTAGTTTGTTGTCTAGTCAACTTGTTTTTATGCCTACCTGTGTCGAAATATTGTCTACGTCACAAAAATATGTCCCTAGTGGGGTGCGTACTGTTAATTGAGCTTTCGAAATCAAAAGCTTTAAGAAAACGTGAGAAAACGTTCTTCTTTTTAGTATGGTTTTTTTATTTGGTGTGCAATAAAGAGTTTATCTATGTATCTATCCATAAACTATCCAAAACATACGTGGGGTGATTCGGGCAATGAGGTCCTCTATTACCCTGTTTTATCCATGCTCCCGGCATATTGAAAGTTTTTGACCATCAACAAACCAGTTGGTGGCTGAATTACCATTTGGACTTGACCACTGATGGATTGCTTATTCATTATGCCGGACTTTTGCATGAATTAACATAATAGCGCCCTCTCTGGTTGATGATAGAATAATTTGATATAACTTAATGTTTTACATGAATTAATTAATTACCAAAGTCAAAGTAAAAAATAATTTTATTCATTGAAATCACAAGGATCATTTTGAATCGTCTTATAAACTAAAATTACTCCTGTTCCTGTTTGTAAAATTACCTATTCCTCATTTCGGATTCTATCACGTAGTGAAACTCCTAGCATATAGCTCTCTCCGCAGAAGAACCAAGATCACTGACATAGATGTCAGAGTTAGCAAGTTGAAGTGACAATGGTCTTACAGCTCACAGAACTGACAATCGTTGGGGTATAAAGGTTCTCGAGTGGCGACCACAAACCGGACGACGCAGTAGGTGTCTCCTCTCGATGTACAAAATACGGGTATATAGATATTTTAAAACCGGCACGTCTACTTAGACCAGCAGCCTTATTGCCTGTCTTTTAATCGATTATTGGTGATTGTTTTAGATGGCGAATTTTACAAATGAAGTCCATAATGGGTTTTTAGTATCAACATTAATCGCTGTTTATGGTTGAATAGCCGTCTCGTAATACGGGGTTAGAGTTGTGCAGAGGCCCAAGCACGAATATCTTACGTTACTAAGATGCTCGAGAAGATCGCAAATGTCCATATAACCCATTAATTTACAAAGATTTCAAGCTACCCTGGCCAATATTAACATTTGCGTTCGTTTCGCTAGCGTCTAGTAACGTAAACCAGCCTGAGCTAGCCGTACAGAGCACTGTGTTCTCGATATTTATTTGTAAAGTACAGTACTACTACAAAAGCAATTAGCCTTAGCAATCTTCGTCTGTTCGAAACAGAAATATGATTGCAATTGGATGAAAAAGCGACAGTCAGTCTCGGACGAAGTTTGCCGACGCACGTTACTTTCGTAGTACTGTATCCGTGTTTGTTTCCAGCGTGTACGAGAGCGGGGGGGATGGCGGTGGCGGTGGTGGGGGCGGGATGCTGGGGTGCGGCGAGCTGCAGGTGCCGGGCGGCTCGCTGCCCGACCTTACCTCCGTGCACTTCCCCTCACCGCACTACCGCCCCGCACCCGACTACCACCAGCCCAGATATGTACGTACATCATTATCATCTACTGGCACACGTCCATTGGAGTTAGGTCTCCTCCACACAATGCTACAACGACTTGATGTATTTCATCAAACTCCATGAAATCTGATTTTTAATCTTAGACATTTTTTGTAAACAGAAGGGGATACCAGAGCAAAAAATATACGATCTGGTTACTACCAGAACGTATATTTACTTACGTTCTAATTACTAAATTTGCCCAAAAAAAATAGGTATGATTTTTTGCGAGCCAAAACCCAATAGAATATAAAATTAGAATAATTTATTATTGCATGAGTTTTTGACAAAGTTATATGAAAAATAATAATTTTTCAGTAGTACATACTGTAAGATACGGAGGGTTCCCAACGAGTAACACCTAAACGAGTAACACTGTTACTCGTTGGGATTTTTTTTCCTATCGAGTAATAGTGTAACTCGATGGGATACAAATTAAAAGAAGTATTCCCAACGAGTTACACCCAGTGTAACACTGTTACTCGATAGGACAAAAACATCCCAACGAGTAACAGTGCTACAAATTACGACATTTTATTTTAGTTCGGACTGGTAGCACATATACAATATACACGTATATGACACATACTGCGATCACCACTCTTGGCAGGCGGATTGGTGATCGCAGTATGTGTGTTGAGTACTCAGGTGGATGGATGCTGCTGCCCATCCCCTGGTGTAGTCCCTTAGGCGGCTTTTATGACATTCAAGGGAGGAGATGTAGGGGTATATTCTTAGGCCGGCCATACCACGGCAAAACACCTAAACCGATGCCGCCTCGGCCATCACTACATATAAAATGCTCGCTTCGCTCGTCAGTCTTTTTACATTAACATGCGTACTGTCATAGGGGCCATCATGACTTGCAGTTTTTAAATTAGTGAAAAAGTAAGTGTTTTCGTTCCGCCTGGCTCTAGAACCTACATACATAAACACGCCTTTTTCCGCGAAGGGGTAGGCAGAGCTTCAAAGGGCCTCTTTTCACCATGGCGTGCACAGTCGCAGAAATATAGACGTGACAAATGGTGAGCTCATCGCCGCCATTGCATTTCACGACTAACTCGGCTAACTCTTTCTTCCAGTAATAACACACTCCTAAATAAGCCAGCAGCCACGTTCAAATCTTAAACCAACGAAAATTGACCAACAAGTCCAAGCTAGTTTCCTATTAATTTAAAAACTACAAGTCAGATCTTTATAAAACTTTGTAGATATAATCGAATAAGACTTGTCAGGGTACGAAGTGTTCAAAAAAATTTAACCAAAAAAAAAATTTGGGAGAGCTGTTGCGTAATTCAGCCGAAAATTTCGAAGAGATTTATGTGGGAACCTTAAAAATACTAGCCGCTATTAATAATTTGATAAAACTTAAAAATACTGACATATATTCGTTTGGCTCGTTTAATGTTACCGTGACCAATGTAAAAGTATGAAAGTAATGGCTAATGCAGGGTATCGAAACCTTCCAGAGTCCAACCTCCCCCGGCGGCAGCGTGTCCCCGGCGACGGGCGGGCTGTCCCCCGCGTCGGGGTCACCTGTGGGGGCCACCGTGCCCCTCGCCTCGCTGCACCACCACCACCACGACCACTCCGCCTCTTTATATGATGCTCAGGTAACACGATAAACCGAATCTACCTTGATAGTATACCAGCATTCGTCTGAGGTTTCGCTCGCGTTGTAACAGGATTAAATGTGTCAATGTCGTAGAACAAAAGCTCTATTATGACCCTCATTCGGGGTAGCATACATTTTATGGGACACTATTAGTAAGACTATTACAGAAAGAATGCTCAATGAAATACCAGTCCAAGTTAAAAAGATTTTTGAAAAAAAAAAAATTTGTTTTGTACTGTGAGCTGATCAAGATGAACCTAAACATTGCCAGGCTACTATTAATTTTCGAGAAGTTCCGTTGTCCACCATCTGAAACCTGAACTTTTTCAATGTTTCAAGATTTGTCCCACACTAACTAACATACATACTAACAGTTCAAGTTAAATAAAAGATAAAAATATGTATGTCTCTTCGTATGTTAGCGACTATCATAGTAACCACTCGACTACAAAGTTATCGCATGTTTCGAAATATACTTTGTCAGATAAATGCAGGAAGTATAGAAAACAACCTCAGGGAATAAAAGTTCTGGAAAGTTCTCGCCATGAACCGAAACACACAGAGGGCGGCCCGCCCTCTCGATAGATCGATGACATTGTACAGTCGGTGGATGGAGACGGCTCAAGACCGTCCGTCGAGTCATTGTTGTGGAGAGGACAATAAAATTACAGGCACATGAGTCTACATCTTTATGTCTCAGGGTGACGGGCGCAGTGCAATGTCACGTAGGGCCGTGACCTAAGAGGTATTGCATTTGTTATGGGCATATGTTACCGATTAACAGGTGGGCCACAGCCCACATGACAGAGATCTGTCATATAATACAATTAAAAAAAACTAGCACTGGGCTTCTCCAGGCTGATGAATTTTAACGATAATATGCTTGATTAAAATTTAATTTAGAATGTAACTAGTTCAAATTAGAATCTAGGCAACATAGTGCTCTGTGAAATTACACTGAAATGTATTTAAGTCACTGGATAGTAGCAATCAACGCAAATTTTGAGATAGATTCCATTATATTCAAGAAATTTAACATTCTAGGGACACTTTAACAACTTCTGCTGGACATTTTTTCAAAGAAGCCAATAGTATATAACAGAGACCCAATTCTCTTAATAAAATCAAGTCACAATGTAATCTCGTGTCAGTCGCACTGTCACGTAGTAGTATTGTGACTTGAATGTTTTTTAATTAAGAGAACTGGGCCTCAGATCACAATGAGCTAACTTTCGTTCGTAATTGAGATTGGATCGGTTCGTTGTTCGATTTATTTCGTCATACGAAACTATGAAAACGTCAACGTGAATGAAAGAATTGTTAGATTGTCCCTAGCATAGGATATTGCTGTCAGTGTCTCTTATTTGGATATATCCAAGAGAGAAAGGGACGGAGTAGAGAAGTAAGTTTCTTGACTAAGGCTGCGGTGCACTCTGCGCACGTTTAGCTGCGTAGATTCAACTCGTAGTAACCACACGTCCGTGTCTAGCGAGATCGTTTGTCACTGTGAGGATGCAATCTGCACTTCTAAAGCGAAGTTAACAGTACAAGTGCGTAGCGTGTTCGTGCGCCGCAGTGGGAAATACGGCTCGTAAGGCTTTTCGGTTGAACCTAATTTTTTTCTGGTTCATTGATGCTGTGGTTTGTCCGGCCTAAGAATAGACCCCTCCGTCTCGTCCCGCGGATGTCGTAAAAGCCGACAAAGAGATTTCACCAGGGAACGGGCAGCAGCATCCACCTGAATACTCAACACCAATATTGCGATCACCAATCCGCCTGCCAAGGGTGGTGATTATGGGAAATTGTACCATGTTCCATGTGTTTCTATTGTATTATATGGGTGAGGCCTCGTCCATCAGTGGATGTCTAATGGCTGATGATGATGATTGGTTTAAAAATCTAGAACACTGCGTACCTTGATAAGTCTTATCCGAATATATCTACAAAATTGTATAAAGATCTGACATGTAGTTTTGAAAATTAATGAGAAACTACGTTTGTAATCGTTCCGTCCAGCTCTGGATTCGTTCCTCCTTAAAAAATATATATAACAATAGTTTTTCTTTTGTTTTGCTGCTGAATTTGGTTGCGTGGTGACTTGTTTTAAAAACTACAAGTCAGATCTTTATCAAATTTTGTAGATATAATCGAATAAGGTATGTACGTGCATACCTTATTCCTACCATGTTCCTTATTCCACCTTGTAAAAAGGTGAAACACCTTTTTGGTCCAGCAGTGGGCTTCTGCAGGCTGATGATGATGTACGCAGTGTTCTAAATTTTTTAAACAAAGAAGCAGTCAAAATTTTGATAGTGTAAATTTTGGGAGTGTATTTCAGCCGAAAAGACGAGGTGTATGTGAGACCCTTGAGGCTATAACTAGTTATGAATTAATTTTTCATTTGCGTTGGTTGTTTTTTTACACCATCTAGTTTTAGTTTAGATGTCTAGAATGTAGACCTAACACTGGCTTTGGATATGATAACATGTCTTCCAGGCAGTACAGACAATATTTATTTTCTGTGAATCTTAACATATTTTTGTTGTTTTTGTTCTGTTTGTGTTTATTTGCTTTCAACACGAATCATTTTCTGTTTATTTCAGAGTCACTTATCTGTACCAAACACAAATAATTACCATCGTAACAAGGTTCGTTTCTTTTTTAACCTCAAGTTTTTTTTTCTCTGATTCATCCATTTTGCGGGCGATGCTTGTACGCTTAACAATGCTGACTGCAGTGCCACTATTTTATCCACAAATCAAATTGGATAAAAAAAAATAACCCTTATTCGTCATCTTTACTAATAAATTTACTCTCATTCTAAAATTTTCACTCATTAGCTTCTATTGGCCTTAAAATTTGCATGAAAATTACAGTTCAAAGCTTAGTATTTTATGGCACAAACTGATTTCAAAGCAAATATCGCTTTTCTTATAAACTCTGACCGCACAAATATCTACCAATGATTGGTCAAATTTCTTTGATTTAACCCACCCACTAACAAGTGAAATAATATCACAGTTTTCAAAATTTATCCAACACATTTTTTTTTCTACTGAAATATTTTGTCTATTCAATGTTTTTTTTTTTACTTATTTGAATACTAATTTATTACTCGAAAGCAAACGTTTCACTCTAAAAGACTCGCATATTTTATCTTATTATATTTATACATATCGTCGTTAAAAATGTCTGAAAGCGACCATACATTGGGTAATTTGATGTCTAAATTATGTTATCTATGGTCACTATCAGACATGGCGCAATTCTCGACTAACATTCATTTTATAAAGTCTACACGCTCCAGCTTAATCTCGTGAATAGCTTTTGGATCTATGCATATCTAGCGGACTTTACTTGGCTACCTCTATTTACAGCGGAAATGGCTTCGCCGATTATTACAAATCAACGAAAAAACCACTACTACGAGTGGCTTACCCGCTTTCCAACACAGTTTGACAGCCGTTAAAGAAAGTGTACTAATTTTCTTGTTCCTATGTTTCCGCTTAATTTGACAGAATATCCGCTGTTTGATTGCATTGAATTGCCTCATGCAATACATAATCTCACAGCTCATTTGGAACAGGCAGATCTCGTCACTGTTTGTCCGCTAGATGAGCATAGAGTCATACTTGTAAACCATTATCAATATGTCGGCATGGAAATTCGACATATCTACTGAAAATCAACTAGTGTGTTCCAAAGCCGGAGTGAAAAACGGCCATAGACCTTTGAGTCACCATACCATAGGGATAAAAAGCAGTTTTTGAATTGAGTCTATTTAAAAAATGTTACATACCTACCTCATTTATTATTTGTAAATTGGTAATTTTCCCTATTATTCCAAAGTTCATCAATGGTCTTGATGACGATAGATATATGTTGCAAAAACGACTCCAATGAAACAGAAACTTTATCGCTAAACAACGTAACAAATAAATAACAATCAATAAACGGAGTAACAAAACTCAAATTGAAACAATTCACATCCACATTCCACACACGCTAGCACATATAATATGTGCAAGCAGGTTTGCCGCGTCTAGCTGACCGCACTTTTCACCCTACCCACTACGTACTACGAAAGGTGGTACAAGTAGCGGCACGTATCTCTAGCGCTGACCGTTATTACGCAGAAGTCAAAAGTAAGGTATCTTGGGGAGATCTCTATCTATCTTATACTAATTGCTTGCGCGACATTAAACATGCGCAACTATCCCCTCCACGTTTTGTTCAGCGCTAGACTTATGTGCCTCTACTTATAAAAGCGTAAACGATAAATACATGGAAAGCAATACTATCGTTTTCTTTCGGCGCTATAATAATACTTTGGGTTAATGACCTCATTTCGCTCTCGCTTTGGAAAACACTATAACAGAGTCACCTCTGTTTATACTATTAAGATTTGATGTAAAAAGTTTAACATTAAATTCAATCGATCAATCATGCAATACAGATAGTGGTATTAAAATCTATTTTAATTACCACTATTAAAATGCGTGATCTATTGAACCGCATTTACAAAATAATTATAAAACGCAACAATTCGTATCATACGCGTCTATTTATTTATACCTTTATTTTATACGATATTTTAACAGCATGTTTTTGCTTTAACGAAAAAAACCGTGTGACTGCTTATTCTAGTTTCTCCTTAAATTATAAATTAAGTGAATTAGACTTGATCGAAAGTTCTTAATCAGCAGTCACACAGTTTTCGTACTTTCGACTACTGTTGCAGTCGCAATTACACGCGAAACTCAACTTTATCTAACGTGTATTTAAAATAAAGCAAAACCTCGGACACTGACTGTAATTTTGAATGCAATTAATAATCATTTAAATTATTAAAAGATGCTTGTAATTTTTGTTGTCCTAACTATTCTGATCGTTTCATTACTCTGTGACGAACTTCGCGCGCAAGGACACGCATGATTTACGTGCAATAGCGTTAATAATTTTTAGACAACGGCATTCTTAAACTTACTTTTCTAACGTGGAAAATCAATTCTGGACAAACTGTTTACGGGTTTTGCGTTATTTAATTGACACGTAAACGTACACAGAGTTGAGTTTGGCGTGTAAGAGGGCATTCTGTCTGGTTACAGAATATGTCGCCCCTAGAACATGGCTGGATGACGTCAGGCTACCAGTCTCACTGTAGTCCGCCCTCACAATATTCATCGACGTCAAATATCAATATACCATCGCCTACGGTACGTACCTATCCATTTGTTGCAGAATCATGAATATCTAAAGACTTCTATTTCCACACTATCTTCTTAGCAAAGGCCCGTATCTACCATAGCGGGTAAAAGATAGCGTCAGAATGATACTACGTCATGCGCACACTGCTAGACGAAGCCTCCCTTATCTTATAGAATATGGGGTGTTTGCCATAATGATCACGTTTCACAGACGGACTGCTTATCGCAGTATGGTGTTAAGTATTTCTATGATGATGCTGCCCATCCCCTGGCTTAATCCACAGTAGGATTTGGAGAAGTTCTATTTTTAGGGACCACCACGCGCCACAAGTGATTCAATTTACTTATTGCTCCAACAATAATGCTGTTTTTTAACTATTTCTTCCGCCAATCAAACATAATACTGTGGAGTTTGTTTTTCTGTACGGAATCGATCGAAAACGGTTCCGCGTAAACATGATGGAGGTTTTGGGACTAGAAAATAATCTAGATTGGTACCACGGTTGGGTAAAAACCTTAGTAAACCTAGATAGATAACAAACTAGGTAACTTACAAATAATACAAAATAATATGCGCGATGATTGGTAGCATTATCGCTAAAAGCGATCTCTTCTAGGCAACCTGTTGCCGTTCTGTTCCAGTGCAAAGCTCGGTCATCCAACACTCCAACTAATCTTGCCTAAAACGATCAGTGATGGATTTCGTGACAATATTTTGCAGATTGGTCAAATTTGAACATTTTTATGTTCCTCTTTTGGCAGTCGAAAAGCTAAGAGACGCTGAGAAGTGCAATAATAAACTCGTTAAATATATCTTTCAGATGGTAAACAGTCCAGGGAGCCCGGTTGAATCACCGCAGAATGATTACAGCAATCTACATCAAGCCTTATTGCAACCCTTTGAGCAAATCACAATGGTAAGTACATTTAACATTTTCCAAAACATAATTATACTCGGGAATGAGCTGTTGGTCACACTTTCGTAGTACCAAGTAAGTATCATTATCAGCTGGAAGCCTACTGCTGGGCATAGGCCCCCAGAGAACGCCACGGCGAGCCGACTTAACCACGACAATGTAATCGGCCCATCAAGTTGCGGGCCGTCCTGCACTGCGTCCGGTCCATGGTCGCCACTCAAGAATCTTTATTCTCCAGTGGTTGTCGGTTCTGTAAGCAATATGGCCTGTCTATTGCCACTTGGTAATGCTCCCAACACACGGGCCGCAGGCGACAGCCACAAGTGGTCGGCTACCTGAAGCTGTACTGTCTAGTGGCGTTGGCGCGCGACAGCCACCAAAAATATGCAGTCGCATAGCGTTTTGATTATCCAGTGGCCGCAAGAAGTGAATTACGACCACTGTCGTGTGTGGCCGCCACTAGGGACACGTGCGCCACTCTGCGTAAAATGTTTACAAGCTTTTATTTATCTGTTATTATGTATGTTGGTTAGTTTGTTAGTGTAGGACAAATCTTGAAACTGTATTTTGAACCAGTTCCAATCAACCGATTTAGCTGAAATTTTTCATACCTGTCAAGTTCAGATGACAATACAATATTATGGTGACGGCGCCGGCGAGTTGATCTGATGATGAAGTCGAAAGGTGGACAACGGAACTCCTCGATGATTAATAGTAGCCTGGCAGTGTTTGGGCTCATTTTGATTTCATTAATTTCATAAAATATTGTTTTTTAAATTTAAGTTTTTAACAATAAACTTATATACCCTTGGTTCTTGTAAAAAAGTATATGGAATCGCAAGGATCATTTTGGATCGTCTTACAATCTATGTGTCTATTGCCCTTTTCTCGAGACCTCACTTTAAAGTGACAGAGACTCAACAGAATTAATTATTTGTAACCTTGTGTGCTCTATCACTAACTGTGTATGTCATACTAAATATTTAAACAGCAATAAGATGTAACTGTCGTTATACGTCTATGTACTTTTGTAATGTTTCTATGCTTCACTTGGATTTTAGCAAGGAGTTGTAAGTAACATCATGTTTTACGCTTTTGTGTCACACTTATGACATATTTCTATATGTATAGTTTTAGCATAAAATTATATAACTTACACTTTACTTGCAAAGTAACTAAGAAATTAAATAGATCTATTCAGAATAGCTGACATACACCGGTTAAAAAAAAGTTACAAGCAGTATTCCATTTCTGATTTGCAATGCTATTTCAACAATAGATGGATCAATTGTTGAAATAAAGATATATTATTATTTTCTCCTTGTTGATGTACAAATATATTCAAATCCTATAAAGTTTTTCATAAACTGGCTTATTTATCACATTTTGGCAAAATGTGCCCAGATGAACGCAATGGACGCATTTTTTTCAATTACAAAAATTTATCTAGTTATTTTATTGCTAGATTATCATTAAATATCTTATCTAAATCTTTGTCATAGAAGCCTCCATTGCGTATAATCCATTTAAAAGTACGTGCACAATGTAACATTGGTGGATGTTGACTAAGGACTGGGCGCAGTTGGTGCAGAGTCTCGTCGAGTCGGGATGGACCGCGCACGTCCAAGTCGCGGATAATGTACGACACTAACGCTATTTAGTCTTTACGTAAAATAGCAATCGGATTCTAGCGACAAGCACATCCAGTACTAAGCACACCCTTCTTGCTTGATTATTTTGCTATCATCATCATCACTAACCTGTTTACGTCCACTGCTAGACGAGGCTTCCCCCATACAATGGAGGAATTACCATAATCACGATGCTTGGACGGATTGGTGATCGTAGATTGGTGTTGAGTACTCAGGTGGATGCTGCTGCCTATGGGGATAAAATGTATTCAAAAAAATATAATGTAAATGAATAAAATGTCATAAAAGCCACCAGGGGTTGTGTAATCTCTTAGTTGGCTTTTACAACATCCACGATAGGAGATGGATGGGTCTATTCTTAGGTCGGACACACCACGGCAATCTTTTGCTATACCAACTCATTAATTGGCAAATTAATGAGGCATTATATACAGGGTGTTTTTTTTAAATGGGACAGTATGGGGATATCCGAATCCATAAGAGATACGGGAAAACTGTCTTTGGAACCATTTGCTCATTTTGTATGAAAACGATTTTGGCATAGTTATTTTTTTAGTCAAGCGTGAGTTCTCCATAAAAATGAGTAGTTTTGATTAAAAAAAATAATTATGCGTATCGACTCAGATTCATGTAAGGATTGTTTCATTGTATGGGAAGAAAAAAATCTGAGCAGCAGAAGTTAGTCAAATTTAATAAAATGTTTTCTCATACAAATTGTAAGTAATCTGGTACCTACGTTAATAAAACTATCGCAATAAATTTTCAAAATGGCCGCCCTCTTGCTGTTTCCAGGTACGGGTACGTTTCAGAATACCTCTTGTGGCCTTAGACAAAGATTTTCTTATTAAAGTTTGACTAAGTTCTACAGCTCTGATTTTTCTCACTTCACGAGACCATCAGAGCAGTAGAACAACATTCACCACACATCTTTGTCTAACGCCACTATAGATGTTCTGAAACGTGCCCGTACCTGGAAACAGCAAGAGGGAGGCCATTTTGAAAATTTATTGCGATAGTTTTATTAACGTAGGTACCAGATTACTTACAATTTGTATGAGAAAACATTTTATTAAATTTGACTAACTTCTGCTGCTCAGATTTTTTTCTTCCGATACAATGAAACAATCCTTACATGAATCTGAGTCGATACGCATAAAAAAATGTTTTAATCAAAACTACTCATTTTTATGGAGAACTCACGCTTGACCAAAAAAAATAACTATGCCAAAATCATTTTCATACAAAATGAGCAAATGGTTCCAAAGACAGTTTTCCCGTATCTCTTATGGATTCGGATATCCCCATACTGTCCCATTTAAAAAAAACACCGTGTATATTATATTATTTATTTAAGTCAAGCAACTACAAGGCTCATAAGCATAACACACAATAAACACATCAATACAATAAACTACAGCTACAACAACCATAACAGAATATTAAACAAAGGCATCATATAGATAGGAGTACCTACCTATATGTTACCCTTGTTCAAAGGGAGGGCATGCAAGCACGCAAACTATCATTATGATGTTTGATTGAGCAGGAAAAGTATCTAAGCCACGCCAGCATAGTACACAAAATTTTCCAAATTTCACACTAAATTGTTGGTATGCAGTCGCTAAGATCCGAATGCCACATTTACTATCATATGACGAAACGTGGGTCATTCAAAAATAATCTTTGTCAAATGTGTACGTTCATGCTTAACTTAAGGTCCCAAGTATCACGTATCATCTTATGGTATTTTTAGTCGGTTTAATTAACTTATCACTTTTGTAAACTTAATGTATCAATAAAAAAATAGTTGATTTTTTAGTCCAAATGGTTTACAATTATTTTTTTCTATTTATGGACTTTTATTCTGTTCCTTCGTTATGTAGTTTTTTTGATAGATTATTTTCATAGAATAAGTAGAGAATACAGTTTAACTTGGTTGTATCGTATTACTGTTGGGAATCTTGATTTTATTTGGTTTCTTTAGCATGCTAAGTACAATAGAAGAAAATCTGGGTTGCTCTGATACTTCATTTTTTTTCTTCTCTATTATGAATTAAGTCGTCATTACTTTCAGTAAGGTTTTTATTAGACTGATAACATTTTTTTACGTCTGTTAAGTATTCTGCACTTAGACATTCGAAATAATTAATTTCGCAATTTTAATTTTACTAAAACATGTCTGCTACTTAGAAATAAGAATTGTTTTAAACATTATTATCTTAGTCACATTATTTTGCAGTTACAGCATTATTGCCTCGTTTACTTTGTTTGAGAATTGCATGATGAAGCATGCTTCCACAGTTTTGTACTTTGAACTATGAGTTGTATCTGACTTGTCAGCACGGAAATGCATTTTCCCGTATATCTATCCCTTTATGTTCGCTAGAGCGAAAACGGAATCAGCCAGCCGCGGGTGCTTGGAAGCAATCCTTCTCGCTCTAGCCAACGAGGTTTCTGAGTGACAGATAGGATGGAGTTGCAAAAAAATGCTGTTGCATGCTGGCAAATCAGGTCCAAACCTATTACATACCTATTGTTAGGTATAATTCGCAAAAATCCATTGCCAAAGTTTGCATATTGTTTTTTATACCAGACAGTATTGTGATTTCAAGCCCCGCTTAGTTTTAAATTTACTCTCAATGTAGCTTTCTTTTACCTTCCTGTTCTCGGAATGGTAGATAGTTTACATCTGGTGCATTTCTTTCTCGCTTGCTGAAGCTAAGGCTTTATTAGTTCCAATAGTAACTATGTATTTGGTATCCGCAGTTGGATCATCCGGTAACGTCTTATAGTCAGACGTATATGAATCACAGTTCGCCGCATTCACCGCAGACGACGAATTCACAGCACACGTACTCACAGGTTAGTTTTTTACGACAAAAAAATTGTATTTAAAGTTGTGTATTTCGGTTTATATTCGTTTATGAATCGGAATAGCATAGAAAACGTCATCATATCACCCTCCCACATGTGCGTCTAAAGTAAGAGAGAGGGTTACATAAAATGGCATCATTTTCGATACTATTTTGAATTGAACTCGAATACGATTGACTGAGAAGCGAACCTAATAATTCCTAATAATATAAATTTGTCATACAACATACTTATAAGGCGAATTCGATTACTTAAATCGTTCTTGATGAGATTTATGAATGATAGATTGAAATTTCAAGGTTAGTCTACATGTGCGTACAGTCAATATTTCATCGTGCATAGTGGACATAATTGAATTTATCTTTATAATGTTCCAGGGGAGTCAAGGGAGCAGTATGAGTGGAATGGGAGGCATGAGTGAACCACGCGCTAGAGCACGGGATCCGGTGCCGGGCGGCGGCGGCTACGCATCCCTCGCCTCACCCTCCGCGCCGCCCACGCCAGCCACACCCGCCAGCATACCCGACATCATACTCACAGGTACACATACGATCCGACATCATACTCACAGCTGCACATACCCAAACTATACTCACAGGTACATATACCCGACATTATACTCGCAGGTAAATATACCCGACATCATACTCACAGGTACACATACCGGACACCATACTCACAGATACACATACCGGACATCATTCTTGGACTTGTAAGTTTATGTGTAAGGATGTCTCGTTGCAGATTACTCGGGCGAGCTCGACGCGGGCATATTCGGCGGCGAGGAGGCGCAGCTGCGCGCGGGGCTCGATCTCGACGACCTCACGCTGCTGGAAGAGCCGAGCGCGCTGCTGCCCGACTCGGCCGTGGAGCACGAGTTCCGGCTCGACCGCCTCTAGTGCATGCCCCCCCGCCCCCTACACTCCCTATCCATCATGACAATTCCAAGTCTGAACTAGTGACGTCGCGACATTCCGCCGAGACCCGACCCGCTGACGAGGCAAGTGTTCATGGTTTTAAGCGTTTTACTCATTTCTAATTCGGAGGATAGGTACATTTACATTTTATAAACGGTAAATCGATTGTACAGTCCGAGATGATTTATTTTTTAATTAGTATTGTGAATATTTACTCGAATATCATTAGTAAATTTAATTCTGATTTAATGGAGACATTTTTTATTGATGTGACTATTTCTATGTGAGACCCGTCGGTCGTATCTTTGTACATAAAACTTGAAAGTGTTCACTTTACTGAATTTGCATTTAAGTCGCTAAAATGTTGCATGCTAGCGTAATAGTTTTTTTGTGGCGTCATTTAAGAATTTTTAATATTAATCCTTTGATTCAACCTTTCAAATTTTTACGATATTTTACTCTCGTCGTTCAGCGATTGCTCAAGCGTTGACTGAAATGTAAACTTTGAAGAAAATTATCTAATCAATGTTGTTAGCTTTAATTGCCTCCATCCCTTTAGCGTTACCTTCAATATCATTCTAAATTTTCATACGTTACTGTATGCATGTTTACATTACGCCCCAAATTCCTTTTCTAATGTTTTTTTTAGGAATAACCGTTTTAAAGCGATATCTATGAGAAGTTTATTAAGGGGTTTTAATAAGCTTTTGTCGCAAACATATCTATATGTAAGTGCGCATGTGTGGTTGCGAAACTATATCATATTTTGGTTAGTTTTTATTTGGGACATAATACTTATGTATTTGAACTTTGTTGGTTATGGAAGGGATTGGCGGACATACAAAAGTATCTAAATACCCAATCCGATATTTAAACATAATTTTCTATTTCATTCTATTAAATGAGATGATATCTGCGAAATATATTCAGTTAATTCAGCATAAAAAAAACATTCCGACCATATAACAAAAGGTCTTCAAACTCTTGTCAATCAACTTATATTTCCAAATCACAATATATTTTAGCTAAAATTTAACAGTAATTTGTAATGATACTTTGAAATCTCCCGGATTTTCTTTGTCAATCTACTCTAATCATTCCTCTTTTCTTACTGAAATGCAGAAATATGTTTTTGTAAGAATGTAGTTTTTCTTAAATGTATATCTCTGATGTCCGACCAATCCCTAAACTTCTGAACAGGATGTTTTCGACTATATCTCGATGACAAATTGTGCATTTCTCATCGGTAGACTATCTGAAGTAAAACTTTAAGTAGTTGTTAAGTTTTTATATAAATTAGTTCTTAATCGATGCACTCACAAAATTTTTACTAATTTGATACGTCTTTTTTAATATCATCATCATCACCAGCCTTTAGAAGTCCACTGCAGAACAAGGCCCCCATAAAATGCAATGGGGGGAATTGCCATAATCACCACAATTGGCAGGCAGATTGGTGATCGGAGTATTCGTGTTGAGTACTCAGGTGGATGCTGCTGCCCATCCCCAGGTGATGGTGTCTTTAGGGGATGAATTTAGAAAATGTATTTCTTAGTTCACCCATAGACCATAAAAGGAATGGGTAATTCCTTACTTATGGTTTAGGCTGTGCGTCAGTTAGTCACGCAACGATTTTATGTATATTGATTGAATAAATGGTTAAAGTGACACAATCACGGCTGCAAGTACGTAGGGCTCGATTCGATAAAGACATTCAAATTCGACAAAACGGGTCTATGTAGAGATAATAGTCCCGTTTTGTCGAATTTAAATGTCAAATTTATCGAATCTATTCCTACGTACTTGCACTGCACATTCAATAAATTTTGTGAGTGTATCGACATACAAATAATTTCTTTTTTCATTTTTTTGTTTTGTAAATGCTCATTATTATGTTTTAAGAGTCTAGTCAACATATTATGAATTTCAGACGGAAAATAACATTTTCTTGTGCCTTTCTCACACAGTTTCATTACCATTCCAATTCAAATGAATGCGTTTCGCTTGCATTATTTGTGGGGCAATAAGGAATGGGTTCGGTGATCAAAATGTTTGTGAAAATGTTTCTAATCTCTTACTTATAAATATCAAAGCTGTCTCTATGTTTTCTGTTGTGTACAGTGTATGCAATATTCAATTGTATTGTTGTGGTTTCAAAGTTTAAATTCAAAATTCCGATATAAGGGTATGTATGTACTGTATGACAGATGATATACTGCTGTATAAATAGTTATTGTACTATAATTGTGATAAAGGAAAAAAGCACAACATAATGAATAGTGAAGCCTAATCTGACGTTAAAATTAAGTTTCTTTTTCTTATTAAAATTTTAAAGTGTTTTCTAAAATTATAGATACAATTATGTACATGTTAAATATTATATATAAGATAGTCTGCGTTATGCAGAGAAAATAAATGAATATACGAGATAGTGTTGGGTTAGATGTGAGTCTGAATCAGGTGCAATACGGTGTTTTATGTGTTGGGAATTATGGACATGTGATTCGATTTTTTAAAGTAATATATCAGTTCATTTAATGTTTCAAAAGTACAAAATTTACATTATTTTTTTATTGAAACAAGTACCTACATGTATGCATACCTTGTTTACAGCAACCATTGCTACAGTTACTGGCAATACAGTGGCACATCGGCTTTAGTCAAAATATATAAAAGGCAATTGGCTGATTTTGTTTCGTTTTGTTAAAGCATTGGACATCAATTTTATTATTATCAGTCTACATAGGCCTCTCCTAATCTGAGCCGCAAAGCCGGATGTTCGGATCGCAGGAACAGGAGTAATTTTAGTTTATAAGACGATTCAAAATGATCCTTGTGATTTCAATGAATAAATTCTTTTTTGACTTTCACTTTGCAGAGTTTGCGATATAAATACCGAAAACAGCCTTTCTAGATAAATGTACAATAGCAAATTTGTAGGAATGATATGAACGACGTTTTGTTTAGCACTTGCAAGTCGTATTTCGTTTTTATTGTTATTTGTCTAGGGTGATCGGACAGTCATGCATGATCAATTGTCATCGGCGCCGGCGCCGGCGTGCCTACTGTGCTGCCAGTATCTTTACAACATAAAATTGTACTCGTGTATTAAAATGTTAAGAATTTCTTCTCTATCTTGCATTTTGGAAATAAGTTACTGTAGCGTTAGGTTTTAACTTACACGAGAATGCTTTCGATTAATGCCCATTAGACATGTGGCAGTCAAAAACGAATAACACGATAGCCCTAAGCCGATATTCGGGAATGGTGTTGACCATGACAGCGTTCGTCGATTGTTTATTTATAGTCGTCCCATTATTATAAGTGCTGGCGTTTTTCGTTTTCGATTGGCATTGGTCTCGGGGGCTGAAAGCAACGAGACACCAATTAGTGTTATCAAATATATCTACTTGATCAATTTTGACGAAATTTAAATTTAGGACCTAAATGTTTTTTCTCAAGTATGCACAAAATTATGAGGATTTTGCAGTGAAATGTTTAAGGTTTGTTTTATTTAAACCAAATGTACATAAGTGTGATAGAGATGAATCGGTCTCATTTAAAATAAAGTTGTTGTAAGTACCAGAGTATTTTATTTTAATGTAATTGCGCGTAATGTGTTTCGATCAACGACCTCGCAAAAGGTACACACAAGTTTGGTGTTAAGTTGGTGTACATAACATCCCTACTCCAATAAAAGCAAGAGTTCCCGTCTGCGTATACAGTACAAACGACATGTGCATACGGCACTATGAGCTATAACGCTGCATTGTTTGAGTATAATACGGTTGATAGGATAATACTTAGTTTAGTAAGTAGTTTTGACGCCGCCTTTTTGATAGAACCAAGGAATTTTGAAATAAAACATTGTCGCAGGAAGTTGGTTAATGGAGGCGGCTCAAGACCGTTCGTCTGGCATTCTAGGAGGGAGGTCTATATCCAGCTGTGGACTTAATTACATGATGATGATGAAACGATTTTCGAAGAAACGTTGTTCCGCCATATTAACAGTTTTTTATATTTTCAGCGCGAAATGAAGCGTAACTGTTTATCCTTATTTTGTTACCAATAACTATCTACTATATAAAAATAAGTCGGGTTTTCCTTCCTGACGCTATAACTTGAGAACGGCTGAACGGATTTATCTTATCTTGGTCTTGAAATGTTCGTGGAGGTCTAGGGAAGGTTTAAAAGGTGAGAAAAATTAGAATAACTGCCGGGAACACCGGGACCACGCGAACGAAGTCGCGCGCGGGCCGCTAGTCGGTTATAAACTTGGAGCATTTTCGTTATAAACGGTATAAAGGAGTTTGCTTGAAGCCTTTGAGTTAAACTTTTTGCTTAAAATACAACACCAGCTTTCAAAGTTAAAAAAAATGATAAAAAACAATAGAATTTTGTAGTGTCATTTTTGTACGCAATTTTTAAGCAAAAAAAAAAGTGAAAATGCGTACTCTACCGATATTGCTTTTTATGGGCTTCTTTGCGGTGGTTATTCACAGCAGACCCTCGCAAACGGACGAAAATAATGAAAGGTATGTCATTCATTCGTATTTTTACTTAGTACTTACCACCTATTTTTGTCTTCTCAGTACTCCGGGTACTGCGGTTTTTTTATTATTCGTACCAAGACGCTTTGTTGTATCTTGTGCTTCATACAAGTGCTATCAACTTCAGTGAGCTGTTCATACTTACACAGACCTATAAAGGAGATCAATTGTTGAAAGAATACGGGTGCTGTTATGTTTAGCCTCATTTCTTGATTCTCAGTGACTTGGAAGAAGCGGAATATGCAGGTGAAGACAAAGCAGCAGCTGATGATTCTAATTCTCCAGATGGAGAATCAAGACTCAACGACGTAAGTGAGCAAATAAATAAACTAGGTACGTAATTATTTTAAAGACAGCTATCTTCATATCCACTATCCAGTATGGATGAGGCCTCCCCCTATAGCATGCATAGCGTGCAATGACCATAATCATAATCACCACGCTTGGCAGGTGGGTTTTTGATCGCAGTTTGGTGTTATTACTCAGGTGGATGCTGCTGCCCATCCCCTGGCGTAATCCCTTGGTCACCTTTATCCACAGGAGGAGTTGCCGGCCGTGACTACCACGGCACATATCCAAGACAGCTATCCAATGCTAAAATCGAACTTTTTTTGGTCTGGCATCATCATTTCCTTTCAAACAAATTCATGAGTTTACATATTTTTTCCATAGGATCCTGTCGAACACGACATTGACCAAAGCGGAAAAATATTGGACGTGAACAAAAATAAATATTCGTATGAACAACGAAACCTTGCCGAGAGTCGCGCTGATCGTTCTCATTCCGACGTAAGTACTGTTTTACATGTTGTATGTAACGTGCCCATTGAAATGTGTTGCCAATTTTCAGCATATAGTACAGATAATACGATGTATGATGTAGATTTCAGATGGCAAAATGTATGGAAACAGAGACGTACGACATGATAAAGCTGAAGAATCTAACAACAATTTTAACGATATCCAAAACTACGCCAAACGCCGTCAATCCAGATACCCAGAAAACACAGATGTTGCTGACCAGCAAGAGGCTGACCGGCAACATTTGACCAATCGCAAAGTAAATTACTACAAAAATAACCGAATTCACAATAACATTCTTTTAGAGGATCCCCTCAATAAAATAGAATCCGGTTTAATAACAAATCTTAATGGACAAGGCGAGCTGTTATTTGAAAGTCAAGATCGAGCAAGCCAAGCTGATGGAAATGGTTTCAATTATGAACCTCTCGAATCAAACAAACGCTACTCGAAATATTACACCCAAATGCACCCAGAGAATAAAGTACAGTGCAAGAACGGTGATGGTTTCTACGGCAATCGAGATAGACGTGAAACCAAAGATTCAGTGCCGAAGGTAGAAATTGACAAGGACATAGATAAAAATGAAGATGAAGAAATGGCCATAAAAAGACACATCAAAAAACTTTCCAGCGATGAGTTGGAAGAACTGCTGAATTCTCTATCGGAAGATAAAAGACAGCTTCTGAAAAAAATCATAGATGATACCGACCTTACTTTAAATATAAATGACAGCGTGAACAAACGTGAAATAACTAAGAAAGCTGGAGCTGTTGAAGAAAATACTTGCATCGAAAGTGGGGCGGCCGATTCGAGTATTATTCAAGGTGATAGTTCCGCTGAAGATGTAATCAATGAAAGCAGTGCACAAATTCCTGATACTACGGAAGCAAGTAAAAAAGCTGATACCCATTCTGAAAATGCAGACTTGTCCAATTCAAAGTCTACCGAAGCAAATTCATGTAACAAAGCTAGACTCACAAATGAAGACGCTGCGCAGCAAAAATCAGATGTTGAAGCTTCTGATGTTGGCGCTGAGAAAACTGTTACTGAGCTAGTACCAAACGAGCTAGTAACGACAAAAAATGAAAACAAAAGAGAAACAAATCTGGATGATATGGCCGATATCATCTCCTTTGAAGACCCTAAATTGATGGACAATGATTTTCTAACAGGAGACTCGAAGGACCAACAAGAATATTTTTGTTCACAAGATGAAGACTTATCTCAGTTTTTAGACGACGAACAAGCAGCTGCTAACGATGGCAGCAAAATTTATAAACGTGATGTTGAAAAACAACCAGACGATGGTGCCAAAATTAAGTCACTGGAAGAATCGTTTTCAAAATCAACGAACTACGATGAATCATCTGGTCCTTTGATCAGAGTGAAAAGGAAAAATGAGCCAGTAATGAAGAAGAGATCAGCAGCCGTTTTGCCCGATGCGAAAGTTGCATTTTTCCCATACAGAGCCGAAAACGATGACGAAGATAATGAGGAAGGGAATGAATTTGACGATGACGGGTTTTATGATCGCACTCCCAACTTTTCAAGCAACGTGGCTAACAAACCAACCATCAGAGATGCTTCAAGCTGCAAATTGAATGATGTAGACGCATCCTCAAGTGATATAAGCAAGGGCACAATGGGTCTAGGCTCGGATACTGACAGCGTCCTATCCGGAGTAGAAGGTGTTGATGAGAACTTGATGTTCAGTAGCGGTGCGCGGAAAAGAAGAACAACTGAAGATATTTCTGATGTTATGGATGAAACGAACTCTATCCATAATTCTAAATCCTTAAGCGATGAGACCAAAGCTGTTTCTGATATGAATGCTCTGACATTTCAAGAAAGCGACTCATTCGGACCGCTACCAAGAAATAACGAAGGTGAGTCGGGCAGGTACAAAAGAATAAGGAGGGTTAAGCAATCCCATCCTGAAAGTGCCCCTTCAGATTCTTAAAACTTTTTGCTTTTGCCAAAACTTAGTATGACAATGGTGTATTATAATTTTTAAGTTGGCATGTGTGTGTGTAAGGTGTTGGTGTACCTACATTGGTATGCATAATTTATTGTTATTTACTATTTAATACCTACTAATACGCAGTTGAAAAAAAAATAAAGCTGACCTATTCTTGCAAAGTTTAATTTGATGTTTAATTTAATTTTAACAAATTGGTTGAAACAAAACAAAGAGGATGACAAAAGAAATGTACCCTCCAATTAATTTAAGTTTATTAAATTTTTCCATTATTAAAGGTCTCGAGGACTAACGGCTTATGTAATGCGTTGATAGTCGGCCAGTGAGTCGGTCTTACAACGATTTTTTATATATTGATGATATTAGTGTACGTCGCCGGGAAAAATAATAGCCTTTATCTCAAACTAGGTAATAATCTTTCTATGTAGGTAAGGTACCAAATTTAAACGAAATCGGCCGAGTCATTACGGGGCGTGGTCGAGTAACCAACAAAGATACAAAGTCCAATCATCTAAAAATCCAAACACTCGCGTTTTTATTGAACTAAGGAATAATAACACCACTTTTTATAAAATATTTTTAATACATGGCAAAGTTTGTTACAAAAAAAATAAAGTAAAAAGGTTAAACAATAATAATAATATGCGTAAGATATGATACCTACAAGAAGACAAATGTTAAAAGTATTAGGACTAGCAGTTAGCATTACACATTGTAAAATAATGAAGCTGTACTAATCAAAAGGAATGAATCAGTTAATCGCAGTCAGGATTACAAGTTCTGATTACTTCTGTGTTACTTTTGTAGCGTAGAATTTGTGTTCGCGAGTATCGCGTGTATGTTTAAAGGGTGTTCGTGGTGCCTCGATCAGAGTGGCGGGGCAAGTGCCGTGGGCGTGAGACGTGAACTCACGCTTGTAGCTGGAACTGTCGTCGCCCAACACGAAGCTTGATGTATTCCCTTGGCGCACGACGCGCTCCACCCTTTCCACACGGTTTGTTTTCTCAGCCCTTTGCGTTTGCTCGGATCGCGAGAAATTACCGTAAGAACGAGCTTCCGAGTGCCCGTAAAAATCTCCACCCACGTGAAGGTTGTCTCTCGCGTTAGCACGCTGCGCACGCTCGATCACCATCGTCGACTGACCGTCTCTTCTCCCTTGGGGACGACGGAAATCCGAACTGTCTGTCTGCTGGGAAATCACACCCGTGTTGTCGCGAGTGGAACGATGCATAGAGCTGATGCTCTTTCTATCGGCACTCTGCGTTGAATTGCTGATATATTCGCCGCGTTCTGATAGATTCACAATACTCTTCCTTTGTGCGGCTGCTGTAGAACTGATAGCGTGGTGAGCTTCATTGTTTGAAGAAATTCCCCTGCGGTGTAAAACAGAGTTGGTGGAAGTAGAGTCGGAGACCAAATCAGATGTTCGTTTGTGATGACCACTTCTAGATGAGCTGTCCCGAGACGAGCTGTTGTCGTCAGCTCCACCACCATGCATTGCCCTCTGGAACTCGATACTTGTTTTAGTGACGCTGTCGCTAAGCTGGTTCCTAGACGTTGACAGTTGCGAAGACCTTGTGTTATGTTCTGTGTGATTTCCTTTCATGGTGTATGATCTAGTATCAGAAGTATTTTGTTGATTATGACTTTCTTGGTGTCGTTGGTTTGAGTTCGTACCGGATTGTTCAGACGACACTAATCTTTGAGTACTTTCAACAGGTTGTCTTGTGATGTAATCGGTATTTGAGTGCTGATTCGATCGCGACCTATTTTGGTCGTGGCTTGACTGGACGGTTGTCGTTGTAGTACCCAGGTTTTGCTGTGTGCGACTATCTGTAGTCTGATGCTGATGAGTACTCGAACTCTGATTGATATTTGAGGATGTTACAGACTGCTCCGATGTTATCAATCGTTGAGAGCTATCACCAGAGTACTGCTGGTGCGAACGGGAAATGTTTTGATTTGATCCTTTTGTAACATGAGTTATGTTGTTTTGATTTGTTCCTCTTGTGACATGAGTTACGTTATTTACACTGTGCAAATTTCTTTGATTCACATCTGAAGCTATAACGCGATTAGTCGATGATACTGATGATGTTACATCGTTGTTCTCGCGTCTTTGGTTATTTACATCTGAAGTAGTAATACGATTGGTTGAAGATGTCATACGTTCAGTAGACTCTCCTCTGGGGCTATTATTACCAACCAACTGCCTGTTATGCGGCGAGCGATCCTCAGGCTGATTTCTATCCGGGTTGTGAGGTCCAGAGTCTCCACTTGTTACTACATCAACATCAACGTTTCTGGTAACAGTTACCCATTTTCCTCCTCTTAGCTTCTTCTCTGTTATTTGCTTCGTGGTTTTAGTCGTACTCGATGTAATTGATGTAACATTTTTGTAATTTTTCGTATCTGTTCTGTTCGCAACGTTCTTGTCTACTAAACCTCGTTGCGTTGTGCGATCGGTGATATTCTTAGTTTGTGTATTATCCTTGTCTACAACATTTCGTGACGTTGTACGATCATTGATGTTCTTGATGTTTGTGATATCTTTTACTGAAGAGTTGTCAGTATATTTGTTAGTGCCAGTTCGATCATTGATGTTCATTTCAGTTATATGGTGTACCGACGATTGATCGATATTTTTGTTAGTACCACGGTCAACGACATCTTGTGATGTAACGGTAGAATGCTTGACGACAGTTCCAGATTGTACGTGTTTTGAAGTGGAATGTTCAGAAGTACTATGGGTGTGAGATTGATTCGAATGGGTCTCACTATGTGTAACGTGTGTCTTATCGTTATGCTGACGTTCGACGCCATTTCGGATAGCTCTTGTAATTTGATTTGATTTAGTGTCATGATCTTCTCGACCAGTCACTGAATGAGTCTCATCTGTTCTTCTTGTGATGTCACTTGATCGGGTCGTATCTTGTGTTGTGACATCTCTGTTGGTATGCAGATTATCTTTAGGTCTAATAAGATCCGATTTTTCAGCTGGTGACCACTTTTGAGGTCCAGCAGGTCGATCGAACTCTCCTTCTGGTTTTAAATTATCCTTAGGTCGGACTTGAGCTGGTGTTTCCCCAGGTGCCCATTTAGTTGGCTGGCGTGAATCAATTTCACCCTCGGGGTGAAGATTGTCTCTTGGTTTTACAGGAGTGGATCGTTCTCCAGGTTGCCAATGTGTTTTAGGACGTGACTCAAAATCTCCATCAGTGTGTAAATTATCTTTAGGCCTTACTTGTCCTGGTCGATCACCTGGTGCCCATCTTTGTTTTGAAGGTCTATCGAATTCCCCTTCAGGCCTGAGATTGTCCTTAGGACGAACTTGTTCTGGTGTTTGACCAGGTTTCCATTGAGTTTTAGGACGAGTTTCAAAGTCTCCGTCGGGGTGTAAATTATCTTTTGGTCTTACTTGTTCAGGCCTGTCACCTGGTACCCATCTTTGTTTTGAAGGCCTATCGAATTCGCCTTCCGGCCTGAGATTGTCCTTAGGACGAACTTGTTCTGGCGTTTGACCAGGTTGCCATTGAGTTTTAGGGCGAGTTTCGAAGTCTCCGTCGGGGTGTAAATTATCTTTAGGTCTAACTTGCTCCGGTCTTTCACCTGGTGCCCATTTTTGTTTTGAAGGCCTGTCAAATTCGCCTTCAGGCTTGAGATTGTCCTTAGGACGAACTTGATCTGGCGTTTGACCAGGTTGCCATTGAGTTTTAGGGCGAGTTTCGAAATCTCCGTCAGGGTGTAAATTATCTTTAGGTCTAACTTGCTCCGGTCTTTCACCTGGTGCCCATTTTTGTTTTGAAGGCCTGTCAAATTCGCCTTCAGGCTTGAGATTGTCCTTAGGACGAACTTGATCTGCGGTTTCTCCAGGCTGCCATTGAGTTTTTGGCCGTTTTTCGAAGTCTCCGTCGAGGTGAAGATTATCTTCAGGCTTTTTAATATCACGGCGATCTGATGGCTCCCATTTTGTTTTTGTAGGTCTGTCAAATTCACCATCGGGTTTCAATGTATCTGCGTGTTTTATAGGTGTACGTTTCTCGCCAGGGACATGATGATGAACGGGTCTGTCTTCAAAATCGCCTTCAGGCTTCAAGTTATCAGGATGATAAATTATAGCTGATCGTTCCCCTTTCGTTACTCTGTAGTCATCTCTGCGAGTATGATCCTCAAATACTCCTTCAATTTTGAGATTGTCTTCTCTGCGGATGAGTTTGACTTTTTGTCCCTTTACTAAACGATACGTATCAGATGATCGGACGTTTTCTATTTTTCCTTCCATTTTGAGATTGTCTTCATGCCGGACTACAGCTGCCCTTTCACCAGTAACAACACTGTAATCGTTTCTCTGCTTCATATCAATGAATTCACCTTCAATCCTCAAGTTATCTTCTCTTCTTATGATGTCAAGTCTTTCAACTTTTTGATTGCGTCGTGTATCAGTGTTACGTTCAATTGTTATATTGTCCACTTGCTTAAATGGCTTGCGTCTCTCAGCTGATTGAGATGGAACAACTTCGGTTGGATTGTAAAACTTACCTTCAGGCTTCAAGTTATCTTGAGGCTTCACAACAGGAGCCCTTTCACCTTTTGTAGCACTGTAATCGTTTCGTACTACGAGATCAATGAATTCACCTTCCGTTCTTAAATTGTCTACATGTCTTTGTATTACAACTCGTTCAGTCTTGTCAATGCGTTTATAGTCGTCTCTTGATCGATGGACATCAATGACACCTTCCATTTTCAAATGATCTTCGTGCTTCACGACTTCCATTCTATCACCCCGTGTTGCTGTGTAATCTGTGCGTCTTACAACGTCCATATCACCTTCAGGCTTCAAATTATCTTCTGGCTTCTTTTGAACTGGTCTTTCACCAGCGACCAGTGGCTTTGGTTTCTCAGGGCGTTCAAATTCACCCTCTGGCTTGAGGTTATCTTTCGGTTTCTGCTGAGTACGTTTTTCAGCAGGACGCCAATCATCTTGTTTTGGCTTTTGAAATTCACCTTCGGGCTTAAGATTGTCTTTTGGTTTCACAACTTCAGATCTTTCAGCTGGACGCCACTTATCTTTTTTAGGACTTTCAAAGTCACCTTCTGGTCTTAGGTTATCCTGTGGCTTTTTAGGTGTTTGTCTTTCAGCTGGACGCCACTCATCTTGCTTCGGCTGTTCAAAGTCTCCTTCTGGCTTAAGATTATCTTGAGGTTTCTTCTGCGTTGGTCTTTCAGCTGGTCGCCATTCTTCGTGTTTGGGTTGTTCAAACTCTCCTTCTGGCTTGAGGTTATCCCGTGGTTTCTGCTGAGTACGTTTTTCTGCTGGACGCCACTCGTCATTTTTCGGTTTTTCAAATTCACCTTCTGGTTTCAGATTATCCTGAGGCTTCTTAGCAGTTTGCTTCTCAGCAGGGCGCCAGTTATCTTTCTTTGGAGTTTCGAACTCTCCTTCGGGTTTAAGATTATCTCTCGGTTTTTGTTGAGTCCGCCTTTCAGCTGGACGCCATTCCTCATGTTCTGGTTGCTCAAAGTCACCTTCCGGCTTGAGATTATCCTTTGGTTTTTGCTGAGTACGTTTTTCAGCAGGACGCCATTCTTCTGGTTCTTGTCTATCAAAATCGCCTTCAGGTTTCAAATTGTCTCGAGGTTTTTTAGCAGTCTGCTTTTCAGCAGGACGCCAGTCGTCTTTTTTGGGAGTTTCAAACTCGCCCTCCGGTTTCAAATTATCCTTCGGTTTCTGTTGCGTCCGCTTTTCAGCTGGACGCCACTCATCGTGTTTGGGCTTTTCGAACTCGCCCTCAGGTTTAAGATTATCTTGAGGTTTCTTGGCAGTTTGTTTTTCTGCTGGACGCCAGTCATCTTTTTTGGGTGTTTCAAACTCGCCCTCAGGCTTAAGATTGTCCTTGGGTTTCTGCTGAGTACGTCTTTCGGCTGGGCGCCATTTCTCATGTTCCGGCTGCTCAAAATCGCCTTCTGGCTTGAGGTTATCTCTCGGTTTTTGCTGAGTGCGTTTTTCAGCTGGACGCCATTTCTCATGTTCCGGTTGCTCAAATTCACCTTCCGGCTTCAGATTATCTATAGGTTTCTGTTGGGTGCGTTTCTCAGCAGGACGCCATTCTTCGGGTTCTTGTCTATCGAATTCGCCTTCAGGTTTCAAATTGTCTTTAGGCTTCTTAGCAGTTTGCTTTTCAGCAGGGCGCCAATCATCTTTCTTAGGGGTTTCAAACTCACCCTCTGGCCTTAAATTATCTTTGGGTTTCTGCTGAGTTCTTCTTTCAGCTGGACGCCATTCCTCATGATCTGGTTGCTCAAAGTCACCTTCTGGCTTGAGATTGTCTTTTGGTTTCTGTTGAGTTCGTTTTTCAGCTGGACGCCATTTTTCGGGTTCCTGCCTATCAAATTCGCCTTCTGGTTTCAAATTGTCTGTAGGCCTCTTAGCAGTTTGCTTCTCAGCAGGGCGCCAATCATCTTTCTTGGGGGTTTCAAACTCACCCTCTGGTCTTAAATTATCTTTGGGTTTCTGCTGAGTTCTTCTTTCAGCTGGACGCCATTCCTCATGATCTGGTTGCTCAAAGTCACCTTCTGGCTTGAGATTGTCTCTTGGTTTCTGTTGAGTTCGTTTTTCAGCTGGACGCCATTTTTCGGGTTCCTGTCTATCAAATTCGCCTTCTGGTTTCAAATTGTCTGTAGGCTTCTTAGCAGTTTGCTTCTCAGCAGGGCGCCAATCATCTTTCTTGGGAGTTTCAAACTCTCCCTCCGGTCTTAAATTATCCTTCGGTTTCTGCTGAGTTCTTCTTTCAGCTGGCCGCCATTCCTCATGATCTGGTTGCTCAAAGTCACCTTCCGGTTTGAGATTATCCTTTGGTTTTTGCTGAGTACGTTTTTCAGCTGGACGCCATTCTTCTGGTTCTTGTCTATCGAAATCACCTTCAGGTTTCAAATTATCTTTTGGCTTTTTAGCAGTTTGCTTCTCTGCAGGGCGCCAATCATCTTTTTTGGGAGTTTCGAACTCTCCCTCGGGTCTTAAATTGTCCTTAGGTTTCTGCTGAGTTCGTTTTTCAGCTGGACGCCATTCTTCGGGTTCTTGTCTATCAAATTCTCCTTCAGGTTTCAAATTATCTTTAGGCTTCTTAGCAGTTTGCTTCTCAGCAGGGCGCCAATCATCTTTCTTGGGAGTTTCAAACTCACCCTCAGGCTTAAGATTATCTTTTGGTTTCTGCTGTGTTCTTCTTTCTGCTGGGCGCCATTCCTCATGATCTGGTTGCTCAAAGTCACCTTCGGGCTTGAGATTATCCCTTGGTTTTTGCTGGGTACGTTTTTCAGCTGGACGCCATACCTCATGTTCCGGTTGCTCAAATTCACCTTCTGGCTTCAGATTATCCTTTGGTTTTTGCTGAGTACGTTTTTCAGCTGGACGCCATTCTTCGGGTTCTTGTCTGTCAAATTCGCCTTCAGGTTTTAAGTTGTCTTTAGGCTTTTTAGCAGTTTGCTTCTCTGCAGGGCGCCAATCATCTTTTTTGGGCGTTTCAAACTCTCCCTCGGGCTTGAGATTATCCTTTGGTTTCTGTTGAGTTCGCTTTTCAGCTGGACGCCATTCTTCGGGTTCTTGTCTATCAAAATCTCCTTCAGGTTTCAGATTATCCTGAGGCTTCTTAGCAGTTTGCTTCTCAGCAGGGCGCCAATCATCTTTCTTAGGAGTTTCGAACTCGCCCTCAGGCTTAAGATTATCTCTTGGTTTCTGCTGTGTTCTTCTTTCTGCTGGGCGCCATTCTTCATGATCTGGTTGCTCAAAGTCACCTTCGGGCTTGAGATTATCCTTTGGTTTTTGCTGGGTACGTTTTTCAGCTGGACGCCATACCTCATGTTCCGGTTGCTCAAATTCACCTTCTGGCTTCAGATTATCCTTTGGTTTTTGCTGAGTACGTTTTTCAGCTGGACGCCATTCTTCTGGTTCTTGTCTGTCAAATTCACCTTCAGGTTTTAAATTATCTTTAGGCTTCTTAGCAGTTTGCTTCTCTGCAGGGCGCCAATCATCTTTTTTGGGAGTTTCAAACTCTCCCTCGGGTTTCAGATTATCCTTTGGTTTTTGCTGAGTACGTTTTTCAGCTGGACGCCATTCTTCAGGTTCTTGTCTATCAAATTCGCCTTCAGGTTTTAAATTATCTTTAGGTTTTTTAGCAGTTTGTTTCTCTGCAGGGCGCCAGTCATCTTTTTTGGGAGTTTCAAACTCTCCCTCGGGTCTTAAGTTATCTTTAGGTTTCTGCTGAGTGCGTTTCTCAGCTGGACGCCATTCTTCGGGTTCTTGTCTATCGAATTCACCTTCAGGTTTCAAATTATCTTTGGGCTTTTTAGCAGTTTGCTTCTCTGCAGGGCGCCAATCATCTTTTTTGGGAGTTTCGAACTCTCCCTCGGGTCTTAAATTATCCTTAGGTTTCTGTTGAGTTCGTTTTTCAGCTGGACGCCATTCTTCGGGTTCTTGTCTATCAAATTCTCCTTCAGGTTTTAAATTGTCTTCAGGCTTCTTAGCAGTTTGCTTCTCAGCAGGGCGCCAATCATCTTTCTTAGGAGTTTCAAACTCACCCTCAGGCTTAAGATTATCTCTTGGTTTCTGCTGTGTTCTTCTTTCAGCTGGGCGCCATACCTCATGATCCGGTTGCTCAAATTCTCCCTCAGGTCTCAAATTATCCTTAGGTTTTTGTTGAGTACGTTTTTCAGCTGGTCGCCATTCTTCAGGTTCTTGTCTATCAAATTCGCCTTCGGGTTTTAAATTATCTTTAGGCTTTGTAGCAGTTTGCTTTTCAGCAGGGCGCCAATCATCTTTCTTGGGAGTTTCGAACTCGCCCTCTGGTCTTAAATTATCCTTCGGCTTCTGCTGAGTTCTTCTTTCAGCTGGGCGCCATTCCTCATGGTCTGGTTGCTCAAAGTCACCTTCTGGCTTGAGATTGTCTCTTGGTTTCTGTTGAGTTCGTTTTTCAGCCGGACGCCATTCTTCGGGTTCTTGCCTGTCGAACTCGCCTTCTGGTTTCAGGTTGTCTTTAGGCTTCTTAGCAATTTCCTTCTCAGCAGGGCGCCAATCGTCTTTCTTAGGAGTTTCGAACTCACCCTCTGGTTTTAAATTGTCCTTGGGTTTTTGCGGAGACCGTTTTTCAGCTGGACGCCAGCCATCCTTTTTAGGAGTTTCAAACTCACCTTCTGGTCTGAGATTATCTTTTGGTTTCTGTTGAGTTCGTTTTTCAGCTGGATGCCATTCATCTGGTTCTTGTCTATCAAACTCGCCTTCCGGTTTTAAATTGTCAACTGGCTTTTTCTGTTTGGGTCTCTCAGAGAGTTTAGGGCCGTATGTATCCTGAGATACAGTATGACTGTCAAATGTACCTTCGACGTGCAAATTATCTTGTTGTACAATTTTTTGCCGTCTCACATCAATTTCCTCGTGAGTAGTGAACTCTTCTTGAGTAGTAGTAAATTTTTGTAGTTCATCTGTCGAATAGAACTTTTCAAAATCTTCTTTAGTCCATGTGCGACGTCTATGTGGGCGTTCTAGGGGACCTACCTTTTCAGGGTAGTCTTCTTGATTTGATGTAACGAATTCTATTTCACCTTCATGTATAATATTGTCTGTTTTTCTCGCGACCTTTGTTATTCTTTCTACTATGTCTGTATAATCGATAAATTCAGACTTGTTGGTAGTTTCTGTTGTCATATCTCCTTCAATCTTCGTCCATGTATCACGTCGAACCTGTTTTGGCCTTTCTACTGGTTTCACGGTGTACTCAGACCGGCTAGTTGTAGTATCTGAAATTTAAAAAAAAATCATTTCAATATTTTTTTATAAATAGTCTTGTTCCTCGTGCTGCTTTACTCAAGTTACTCCTAAGGATCAGTTTTCAAAAATTTCGATTTATTACATCGTAATTAAAACCAGAATCTAAGGAGACTTTTATGTTTTGTTTGTTATTTGAATATAATATGACGAAACTGCCATGTGGCCCATCTGATGTTAAGCGGTAACCCCAGCCCATTACAAATGCAATACCTCCTAGGTTGCGTCCACCTAGGACGCCCCTACTTGATATTGCACTGTGCCTGTCATCCTGAGACGTAACTAAAGATGAAAGTCCCAAGTGCCTGGAGATCTGAGAATATCCTCCATGGGGATTAAAATTATGAGCCTATGTAACGGCGGACGAGTAGCATTTGAGACGTGGGAGGTGCTAGTTTGATTCCCGCCGCAAGACAAATGTCTGCATGATCTGTAATGTAAAACCGAAAATAGGTGTAAAATAGTAAATTTAGGTTAATTTACCTGTGAACTCTCCTTCCGTAATAATGTTGTCTGTGCGACGAATGATTTCTGCACGTTCACCGACGACCACTTTGTAATCATCTGTCCTCCTCGTGGTGAATTCCCCTTCAGGACGTAGATTGTCTTCGGGTTTTTTGACTATAGTTTTCTCAGCCGGTTTCCATTCCTCTTTTTTAGGTGTTGTGAACTCTCCTTCAGGTTTCAAGTTATCTTCAGGGCGACGTACTGGTTCCCGCTCTCCTGGTTGCCATTTTTCTGGTTTGCGGCTTTCAAATTCACCTTCTGGCTTAAGGTTGTCCTTCGGTTTATGCTGAGTTCGTTTTTCAGCTGGACGCCATTCCTCGTGTTCCGGTTGCTCAAAGTCACCCTCAGGCTTGAGATTGTCCTTGGGTTTCTGCTGGGTTCTTCTCTCAGCTGGACGCCATTTCTCGTGCTCTGGTTGATCAAATTCACCCTCAGGCTTGAGATTGTCCTTGGGTTTCTGCTGGGTTCTTCTCTCAGCTGGACGCCATTTCTCATGCTCTGGTTGATCAAATTCACCCTCAGGTTTAAGATTATCCTTCGGTTTATGCTGAGTTCTTTTCTCAGCTGGACGCCATTTCTCATGCTCCGGTTGCTCAAAATCACCCTCAGGTTTAAGATTGTCCTTCGGCTTATGCTGAGTTCGTTTCTCAGCCGGGCGCCATTTTTCATGTTCTGGTTGCTCAAAGTCACCCTCAGGTTTCAGGTTATCTTCTGGTTTCTTTTGCGTTGGGCGTTCTGCGGGTTGCCAACGCTCTTTTTCAGGTGTTATGAATTCGCCTTCTGGCCTTAAATTATCTTCTGGACGACGTACCGGTGCTCTATCACCTGGGCGCCAATCTTCAGCCTTAGGTCTGTCAAACTCGCCTTCAGGTTTCAGATTATCTTCGGGCTTTTTCGGCTTTTGCCTCTCAGCCGGACTCCAAGGTGCTTTTTCAGGCGTTGTGAATTCACCTTCGGGTCTCAGATTGTCAACTGGTTTATGCACCGGAGCACGATCACCAGGGCGCCATTCATCTGGCTTGTGTCTTTCGAAGTCGCCTTCAGGCTTCAGGTTATCTTCGGGACGACGTACCGGTTCTCTGTCGCCAGGGCGCCATTCTTCAGGTTGTCTTCTCTCGAAGTCTCCCTCGGGCTTGAGGTTGTCTTCAGGTTTCTTTTGTTTGGGCCTTTCAGCAGGCTGCCAGGGATGACGCTCGGGCTCCTGGAAGTCTCCTTCGAGTCGAAGGTGATCTTCGTGATGGACAGCAGTTGTACGGCTGACGTGCTTCTCGTCGTAATCGCGCTGGTACGCGGAGACCACGCTCGTCGTGTGCTCCACATCGAACAATGGCTCCGGGACATCGTTGTGTGGGCAACGGTGACGCCTGAAAACGAAACGAAAATTAATCAATGCAGCTTGTAGAATTTTGAATAACATTTATTTCACACCTTTTTTTGACACGATAAGGATGAAGAAAGATTGGGAATCTGCGAGGCAACGGCAACGGCGGCAGCGTTAGGGGTTCGGCCATTGCACGCGTCCATTGCGCTCGACCCGACCAAACCCGCTGCAGCACATTCGAGCCGACACAATAATCCCACCGCACTACACAGATGTTCCTACGTAAGTATCTCACACCGATCGAGAATTCTTACATGAATAAGCGTAACGTCACATCGATCACTACAAATTAGAAATGTTGATTCAAAGCTCAGCACCAATTGCAATTCGAATGTGACAGTTTTATGCTAACTTCCCCATTTAACACGTATTTTAAAAGTCTCAATAAGAGTACGGTTCACGTTTGTATAATTTTCAGGGGGAAGTTTTCCGATAGTTCGGCGTGAGGTCTCGGCGCTGACTGCCGCAGCGCTGACCGCCCCGGCCATTGAAACTGAAGGCTTCGTACTTCAACAAGTATGCGCCTTACTAATTCAATACCAGCCTGCAAAACTAAGCTACTTAGTACTGGTATGTTCTTACCGCTCATGAATCAGAGCCATTCCAATGGATGAAGAATAACACGGTAAGAACATACTTGACTTACTACTTGGTTAGGTATTCGTATACGTATATGTTGGTAAAAGGTAGGTAATTTTTATACGTAGAGCAGCATAGAGTATTCTGAAAGGTCAAATGGGGTAACTGTACTGGGTTACGTGACCTACCTGCGGTAGTCATAGCGACAGGTTTTATGAGGACAACGCTGAAATTTTCATGACTGTTTATGTTGACTGGTATATAGACATTAATTTGAATCGTCTCACCAGAGAGTTTGTTTGGTACCTACCTCCAACTTTCATGTTATGCAATGTTATGTGTAAAAACATTTTGGAACATATAAAACGGCTTCGTTATTACCATCACATACTTATTGTTTCTCCATCTTGCATTCGCTGATGTCATTTGTGACATCCTTTCTCGTATTACGCATTATTTTCGCTTTGCATTTTATTACTCAGACTTTCAGAAAGTCTAATTAGATCATATTGAATGGGAGTTTGTACAGAGGCGTAGGCAAATATAGGGCGGGCACAGTCTGCAAGAGGCACGCCAGATATATACAATATAAGTATGACTCAAGACGAGAACAGAGAATGCCTTTTAGATTAGGTATAGGTACGTACAAAGAGAAACCTGACCGTAATTTACTCTTTGGGACTAAGTAAGTAAAGTAAGTTTGAATATATATAGGTAATGCAGTATTAGTATTCACTCATAAGGATGCTACTGGTCATCCCCTGGTGTAATCCCTTAGTCGGCTTGGACGACATTCATGGGAGGAGACGGAGGGGTATATATTATTCTTATGTCGAACATACCACAGCAGATTTGAGATGCCCCTATTTTTACCTTTTTTTTTGTACCTAGTTTTTGAGCCATCAACTTAATTGGGTTGACACAAATCCAATCACCGTAATTATTAGGATAAGTAAGCAAACTTCTATTGAAATAGATTGACTGAGGTAGGTAGGTACCACTTACAAGCTCGGGGTAAAATATTATCGGATGTGTCGTAAAAGTATACCAAAAGGTATAATTTAAGATAAAATTTGCTTTCTTTGTTCTACATATTTTATACTCACAACTCTTACCTACTTTTAGAATTTACCTAAACTGACTGACCTGACTAATCGTTATTTAATTCTTACAAAGTTGTTAGGAATTACTTCAATTCAGTGTCGCTTAGCGATGGAAGACAAACATGTCCTAAATCTATCTGGCGATTTATTGCGATCGATATCTTGAAACCAATCTTCAGTCAGGACATAATATTAGAACGAATTGTATCGGTGTCAGGTGCTTCAGATTTAATTACATATCAATTATTACTATAGAATAGACTCAGGAAGAAAAGGGAACTTTTTCAAATAATGAAAATTACCTATTTTAAATAATTTCAGTTGATCAAATTTATGTAGACAGATGAACACTTTATTGTACACGGATAAATTTTAACAAAAAAAGAATACTTATACATAATTAGTACAGTCATCGGCGGCCTTATCGCTGAAAGTGATATTGTACTGTACAAGGTAAACGGCAAATTGATAAGATGTTATATAGGGAGAGTTTACCTAAAGACAAAAAAAAACGACAGAGACATTTAACGTAACGGACGACGCTGTCTCGATAGACTGACGGCATTGTTAAGATCGTAGGAAGTCAGTGGATGAAGGCGGCTCAAGACCGTTCTTTGTGGCGTTCTATTGGGAAGGTCTATATGCCCAGCAGGTGTCTTTTGCAGGCTAATGATGACATTACGATTTTCGCTACACTAATGTTAGAGTGATTTCGCCAAGATTTCTCTTCATCAACGTAAAGTGCTCCGCGCGAGAAACCGCAAAATAATCTTGCCAATCTTTACCTGACAAACAATACCATCTTGGAGTAGAATCACGAACCACAATCACACAGGCATTTCGATTGTTCTAAAACTGTAACGGGACACTGCGTTGACGACTGAATACAAAATGCCTAATAGGCAGGGTGTTATTACATAGATAGTAGGCTTTATTACGTGATTACGAGGCGCCTATGCATGACACTTATCGGGATTGATATACATTGATAGCCTAGTAAAAGTTAGTCATAAGTTTTCAACATCAGAAATACGACAAGATAGGTAAGGTCTACAATAACTTGACTCACCTCTATGCAGTTTGAAAATCGATTATTTAACGGGAATTTTTTACTTATAAATTATGTAAGTCCCTAATCATCACATTCCGAACCCAAGCAAGGTGCTATAAAATGAAATTAACAGCTTATCAGTAATCTTATCTACATCATGCGCGAATTATTTTACTTTCGCCGTGTGCATCCATTTTGTTCCAATTTCCATATTTAATTCATTCTGCATAGGGAATTGCACGTTGCAACGAGTGCTTTACAATATAACCTTTGTATTGACCTTCGCGAATCTCAATGTAGGTACATAATGTATGAATCAAGTGGCATTGGTCTTCCGAGAAAGAGACCGTGACCTAACATGACAAGAGAGCATAAAAATAAGCATTACTCTACAGACGAAATCTGTGTCATAACATGAAACTTAAATAATTAGTAGGTATCCTAAAATTCAAATTAGCTATTACAGCAGAAAGTATTACTAAACATAACATTTTTTTTTTATGTTTGTTACCGCGTATCTCCGGCGTTTATGAACCGATTTGGAAAATTCTTTTTTTATTTGAATAGATATACTTCCAGATTGGTCCCATGTTTTCAAAATCCAGTTCTGATGGTGGAATCCATGAGGAATTGAGGGAACTCCTCAAATATTGTACGCATACGTATGGCGATTCTGATATTTTCAGCAACAAACCAAGCATTTGCATTCAAAAAGTATAATAATCCTTTCACCACTATGGTTCTTTCATAATTTTTTTTCATCCAAATATTTAGTCGTATATATTGTGGAATAATATGAGAGATTATCGCAAATCCAGGCAGAATTGATGTTCAGTATTTGTTTCCAAGTATTTCAAGATGTTGTCGACTTTAGGCACCGCTCATAATGTTCTCTCTTTCAGCACAACCGTTCTGGTGTGGTGTCTAAGGTCTTGTATGCATCTAACGAATCCTTCCTTTATTTCTAGTAAATTATTTAGGTCCACTTGAATCAAATGGTTGACTTGAAAAGTGCTTCAACTTCATTGGCATACGTTTTGATTTGACGTTTACATTCGACTTATTCTAGATTTAACTCATTACTTCAAGAGGAGCTTATTTACAACTACTCCAGTAGCGCGCTGTTATCCCTTTAACTCAACCGTTCTGTTTTGGGTCTATGTAAGAACTCGTACGCAACTAACACGTGTCAAATTGACAGTTTTCAAAGAAACCTGCCAATAAGAAATGATAAGTGTTCCGTAAAATAAGTAATTGGTTGATGAAAATGTGCTTAATTCTCTTAACTAATAACTCTCCATAGTTTCTTCATCAAAGACTCGTGTCTTTATGGATTCGTTTATAGCCTACGATCCTTATTTAGGTCTAAAGAGACGTGCTTAATTACAATTACCAATCAGTGATGCACTGTTATAAATAGTTGTTATGCTGACTCCATCGAATAGATTTTCCTTGAATCGCAATACTTGCTAGCCATTGCAATATGCGCCTGATATCATAGAGAACTGTGGCTATTAAAAATAAACTTATTTGTCACAACTTCATCAACATCAGTAGGTAGCTTTGAAGTCCTACGTTAATTCCTCCTTGCTCTTCAGAATACTTGATTTCCGAGATTTCCTTCTATTTGAGATGCAGATCAAGAAAAACCTAAAGATATGTAATCCGAATTTCAACTCGCATTGTCTACCTTTCGGGGACTTAATCTAATCTCGTCTGGCTCATCTCCTTTTCACGAATGGATATTTTTACGTTTGCATTCTAACCTATTCAAGTATCTTGACGTCATGTTACCGGAGTGTTCACTTCTAGAAGTTTATTTCCAATATTAGATCAGTATTTCCTGTGAAATTAAAGCTCTGAACAAGAATGAAACTATATATCATGTAGAAAAGCTTCTTTACCCTACATTGTGTTCAAATAATTGTAATTTTGACTGAGCAGTGCAATTATGAGAACTTATTTTGCTCGTACCGAACAGCACCGTAAACTGTTTTATTAGTGCAATAAATTGTTACTGGGCTAAGTGTTCAGGGTATTTGCAGTTTAAAATATTGTGCAAGACACGAAAGTGAAAGTATCTACATAGGCATTAGGAAATTGCCTATTGCATGGTTTATTGAATAGATACGTCGATAGAATAATAAACTGTAAAAACAAGTTATTAGAAAATAGCAACGATGCTAAACTGTTGATGAACAGAGTTTTCAATCATAAAATCGTGGTAGGCAATGGATATTTTACGATTGAGCTAAGCTATCAGTCTGACTAATGAATTCATTCTCGTCATGCTTTTTCACAGTAGCTTAAGAAACGAATGTTTCCAAAGAAAACAAAATGTTGAATGAAACATTCCTATGCAGTCGCATAGAAATGTAAACAGCATCTGAACATGCTTTAACTGTGCCATCATGTATAGTATACCTACACAGAACAAGCGACAAAACTAACAATTTTAATGCAAAAACAAAAGCCGACTTCTTTCAAAAAGTGCTGAATCAATTTCTATAAAATTATATGGGACCACCTCTGAAGTATGAACTAGCAAACAAAAAAAGAATCGTCAAAATCAATTAATAATTAGCGGAGTAATCATGTAACAAACATACAAAAACATACACTCGAATTGAGAACCTCCTCCTTTTTTTGAAGTCTGTTAAAAATAGAGGAAAAGCAATAAAATATCAACTACAAACGTGGGCTAAGTAAGGACGACGGAAGGCGTTAAATGAAGCGATGACGAAATCTCAGCACGTTTACATAAAAGGAAATAGGTATATGCCTGATCATTGGATATTAAATGCAACTGTGCATCTGTTCAAACCCTGACTCATTGTTAGAACATCGTCATAGATTAAAGAGAAAACAGCTGGTTGACTCTTTGCAGATCATGCACACATTTTTTCCGCAGCGGGAATCAAATACGCACCTCTTGCGTCTCAATTCTTGATCTTAGCGAGCCCATCACTAGCTAATATTTCATTTGTGGCTGTGGCATACCGAAGGCGCCTGGCTATATCGGGTGATTACTCAACATTTCTCTCAAAGTGACTGTCGGCTATTCTAAATTGTGACTAATGTTTGTTTTGAATCATCCCTTAGTGTTATTGCAGCTTCTGTATAAATTGATTTATTTTAAGATCTTCCAGTCATGGAGCCTCATAAAACAACTCGCACCAAGGATGAGATAACAGCTTCTCTTTAACTGTTATACCTACTTAGGTATAACAATCTTAGAACTTTTAAACTTGGAATTTTAATCTTCTGTGCTTCTCCATTCATCATTATCCTCCATCCACCGACTTTCTGCAGCCGTTACAATATCATCGGTTCATCGAATGTGGGGCCTCCCTACCCTACTGCGTCGTCGGTTAGTGTTCTCCCTCCACTCGAGAACCTAAATTCCTTAGCGGCTCTGCGAGCTATCTGGCTTTAGCTTGGCCGCCCATTGCCACTTCAACTTACTAATGCTGAGAGCTATGTCGATGACCTTGGTCCTTGTACGGATCTCCTCGTTTTGTATTTTATCACATAGTGACTCCTAGCATCTCTCTCAATAGCCCGTTGCGTTACAGCATTACAGCATGCCGATTCCGTACAACAAACCTGTAAATCGTGGTAGGTAAAAGGTTTTTTGTTTAAAAAGCACATCAACAGGCTCTACAATCATGCCAAATTACGTATGGATTTATCGGAATCCTTACCATCTTGGGCAATCTACAAAAAGCCTGACCCCAATGCGCAGGAGTTGGAAAGTTGTCTCTGAGCGCGACCAAAAATGGTTCGATGCCATACGACTTGTTGCCTGATGTCACGCAGACAGGGACAGGCGGGCCAACCGCAGACCATTGTGTAATTTAAACCAACTGTTCATTTAAAGCTAAGTTTATAATTTTTTTTTGTAACGAGCTTTCGCAGCATCTTTTTCGACGTAACATAATCTCACAGAATATAGAAACGTAATTCTGTAATCCGTGGCCCCTTTGTCTCGTCCCGTGGATATCGTAAAAGCCGACAAAGGGATTACACCAGGGGATGGGCAGCAGCATCCATCTGAGTACTCAACACCAATACTGCGATCACCAATCCGCCTGCCAAGCGTGGTGATTAAGGCAACCCCCCCAGCGTTCAATAATGGGCGCCTAACGACTGATGATGATGATTCTGTATTCTATGCACGAACTCTAAGTTTTCTATATTGATTGATAACTTCGCTTTCAATGCTCATTGATATCTCTAAAGCGAGTTATATACAAAAAGGCATACAGACATTTAGGCCGATAAGTAGAACCAATTTAATAAAACTTGTATGAATAGGTACAGAAAATTGTTATCACACGATGCACTTGCACAGCACACCGAACATATTTCAAGTATTGCTCAAAAAGGTCATTGTTATTTAAAAACGACAAAGATAAGATACATAAATAATCTCACTGCTATACGAGAAGGCTTTGTTTGAAAAAACTTATTTATTGCGGCTATTTTTGTCACCGTTTTCGTGCGTGAAGAATCGGAAATAATATCAAATGTGGGTGTTGGAACAGTTCGCCAGTCACCGGTAGAACTAGACAAGGTCGTCGACCATATGGCCTACCTGTCTGTGACTGTAAGCCAGGCTATCACGCAAGTAATTCTGAAAATTGCTATTGTGATTGTAATCTCGTTAGTTCAACTACCAATTCTGGCGCGACCTCTACATCATAATATTATTGTTATTAATAACTCCAGTTTCAAAAGGTTTGCTTCCTGCGCTAAATCGCTTTGCTCTTGACTATACTATTGATTCAGTTTTTAATGACGTTACCTTGCAAACTTCCTAGAGCCCGCAAAAAAATATAAATTTAATGCTGGGAATTTATGCCGGTTTTAACGTGGCATTTACGCGTTGCATAATGCCAACGCAAATTGTTGAGAAGACCTTACAAATTCTAAGAACGCTTTGGTGCAAGATGGAGGAAGCGTGATCCGTGAGGTGGGTGTTTGCTTTAATTAAGAAATTGACAAAGCAACAGGCAATGACGTAATGCCGACAGAGTTGATACACCGCGTCCTGTGTTCGAAAACGTTAAGTTCTGACATCGACAAGTAAACAAGAAACGAGTTTGAGCGAGGACGTGGGCTCAGAGCGATGCCGGTGAGATCATCGCCGCGAATAACGCGCCTGAGGTCGCAGCCTGCACCACTTTACACGTCACGTCTCTTTCTAATTGGCGTGCTGATTTTGTTTACAATGTCTGCTTTTTCCACGACTCTCACGCGACGATAAAGTTCATGAGAACGAAGGTGACTTACTACAAACAGCTAAACTTCTCAAGGTTCGCAAATTACTCTAATACTCTACGAAACATGAAATCCAACACAGCTAATAATTTGCCGTCTATTATCATCAGCCCACGTCCTCATAACTGAACAAAATTGGAAAGAAGATTAAAATCAAAACATAATAAAACTAAAAACCAACTTAGCAACAACTTGCGAATTCAGACCGAGACACTCGTGATCAACGAATGAATACAAACTTGGAGAATAAATAGATTTTGCTCGTCAAGTCACATAGGACAGAGTAAGGTCAATTCAGATGCGAGGAGTCTTTCAATTTGTCAGGATATGTGGGCGAGTAATGGTGGTATCAGGCACTTACCTTATTACTCTCGTTGGCTTCTTGCGATGCTATCAGTCACATTTGCAGACAGCTGTGACCATAAAAGTCAATTGAAATATTATTACGGTTATCTTCTTTACAGGATAAGTATAAAGAATATTTGAATTGCAGATATGAGATGATAAACGGGGTGGTATACAACGTCACAACAGGAATTTCAACTGATGGTGAAGTTAGTAGAAAAGTGACTGAAACTAGAAAAAGAATCTGACGAGTTGAAATAATTTACGGATCAGCCCCCGTATTGTCTATCAAATAAGTCTCTCACCACGGATAACTTAGGATACTAACTTATGTTATATTACGTAAGTCGCTAATTTAATAAGTTTATTTAGTGGGCATACTTGGATGACACTAGCGTTCGTCCATGATTTATAATTTTCAAAACCAAACAAAACCGTCAGTAGTTTCTGAGATTAGCACTAACAAAGACGCGACGGTAGATTTTTAGTGTAGTTAATACATAATTCTGGTTCGCGAAAGCCATAAATCTCTGAAGATTAACAATTTTATTCGCCAAGATCCTTCAACTTCTTTGGTAAAGCAATTTAAAAATATTTTACTGCCTATCCAAATCGAGCAACGGACCCTACACATTTGAATCTAAGCAAAACGTGTTTGAAACAAGTTCTGCTAAAACAGACGTGCAATTATCTACACCCGACCGAGGTCTACTTGGAGCGTTATAATTTTATATACAGGGTCTTGGTCTGTACAGTCTGCGCGAGATTTTGAATAATAGTCTTCATACATTTCAATCCAATATTCAAGTTGAAAATGTAACTTCCCTTACAAACCGCACTGCCTCTAGTTCTGTTATTTTCTTTGTCGCACCCCACATAGATAAAAATGCCGCTATCCAATTCCTTTAATTTAACCGATCACCTCTATTGTCTACGATGTGCTATTACAACAGCTGGGAAATGTACTTACTATTTCATCGGGGTCACCCGATATGGCTATCCTGCTTGTCGAAGTAGACGTGCCTCGAATGGTAGAGCCTTAGGAATAATCTGAGAGGCGTCGCAGTCACGTTCGGTTATGGCTTAAGAAACATTCCTATTATCATTATCATCAAGAATAGGTGCCAATATTTTATTTTTAATTTGAGATGGGTTAGCATAGGACATGTAAGTTGTTACTTACTACGGTAATAAATCCAACAGGCAAAATAAGCTACCAATGTTTTTGTTGCTTTACAGACTGTAAGGGCAGTTACACTCATCTCATGATTCAATCACTAGCATGACGATCTTTTCCATCTTTAGATTGGTCCATTTATGCTTGACGTTGCTTCATATTTTATTCTGAGAAATACTAATAGCTTTTTGTCACTCATGAATGTCCAAAACATTCGATGAATCAACATTCAATTTCAACTCTCAATTTCCACTATAACTCAGGATGATAATCAAGAAAGAACCAGTAACATAGACATAAAAAGATTACTCCAAAAGTCCACACTGAAAAATTAAGACCAAACAAAATCGTATTCGAGTTTGTGCTGTGGGAAAGACCCTTGAATGTGTAGCTCTAGTTCTAGTTCAACCAAAAACAGCCGCTATAGTCCATAGTAGTCAGTTATCTGACGTTTGACGTTTAGTTACTCAACAAAGCCCTGCTGATAATGCTACTGTTGCAAGGCGTAACAAATAGTCGGTCACGGTGGCGGGCATGTGAGCTCGTGTCACAGACGAGTGACCCGAGAATCTCTACCATGGCTTTCACAGAACCAGCAGGTAACTAGAACTAACAACCATGGAGAATGGTGGTTAGGACGATGATAGACATTTGATGCGTAATGATGGTTATAGGGAACCATCAAAGGAAAAACAAGCTGAGCATTCCGTAAGGCAACTGCAATTCAAGATGTTGTTTCTGATAATAGTTTTCAAAATACTAGAAGATCACTGCACACAAGGAAGGAAGGCGGGAAACACTAAAGTGCTTTTGAAGAATTAAGATAAAACAAATCAAAGATCATGGCAAGCGCACCGGAACATAAACTTATGTGCAAAAAAGATGAAAATGACATCAACACTGCAAAAAAATAAACAATATTATCTCATGCTAAATCTTAAAACCTAGACCGGTTCCACATTGAAACACGAACGTTGAAACGATCAATAGTATTTAACCCTGTGTTCTCATTTTAGTTTCACTGTTCTAAAATTCAGAGGTTAGTAGAAAGTTTACTCGAAATTGATCGACCTATTTTCACAGTTGTAGGCGTAGGCCTTCATATGTAATTATCTTGTCTCGTAGACTACAGCTTTTTCATTATTCAAAACTAAGCTTGCTTTAAAATCAATATCAAAGGCTTCATAGAATATTGATGTCCCTGCCGCGTCTAGGTACCTTACTCTATTATTTCACGTCATATTATAATCTTGTAGGCTGTTTGTAGGGCGTCGTGACATAAAATAATTGGTACATAGATATTTTATATTAGGTGGTTGGTATACAAATCTTTAACACAGATGATCTGCTTGATAATTTTTATCTTATCAATCACAAAATTTTGTTGTATTTAGGTATTTTGGACAATTGCTTCACAACATTAAAAGTCTTTGCTTTTAGTAGCCAGCTATCATTAGGTACTCCTGTTTCCCCAGCGGTAATATTTACATACCTACTACAGTTTATCTGTTAGTTTACAAAGCTTCACGCAATGGTTTTTGTGTTTTTACTGGTCAAAGCGACTTTAAGATCACTTCATATGCAATTATTGCTTTTGACCTATCAATAGTTATTTTAGTAATCAGTAATCATTAATTTGCACCAAAAACATTGATGTGACGAGGTCTTATAAATTTCACGATAATATATAAGGTCAGTGGATGGTGACAGTTGAGTAGGTAGGTAAATTTGAATTTCTTACAACTAATTGATTAAAATTAAAGGAAAGTTAATCTTGTTCTGTACTTTTTGAAACATAACATTATCCCAAACATATCCTTTGGTGAGTAATTCACGTAAAAATGTTAGGTATTAGATGATTTAGCAAGGATATTATTATGGTTTAATAAATATTAAGCTAGTTCTAAACATTTTGGTGATTAGTAATCATTCAAACTAAAAATTAATGATTTAAACACAAACAATTAAATTATAAACGATTTATAATTAAAAACCCTTAGTTTATTTCGTATATAGTGTCAGCTGAGCTGAGTGAGAGTGATATCATGAAACCGATGACTGATTGACGCATAGCACTGACCGATTCTTTGTTTTGTGTTTATGTCCGAATCCAACTCTTTTGTTTGTCACTGAATAGTGATAAAAGGTCACGTGCAAGTTCACAAAGAGTTAAGTAGTTAGTACTCTAGGTACATACCTGTATTAAGTTTATAGTTGTGTCTATTCGTAATAAAGGTCAGCTGAAAGGAAGGCCAGTTGTGGCGTGAATAATAACAGTTTACACATTTCAAATATCCATTTAAAAAATCATAATCGAAAATACCGCTACGAAGGTGTTTCAACAGAAATGTTACCAAAATTCTAGGTAATAGTAAAGTTAATCCAACGTAACTAGGTAGGTAGATTAGATAGCCATGTAGTATTATAATGTCTGTAAACAAATAACGATCAATTAGACATTATACAATACGATAATGTGACTAATTTGGATAAGAAAGAAAAATGTGATAAAATAATTTCTAAAAGGGGAATCAAAATGGCAAACATTTTTGAATAAGACAAGGTTATCTTTATTTATTTTATGATTTATGACCAAACTTGATATCTTCCACAATTTACACTCATCAACATACAAAAGGCCTTCTTGATTCGTCCGAGATTTATCTTTCTTATCAGTGAGTATTTATCAGATACGGACTCGTTTGGCCAAACTGTTGCAACCTGCATACCTGGTTCGCAGAATAGGAAAGAAACCCAACTACTTTCTAAAGATCTTAGCGTAATCTCGTTTATAACTTCTTCCGTCTAGCATAAAAAGGTAATCTGATAATGATTTCCACTATTTCAACAAATCAGAATGTGGCTACATCTACCGATTTAACTAAACGCAACATACGTTTTTCAGAACAGGACATCAAGATTCAAAAGAACACCAGGAGCTCAAAATAATCTCCATGACCAATGCACATTATTTTTGAAATTATTTTGAAGTGATCTTGTCTCAAACTGCCGCGCGCCGGGTGCCTGCCGGGTGCCGCCGGTGTGCCAGGCTCATACATATAGTTCCAGACCCCACACTAGGATTCCCTGTATTGTGGGTATCAGGAACTACGAGTACCATGGTACTACAACACCCAGACCCGGAACAAACCCGGAATATCATGCAGCATTTGTCCCGCAGCCGAAATTGAAACCGCACCTCTTGCGTCTCAGCCACCGCACCACGGAGGTCGTTAAAATTTTATTTGAAGTTAAGGTGCCAAACACTTTATGGTACGGCTTCACAAATCCTATCCATTTAACATGATTAGCTAGACATAGCTACAGGTATGACAGGGAAAATTGATGCATGGGTGTTCATGTGAGTTTGTAACTTTGCCAATCACGAAAGTTGAAGCAATTATGTTCAAATGAACCTTTCGTCGTCAAAATTTAAGTAATGTTGCTTATCTTGATCATCATGATTATGGAATTCAGGACAAACATATAACATCTGATCATGACTTTCTAAAAAAAAATCTTCTACCTAACTTTCCTTTAAGAAATTTTTCTTTTATAAAAATTGTTCGAATTTTAATTAATTCTAGCAGTAAAATATGTTACGTAATAGCCCCGTTTCATAGACCGTGGTGTTTAATCAGTTGTTTTATTTTTGTCATTATTTTGCCGAATGGTTCCAAGCAATGTAGGAAATTTTTATTTTCAAATAGCTCTGTTGAAATAGCAATAGATAGTTCTAAATACTATGAGTTTGAAGGCTGTCTAACCTTTAAATTAACAGTGATCAACGCTAATTTAGTTCTATCGAAACAGGTCAACTGAATATGCTCTTAATTTGTTGTTCTAAAATTCCACCAGTATTTTACAATCGTGTTCATTCCAAATTATACCTGTACGATAATTGAAACTCAATGAAACACTCAACTCATTGAACTCAAATATGAAATCCCGAGAACAAAAATATATTTAGGTAGGTACTTATAAATAGATTTTAAGTAATTAACTGAAATGCATTGCCAAGTGCGTCCTACGCTCCTTCTGAGGCAATGAATAGAGCCTCTTGCTAAAGTGACTGACTCACGACTAAACTTAACATTTACCGTAATTGGCTACTGAGGTTTGAATAAGTTTGAAGTACGCATGATATCATTTGTTTTGAATTCCCTAAGAGGAAGAATATCCAACAAATTAGCAAAATTAATAAGAGTTCCTTCAAAACATCAACTTTATACGAATCGCGTTTTAACTTTTGTGTAGCAGAAATCCTCAAGGACATTAATCTTTTATCTTTGTGAAATATGTGTATTTCAGCTTAGATAGGTAGGTATAAGTATAATAGTGGTTTTTGAAAGCATGCTAACTATCCTTGCATTACAACAACAACAACACCAGCCTGATATTGAGAAATCACAAATTGTATAGGTACATGTAAAACTACAACATTTTAACGATAACTACTTTAACCATAAATTTGTAAAATAGATTGTGTGAGTAAGTACCTGCTGTATTGTATACAAAAACATTGAAGCATTAGTCATTGGCCGTGACATTGAAATGAGCAAAGTTGAAAAACCAATAAACGTCATATAGGCACGAGCAAGCATTCTCAGACCGAGGCACTTTGCCAGATTTCGGACAATGATTCCGTTAATATTGTTTTAAGAAACACTACCAAAAAGTTACAGAGAAAAGAGTAAACTGGCTACATACTGACTAAAAATATCGAAACTAATGACTAGCTAATGATGAATCAATGATAGATAGGATCTCGATAAGAGAATAATATAAATCGATGGTGCTCTGTGTTTTTAAAGCAATCTTACAAGACGCAGTGTACCGCATTATTTGTAGAGTGTGTGTTTGTGCATTATCAAATGAAATGCATACCTATCCTGCGCATTATTCTGTATAAATAATATGTATAGACGTCAAGGTCGTGATTATTTGCATTTTTGAGATTCTTTATGTAAGCTTGGAATAGGCGTGGAGTCGATATCGTGTCTAAACAGAATACCTAAACCTAACTACCCAAACCTGAGATGGATGCTCTCTTCATGTGCCACAGCCAGACTAGAACACAGAATAGATTTACTGCGAAGCTATTTGTAGTTAATGTCATTATATACCTGCCAAGCCAACTGTCGTAGACTAGGTAGAGCAGCATACGAAAGTTCATGGCCCTTTCGATCAAAGTTGCAAAATAACAATTTGAACGTAAACCTTCGCAACTATTCTGAAATAAGTTTTATCAAACTTAATGAATGTTGAAGACGAAAGGCAGGTCAATGACTTTAAATTAAAATGTTGCGATGCCAAAACGTCTCTCGCTCTCTCTACTTATGTAGGTAGATAGTATCAAAAGAATCTAAATATGAAGTCATTTGCAGAAATAATTTTTGGTATTTTGTTTATTTTTCAGTGTTCGTTCTTATGATAAGGTACTTAGCATTTTTATAGTAAGTAACTTGTTGATGATTGAGTACTTTTGATCCTCTGATTATGTGACACGCTGTTTGACCTACTTCAATGTCCTGCATTCAAAAATCTAAGCTCAAGTCTTCTACCAAACAATTTATTTTGGTCCATGACTCTACCAAAGTACTACTTCACCTAATGAGGTGATTGTGTATGTGACCCTACTACCGATGTACTTTGTGTCTTGACTGGTCATTCAGGAATGTTTACATAACTTTAATAGTAACTGTTGGCATAGCTTGTAGATACAACTTAAAGTTAATGGAACTGCTCATTAGCTGGCCGTCTAATCAGCTCATTACACTCAAACAAATACAAATAGTTTCGTTATAAAATAAATAATATTTGTCTTGAAACTCATTTTGAAGGATATATTAATATAAATAGATTACCTACCTAAGAATACAAAATGTACATTAACTAAGTGACGTGTTTTTATTTTAAAACACATTCAAGAGACGGCAAACTTGGTACTTATTTATACAATGTTATACTGAGATAGACTAGCTAGATCCATACAACTAACGAGAGACAAAGATTCTAAGATAGATTTGAACACTATACATCAACTCTAGAATATATTAAAACAACCTCAGAATAATGACTGAAGAAAAAAACACACGCACACATGCTCCCAATGTCCAATACACCCAATACACACCAGAGGCCCAATTCTCTAATTTAAAAACATTCCAGTCTCGTGTCAGTCGCACTGTTTCATATAGCAACTATTTCATATTCTTCGCAAGAAACGCGAAGATTAAGTAATAGTCACTATACGTGACAGTGCGACTGAGACGAGATTATACTGCGAATTGAATGTTTTTAAATTAGAGAATTGGGCCTCAGATTAAAATGACAGTGCCTGTGATCGTGTTAACGTCACGTAATTAAGAGTCGTTGGTATTTTATCAGTAATATTAAAACAGTTCGCCCAATTAAATAAATTAGATTATTTAAGTCAAATTAGTCGAGTAATTTACCTCCAAATATTATGTCTCCTAAAACGTTATAAATAATGTAGGTAGGTAGGTAGTACATACAAATATCTGTATATTACAATACCCTGTTATACACCTTTTGGGTAACCTTACTTGATTGTTTCAGAACTACAATATAAATACAACACAATCTTACAACATATAAATTATCAAAAAATCTTATCAGAGAACGTGAAGTCAAAACAGTAAGATATCACTTAATACTCCCCAAAGATTTGTGCCAAATATTTTGTACAGTATTATATAAGATACAAGTATTATTTTACACACCTGTTCCTTATAATGCCTTAGTTCAAATGGGATCAAAACATTCGTCATAGAGCATAGTTACGTTAAATAAAGATGATGCAAATTTTATTTTGAAGTGACTGATTCGAGGAAAAATCGTGATTACATTTATTTGTTTACTTCAAATAAACGTAGGATTCTTGCTTATGCATACCTACGGTCTGCTTATTTAATTTGTGTTACAGTACAGCTAACAATATCGATGTCATGGACGAGAAACTTGTCACTAAATACTGAAATGTTCGTTTCGAATCGCTATCCTATTGCAGCCTACTAATTATCAGAAATTCAATAAAGCTAAACGAAGCCAGAGCAGTTAGTGCCTATTCTACCGAATCCAAACGTAATAAATATTACCGTATAGGTACAAATACCTACCTACAAACTAGAACAGTCAACTTGCAAACATCAATTTGAATCTAGCCGTAATGACCTACGGTCAATGTAACAACAATAGAGACCCATTAGCTGATGCGCATACATGGACAGTAGGCGACGTGTTGTAAATTACAAGCCTACCAAGTACCTACTATCATAAATCAGAGGGAACATTCTTGCAAAAATGTTCAATGGTAAAATCATCTACATATTATGCAAAGAGAATAATTATATGAAAATTTATTGAGTATTGTCTGATAGTTTTTCTTGATCAATCGTACTAGAAGGTAGGTTCATCTTTATCGTGTATTATATTTTAAAGAGAGAAGAAAATTTTACTCACCCACAGGTGCAGATTTCACAGATACATTGTTCCTTGTGCACTGTCTTCTCTGGTTTCTTCGGGCCACCGTGCCGTGGCTTGGTCTCGTCAATGTAGACTGTCTCCTCAATGGTGGTCCTGTCGTCGCGCACTGTTTTCCTATCATCGGTGATCTTTTCATCGTAAACAGTGCTGACGACGGTGTGGTCTTCACGCGTGGTGTCGGTGATAGCTCGGTCCACCACGTCATACTCCCGAATAACGTCTTCCGTCGTTTGGACATCGCGCTATAGACCAAACGGAATAATAAATTAGAATTGATTGAGTATTTTATGGATTAATTTATAATATATTGTCGGTTAAAAGTTTACTCACCAAATTTCTGAAGTCAATCTTGCTTTTGTCGACGAAAACGTCCGTCTTGATCTTGTCATCTTCTTTGGGTTCTTCATAGGTCGTTATTTTTCTGGTGATACCGTTCTCAGTGATGTAACGGGTTACCTCTACTTGGCTTCTGTGCTTTTCGATCTCGAATGCTTTTCGAATAGTGTCTCCACTGCTAGTTGTCAGTACTGTGGTTTCTTCAGAATCAATTCCTTCGTAGAGATCCTTTACATCCTCGTTTATTTTTGTTCCAAAAGACACCTTTTCAATACGCTTGAAAGGATACTTCTTCACGGTTTCGATAATTTCTTTCAAAACACGATCATCGATGTTCCTTTTAATTACAATATTGTCATTGCTCACTTTCACGTCTTTCCTAGTTTGTGTAGACTCAATGATCTTACGCAAGTCACTAATTGATGTGAAATCTTTGATGTCTCTTGATGACAAAATTATGTTCTCTTCAGTATCCTGCCGTTTTAGGTGATGTCTAGGTTGCTCAGGCTGTCCAAATGGTGATACTTGTTTTGGTTTTTTCGGTCTATCATCACCAGTTTCATAGGTGAACTTACCGTTCCATGTTCCAGTACTTCTATCATAAGTAGTTAATGTGTCTTTTGTTTGAGAATCGGTAGTCTGCTTGCTTATGTTTTGTTTTTCAGTAGTTAAAAAATCGGTTGTTTTAGTTGTATCTTTTGTATCTCTTACATGAGATTGAGTATCAGTTGACGAGGACTGATGAGTAGTTGAGTAAACATTGGTATCAGTTGAAGTATTTGTATCCTGAATGTTACGATTATGAACATCGTCAGTATCTGGTACAAATTCGGTAATCGCCTTCTTTTTAGTAAAATCTCCAAGGTAAGCGTTACTAGTAGAAGCTATTTTCTTTCCATCTTTATACAAGACAGATTCTTCAGAGATCTGACTGGAACTCTTGGGTACACCATCTTTTCCAGTGTCATAGTGAGATTCTTTATCTAAAACATGTCTTGTGTACTCATGCTGGGGTTTTATTCCAGTGCCACTAACGTTGTGACTCTTTTCATGAGTTGAATGATCTTTGCTATCTCCCCATTCTCTGTGAGTACTGTCAACGACTACCTCTTTGCCATCAACTACTTCAATCCGGTAAGAAGATTTAGAAGCCTGCTGAGCACTGCTAGTGTTGCTCTTCATTAATTTTGTTGAGAAATTTAAATTTTCCGTATCATTGACTTGCAGAATATCACCGACTTTCCTAAGTTCGTTTTGAATAGTTGAGTCGTAGCCATAGAAATTGGATGAATCCGTTTCATTCACATTTGTTTTTTTATCATTTAAAACCTGTCTATTAGTATTGATTTTTTCAAAGGATTCCGTTTTGGAAACATTACGTCTCTGATCGGTAGACGTCTGCTGAGTGCTTGTTATGTTTTCAGTAGTGCTTCTATTAGTCTGATTAATGTTCTGGGTATCAGATAAGGTTGTTGATTGTCTGTGATCATTGGTTGTGATATTACGGTTCTTATCAGTAAACGTCCTTTGAGTGTTCTTCTCGTTTCCAGTATTATCTCTGTTAGTCTGATTTATGCTGTTATTTTCAGATGTAATCCAAGATTGCCTTTGATCATCAGTTAATTGCTCTTGAATGTGCTGTTGATGTTTAACATTACCTTTTTCAGTAATCATACTAGCATGATTGGTAACCTCGGTACCGTCTTTGATTAACTTAGAATTTTGTTTAAGTGTCATTCCACTTGTAGGCTTTTGTCCATCTTTGCCTGTATCATAATTGGATTGCATATCCCGATTTTGGATACTGTGCACAGACTGAGGTTTTATATCTGTTCCGCTTACACTAGCATAAGCTTCTTTAGTGGAACTTTCTTGCGCATCACCCCATTCCCTCTTTGATTGGTCCACAATTCGTTCTTTACCATCCACAATCTCAACAACATACGAAGACGATGATGATTTAACTATGTTGCTGCTTTTGCTTACGTTAGTTTGTGAAGTGCTGCTGTAAGATTTAACATTCTTATCCAGTGGACCTGCATCAACTTGATAGAAATTGGACGCGTTAGATTTAACTGTTTGGTTTCTTTTCGAAGGATCTGGAGAGTCTCGAGAAGTCACATTCTCACGCTGATTAACATTTTTCTGGCCTCTTGATTGAGTGGAGCTTCCTGTCTCAGTTTGTGAAACTAGATTTTTACTCACATTTTTCTGGGAAGTGCTGCTGTAAGATTGTACGTTCTTGTCTAGAGAACCTGCATCAACTTGATAGAAATTGGACGCGTTAGATTTGACTGTTTGATTTCTCTTGGAAGGGTCTGGAGAGTTTTGGGAAGTCACATTCTCGCGCTGACCAACATTTTTCTGGTCGTTAGAGAGAGTTGAGCTTCCAATCTGAGTTTGTGAAATTAGACTTTTACTCTCATTTGTCTGGGAAGTGCTGCTGTAAGATTTTACGTTCTTGTCCAAAGAACCTGCGTCAACTTGATAGAAATTGGACGCGTTGGATTTGGCTGTTTGGTTTCTCTTTGAAGGGTCTGGAGGGTTTTGGAAAGCCACATTCTCGCGCTGGCTAACATTTTTCTGATCGTTGGAGTGAGTAGAGCTTCCTGTCTCAGTTTGTGAAACTAGACTTGTACTCGCATTTGTCTGGGAAGTGCTGCTATAAGATTTTACGTTGTTGTCCAGAGAACCTGCATCAACTTGATAAAAATTAGACGCGTTAGATTTGACTGTTTGGTTTCTCTTTGAAGGGTCTGGAGAGTTTTGAAAAGTCACATTCTCACGCTGGCTAATATTTTTCTGGTCGTTTGAGAGAATTGAGCTTCCAGCCTGAGTTTGGGAAATTAAATTTTCCCGCTCCGACTGCAGGAAATTATTTGAGGCATTAGCATTACGAGATCTTGTCGTATAATTTGTATTGGAACCTGACACGTTACCATCAGAGCTGTCAATAAATCCTGTGTTCAAGGTCTGGTTTCGAGCCTGCGAGTCGGTGGTTCTGTCGAACGATTGGCTCTGGCTAGTGCCGGTCTGCTGGACGGAACTGGTAGAGCTCTGGAATGTTTCACTATTGGAACTCTGCTGGTGTGAAGTTGTCGATTCTTGCAACATAGAGTTAGAGACGAAGTCTCCAGCCGTAGATTGAGCCATGTCACTTACGTTATGTCCGTGCGATCTTATTTGCGACAGATCAGACATGGACGGCGCTTCCGTGATGATGTAGTGTGGGTGACTATTGTAGTGCTCAGAAATAGTGGAGCCGCTTATCGAAGCATGGTCGGTCACATCGGTTATCATGAGTGGGTCATCTTCCTCGACCTTCACATCGATGTAAGTGATCTTCTTACCGGAGGAGACCTTCTGTAGGGTGCTGCTGCTGCTCTGCACGGATGTGGAGGTGCTCGACTTCTGAACACTTGTCGAAGCGTTCGATGACGTCACTTCAGATGTTTTTGATTGTTTAGTCTTTTTATTTTTGATTGTCATTTTGGTCCCACTTATTTACCTAACGATTAATTTTAAATAGGAGATTCGTAGTTCTTATAACTAACACGATTAAATATTCTTAAATTCAAAATAAAGTAGAGTCAAACATTTGCCATGTAACTAACTATAAATTTAAATAAATGGTCGCGAGTCGTTCGGTCGTGTGTCGCAGTAGCGCGCGCGCTGTATGCGACTGGCTCGCGGTATCTGAGCTGCGCGCGCGCCGGTACCCCTCACAGCTCGCACCTTCTAGCAGGCCTGTGTCACACCATACCAACTTTCAATGTAAAATTATCTTTAACGCGCTGGCTTTAGATTTCACATTGTTTGGATACGCGATTTAGTCTGAGTCGCTATCGCCCACCCAACCTTCAAGACACGTAAGCGCTTATACATCTTGCTGTTGGACTCATACCAAAAAAGGTTTAAAGTTAACCTTACTTAGGTAATGCTAAAACTTAGTCATCGACGCCATTGGTGACGTGATGTTGATGAATTTTCTTTCAGTACTTTTCTAGGAGCCTGAGTAACTTAGGCGTCAATAACAGAGGCCTATGCCCAGCAGTGTGTGAAGTCGACCTCTGAATAGAGTCGTTCGTCATCTCTTTATAGAAAAACTCACAGTTGAAGAATTGCAAAAATGTTAATATGATTTTTGTTTCCAACTTCACACAACACTCACTAATCCACTTCCACTTTCTAATCTATAGAGGTGTGCTGTGGATGATAATGATAGTATATACATACTGACAAACAAGTATAAGACCTAATAATATTTCTAATATTATAAACTATAATTTGTGGATAATACCAATACATTATCTACAAATTATAGTTCACAATATTACAACACTGTTAAACATATCTTCATCATCATCATTACCAGCCTGTTCACGTCCACTGCTGGACGAGGCCTTGGCATTGTACTCAATGGGAGAGATTTGCCATAATCACCACGCTTGGCAGGCGGATTGGTGATTGCAGTTGGGAAGGGTATAACTCAGGCGGTTTGGTGTAACTCTCCCGACGAACTCTGTGGCGCGGCGGTCGAGTAGCCTGCTGAGATGCTAGTTGCGGGTTCGAATCCCGCTGCGGGACAAATGTTTGCATGGTCTGTACTGGGGCTGGGTGTTGTGGTACTATGGTTTACTCGTAGTTCCTGATACCCTCTTTACCTTCTTTACCTTAATATTGCTCCTTTCAAGTTTCAAAAGATTCTGACAGAGCTAAGGCTGCAAAATGAAATCCATTGTTGCGTTCCCCATTGCCATTTCCTACTATAATTGGAGAGCTGAGACCTGAAATTTAAAGGATACATTCCTTTAGTGGTCTAGGAGTGCACTAAGAAAGTAATTTCCAAAATTTACCCCCGAAGGGGGTATAGCGGGGTTTTTTATTTTATTATTTTTCTGAACCTACATTCTACTTACCAAACATTTAAATTGATGGGCAATAATGTTAACGATAAAGTGATAGTGGAACAGCAAGTACAGGGATAAAATTTACATAATCTTTTGGCGAATGCAACCTCCAGATTGAGGCTGATCCAGTCTTACCATTAAGAAGCGTAGGCTGGTTAGGTAGGTACCTACCTACTGCAGACACTGCGTTCAATGTGACCTGATTTTTCATGCAACCAGTCAACCACACGCAGGCAGGCAATCTTAGCTTAGCGTAGGTTACTTCGAAAAGTTCATTTTTATTTTTTGATTTTGTCTATTTATTGGCCGTCCGTAGCTCGGCAATTCAGATAGGTTGGTAATTCCTTAAATAAAAATCGTATTTCCAAACACATTGCAGTTAGAAAAAGTTTGAAACTTTGGGTAATTTTTCTCGCCTTCAAGTGGATGAGTTGACGAATAAATCATAAACATCATATAATAATAATAATAAATCATACATTTTGGGATTGTCTTTTGCCACCTAATGTATTCACAAATGATGTTAACTACTGGAGAATTGACTGTTGGTCATTTTTTAGAACGCCTTAGATAAAGTTTTGATAATAAAATGCAAAACAGTTTTTTCTTAGATTGTACTTTTTTCTATGTCTTATCCAGCTGTCAAATAAATCTGGCCAATGGGAAAAATCATTCTTGTTGGCCAGACTAGTCTGACCACCAATCTGACCACTGGGAAACACTCCGTTTCTCAGTCTTCAAAACACATTAAACTTCGGGTAATTTTTTCGCCATGAAGTGGATAGGATGACGAAAATCATCTTCATTAGCCAGTAGACATCGGCCACTGCTGGATGAGGCCTCCCCCATAGCATGCATAGCGTGCAATGGGGAGATTTGCCATAATCACCACGCTTGGCAGGCGAATTGGTGATCGCAGTTTGGTGTTAAGTACTCATGTGGATGCTGCTTCCCCCCTAATGCTTTTGCCCTGGCGTAATCCTTTAATCGCCTTCTACGACATCCATAGGAGGAGTTGGAGGAGTCCAATTCTCAGACTGAGACTGCCATGGCTCTAAACAAAATAAATAAATTATTAATAAACCGTCCTCACATGCTGTAGTCTTATTTTTGGAAATGACTGCTTATGACAATATTCTACCACGCACTCTTCCCTCGTTTAAAACGAACTTAATTTAAGCCTGGAGGTGATATCACTGATTAGGTATGAAAAAATAAACTTCGTATTGACCTACTTACTTACTAAGGTTACCTATTATTTTGTATTCTTTTGGTGAGTAAAACATTAGGTAGGTACGTACTTAGGTATTCACCAACCTTAAACCCAGTACATTGGTTCCTTCATTAAAAACATACAGTTGAATTGAGAACCTCCTCCTTTTTTTGAAGTCGTTTAAAAAGTCAGGCATGTAGGTACTTCTACTTCTACAATATACTTCTGGGCAAGCAAACAAGCATACGGCCCCCATCCACCTGATAGAAAGTAGTTACCGTAGCATAGGCATGCCTGCAACACCAGAAACAACATGCACATGCACGCTGCCGACCCCTGAGACATAGGTAAAGATTAAAAGTCTCATGAGCCTGTTATTTCACCGGCACGCGTATTATACCCATCAAACTGAAATACAGCAATGCGAACACTACTGCTTGGCTGCAGAAATATACGGTAGTACCTAGTACTTCCCCGGAAGAATCTATCACTAGTACTTCTACCAACAAATAATAATGTATAATATATATATAATATAAGCCTAGGCTTTTACAGATTTTAGGTAGAGCGAAGACATTGTAACGGTTGTCAGAAGATGGAGGCGGATGAAGTCTGTTGGTCCGTTACTTACCCGTGGCACAACTGCGTAGCACTACCAGTTGTCTTGGGGAACTGTTATTCTCTTTAGCACTACCAGTTGTGCCAAAGGTAAATATACCTAATTATCCCAATGACACAACCTAACGATGCCAACAGTATAGTGGCTTGGGGAACAGCTGTGCCCAGCACTACCGGTTGTGTTACCTTTTGCACAACTTGCGCCAAAAGTTTTTCTAACCTCAATCTAATCTAAAAGATAACAAACCTCATTGGTGATATCATGGCATTCATGACCCAATAGACGTCTGCAATGATGGCAGGTAGAGCTGAGCCGGTGCTAGGGTTGCAACACTTAAGTGCTTCTTGTTTCATGTAACGAATGTTTCATCCCAATATGTTTTTATCTAGGTTTAAACTATTTTATTAATTTATTGAGCCGTGGTAGGCTCAGGTTAAGGACCTATGAATGTCGTAAAAAGCGACTAAGGGATTACGCAATGCGGGGATGCAGGGGGGGCAGCATCTATCTGAGTACTTTACAGCAAACTGCGATCACCAATCCGCCTGCCAAGCGAGGTGATTATGGCAAATCCCGCCATTGTATTCAATGGGGGGAGGCCTCGTCCAGCAGTGGACGTAAAAAATAAAATCCTACTATCCTACTAATATTATAAACACGAAAGTTTGTGAGTATGGGTGGATGTTTGTTACTCTTTCACGTAAAAACTACTGAATGGATTTGAGTGAAATTTGGAATGGAGATACTTTACGCGCTGGATTAACACATAGGCTACTTTTCATCATCATCATCATCATCAATTTTCATCATTATTCACGCGGGTGAAACCGCGGGGCGCAACTCGTATTATAAACGCGAAAGTTTGTGAGTATGGATGGATGTTTGTTACTCTTTCACGTAAAAACTACTGAATGGATTTGAGTGAAATTTGGAATGGAGATACTTTACGCCCTGGATTAACACATAGGCTACTTTTTATCATCATCATCATCATCAATTTTCATCATTATTCACGCGGGTGAAACCGCGGGGCGCAACTAGTAAGTAAATAAATGCTGGACATTTCACACAAAAATCCAAATTCCAATCTGTCCGACTAGTCAGGCTAACAGTTTGAAATAATTTTGTCCAAACAGTTAGATCATCGAACTGCCCCCAAATTACAGTAGCAAATGGCGATGGGGAACGCAAATTGTTGCGCCCATTGGGGGATCATTTTGGCAGCCTTAGCGCTGTCCAAATCTTTTGAAACTTGAAAGGAGGAATATTTATTCCCCTATTAAATCATTAATTATTATTATCGAGTTTCATAAGATTTAGATAGCGCTAAGGCTGCCAAAATGATATCCATTGTTGCGTTCCCCATTGCCATTTGCTACTGTAATTGGTGGGCTGTTGGTAGGAATAAACAAATTCAAACATTATATTATATAACACACATATTATTTATTATACATAGTTAAATACCCAGAACACCCTGAACAATTATCTGCAGATCGTACAAATATTTGTTCAGAAGCGGAATCGAACCCACAACCTCCTGCGTCGCAGGCGAACCTTCGCCCGCCGCGCCAAAGGTCGTAAACAGGCTGTTGATGCTATTTATGCCGCCACGCAGTAATGCTCGCATTGCTGGGTTTCGGTTTGAAGCGGGTGCCGGCGAAATTACAGACACATGAGACTTTTCATCTTTATGTCTCAGGGTCGGCAGCGCGTGTTACGACTCTGGTGTCACAGGCGTCCATAGGCTACGGTACTAGTTTCCATCAAGTGGGCCGTATGCTTGTTTGCTTGCCTATTTAAGCATACCAACACTTGCATGCTATTGTCTTAACGTGATGACTATAGGTACCTACCTACGTACCTTTTTTATAAACCTAGGTTCCAAAACCACATTCACCCTGATCACTGATCGATTGCGTGGGTAGAAATTCCCAAAACTGAATTAATGTACAGAATCTTATTATGTAGGTAAGTAAACTTAAAGCGAAAATTATATTGCCGAATTATCGATGGCCAAAGCTGGTGTCGTGGGTTGTGCAAGGCTTGCCTATACAAGGAAACAGTGGGCGAGCCAATCCACCATTGAATCACGCACCCACGCGTCTGCATGCAGCCACCTAGATAGATGAACCCATTCATCAGATAATATAACGTTACTTAGGTATATTTGTACTTGATGGAGCCTAAAATTTCTACCGTTAGAACCGTTTATTCCACTAACTACCTATACGAAGTAATTTGGTAATAGATTAGGTTCCTAGTAAGTTATATCCTTTCTTCGGTGAATGGCGGATTCTGGATATGGCCGATTATTAAGGTAATAAATAGGTGTACCTACAGAATTCACAAGTTGAAGTGGCAATGGGCAGGCCATTTAGCTCGCAAATAACTGACAACCGTTGGGGAATAAAGGTTCTCGAGTAGCGACCACAAACCGGATGACGCAGCAGAGGAAGGCCCCCTTCTCGATGGACTAAAGAAAAGACATTATAAAGGTAGCAGGAAGTCGGTGGATGAAGGCGGCTTAAGACCGTTCGTCGTGGGATTTCGAGAGGGCAGGCTTATGTCCAGCAGTGGACTTCTTTGGGGTGATTATGATGATGGTGAGAGTAAATAGGGTCTCCGATAAATATGGTTTTGAGAAAGAGCGAAGGGGACAAATACCACAGCACAAACACATAAACGTACATAATTGATGGTTGGTCGTTATGTGTAATAAAATCTAAATTTTATTAAGTATACAAGGTTAGCAGAGACTACTTCGTACTACGGCTTTTGCCAATCATTAAAATGGGAATTAAATGTGTACCTCAAATATTCAAATGAGCGGCAATATTCGGAGCCGATTCTGAATCAGCGTTAAATAGGTACAATATAATATCGTAGCGTTAGCGATATATTAAAATTTTGGAGTCGCTGTATTACATGCTCACTCAGGTAATGGTAAAGGTTACAAACTTGATGTTAATATTGTGATTACTTGAGGATGTAATCTAAATAAATCAAAAACAGAAATACGATTGTTGAAACTTTTCTCAATAGATTTATTTTTTGAAATCGGTGCTCTTAAAACCCCTTTTTACGTACATCCTTCTAATCTAGAAAATATTAGCGGTTAATTTCTGTACCATTCGGTAGCTAATCACAGTATTTAAATAAATATTAAAAAAAAAAATTGTATTTGCTACTTTTTAAGCAAAACGAAGTTTTATTATTTGTTGCTTACGCCAGTTACTTCTGAGAAAAATCTCGAATGAAAAATGAAAAATCTTGACTGACTTTCGTATGTATTAAAATGATTTTTCATTCGAAATTTTTTATTTGAGATTTTTATTCCATATTGTTTTCATTCGATATTTTGTATTCAAGTTTGTAATTCGAACAGAATAATATGATTAAATAACAAGCCCAGAAAACCAATTGCATTAATGATCAGCTATAGTGGCTCGAGTTAGTAATGCTCATCTAAGATATTGGTGTATTGGTAAACCATGACGTTGTTTGATAAAGATCGGCTTCCACGTTGAAACTCGTATTCGGAAATTGCTAACATTTTTGAGGTCTCCATGTTTAACTCAAATATAAAAAATGTAATGTCATAACTTTTTTTAATTTAGAATGGTATAATTTTTTCTAAAAAAAGGTTTTTATCACGAAACTTCTACCATGCAGTTTTAATTTTAATTTAAAGTGGCCACTATGTTACAACGGTAACTTCATACTTTGACACCAACTACATAATGTTGATTTATATTTACAGAAGCCCACAAAACGAACAAGTTATTGCCTGTTTTGAATTATTTATTTTTTTTATTCTAAGGCGCTATCCTGTTTACCTATGCAGTTTGGTGTTTAGAACTCAGGCGGATGCTGCTGCCCATCCCCTGGTAATCCCGTAGTAAAGCTTTTACTATATCCACGGGAGGAGAACGAGGGGGTCTATTCTTAGGGCGGACACACCACGGTAAATAAAATAAAATAAAATAAGCATGCTCAAATACTACTATTCTATCGCTAAAAAAGGTTTTTTATTACTTAATGTTTACCGCTAAATTGGTTGATATCACTAAAAAATGCACCAGAGTTTTTTTACCGCTAAAAATTATATTTAGTTGCCGCTCAGTTACATTCGATTATAATTATCTACTTACAACTGCAACTTGCACCTGCCCTAGCATAGGTAGGTAATTATCATCATCAGACGAGGGGAAGGGTGTAAGTACGGATGGTGGAAAAGATACGCAAATGGTGCGGGTTCAATTCCCATGTCGCGACAAGGCTGATTTAGAGATAAGACTTGGTCCCAGTTTGAATACAGTAGGTAATATAGATATTATGGTGGCCATCGTGAACCGTATAGGGTACCTACCTAACTAAGGGAAGGTGGTCTGCGGTGGGACTACTCAATGATATATAAAAATATTTATATATATATGAAATATATAAAAATGATTTTGTGTTGGTAATGTATAACTAGCATCTAGATATACTAGATAGATAGATTTACACTTTATTGTACACCAGGAATAATTAATAGGATTTATTAAAACTAGTGGTTCGCCCCGAACTGAGACCTCGCGATGACGCCTTTATCAACCCGACTAATTTAAGAGGGGAAGTAAGGGTTTTGTATTTAACGGCTATGTAAGTATGTTTGTATGGATGATCCATCAGAAATCTAAAACTACCAAGTCAATTTCTCTAACAAGAGAGAGATTTTTTAAAGCAAAAAAAAATTTTTTTATTTATGCTGTGCCATCTATTTGTAGTTTTGCTACCTAATTTTTAAAGATTTACGTTTTTACGAAAAATGGATACTTATTACAAGAAAAAATCCTCATTGTTCCCCGTAAAACAAAATATACTTAAATAATAAATTTCAGCATTACCCGAGAGAATCCGAAGTATCTTCGAGATATTTTTTGCATATTTTACTTTATTTACCCTTCTAACCGATTTCTAAAAACATTTACTGAGAAAAAAAAATAACTTCTAGGTAATTTCCTACACATCATCAAAATAGCCTTTGAATAGGACTAAGCAACAGGGCGTAAATACTACACATCTGTTAATATTTAAAGTACTTGACGAATTAATTGATAACGTCGTTTTTATGAATTCATAGAACTCTAATGTCATTCACGTTCCTAGGAATGGGGGGTCAACAATGGATATTATATTGGTTATTGTTTTTTAAGGTACAAGTTTCTAATTTCTTCAATTTCAGACTTTTCCCTGTTGTTGTGACACAAAAGCTATAAGCATACCAAATTTCAGCAATGTGGGATTGCTGGAAGTACCCTAGAATTTTTGATTTTTACGTTTTAGATTTTCCCTAATATCTCAGAAACTACTAAGTCTAAACACTAATTAGGAACATTTTTGAAATGTTCCAGCCAAAGTCCTTTCGTTAGACACCCCACTTGATCCGACTGTCTCACTTTTATGTTTTTGACCCCCTCTTAGACCCCAATATCTCATCAACCCCCCGACTGATATAGCTCATAACCTTACCTACAAATTGTACCAATACTATCTACCCCCATACTAAATTTCATAAAGATCGGATAAAGGGTTGGGAAGTTTTCATCGGACAAACATACATACATACATACATACAAACGCCGATTCTTCCAAGTTGACTAGAAGAACTCGCTTCGCTCGTTCAATTAGCAGTGCAATGGGCGGCCTTATAGCTGAAAGCGATTTCTGCCAGACAACCTTTCTATGTAGCTATTAGTGTAGGTACCTTCTCAATTTTTTCTTATTGTCTGAGTTTGTTCCATATGTAACTTTTAGGATCCTTTTGTCCTATAATAGTAGGTACAACTAGAGATTGTTATTGTTACCAATGCAATATATAGAAGCTCGTTGGGTACATACAACATGGCCAATGATAAACGCAAAGACAAATAAAATAATAAGTACTTCTGTTACTATAACAATGTTGAATTTCTACTAAGATATAATTGACTGATTAGGTTAGTTTCCTACTAAGTTAAATCATTTTTTTAACTTCGAAGCTTTTGTTTTTTTCTCAATGTTGACCAATACTTTCGGGCAAATAAATCATCACTATATTCAATTATGTCGTGACCGTGGTGTGTATATTCTCCTCCAACTCCTCCTGTGGATCTCATAAAAGACAACTAAACGCCATCAGGGGTTGGAATCTGCCTGCCAAGCGTGGTGATTATAGCAAATACCCCCATGCATGGTATGGGTTGTACCTACGCTTTGCATGCTATGGGGAGTGTTTCCCAGTGGTCAGATTGGTGGTCAGACTAGTCGGGCCAACGGGAATTATTTTTCCCATTAGCTAGATTTATTTGACAGCTGGAAAAGACATCGAAAAAAGTACAATCTAAGAAAAAACTGTTTTGCATTTTATTATCAAAATTTTATCTAAGGCGTTCTAAAAAATTACCAACAGTAATTGACTGTTGGTAATTTTTAGTTAACTCCAGTAGTTAACATCATTTGTGAATACATTATGAATTCGTCTCTCATTATATTTTCCTTTGTCCGTTTATTTGTTATTTTGGTAAAATCATTTTTTTGTAAAATTCTCAGTAAGTTGACTATCCCGGGTCCTTTTCTTGTTATATTTCTATTTAGTTCTTTATGCCAACTTATATATACTTATATCAGTGCAAGTTATAAATAAAACATATTTAGAAATTTACATGACCTCTTCGTATTTTTTTGTATTCAACAGTACTTTACTAAATTAAGAGCTAATCTGAACAACGGGAAAAATAATTCCCGTTGGCCAGACTAGTCTGACCACCAATCTGACCACTGGGAAACACTTGCTATGGGGGAGGCCTCATCCAGCAGAGGATGTCTACATGATGATGATGGCATACATACATTAACCTACATAACACCCAACAGTCACATGTATAGTATAGTATAAGTACTGAATCACTAGGATTCCCCGAGTCGTAGGTATCAGAAACTACTCGCCAGTACCTACCTATCATCACAACACCCTGACCCGAAACAGATATTTTCAGATAAACATTCGTCTCTCAGCGGGAATCGAACGCGCACCTCTTTTATCTCAGCTAGATACTCGCCAACCGCGCCATGGAGGTCATTTAATTCCACCTGTAATGTTGTCCTGAAAACCGGTAGGTAGGGTAGGTAGTTCATATTACACGTAGGGTACGTAAGTACCTACCTATAAGTACTTACCTAATACATATATAAAGTACGTACCTAATTAGTAGTAGGTACGTAGGTTAGGTTAAAATTACATACAACAACAAACAAATAGAAAGAAAAATTAGCCAAAGGGTAATAAGGTAGAGGCTGTTCAGGAAGGGACCCGTCGTGGGATTTGAGGACGCTGCTGAGCCTGATTACCTTTTTTGTTTAGCAGACAATATACTAATAGCGCGTCTGTTCCGTTTTGATCCTATTACAAAAAACGTGGGCTCACGTGGGCTTTAAATACGCCTAGTGACATCTGCTAGAATTATTTTGCAATTTCCTCTCCAACAACGTTAAGTTGTCGACACTGGCAGCACCATAGAACAACTGGGGCAGCACCCTAAAAATAGCGTAGCGCTGCTGCTGTAATTTTTAGTAGAATAGACATACTTTTATCAAATGTAGTCGCTACCTAGAATTTACTAGATGGCGCTACACGTCTCAATTACACAAAATAAGTAAATTATGAAGCTGAAGGGTCGCTTCTCATTCCCTAACAGAAAATCACTAGGTGAGTAACGTTTGACAAGTAAAATGACCATTAAATTGCTCAAAAGAGAATAGAATTTTAAATGAGGGGTTTTCACGGCCGTTTCAAGTCATGCTTTCAGTGTTGAAAATAGATGGCGCTGCTCTGTACTTAGCTGTCAAGTGTCAAATAAAGTGAAATGTCAACATCAACAACGTAGATATAATTTTCGTTACGTGGTATTTATTTTTGCCTACTTCTAAAAACACAACGAAATCACTAGCGCACTCTCAATATGCAAACACAAACAGAAATCATGACTAATAGCCACAGACTAATTAGATAATAGCTTAGTACGCGTGCACCACAGATAATACATTTGACAATCTCGACAGCTAGAGTTGAGTCGGCGCCATCTATCGAACCAATTTGAAGTTGAACTACTTTTTTTTTAATCGAAGATGAAAAGCCCTGTTTATGTATTGTGACTTTACTCTACATTTTCATGGTCGATCAGTTTTGACAGAACTTTGACATGAAAATGTCAAGCGAGTTACGTCCCCAGGCTCTGTTCGTTCCAAGTGGTTCCAAGTAGTTCCAACTTCTTCAATATTCGCTCAGGCAACTCAGGCAAGCAAGCACACAGAGTAATATTCTACCTACAAGCAAGCAGCAGCTGTATCCGGTTCATATTCGTACGCTAGTGATTATTCTAATCTCTCTTTGGTCCGTCCGTACCATACCACGCAGCACGCAGCAGCCGTTTTCTTTCAGCGGAATCACGGAATCACGATTGTTTGTTGGTACTTGGTTTGCTTTTGCTTTCTCATTGTTGAACAACTCGCCGTGTGGTCCGGACAAGTTCTTTTTCCATTTTTCAACGTTTATTACCGTGCAAGAAATTGCAGTATTGGCGTTCGAAGTGTGTGAATCATAAATCCCTTGCCTTCATTCGTGGTGATGTTTACCAAAAAACGTTCATTGTTATTGTGAGTTTATGTTGAAATGCCTCGTGAATACGTGGATCGCGAGGAAAGTTCCGCAGTGTTATGTCAATAGAATCTCTTAGATAGTGGTTTTAGAAAATTTATTGACAATGTCTTACACAACCACAGCTCCCAATAGCTCTGCATTGAGGGCCTTGGCCCTGGAGTACAAAAGCTTGCAAGAAGAACCCGTGGAAGGGTTTAGGGTGAAGTTGTTGGGAGAGGACAATTTGTTTGAGTGGGAAGTGGCAATTTTTGGACCCCCAGACACACTGTACCAGGGTGGTTACTTCAAGGTGAGTTGCAACACGTTTTATTTCAGCTGCATGCCAATAACATTCATTGTAGCAAAGCAAAGGTGAACTCTTTGTAGGAAACATATAGCAGTTGTAGTCATGTAGATTACAAACAGAACATAATCAAATAATGAATCAGAGGGTAACATTGGGGTGTAGATAAGGGGGTGCTGATGCAAAAAAGGGCCCACTGGTGGCCTGATTGCGGAAAAGAGTCTGAGCTTCAAGTTAAAGGGGGTGCTGCGGAAAGAAGACTGATGACAGTCTTTTTTCCTCAGTGCCCACTTATCTACACTCTGACCGTTAGTATGGGACATGTCGACTGAGGTAAAAAAACTTAAATAAAATTTAAATAATTTACCTACATTGTACATGTTTGAAGATTTATATTATGGTTTATTTTGTATGCATTCTTGATGTATTTAGGACTGGCAACATTACTAAATGCGTGAAAGAAACTCCGTACACATCTGTTTTGTAGCTAATGGAATTCCTTCTTGTAACATGGATAAATCAAGCAGGTATGCTTACACAGCTTAAAAACTATATTGACCATGTAGCTTAAAACACCAGTAATAGAAAACGAGTGAAATAAAATCATTCTTATGACAATATTGATGCCATGATATAGTTCTGTACTTGTCACATTGTGTAACACAACACAACGGAAGATCTGTGTTTTTACCAAACTTCAGAAAAGGAGCGATGTATTTGTCCACCCCAATAATTTTTATTGTCCAAATCAGAACACTATTTGTAATTTCACCATCATCATGAGCCTTTAAAAGTTTGCTGGACATAGGCCTCCCCCAAACCACAACGAACAGTCTTGAGCTGCCACCTTCATACATTGTGTCTTCTAGTTTGTGGTTGCCATAGTAAAAATTTGAGCATAGCTCTCTCTATAGCCCATCGTGTGACTTTGAGCTTGAGCATCATAATTTATTAAAAGTTTATTTCCTTGGAGCTAATAGAAAATGCCAAATCACAGCAGCAGAATGTAAGTGCAAAGATAGTGAAAAATCAAAGAAAATCTTGAAAAACTAGAAAAGTTAAAAAATTACAATAATGAAAGGAAATATTTTACATGATTTTTTTTATGTGTAACAATCTCCTTTGTATTAAGTAGTTTTTTTTTTTTGCAAATGACTCATCAAAATTAACACACAGCTGACAGTCAAAACAGTTTACAACCCAACTGCCCATCTGTGTTGAATTACATAAAACTTGGCACTAGGAGCCATTTCTTCTATACAGCTGCACACTCGAGATTCAAACACTGCAAATGTTTTATCAACATTAATAATTTCTGAAACAACACAACCACATTTCATCATGCTTAGTATTTCTGTGTTACCACGATAGTAATCTCAAATGAATTGTTCCCTTTGTTTGACTGTATCACAAACTATCCCCACCTTCGGCTAAATTTTGCTGGGTTCATTCTCAATTGATGATTTTATCACGCTAAACTTTTTAACACACGTTCAGCAGTTTTTGCGTGAAAGAGTAACAAATATCTATCCATCTTTTTGCGTGAAAGAGTAACAAATATCCATCCATTCATCCTCACAAACTTTTACATTTATAATATTAGTAGGATACCATAAAGGGACAAGGGACGCGGCGAAGGGGGAAGGGGACGCGGGCGAAGGTTCGCCCGCGACGCAGGAGGTTGCGGGTTCGATTCCCGCCTCGAACAAATATTTGTACGTTCTGCAGATCAGGGTGTTCTGGATATTTTTGTATGTACATAATAATAAAAAATATCTAGATCTATGTAATGTATTGTTTTATGTATATCAGTTATCTAGTACCCATAACATGAGCTCTGCTTAGCTTGGGGCTAGATAATGTTGTGAGAAATGTCCAGCATATTTTTTTTTGCAGTAGGATTTTCGCGGCTGGTGATGATATGCAAGGTGTCCCAAGAAAAATTATGTTTTTGTTTAAAAATATTTTTTACCTAACTTGATCTGTTCTCTTTTGTTCCAGGCACATATGAAATTCCCTCCAGACTATCCATACTCACCACCCACTGTTAGATTTCTAACGAAAGTGTGGCATCCAAATGTATATGAGGTGAGTGATTTTATTTATCTATTACCTATCTTGTCCTCGAGGCACCATACAGGGGCTTCCCACCTAGTAGTAAGAAAGATCATAAAATCAAGTCAAGCCGTGTTTGTTGCCCTGATTCTTCTAGGTTTGGTTGCTTTAGATGGAACAGGAGTAATTTTAGTTACAATTAAAAATTATCCTTGTGATTTCAATGAATAAAATACTTTTGACTTAGCTTGACTCAATCTCCAATATTTCATTTAAGGTGTATATGTCGTACTTTTCAGCTGAAATTTTTTCTGGTTCAATGTTTAACAAAATCTAGAATACTATCCAACTAAGTCTTGTACGATTATATCTACAAAATTTTATAAATATCAACCTCGTTTTTTAATTCATGAGAAACTACGTTTTTTTCCCGTCTGGGTGTACTGCCCTCCCAAGCCTAAAGTGCAGTAATAGGTGTTTTGTCGTTTTTAAGCTAAATACATATTCTGAAACCCCATTTCAAAACCTATCAATCAAATTAATCCTTGTTCTATAAAACAATTTAGAAGTATTTTATTTTTATATTTTTCGGAAAAGGAAATTGCAAAATTTTAACAAATTTATTAAAAATTTACGTTGTTTACCAGCTAAACCGCAGTAAAATACATACTGCACAAGTTTTTGTTGGGTTTCCTAGCTAAAATGCAGTATTTTTTCATATTTTATGACATTTTAAATGGTAGTTTTATCAAGAAGATTTAAAAAAAAAACTCATTAAAGTGCAGTATTATTCGACTCCATACAAGTTGATTATACTGCAATTGTTAAGAAGAAATACTTTTTATTTGTATTCCCAATTAAAGTGCAGTAATTTTTGTACTTACTGCACTCTAACTCGTGAGGGATTTTACAATGCCTATCAAAAACCAAATAAAATGCAGTGTTTCTAGCTAATACTGCAGTTTAACTTGTTTGAGAGTTTATAGTTCTTTGTAAAATACTAAATAATTTACATTGTTTTATACATTTTACTGCATATTAGTTAGTTTACTCAATCAGATTCATACCACCTAATTATGCCTGAAGTCAACTAATATTCTTTAATACTAATATTGTGTAAAACTATGGAGGTTAAAGATTTCTACAACTTCACATGTTATGTCACGCAAAATGAAGGATAGCAAAATGGGGTAAACAGGGTTTATTTGGAAGATATGATTGAAATTTCGGTCCAAAAGGGAAAGCACTGCCTTTTCTATGAAAAATATTTTGACAAAACTACCTACAAACAGATGTGTTGCCTAAAATCCAAAAAATTGCCTTTTTTTACTCAAAACATAAGGTAATTTTCTTTTACTACACGTGAGGAACTCGAGTATTTTACTATAAAAAACCTATTAAATAGCAGTATTTCCACATTATTACTGCACTTTAGTTGGTAAAGATTACAAAAAAAAAATACAACAAGTAGTCAAAAAGCAGTACAATACAGTAATAGCTAAATTTACTGCCTTTTAATGAGTTTTAGAACTGATTTTATAAAAAAATAGCTTGAAGTAATAGAGGCTAAAAAAAATAAATGGCTGTATTTATTATATTTTAAAGTAAAACTAATGCAATAACATTTAGAAATATAGTTTTTTACGTTTTCTTTCACTTCACATTCAAGGTTTTATCAAATAAACTCTTTTGGATTTTATTTTTTAGTTTCTACACTTTAAACGCGCTTTTCTCGAAATCGTGTTTTTGCTGTTACTGCACTTTAGGCTTGGGAGGGCAGTGTAGTTTCTTTTTAAAATAAGTCAGAACTATATGTAAGGTCCGTGGTAGTCTCGGCCTAAGAATTGGACTCCTCCAACTCCTCCTGTGGATCTTGTAAATGGCGACTATAGGATTACGCCAGGCGATGGGCAGCAGTATCCATCTGAGTACTTAACACCAACCTGCGATCACCAATCCGCCTGCCAGGCGTGGTGATTATGGCAAATCCCCCATCGTACGCTATAGATTGTACGCTATGCATGCTATGAAGGAGGATATATAAATATAATATATATTTAATATATAATACACTTCCCATCAAAAAAATCGAAACACTTCTCAAGTTAATGTATTAAATAGATTATGAGAAAAGTATTGTTATAAAACAGTAGGTAGTACAAGGTTATGTATATAACTGCCAGCAAATATAATGATGCTTTTCTTAAAGAAATGATCCTCTTATTTGGTTATTTGTCGCCAGAAAGAAAATCGGTAGTGTTTCGATTTTTTTGATGAGAAGTGTATATATTTCTATCCAGCAGTAGATGTCTAAACTTTACACCAGGCGGCCTCCCTTAATCACCATAACGAGATTTCTCTACAACTAGGAGACATTTCTGGTTCTCGTTAATTGGCCTAGAGTCTGTTTAGAATCTGGTTTGAAAGTCCTTCTTGGAATATTGTGATAGGTTCCCCAGGTGCTACTGTCTTAAATCGACCGAAAGCTACGACTACTTGCGACACTAAACAAATCGACGTCTCTGACCCCTAGTAGCGAAACATTTATGTGTCGCAGTTTGGCCCAAATACAATAAAAACTTAACTTTGTGTTCGACTTTCTATAATGAAGGGTATGAACTAATCCCCTATTGATGTGTTCATCATCATCATATGTAGAATGAAATGTGGGATTTGCCATAATCACCATGCTTGGCAGGCGGATTGGTGTTAAATTCTCAGGTGGATGCTGCTGCCCATCCCCTGGTGTAATCCCTTAATCGGCTTTAAAGACATCCACGGGAGGAGGCGCAGTGGCAGAGGTCTATTCTTAGGCCGCACATTAATGAATACCACGTTAGTTAATGTATTGACGTGTACTTATCTTTTAGTATTGTCATACCATAAAATGCTTCGGGTGAATTTAATACTATGTGCAAAGCCTTCAAAGGTAGAAAACAGCAGACAAGATCACACATTAACATTTACGTATCAGACGAATCATTATTCTGAATAATTTATTTATCCAGTTCGCAAGTAATATTTATAAAATCCCAGTTTTATTCTTTGTATCCGCAATATCAATTCTCAGTCGGCATCACACTACCTATTATACCACGTGCGTCATTTCTTTACGAATGACTGATGACTAGTTTTTGGTAATAAATCTAAACCCAAAGAAAGTCATATTCAATTTGTTTATCAGTTTATTTGCTAAAATTGTACCTGTACTAAATTATACTTAATTTTATGGCTTGTTGCTTTTACACTGTCAGTGCAAGTAAGCAGTTGAATTAAAATAAATAAAGCTGTAATGTTTTTAAAAAAAGAAACATGGCTTTAAATAAGTATTTGGTTAGTTTTTTGATCTTCGAGTTAATTGCTCTTGTTTACGTGACCGGATCAAAAAAGATGTTCCTACTTAGCCTGTAAGGCTTCGTGGCGAATCCAAAATGTTACCGTTAGCTTTTAGAAGAGTTAGCTGACAAGTACTACCAACATAGAATATTGTTACCTGCACCGAGGTCATCAGACCTAAGTTGAGTCATCATGACGCGCGCTCTCAACTGTCCCTCCCCAAAATTCGTAGAAGTTGCACGGTTTACTCATTGCGAAACAAAAATTGCTGACTAACGATCATAAAATAGTTCAGCCTGCTTCAAAACAGGAAGAATCTGAAGAAGCTTAATAGTTTTAAAGGATTTCTTGAATACATGCAATTCTACTCGACACGGTACAAAACAGAATGTTATGACAATAATACGAGCTGCAAAAGATCTAAAAGAAACCATGAAACAGGATGTCTACAGGTTGAACGACCTACAACATGAAGCCACAAGCTATGGTACGGACAACATCATTTAAACGCATTATGAATCATTCAGTTCAGTAGTCATTGAACCAAATGTTGCAAAGTACTAGGACAATAAGCGCAAATGTGAATTTACGCGCACTTAATTTACTTCGACGCGTCTCCGGTCATACCTACTAATTTATCGTATTGACGTCCCGTCCATCCACGGAACGAGCAACACTGCAATTGATGTTAATCAGCGCCCTAGTGAGATTTAGGAGCATCGTCGGTCGGTTGGCGCGGAGTCAAAGTTCGTTTGCTTAGACTTCCTTAAAGAAAATGTCTTATTTCTGTGAGAATGTTAATGTCAGTCCCCCGGCCTTGGTGTAATTAACCTATTCTCGACCTGCACCTCATTGGCCGCTTTGAACTTGGGCTACATTCACGCGCGATTCTTTAATAATATCCCAGAGACGCGATCTCGTCCCAACGAATTGACAATCGTGCCAAAATTTCGGTTAAATGCTCTCTTCTCTTCATATATGACACGTGGCTACTTCAAAGTCCAAAACAAAAAGTAGCACGATTGCAACAATCCCTTCATCATAACTAGCTAAGCAGATGCACAGATACTGAAGCTGGTTTCGTTCGTTGATTCGCGGAAATATCGTTTGAGCTACCTACCAATTTTATTTTTATGAAAGTTTTGTTATTTCTTGGTACCGATACCTGTATTACCAAGTTTTCTTTGGAATTATAATTGCGGTGTTGAGTGGGGTTTTCGCCAGTTTTCGTTATAGCGAAAACAAGCCTTACTCCATAACGTCTCCTGCTGCGTCTCTGAAGTCACATAGTATGTATGTGACACCTCAAGCTAAATAGGTATTTACCTTGTAATCTTAGTAATAGTTTTTTTTATTAAACGGTAGTAAAATATCACTCAGATCAAAACAAAATAATTTCTGTGAGCAAAATATAAATATTTTGTTATTGGAAAAGCAAATAGATAACATACATATAAGTACACGAGCTGAGCTTAGCTGCGTAGATTTGACGTAAATAACGTAATTTAACAGTTAAAATGTAACACTACTCAATAAAACTCGGATTTTCTATTTTAAAAACACATTTGTTATTCTGATAGCTATCATAAGTCTAGTTCTTATTCTGAAGGCTTGTTACTTGTTATCACTTTCATGAGCCATCTACCTTTATCTTTCTGTCATTCCCTGCCTTTATGCGAAATCGAAGACCTTTCCGTCTCAGCCGATTGTTATTGACCGTGCACCTTGACATCTTTTATTTTTATGTTCTGCCAACATCACTATTACTATACTATCCGTTGTTTCTAGATCGCCAGTGGCGTTGTAAATAAACAGTCTATGTGTGAGTGAGTATATGTGAAGTGTTTCCCGATTTAGAGGTCAGACCGCACCACGCATTTTCTTTGTGAGGAAGCGGTGAACCTGTGGCATATTTTTAGCCGGGGGCGACGCTCCTTGCTACACGAGAGGCGAGTTTCTTACTCTATCATCGTGACATCAATAAGCAAAAACAATATTAGAAATTTTAATCATTTTAAAGACGTTTCGGTTCGAGCAGCGACTATATTGCGAAACCTTGTGTTAAATTGAATGTGTGTACCTACTTTTATTAATTCAAAAAGCTATATTATGATTCGATTCGAGCAGTAACTAAGGGTAAACTTAAATTTTGCTTCAAAACCATTCATCATCATCATCATCATCAGCCTGTAGAAAACCACTGCTGGACATAGGCCTCCCCCTTAGAATGTCACCAAAACCGTTAAGTTTTGTTACAACCATAATAAGTGCCACAATCGAAAATGCAGCTGTAGAATAGAAACACACGAAGATCGCACATGAAAGTTCCATCAAAAGTTTCAAAACTTTTGATAATCGTGTTTCGTGTTTAGAATTCTAGAGGCTACTGCGTCAGAAAAGGACCGTTAGAACCACTTTCACTGCGCCTGTGTCTCCGTTATACCTATGTTAATGATGAAATACCTAACAATGTACATTAATTTGTGACGAATATTTTAATGTACATTGAGGAGTATTCATGAATCATAATGCAAATTTGATAGTTCCAGAAACCCAAAGTCAACCAATTGTCCTTGACCTTATAATGATATGACGTTTTATTTTTAAACGTCTGGATTAACACTTATATCAGCAATCCACGGTGAAAAGAGACCCTTTGAGGCTCTGTCTACCCCTTCCGGGAAAAAGGCGTGTTTATATATGTATTTTAAACCCCTTTAATCGTGAAACAGAGGATTTACTAAATAACATGTTTCATAGTTATCGCTCTGTCTGTAGTCAGTAGTCTCGCATCTAGGTCATTTGGAAATCGGAGTAGGCCATCCACTAGTTTCGAGTTACAAAATATTCAAATTGTTCTTATAAACCATCTATATTTTAATTGTTGACTTTATACATAGTTTTATTGATGATTTGATTAATCACCTTGTCTACTATGAGAGTGCTGAATCCTTTCCTCAGACTTAAAACTGTTCCCGTTAAAACATAGATAAATTTTTGGTGCTTCCTAGTCCTGTTTCTTAGTTCCAATTCCAGACATACTATCTAGCTAGAGTAACCTCTGATGGATGTTTGCCGCACTAATAAATATCGCAGAGTTTGCAGACTCTGACTCTGAGCTAAGCCAAACCAAGGTCAAAAGCTGAGGTTATACCTCTCGCCCGTTCCGTCTCGCTTGCTTCTTCCGCTATCTCCATAGAGAGGCATTGTGGACTAGGCAAATGGTGCAATGGCATTCAAAGTTTTTTTGTTGTGAGAAACAAAAATATTTTCTGCACGTAAATTGAATTTACAAAAATATCATGCACATTTTGCTCGGCATAAGCTAACAATGATCGATTGTTTTTTACTTGTGTTGATGACAAACGCTGCTTGCTCTTCTTCATTATCTCCGAAGCGAGTTATTGAATTGTGGGTTAAGAAATTTTGCAATAGCATATTATATTCAATAAAAAAATAAAGTATATTTTTGTCTGAAAAGGGATATTTTGTTCTAATTATTTGTTTTCTAAAAATCACAACAGTGTCATCAACGAAGTCGTTCCGCATTTGCATTCCAACTTCCTTCTTGTTTGTGTCTTGTGGCCAGTTGTGGCATATATTTCCTCATTTTACATTAATTGTCATAACTAGAAATTAACATCAAACTGTGATCCATCAAGAACAATATCATCCTATTGATAACATCATACTGAAAAAAAAAGAAGTTTTTGCTGTAGTTTAAAAAAAACATTACTTTACTGTCAATTTCCAGCATATGTTTTGGTTTTTCAAGATAATTAGTTCAATGTGATACATTCTGTTCAGTGACTAAAAACTAATCGAATTAACAGATAACCTCGGCGTTGGCCGAAAAATAATCTGACAGTATGAGTAACCTAAGTACTTTGAATAAAGTCGGGTGTAGTTGTAGTTCCTTATCACCGTGAAAGGGTCAGTGCCGTATAGTTAATCATAGAAATATTGTTTAACTACTTTCTCCAAGTCTACCAGTAATACCACCAGTTTGGTATCAGTAATACCAAAGTTGGTTAAAGAAATATTGTTTAACTATTTTCTCCAAGTCTACATAACGAAATTACGGTTCGTAGTCGTACTTCGGCTGAAATTGAATTTTCGGCCTATCTGTTATGGATTTACAAGCCGTTGTAACAAAGCTTACTATACCGGAAACCTGAACACAAAAGAGGTTACAATAGATTTTATGTAACATTTGTGTTGCGAGCAAAAACGAAATCTACTATATACGAAAATTATATACGAATATTGCTTCCTAACCATGAAGTATTTAATCGTCTATAGATTTAATAACTCCGACCTTCGTTGCTCGTTGCGCAAACTCAATGTTCTGGATCTAGATAAGCTGTCGGTCTGAGCTAGCCAGCTAGGTCCATGTTTCACAGTCATAGTTCCAGTGCCAGTTGCGCAGTTGACAAGTCGGCACTTTGAAATGCAACTATATCCCCAGAAAGATATCGGTCCGGTATTACAGAACTTCGTAGGTAACATGATTTGTAGAAGTTATGTTAAGGCAAGTTGCACACTGAATCACGGAAGTAATGCATCAGTTCTGTTGTTTCTAGAGTAAATACGCTTAACACCCTATGTAAGTTTTTCAGAATCATAAATTAGCATTTTACAAAATTGTAATTTGTATTCTTTGGAAGTTTAAATTACTTTCCCAAAAACTTGTCCTCTTACGATACCGCGGTACAATTAAAACTAAGTCATTTACGTGGCTTCCAAGTCCATTGAAACTAAATTTTATGTTGTTTGATAACTTCGATCGAACTAAACTTTGAGGTGATATTATAAGGGACCTACGTATGCATAACCTTATCAAGTCTATTTGGGTATTGCATACATTTATGAATTGTATTTAAGAACTATACAATACAATTTATTCATAAGGCCGATTTACATGTCAAATCTTAATAAGTATACATTACATATGTGTATACAAATAATATACAAGTTTCAAAATAAATCTAGGAAATTCAAAATTATAATATAAAAACAATAGAATTGAAGTTATCGTGGCTTGGTATCATTTTAGAAAAATTACGACTATACACCACGTACTTTACTATTCTCCTGCTGACGTTTCGTTGACCATTTTGAGGTCCTTCCACATGAGCACCGACTGCGGCCACGCTCAAAGGTCGTGTGAAACGTCAGCAGGAGAATAGTAAAGTACGTGGTGTATAGTCGTAATTTTTCTAAAATATAAAAACAAACCAAATTAAAAATCATAATATAACTTAATAATAAAGAATAATACATTTTATGAAACTAAGTTACAAGCCGCAGTCCTATTCTTATCATCATCATCATCATCACCATGCTCACTGCTGGACGAGGTCTCCCCTATTGAATACAACGCTATAATCGCTTAGCAGACAGATTGGTGATCGCAGTATGGTGCTTAGTACCTACTCAGGCGGATGCTTCTGCCATCCCCTAGTGTACAATCTTTGTAAGGCTTTTACTCCATCCACAGGAGAAGGACAAATATTATCGTGTCTATTCTTAGGCCGGACAAATCACGGCACATTAATTGATTTCTATTTCACTAGACTAGTAAAAAGACCAGTAAAACAGAATGCACCAATGAAAACATTGTGCATATCTATGACGTTTTCTTACTATAGTAGGTATCTTGCTAAGATTAAGATAATTATCTTACTGTGTTAATACATTATTAATTATCTCAAAAAATATTGGAAACATTCGTTGGGGAAAGCAAAAAACGAAAGTGGCATTATTTGATAGTCCGTTTGACCTACTCCAAATTCAATTAGATTTCCTTGAAAGTTAAGTTTTTCGGTGGATCTCGGCAAAAACCGTTCGTTCTCACACTTCATAGCGTACTCGAATTGACCTAATGACCTAAAGAATTTGAAAACGTTCACATTTGCTATAAAACGACCAAATTGCATGTCATTGTGAAGCTAAAGACCTTTGAAATTGAATATAATCAAATAAGTACTCAAACTGGCTTTACTGGACCGGTCCTCTATCTCAGACAGAGGCAAACGCTTGGCGTGCCGACCTTACTAAGCTGACCTTAACATGCCGTAAGAAGCTTACTTCCTCTTGACTAGACCATTGTTTCCTTCCGGAATTATGCGAGGACTAGTGAAACGCCCGCGCCTTCGTCCGCGTGTTCCATACAAACTTTAAAACCCCGCACCTCCGTTGGGTGTGAATTTCGGAAATTCCTTTCTCAGTGCATCTCTAGACCAAAGAAGAAATGTACCCTCCAAATTTCAAGTCTCTAGGACTTGCAGTTTAGGCTGTGCGTTGATAGTCAGTCAGTCAGTCAAGCAACAATTTTAATAAATAAATAAATAATAAATGAATAATGAATGATTACATCAAATGGATATAATAATTTCTTTATTTACAGATAAAATAATACAACTAATACAACTATATACAAAATTTTAAAAATACAAATGAAACAGTTGAGCTATCTAAAAACGCGAAACGATGGAAGCGTACCCAAGATGCTGGCTGCATTGCCACGCTAAATGGCAATACTAATGCGTTGAGCCAGATAAGAGCCAGCTCGCGGGACACGCGTTACTTCGACCAGACTCCCTGAAAGAATTGTGAAAACGCGAAGGTTTCCCCTCTGATCCAATCTCGATTCCGAAAGGCTCAAAAATGCGCTCTGTTGCATATTTGAGCGTTTTGAGATCCTCAACCGTATGGGCCGTTACATCGGCCCTAACTTATGTCCCGGACAGATGAGATGATGAAATAATGTTCAAATTGGTCAAGTGGCTTAGAAGCCTCTCCACGCGAGTTTAACTAGAACTTGACCGGTTTTAGTGTTCCGTATTTTGTTTCGGTATCTTATCAAAAAACCGAAATTACTATCGTTAACCCTGCGACAAGGGTACAGTTTCGGCCCTCCCAGTTCCCACAGTTACGATCTACGACCCCGTTGCTATTTCTCATTGTCATTCTGTAACCTTATATCTTACCCTATAATATAATTTCAGAACGGCGATCTCTGCATATCGATCCTGCATCCTCCGGTAGACGATCCCCAGTCGGGTGAGCTGCCTTGCGAGCGTTGGAACCCGACGCAGTCAGTCCGCACCGTGCTTCTGTCTGTCATCTCACTCCTCAACGAGCCCAATACATTCAGCCCGGCAAATGTCGATGCCAGCGTCATGTACCGCCGCTGGCGCGAGTCCAAGGGCAAGGATAAGGAGTACGAGAACATCATCAGGTGAGAACATACCTAATATACCTCGTACCGAAATACGTCATCGTGCTTCCGTCAGTCGTCTCGCTTCTCAAAGACCCAATACATTCAGCTCTGCGAATGTGAACTCATGTGTCATGTACTGCCGCTGGCGCGAGTCCAAGAGACGTGACAATGAGTGCGAGCATGTTATCAGGTGAGAACACAGAATATTCCTACGCAATAGTGAGCAATCAACCAATAATCGCTTACCACGTCATCTACAAACAATTCTATTGGATGATTTGATTTTACACAGAATCATTCCGCTTTGGTAGGGTAACTATTGGTCATCATCATCATAATCCAGCCCGAGGCCTCCCCATAAAATACAATCAAATCAAATCAAAAGAATTTGAATCATTGAAATCACAAGGATCATATTGAATCGTCTTATAAACTAAAATTACTTCTGTTCAATGGCGGGATTTGCCATCAACATGCTTGGCAGGCGGATTGGTAATCGCAGTATTGGTGTTGAGTACTCAGGTGGATGCTGCTGCCCATACCCTCTATACAATATCCACGGATAAAGGCGAAGATCAAAAGTAGCTATATACTTTGAATAGTTTATAAACAGCTGTTTTATTTCTGAGAAGTAGCTATAATCTCAGAGATATAATGTTTAGAAGCTTTATTTTGGTAAATTTCGTGAAAAGGGGTAGGTATCATTTCAATTTACACCAAATCTAGAATTACATTTTAAAAAAGCCCTCGTATTTTTATTTAACCTGCAGGGCGATTCTAAAACGTCGGAAACGTTTCCGATCGGATTCGTCAGTTTTTCATTTCGATGTGGTAAGTAACTAAAACAATTTTCTCTAGTAAAACACAGTAAAAAAACAATAAATATTGTATATCACTGTGTTTTACTAGAGAAAACACGTTTTCGACGTTTTAGAATCGCCCTGCTGAAGTGTTCTTTCTATTGATCATAAAGCTAAACTCGGGAAATTCTTGGCTTTTGAAATCATCAATGAATCAATCTTTCAAGCCTTTTCGCAGTAAGGACAATTTATATTCCAATTATAAAAGGAAGAATAAAATACGTAGGTAAGGTAAAAATAAGGTATGAGATTATCAGGTCGGTGGGCGACTTTATCATAGTACTTCGCTTGAAGGTCACATTTTACAGTTCAAGGAAATTTTGTTAAGCATATTATGAAAGTTAATTTCACTTTGTGACTTATAAACGTAGAATACTTCCAATTATTGTCGGCTATTAGTTGCAAGGCTGTGGGTGTGGGTGGTTGGGTTAAAAGATAAATTTATTTAGGTATTTAAGCATAATTTTCTGTAATTTACATTGGTAAGTACAAATTATGTAGGTACAAACGGCAACACAATTAATTAATTAGGTTAACCCCCACAATCGCAGTTTAAATTGTAGTTTACAGTAGTTAACAGAAAACTATGTCCCGCGTGCCAAATAACTTAATTTTGTATCGCATTGGGAGACTCTTTCACATAAGTATAATGCAGTAGCCTTTAGACATCCACCGCTAGACGGAGCCTCCCACATGAAAAACAATGGGGGGAATTGCTGTAATCACCACGCTTGGCATGCGGATTGGTGATCGCAGTATTCGTGTTAGTACTCAGGTGGATGCTGCTGCTCGTCCCCTGGTGTAATCCCTCGGCTTTTACGACAACCACGGGAGGAGATGGAGAACCGGGCCGGACACGCCACGGCAATATACATAAGTAGGTATGGGCCATTTGCAAAAAAAGTGTACATGTTACTAAATGGAACGTAACGAACTTAAGGACTTGCACATACTTAATGAGAGATTTTTTTTTACCTCATCATCATCAGCCAGTAGACGTTAATTGCTGGACATAGGCAATGATAAGGCTGGTAACCAATTAACTTTGCCGTTTGTACTTATGAATGAAAAATTATTATCTTGGAAGCTGATATGGCGGTTCTGGCTGAATATCGATTTGTCTGTGAAATTATTACAAATTGCCACTTGTGTGTGTGAGCGCCAAGTCAGGACGAACAAAAGCTATGAGTACGTTATCTAGTTATAGTGCGTCTAATCTAAAACTGAAAGCTCCCACTATACTATTACGTTAAGGCGATATGTAAAAAATTTGGAGTCGCTGCGTTACATGCTCACTCAGTAACGGTAAAGGTTACAAACTTGATTTTAATATAGTGATTACTTGAGGATGTAATCTTTGTAAATCAAAAACAGAAACACGATTGGTGAAACTTTTCTCGATAGATTTATTTTTTTAAATCTGTGCTCGTAAAACCCCTTTTTACGTCCATCCTTCTAATCTAGAAAATATTGGCGGTAAAATTTTATTACTATTCGGTAGCTAATTACAGTAATTAAATAAATAGAAAAATATTTAATTTTGTCCTACTTTTTAAGCAAACCGAAGTTTTATCATTTGTCGCTTACGCCAGTTATTTCTGAGCGGCACAAATCTATACCTTATTCTTTTCCCGGTGTCAAGTGAGTAATCGCTCTATCACTTTCTTGCAGTTCTGCTAGCTCCTCCCACTCGAGATTCGAAATATTTTAACATATCGTCTTAAAACTAAATACTCCGTTATATAATAACACAAGGACCATTTCGAACGTCAAGCTTCGTTCAAGTGCCAAGTAGAAGTGGCGTGCAGTTTTGCACGTTTTGTCTCGTGTGTTTCGTTTCAGAAAGTCAGTTAACTTCTGGAACCCTTCATTTTCTAGTTCGTAGAGTTTAGTTCTGGAGGCCAAGTCTTAGAACTAATCTCAAATTAAATCGAGCCAGACTCATGCATAGCTAATCCACACGCCAACTGAATCAGTAGGTAGGTAATTAGGACACGCCATAGGTACACTTTGGAAAGCAAACTGTCAGCATAATGCGAGTTGATATGAGAAAGTAGAACAAAAGATTATGAAAGTAACACTTACTGAATTACCAACTAATCTTGCTTAACCCCTTCACTGCCAAGCTGTGTGAGTCATTGATATGCGGTCGTCCTTTTTAATATGAGATTGCTTTAAGAGGTTACCGGTAAGGCGCTTACGGTCTTTTGCACGTTAACAATGTTTGCTACTATTTTGGCTATTATTTCATCAAACTTCATGAAATTTTGTACACATGATCAGTAGGTAGGTATACCCGTAATAACCCCCGTGGTGCGTCAGTTTTTTTTAAATTAGTTTTTTTTTATTAGAAAGAAAGAAGAAAGAAAGAAAAAGCATTTATTTGTGTCAATGATGCATCATAAAAAAGACACGGGAAAATACAAAAGACACACACACAAACAACAAAGATTAACAAAGAAAATTAAAACTTAACAGAAGACAAGAATGACTTGTGTTATATTATAAAAATGTGCCTCTCAGTACCAGTCATGCAACACTGTCACAAATTGGCGTCCAGCTCAGCATTTGTTGTGTTGTGGCAACACAACGCTGATCTTCCGCTGAAACCGTACAAGTGAAAACACGGATGTCTGCTTCACAATTATCATAATTAATTATTTTTACTACTTATATTATAATATACCTATAAATGAAATAATGATAATGAGATATATACAAAAACAACAATAATAAAGAAAAATAAAAGACGTTGAAGTTATTAAAAAATAGTATATCAACAAGGTCGTGCGGTTAAGATGTTAGGTAGACGTAAAAAACAGTAATATCAAAAGGCAGTGTATGAGGAATGACTAACAGCAGTGAGTGCTGGGGAGAAGTGACAGAGATATATGGAAACTTTACGGCGATCATGGTAAGGAACAGTTTTATTTGATTTGTAACCTAACCTGGAGAAAAAACTTAGCACACTACAAGATTGACACCTCGTTTCTCAGGTACCCATGTTGTATTTGATGACTCACTTATTTATGATTTGGTAACTATATAATTTTATGAGAAACTAACGCACCACGGGTTACTTTGTCTGAGGCCACTAGAGGTATTCTGAAACGTACCCCTACCTGGAAAAAGAAAGAGGGAGGCCATTTTTTTTTTGCGATACAGTAGGGCCTCGATAATCCGTACCCAAGCTAATCCGAACGCCTCTATAATCCGAACGACACCCCGCATCTGCCGTTTCCTAGTACCTCGGTATGCCACGCGCATATTTTAGTGCAAATGTCAATGTCGCTAAAAAATAGCCGTCAAAGTACTTTATTAGACTTCTTCCAAAAAGTATAAACATGTATGAATATATAATAACATCATCCTATATCAGTTTTGTGTGATTAAAACATAGTTTCGATAGTAAACAGTATTGTTTTATTGCCAATATACCTTTAAAAATGTCTACATACTATAATCCGAACGCTGCGTGCATCCGAACAGGGTATAAATTTTGGGTGTTCGGATTATCGAGGCCCTACTGTAGTTTTATTAACGTATGTACTAGATTACTTATAAATTGTATGAGAAAACATTTTATTAAATTTGACTAACTTCTGCTGCTCAGATTTTTTTCTAAGGATACAATGAAACAATCCTTACATGAAACTGAGTCGATACGCATTAAAATAAATTTTGATCAAAACAACTCATTTTTATGGAGAACTCACGGTTGACCAAAAAAATAACAAATCGTTTTCATGTAAAATGAGTAAATGGTTCCAAAGACAGTTTTCCCGTATCATTTAAAAAAAACACCCTGTATGACACATTATGATGTTGATGTCCAATGTTGGACGAGACCTCTACCATCGAATACAATGGGGGGATTTGCCATAATTACCACGCTTGGGTAGGCTGGTGATCACAGTATTGGTGATTTGGTGCTAAGTACTGGACCGCCAAACTTAGCACCAAATCACCAATGGAGGAGGCTGCTGGTCATCCCCTGGTGTAATGTTATGACATCCACTAGAGGAAACAGAGTCGGCCTTATTACACAACATGGACTAAATCTGAAGTTAGTCCAGGCGTACTAGTCTAGGATTAAATATCGACATTAGGCATATGCGACTTTAAATACGAAAGCAGATGGTTTGTTTTCCGAAATAAATTCTCGCGGTACTTCGCAAATTTTCAAAGTATCAAACCGACGGATTGGGTCACATCACAACTGAGATGTCCAAATTCTTACCTCTAACAAGCAATCAACTGTCAATTTATAGACCATTGCTAAACTAGGGGGCTGCCTGGTTTTAGATAAACCAGAGAAAGTCCAAGCTTATGTCATTTTTGGCATAAGCGCGGAATATCTAGCTCGAATGTTGCTTTTGGAAAACAAACCATCTACTTTTGTATTACAGTCGTATATACCCTAGGTCGATATTTAAGCCTAGACTGGTAGTCCTGGTTTAAACCCAGATTAAGGGCATTTTTTATAATAACACTCAGTGAGTATATTCTTAGGTCGGACACATAACATGGTATACACACGTTTGGAGCGTGCCGTGTGCTGCCCTCTCCACAAACTAGTGTGGGCCTCGAATTAATCTCATCGGAACAGAAAATGCTAATCTAATGAGAATAACACCAACCAAAAAACAATTTATTGTATTGTGTTTACAAGATACACAATTAATAAGGTTGAGATAATAACCTGTGTTAGAAGAATCCCCTCTTTTAAGTGGTGGCTAAGGAGCACTTATAACTGTAAAGGTACATATTTACCAACAAATATCACCACGTAGTAAACATTTAAATTGAATCCTTGTTGAATCAATATCTACAAAATCGTTGCGTGACAAACTGACTACTTATATATCAAAGCAGTCTAAACCTAGAGACCTGAAATTTAGTGGGCACATTCCTTTTGTGGTCTAGGTGTGCACTGTGAAAGGGTTTTCCGAAATTCGGGGTGTTGATGTTTGTTGCAAAAACCCCACGCAGACGAAGTCGCGTTTGTTACACTAGTTTGAATACAAATATTATTTGACCTGAACGAATCAGTCAACACGAGCCTCGTCCTATGTTAATGTTATCAAATGTCCTAAAGCCCGGTCTGGCTTTCTATCTGGCAAAGATGTGCGTTCAATCCCCTTCAGAGGGTATTCGCATTCACCTAAGTATGGTAGGAAAATTTAGTAAAACATGTCGGTTATCTGTACTATCACAAAGTACTACTATGGAAGCAATGAGCCTCGGCAATATTCGTTTTTCTTTCGTTGTAGTACTCAGGCTCGAGTGCATATTTAACAAGCAACGGGCGTGTGGTGTACACTACACGGGTTTTTGTATAGCAATACTGAAAAGCGCCCCTAGCGGACATTTTGGGAACCTCAACTTCCATCTCCCTCTGAGGGCCTAGTCTAGCCTTGTTTAAATGTAACATGCCTACACGAGCGTGTGAATTGAGGTTCACAAAGTGTACGCTTTTTTGTTTACTTATGTGGATATTTGTATGGCGACACCAGTGGCCGCCCCTAGCGTACACTCTGTGAACCTAATTTTCCATACAAAAATCCGTGTTACACTACACCATACGTCCATATCAATTGCTTGGTACATAATATTTTTACAATCAAGGACCTACCTAACGTTTATTTCACACTTCTGGATATTTAATTTAGTATCGTCATCATTATTTCCAATAACAAAGGCTGGCAGTACTCTTATCATTGCCGTTTTATTACAATCAATAGATTTTGATTGCATTCAATCATTATCAAAACAAAAGTCAGTATCTACCTACACTGTGCTGTTTTTAAATAAAACGAACCTGTGAAACTCGCGCCCTTAGGGTTCTGATTCATAAATTATTTCGAAATCGTCAAGAGACCCTTTCCTAGTTTCACCCACTTTTTCGTACAAACTTCACCACCATTTACGGGTTAAAAAAGTTGAAATTCCTCAAGCGTTTTCTTTTATTTGTGTCACAAAACTTCTTAGCATTATTCCAAATTTCAGAATTGTGAGGCTACTGGAAGGTAGAATCTTAAACCGGCTATACTACTAACTATTACAGTACAGAAGTAGTTTTTTTCCTTAACAGTGTTACTCGTTAGTAACCCTCCCCTCATTTTGGTGAGGGATTAAAAAGGGCAAATGGTATTTTTTTTCGAATGGGGACCCGTCTACCAATCCCTACAAAAGGCTCAACCAGTGTCTACCGCAGCCTCAACCAAAGGTCTTCTCTAATTCCAAAGCCTTTGTCTACAGTCTTAACTGAAGACTGCTATTGTCATAATGTAGCAAAATTGTTAGTTTCAGTTACATAAACATAGGTCACATAACATACATACCAAATCATTCGCCCACTTCACACCACGTTAGTTCAATCGATTGAGCATTCATAATGATTTGTTTTAAACAGCCCATTCATTAGAGGCTGTATTTTTTGCACTGTTGACTCAGGTGCTAAATCATGACGTCCATCTCAGTGAACGTGCGGGGGTGGACTCAGCGCTCTCGCGGTGACAGCTTAGTTACTCGTATTTCTTTTGTGACGTTTTAGACAACCCGCGTCCGCGAGTTCGTCATCCCGTCATGACCGTCGATTGCCAAAAAACCGCTATTAAAAGCCTTGAGGCTCAGACGTCAGTCTAATAGCTCAATGTGCGTTGGCACGTTCGCCTATGACCTTAGATACTTACATAGTACTTTTATAGGTGTTACTATGGGCTTTGTCTAGTTACAATTTTTTATTTTTCATTTTAGCCTGATACAAATAAATATTTATTATAAACACACATTCACAAGCTTCTTACAGGCTTGATAATTGTGCGTGAACACGTTTTCACGCACATGTCCATTTGAAAATTGACACATTTTCTGTGGGTTGTCTGTTGCGTGAAGCCACTTGACATGTGTATATTCTAAGCCTACTATAAACTAACTAAATAAATGTTCCACCAGATGAGAAGTCGAGGACAAAAGACACAAGTGAAAATTTAAAAAACCCTCGACGCAAACAAAGAACACTCACGATGTCAAATTAAAAATAGAGGCAAGCGCTTATATTTATTTTTTCTTTTTCAGAAAACAAGCTCAGGTTGCGCGAATGGATGCAGAAAAGGAAGGAATAGTCGTCCCCCTCACTTTAGAAGACTATTGCATCAAAACCCAAGTAAAGTCGACGACGCAGGAAGCACAGGTAACATTATTTAGCCAATCATCATTCGGAAGACGTACACTGCTTGACATAGGCCTCCCCTAAGAACGATAACCACCATGGATGACCTTAAGCCGCCTCCATTCAGTGACTTCCTGGGACTGTTACAGCATCATCGGTCTCTAGAGTGGGAAAAAGGTCCTACAGACTCTTCTTCCGTGTTCCGGGTCTTCCGGTTCATGATCGCCACTTGAGAATCTTTATTCCCCAGCGGTTGTCGATACCGCGGCATGCCCATTGCCACTTGCTCATTCTGAGCGCTATGTCGATGACCTAGTTGAATTTAACCACTAAAACATACGGTTAAAGATAGATATTTATTTCTCAAAAAGAATTACAAATTCACTTAGAGAGAAAACTTAAGATTTTATATGAAATAGAGTGCCGTACAGCGTTATAAAATAGTATTTAGTAAATAGGTAAATACAAAATTAAGGGCTAATAATAATAACATTTGAACATCTTCAGACCTAGATGATAACTTAACTCTGAGAACAATCTTGAGTGTGTTCCAATTTCAAATTTCCCATATAAAATTTAAATTTTTGGTGAACTCAAGATCTCAGTGGTTAGTTCGGTCTATTAATACGGGCCTTAGTGTTCCTCCTACGCCACCTTTACGTTTTTTTTTTAATTATCCAGTGTTTCCCAGCTTTGATAAGATTATCGGTATGCTAGGCACTCTGAACTTATCTTCTTCCATTCATTTGTTTCGGCAATAAAGCTGCCGGCCCACTAGCGGCGCACGGTCACGAAAAACGCTTGCTTTGTATCAATTGCTACACACGGATGTGTGATTTCCACGTGTTGGATCCACGCAGCTAACGTGCGCAGCGTGTTTGTGCATAGCATGCGCCGGCGCCGCAGTAGGTTGGCCTTACATTGAATATATTCTGTACATGCGTATTATTCTGCCAAGGTTACAAGAGTAGACAAAGTTACTCGAAGGTTTCGATTTCGGTAAGTATGTATATTGTTCGATTTGTTTTATCTTTAAAAATAAGGCGTGTGAGATCTAGGGTATTTTTTTTTAAACTTCGCTAGTAAATGCTAGCTAGAGCATTATAAAGGACCACTTGATACGATCCGAATTACCACTTGATGGCTTTCTTGTCCATTTTGTGCGTTGTCTACCTACATGCATATTGCATATAATAGCATCCAAATTCCAAACAGTTAGATCATCGAACTGTTGGTAGGACAGTTTAAAATAAACGTACTATACAGCATAGAAGCTATACAAGATTCTTCAATATGAGTCTTAAATGACTTGATGATGAACAATGTAGTCTCCGAACTCCACGAGCTAAACGACGTGTAGCAGAAAAGAGCTTTAATCGAATTCGAAACGTACGCGAATTCGATTAAAGCGATTTTCACTAGCACAAGCGATTAAACTATTCAGTAATATTCTCTATGCATCACTAAATAATAATTTTAATTCCAGCTGGACATGACAGACTTCTACGACGACGACTATGATGATCTCGACTCTGACTCGGACGACGAGCTGGAGGGCGGCGACGGCGACGCAGACGACAGCGGCAACGGCGAGTCGTGAGGCACCGCGTACCATTGGCCATCCGTACCAGCGGCCATTGCAACAGAGGGATATCCCCGGCCAATTGTAAAATAGATATAGTGTGTTCTAGAGCAGTGCTTTTCAAAATGTTATGCTCGATTTTCCTGTTAGATAGCATTGATAGATATGCTTTAGTTCCATTCACAAGCTTCAATGGACCGCGGTAACCCGTGCAGCGGCCCTTAGGAGACCTATCTCGGCGAATTGGAAAATAACTAACGTTTCCGAGCAGCGCTATTCAAACTGCGGCTCCATTGTTATTAGACATCTCTTAGACAGGCTTCCGATCCATTTACATACTTTACTTGACCGCGGAAACCCGTACCTGCGGCTATCCGTACCAGCGGTCATACGTACCAGCTGCCATCCGTACCAGCGGTCATACGTACCAGCTGCCATATGTTCCAGCAACCATCCGTATAGCGGCTAGTGCAGCGTAGAGTCATCCCAGTCAAGTGTAAAACTATATTCTAGAACAGTGCTTTTCAAACTATGCCGTATTTAGGGTAGCGAGTACCTATTCAACGATCTTGCTTGTGTACCTACGCTTTTAATAATAAATATTGAGTAGCTGGCCATAGCTTGCTCCGCTCGCCAAACATTGCACATCGCCACTGTCAAACAACTCATCAGATCACATTCGAAAGACTGACCAGGTCGAATACAACGAAAAACACTTCGTATTTTTGTTACCAAAAATACTTTTCACAACTTGGATGATGGAAGCGATGATTAGGCTTATTGAAACACGCTCGCCTAGAAGATGCTAATTTAATCTTCTTTTGAAATTGTATCCGTATTTATCCTTTCGAAAGTCAATCCATAGTTTGGTTTTGGGCCCTTCCCCCCTCCCTTTGTCAAGAAGTAGCGTCGCGCAACAAACAACCCACAGAAAAGGCGATTTTTTTACGTTTTTACTTGCCCGAATATCAATCTTTGATCGCAGTATTGGTGCATGCTGCTGCCTATCCCATGGTGTAATCCCTTAGTCGGCTTTTACGAAATCCACGGGAGGAATGGAGGGGTCTAGTCACGGTCACGTTAATCAGTATCCCCATAGCATTATTTTGCTTCTATAGAAATGTACAATGACAAAATTGTATTGCTTTCATAGTAGTGACATACCTACCTCTTGACTTTTGGGTACATAAGGGCCTAAAAAATAATTAGTGCCTAGTACTTGTATGATTCTCTCGTTCGTAGTAAATAAAAGCTTTTGTTAATTCTCTACATTGATGCAATATTCTTCCTGGTTATATTTACGGTGCAAGTTATACGCTATTGACCATGCGTGCTTAGGTTTCCGTGGTTACAGTAATGATGCAATCTGTTGCATACTCGCTATTTACAATGAAAAGTTAAGCAAATATGATAATGCACTTGTGTGAAACTACCTGAATTACATATTCACTGTTGGTAATATGGAAGAAAAGCCAGAGGCCTTACCATGAGCTCTTATAGCGATTCAGTTCAAAAACTATTCTGTACAAAATATCGGTTCCGTGATGTCCGCGGCTTTATTTAAGGGCACAGTAGCAGAAGGTCTATAGACTTCTGCGATTAAAGTTATTCAATGGTGACGGAGGTGAACGACGAACCGATATTTTGTACTGAACAGTTTTTGAACTGAATCGCTATAAGAGCTCACAGTAAGGCCTCTGGTAAGCTCCTTGAATACAGAGTTTAGGCTACGGTACGCACTGACTGCGGCTTCTCTGAGGCTCTTGTACAAGTTGGCCCTACAATTAGGCCAATAGTTTTGCTTCTCTTTCTTAGTTAATGTCTTTGGTTTTTGGTGTTTTTTTATGTTTGCTTAAACATGGCATTGCTCATCATAGTGCCTATCTGCGCACTTGCGTGTGCAGTTGAGCACAAGACCGCTGTTATAGGTCGCGCAACGAGTTATGAGCGCTCGGCGAAAGTGGTGGGGTTGATTACGCATGTGTCTTATCTCTCTCTCTCTCCCGTCGTCGCGCCACTCTATGCGTCTCTCTATACAGCCCAAAAAATTACTACTGCGCATTGAAGGTCAGCACTCATTACTCGTTGTGCGACCTATACGCCTTGTTTATCACATCACATCGCTGATATATATCGCTTGCTTCCATGCGCTTGTCAGTGCGTACGTACCTAGCAAATGATAGTAATCTAATTAGTATGTCGTACCTAGCAATAAAAACACCAATTACTTATGAGAGTGAATTCAAAATTGTTAAAGTTATAGCTTTATTATCATCATCAATAGTTCTACAATGTGCTCAGTCAAGCGTTTCAATATTTGAAATAGTATCCTGAAAGTTAAATTATAATATTTTTGTACTTATTGACATGCCTATTTCATAAAAGGCAGTGTTGATTTATGTATTTTAGAAATTGTTAAATCACAATGTAGGTTTCTTATGTACTTATAACTGTAGTATTGTGTTGTGTATCATAGTTTCATAGTGGTGCCGATTTTGTGCATTCATTCTCTAAAGCTAAACTAAATTTGAAAGAAACAAATTAATATCGTCCGACATCCTCTATTTTACAATATAAAATAGACGAACAAATATATAGTAACAATCCCGCTCCTCTCCAACAAAAACTCTGAAAGAATTCGACACGTGTTTCGCCTCTCAACGAAGCATCCTCAGGAAACAGTAGGCTCACTGCGTGCTAGAACGAAAAAGACACACTACTGCAAAAACTCCGCAGCCATGTTGCCTCTTCGAACGCCGAACAGAAAGACCTTCTGACTCTCTGACTCTTCTTCTTCTTCTTCTTTCTGAGACTTTCTGTTCGGCGTTCGAAGAGGCAACATGGCTGCGGAGTTTTTGCAGTAGTGTGTCTTTTTCGTTCTAGCACGCAGTGAGCCTACTGTTTCCTGAGGATGCTTCGTTGAGAGGCGAAACACGTGTCGAATTCTTTCAGAGTTTTTGTTGGAGAGGAGCGGGATTGTTACTATATATTTGTTCGTCTATTTTATATTGTAGAATGGATTTCCGCAAAGTCACGCTTGAATCAATTAATTATCCTCTATTTTAGTCATTTAGAAAAGGACGACTACAATTCTCACAAATGAACTTAGCTTTTAACAATGCTGACTTAGATCGACACCAGTTTAGTGGAACACATTATGCCAATCGCTCACTGTTCAATCAAATGGCAAAGTATTATGTGTAGTAGCTCGCACTACGTGCGCTAATTTGTTCTTTTTACCGATAGTTTATTGATAAAATGATTAAAAAACTTTGTCATGCTGTGTTCAGTTTGCGATGGGCTATAAACCGGGTTGACACGGTCCGAGTGTGCTCGGACCAAGTGTGTTTGGATTTACTCGGCTTGTAGCAACCTCAGATCAGAGTGCACTACAACGTCAGACTCATACAAGCTTACAAGTCTAATTCTGAGTGGGGGCTTTTAGAACTGTAGTGATTTTTCGCTAATGGGTCTATGTTGCATGTCCCCCCTGTGTTAACCCTGCCCCAGCCAGCCTAGCTCCAATCAGGATTATGATAGTAACTTTGATTACGTCTCAGTATGCTTGGATGATAGAGAGCTGGAGCTATTCAGCTCAGCTCTTACGAGTGTAAGCCTACTCGGTCCAAACGCACTCGTTCCATGTCAATCCGACTTAGTTAATATTTTGGAAATGTAGTGTTTCGATTTGGCCTGTCTCGTGATATGCATTTGAGCCTCATTCAGACTCGTCCGACCACTTGCCTGAACTAGTTTAATAGTCATCAGTTCACTACTTATAGACATTATTAGAATGTTATGTTTTACATTGTGTACATGAATCTTTTTGACTTAAAATAGGTATGATTTAGTTTTGTACATTTATTACTAGACTTCTGTGATTATAATACATTGTCGCCTAATATTTGATTTTTATACAATTTAGTTATTTTAGAATCGTTAAAAATATTGTAATTTTATTTTATTGGAACGTTTCATAAAATGTTTTTTTAATTTTGCTTTCCTTCGTAATTAACTAATTAGTGATGTAGCGCCAATATCTCATAAAATTATCTAATCTGTATCTAAAAAGTAAAGGAACTTTATATTATATGCTCTATTCTATTGTTTTAAAATCCAAAATGTACAGAAATTTTATTGAATGTGTTGTGTATGGTTCATGAGTATGCTCAAATCAAATGTTATGCTAAAAATGTATGCAGTTATTCATAAGCTACAAGTAATTTATAGAATACATGCATATTATTAGTATTTCATGGATGAAATTAATCGTAATGTAAACACGCGAAAATGAATTACCTATATGGTTAGTGTGCACTAAGTTTATTACATAAATAGATACCTATATTTTAATATAAGATTAGACTGCGATTTTAGCTTCAGAACATTCAACAATCGGCATTATTGTTCGTCGCGATTTGGTTACGCTGCATTATTATGTTGCGTAATGTTTTTCTCGACCGAACACTTCCTAAATCCAGCTAAAATCGTCCAAAACTTAAATGTTAGTTAGATTTAAGTAACGTAAGTGGTTTGGAAAATCATTGTAGGAAAATTTCACGAAAAGAATGTTAATTAAATAACGATAGTATTTAATAAATGATGTGTTTGAATGAGAATCTTGCGTTAATTTTTCTTTATTAGTTAAGGGCTATTTTTTTTCTGAAAGTAGATGAAAAAAACCCGGTCAAGTGCGAGTCGGACTCGCGCACGAAGGGGTCCGACCATTATCTATAACAGCAAAAAATTCACATTTGTTGTGTGGTAGCCCCCTTAAATATTTATTTTATTCTGTTTTTTAGTATTTGTTGTTATAGCGGCAACAGAAATACATCATCTGTGAAAATTTTAACTGTCGTACTATCATGGTTCGTGAGATACAGCCTGATAACAGACGTACGGACGGACGGACAGCGGAGCCTTAGTAATAAACGTTTTACCCTTTGGGTACGAAACCCTAATGAAGATCAAGTAATTTAAAATTAAACGCCCCACTATTTCAGTAGGTAGGTCAAAATAGAATATTCCATATTCCGTAATCACAAGGATCATTTCCAAACTTCAAACTTGTGTCGAGTGCCAACGCGCGCGCATTTTCGCTCCCTGCCCGTGGTCCACCTACAAAGTTCACCTGGCTGTACCAGGATCATTTTTTTCCTCCCGTGGTCCACCTCAAGATAACTGGGTGTACCAAGGGTTTTTATTTCTTTCCGTGGTTCACCTTAGTTCACCTGGCTGTACCAAAGGGTAATTTTTTTCCCCCGTGGTTCGTGGTGTTTGTATTGCGGATAGAAATTAAATCAATAAACCAAGAGAATTCTACAGGAGTGGCGTTATAAAATTTGCGGTAGAGATACATATACCTATAGATATTCTTTCCAAATTTTCGTTAAGACGATCTCTACCTAGGTATTTATAGGTAAGTATATTACGGCCGTGGTGTGTCCGGCCTAAGAATAGAACCCCTTCATCTCCTCCCGTGGATGTCGTAAAAACGGACTAAGGGATTACACCAGGGGATGGGCAGCAGCATCCACCTGAGTACTCAACACAAATACTGCTATTACCAATCCGCCTGCCAAGCGTGGTGATTATGGCAATTCCCCGATTGTATTTTATGGGGGAGGCCTCGTCCCAGTAGTGGACGCCTTAAGGCTGATGATGATGATGATGATATTACGGCCACTGTTTTTTAATCGTGTAGGAAATCGTGTGATATTGATGTGCCTATTATTTAACATCTTTGTATGTCTAAAGGGGCCTGTCTGTCTATACACGTCCAACTAGCCAAGTTTAGTAGTACAAGGGCGCCTATCGTAGTGTTTGCCAACGTTGATAAACCAGACGAGCGATATATTTTTTAATCGACTTCAAAAAAGGAGGTCGTATTTTTTTGTGTTACATCACAACTTCGTCATTTATAAACCGGTTTGGAAAGTGATTTTTTTATTTGATAGGTTATACCTACTTCCACATTTGTCCTATTTTTAAAGTATTTTTATCAATATCCAGTTCTGATAAATCCATGAGAAATTGAGGGAACTCCTCAAATATTACAGGCATAGGTAGGTAGGTACTTATAGCGATTTTGGTATCTTCAGCAACAAGTATTTGCATTCAGAAAGTATCATTTGGTGAAGTGGAACTGATGAAAGCCACCATAACTCCTCAATGATAAGTATTTCACGAGTGGCGATAAGCTATTCTTATGAAGCGAAGGACACGTTTCATCCTGGGCCAGCTCTATGTACCTACACTACACATATAAATATAAATACCATAATACCATACCATAAAAACCATAGTGGTGAAAGGATTATGATACTTTTTGAATGCAAATGCTTGGTTTGTTGCTGAAAATATCAAAATCGCCATATGTATGCCTACAATATTTGAGGAGTTCCCTCAATTCCTCATGGATCCCATCATCAGAACTGGATTTTTGAAAATGGGACCAATCTGGAAGTATATCTATTCAAATAAAAAAAGAATTTTCCAAATCGGTTCATAAACGCCGGAGATATGCGGTAACAAACATAAAAAAAAATACAACCGAATTGAGAACCTCCTCCTTTTTTGGGAATTCGGTTAAAAATAGGAGATTTTCATAAAATATACTCATTTGAAGTATAATACAGCTGTACGAAAATGTTAAGGTGGAACGTTTCCCAAGGGGCGCGAAATTCAAATTTTATTGTGTTTTTTGCACATTATAGCTTATCAACACATAATGAGATAGTAATAACACTGGTTTTGCGGGAATCAGGAAACCTAACAAACTGAAAGTATCTTATAAATATCTTTAGTTTAGCTACGAATGTGAATTAATGATTTTATCCTTTGTTGCCCGTGGCCCCTGTGATAGTCCCTGGAAGGTACCACGGGAATTATTTTACCCGTGGTCCCTGAATTTTGTATAAGCCAACTAATTTAAAAAGGTATAATAACTTAACTGTATAATATTAGAGAAAACAATAAAATACAACATATGACATGAAAATATAGTGTTATTTTGGTTCATTGACATTCGTAGCTAAACTAATGATATTTATGAGATATACTTTAAATTCCCGCAAAACCAGTGTTCGCTATCTAAATAAGCGTCGATGAGCTGTAATCAGCAAGAAGCACAATAAAACTTTAATTTCGCGCCACTTGTGAAATATTTCACCTTTGGTGAGTTTTTTAATGTTCACCCTATTTTTAGGGCACCCATGACAGTTGAGTGACTGTTGACAACTGACAGTTTCGTTGAGTGTCATTGACAGTGTTGCCAGATCGTTCCCAAAGGGATGATTTTGTATCGCATTGTGCTTGGGAATCTCTCTTTGGTCCGTCCGTACCATACCACGCAGTACGCAGCAGCCGTTTTCCTTCAGCGGAACCACGGAATCGCGATTGTTTGTTGGTCTAGAAAAAAATATAAAAAAAAAACGGATAAAAACAACACGATACAACGTATTTTTCTTTGCTTTGGTTTTCATTCTTCCGTGGTTTTCCTTCTGTTTGGAAAAGTGATAGTTCTATTACTTCTGTCTCACTATTAACGAAAGAAGAAAAATGAGCTGTCTTAGTGATTTAGCACAGTCCAGTGAATATTTGAGCTTCAGAAGCAGCATTCCTCTGAGGAAAATAGTGGTCGACTCAGATAGCTCCAAGGTAAGAGAGAAGACCTAATTGGATATTATAGTTTTCATCAATGAAAATTATGGTTTAATTAGGACCGCAGCTAAAAGTTCAGCCTATAACTGTTCCACCTGACTTGATTTGCGATCATGGTGGGTGCCTACATTATATTTTATATTTTCAACCTAAGAATTCTAGTATCGTTACTGCTGTAGGTCAAATTCATTACCTATGTTACTTACAGGCATGGCGTATATTCGACTCAGGACCAAAGTCTGTTAGCTGCCCTCTGATATGTCTACCACCAGTATCAGGCACGGCAGATATTTTCTTCAAGCAGGTGATGGGACTGGCTACTCGAGGAGTTCGAGTGATAGCAGCCGAGCCTCCTCCATACTGGAACATCAAGGAATGGTGTGATGGCTTCAAAAGGCTTATAGATTACCTGGAACTTGACAAAGTACACATTTTCGGAGCTTCGTTAGGTAAATATTTTAAACCTTAATGAGTTCAAAATGTTTGCAATATGCTTGATTGCCAAATGTTTGTTTACAAGGTAATTCCAAATTGTATTTACCTACTTTCCCAATGTACTAATGTTCTGACCACGAAGTATAATGTCTTAATAATTTGAATATCCATTTACGCCAACAAGAGTCAGCATTTTAACTGTTGATTTTGATCTAACTCATCATTGGTGCAGTACTAACTAACTGCATCATACTTAAATTATTTTACTCATAGCCTTTCCTCAGATTTTCTCAGCTGATCACATATGCTGAGAAATAATATTAAATATGAGAAAAAATAATACTACTAATGAATACAAGTGTACACAAAATTTTAAAAATACCTACAAACTAAACAGTTGACCTATCCGTTGCAAACAATCTAAAGATAGCTCAACTGATCCAAATAAATATCTGACATAATTCTATTAAACTGTTATTTTTGTTCATTGTTTTTTGAATCTGTGTGGTCACCGGCAAAGGCATTATTTAGTAACACTCAAGTTAATTATGCTAACCGTAATTGGTGCAAGCCCAACTTACAATTTATCTACCAATTAATATTTAGTGCAGGTGGCAATTGATAAATTCTAATTTTCAGACAAAGGAGAAACAAAATTGATTTTATTTTATCCAGTTTATTTATTTCATAGGTGGATTTATAGCCCAGAAGTTTGCAGAACTGACCAAAAACTGTCCCAGGGTCGCCTCTCTAATACTATGCAACACATTCACCGACACCTCTGTGTTTGAGTACAATGACTCATCCGCACTCTTCTGGATTCTACCCTCCCTTGTACTTAAAAGAATGCTGATGGGCAACTTTGTTTCGGATAAAGTGGATAAAAGAATGGCAGAGTCCATTGATTTTATGGTTGAAAGAGTAAGTACCCACCTAGGATTCAATTAGTAATTTTTTTTTTTTTGATTTTTTTTTATGACACTTGGCAGGCATACAAGCTTACGGCCCACCAGATGGAAAGCAGTTATCGTAGCCTATGAACGCCTGTAACACCAGAGAATTGTAATTTCTAATAAATAATTTTTGGCTGATAAGTGAATTCCTTAGGTTCATTTATAACAGTATAAATAAATATAGTATAGCATAATATAGCACTGTGTCCATAATTATCCGAGGTGACATGTTTTATTGGAAGCATGGCCATCCATACAAATGCTAAATTCGTACAATTCTCTATTGATTTATCAATTGGAATACTACTGCAATATATATTATCTAAACAGGTGGAGGTCACTTGTTCTTGTAGCTTCTTCGAAGAGGTGATGGAAATTAAAGTCTCTTAGATAGAGGTTTAACCAGAACATCTATGTTATTATTATACTAATGGCATTTTATTACGTACACAAATTTTGAGCAATACATCTTCCATAGTGGATAAGTCCGCGTCATGCAAGTGGACAGTAAACATCTACAATGATATGCCGCTCCAGCTGTTCACACAACAGCTCAATTAGCTTCTTAATAGTGAGATTTTCATTGTAAAGTATTTTGAACAATAATTACCTGAGGAACTGCCACATATGGCGTTCTTGCTTTTGTATGAACTTACAATATTACAATTCTCAAAATAAGGGAATAACTCGAATCAAATCAAAAGAATTTTATTCATTGAAATAACAAGGATCATTTTGAATAGTCTTAAAAAAATTAAATTACTCCTGTTCCTAGCCTAGAACCTAGGTTCTCGTAGTGTCCTAATTGCAGCGCGATATGTTCGATTTTGTGAGTATTTCATCAGTTTCATCGCACAATCGCATCGCATGATCGTACAATCGTTGGCTAATTAAGTCGAGGCCTTGTGTTTAATTCAACATGTTTCCCCAGCTGGAAACTCTCAACCAATCGGAACTGGCGTCGCGACTGACCATCAATTGCACTCCTTGCTTCGTGCAACCCCAACTCCTCGACTCGCTGCCCGTTACCATCATGGATGTTTGGGACGAGAGTGCATTGAGCTCGTGTGTTCGAGAGGATCTGTACAAGTCGTACCCACACGCGAAGTTAGCGCATTTGAAGAGCGGCGGGAACTTCCCGTATTTAAGTCGGGCCGATGAAGTCAATCTACATCTACTGGTATGTAAATAGGTTTAAAATCGAGAAAATTTACTAATGTTAATGTTAAAAAACTCCCTTTTCCGCATTCGAATTCTATGGATGGTACATTATGCGTGAGGGTTAACTGGCTAGATAGTTAGCCAGCCTAACTCCGTCCAGAAGCACAGAAGCTTCCTGGAGTCTTCGCAGGCTTCGCGGAGTGACCTCGGGTTGTTGAGGATTTGTTCACGTTGAGCTGCTACTCCCACGCATTCCAGGACTACGTGAGCAGCCGATTCTTCTTCGGCCAGACACCCCCTGCAGAGTGGGGTGTCTGTGGCTCTGAAGTTATAGAGGTGTTTGTTCAGGAGACAGTGGCCAGTGAATGTCCCCACGATGGTACGAAGGTCGAGAACATTGACTATGAGTTGTTGGAAACTTTTATCTAAGACTACGTAGGTATGTGACTGTTGGGTGTTATGTTATACAGGGTGTTTTTTTGAAATGGGACAGTATGGGGATATCCGAATCCATAAGAGATACGGGAAAACTGTCTTTGAAACCATTTACTCATTTTGTATGAAAACGATTTAGGAATCGCCAAAATCGTTTTCATACACACGTGAGTTCTCCATAAAAATAAGTTGTTTTGATCAAAAAATTTTTGAATGCGTATCGACTCTGTTTCATGTAAGGATTGTTTCAAATTAGTTATTCAAATTTAATAAAATGTTTTCTCATACAAATTGTATGTAATCTGGTACATACGTTAATAAAACTAACGCAAAAAAAAAATGGCCTCCCTCTTTCTTTTTCCAGGTACGGGTACGTTTCAGAATACCTCTAGTGGCCTTAGACAAAGATGTTCTTATTAAAGTTTGACTAACTTCTACAGCTCTGATTTTTCTCATTCCACGAGACCATCAGAGCAGTAGAACAACATTCACCACACATCTTTGTCTAATGCCACTAGAGATGTTCTGAAACGTGCCCGTACCTGGAAACAGCAAGAGGGAGGCTATTTTGAAAATTTATTGCGATAGTTTTACTAACGTGGGTTACCACCTAGACCTAGACCTACCGACTAACTTCTGCTGCTCAGATTTTTTTCTTCCGATGTAATGAAACAATCCTTACATGAAACTGAGTCGATACGCATTAAAAAAAATTTTGATCAAAACAACTCAGTTTTATGGAGAACTCAGGCTTGACCAAAAAAATAACTATGCCAAAATCGTTTTCATACAAAATGATCAAATGGTTCCAAAGACAGTTTTCCCGTATCTCTTATGGATTTGGATATCCCCATACTGTCCCATTTAAAAAAAACACCCTGTATAAGTATATAAGGTATATAATATATAAGGTTACGTCCGTATTTTTTTTATTTTTTTTCTTAATATTAGTTTACACATTTTATATCATAATTTTAGGCATCTTGTCCGAGTGGCCAGGATGTACAGTCAATGTACATTTTTATGCCGACGCGGCGTTTCACATGGCGCTCGCAACATGTACCTATTATTTGCATTAGTTATAATAAATCAGTTTACGTGCAACAGCGGACTCGGGTGGTTCTCATTTTAACCCCATTATCAATATCATTAATTTAAGTATCATTATCATCAAACGTGTAGGGACTGCACTCTACACCGTTCGTCGTGGCATTCTAGGGGGAGGCCTATGTCCAGCAGCGGACTTCTACAGGCTGATGATGATGACAACCTCTCTCAACTTTAAGGACATTTTAAAGTAGCATGAAGTCAGATCTCGGTTTTGTTCTGGGTCTGGGTGTTGTGGTAACATGGTACTCGTAGTCCATGATACCTACGATACGGAATCGTAGTGTAGGATCAAGGACTGTGTGTATGTGACTGTTTGGTGTTATGTTATGTTATTATTCTCCTGCTGACGATTCGTTATGTTATTTTCTTTGCAGATTCATTTGCGGCAATTCGATGGCACAGAGCTCTCTGCGTCATACCTCAGTCTTCACAAGATGCCTTCACCATCAAGCAACAACCCTGATGAAGGAACGGTCAGCTACTTCAACCAACGCGAGAAATTCGTCAAGATTACATAAATGGATGTATGCTTAGTAAATATTCTTCGTACCGTCACCATTTTGGGGTTGGACCACATCAGTCCGCCCTGAACCGCATTTTCCCCTTATCTAGCATCGGTATAGTTTAGTTACCTAAAAATTACGATATTTTGTTCAGCAGGTACAAAAAACAGTACTAAATTGGAATGATGGGATTGTTTTCACCTATTTGTGAGGGTTTTCGGGAACAATCTTTTTACACCCTATATAACTACATTTTCTTTCCCAAATAACCTTATATACACTAAACCGTACCTACCTACCGTCACTAACACGGTTGAAGTTATAATAAGCGGCCAAATTAAATCGCAATTGCGCTAATTTCCCTATTAATATGTAATTTTGTATATCTCTTATTAGCTAAACTAATTTGACGACCTCTGTGGCGCGCTGGGTGAGTAGCCGGCTGAGATGCGAGAGGTTGCGGGTTCGATTCCCGCTGCGGCACAAATGTTTGCATGATCTGCAAATATTTGTTCCGGGTCTGTGTGTTATGGTACCATGTAATTGTAGTTCCTGATACCCACGACACAGGGAATCCTAATGTGAGATCATGACTACGTATGTGACTGTTGGGTGTCTAATTGAAAATGGGGGAGATAAGATCTGCACTGACTTCCCGCATTGGGGTGTATTGTCCCCCTGCTAACTTTACCCCAGCCAGCCCAACTCCTTAAAATAACGGAGAAGGAACAGTGCTGCCATCAACCCAGAGTGATGGCAGCACTGTTCCAGTGTTCCCGAATGAGTAACGGATGAAGTTAAACAGGACTATCAGCTCCTGGAGTCCGGTTTTTTTCCTGGCTTCATTTGTGACTGTTGGGTGTGTGTTATGTAATTCAGTTGAATTCAAGTAGAATATTGAACGATTTGAATTCTGTTCTGCAAGACTCAAATACCCTTTCATGCCGATCCAACTTTACAGTAACTCTGTTACCTACATTCCATTCTAGTTTCACAATAAGTTGAAGTTGGCAAGATAATATTTATCAATGTCATTGACCTCCATACACATCGCGTGAGTTTATTTAGCTTGTCAGTTTAATCAAACGATTCTAAATACAATGTACCTATCAATGAATACTATAACTCTGATTTTTTTATATTAGACAATTTTTGTAAACAAGGAAATGTCACTGTGTGTATAAGTGTCATGCATGTGTATATACATTAACGACATCCACGGGAGGAGACGGAGGAATCTAGTCTAACATAATACTTCATAAAATCTGTGATTACATTCTTATACTTTGATTTTTAATATTAGACAATTTTTGTAAACAAAGAACATATTATACAACACATGCATGACACTTAATACACACAGTGACATTTCATTGTTTACAATAATTGTCTAATATTAAAAATCAGAGTATAAGAATGTAATCACAGATTTTATGAAGTATGATGTTAGACTAGATTCCTCCGTCTCCTCCCGTGGATGTCGTAAATGCCAATTGTAAATGAAAAAAAAAACATTGTAATGAATGTAAATGGGATTACACTTGGGGATGGACAGCAGCATCATCGAGTACTGCCAAGTGTGGCGATTATGGCAAATCCCACAATTGCTTCTATGGGGAGGCAACAACAGGCTGTTGATGATGGCGTTTTCTGTGTGGTTTTCTTTCCCCAATTGGTTTCTATGACTAATATTATACTTATACTGCTTTATTGTTTAGCGGCCTATTGATTTCAGACATTCTCATTTTTAGTAATAGTGGGGTTTGATTCAAGTAACATAATAGTAGTAACAATAAATAACAAGGGGTTAATTTCGAAAATTCCATTCTTAGTGCACCCGTACACCACAAAAGGAATGATGTACCCTTCATCCATTCAGGTCTCTAGGGCCAGTGGTTTGGCCTGTGCGCTGATATATATGTATTTCAGTGAATCAGTCAGGACTATGAATTTTATCTATATAAGTGGATTGTTTTAAATGCGCATTATGCCATGTACTTAATTGTAATGAGGAAAATAGGAGTAGACAAGAGGCATTTTTGCTGTGATAAACCTTTAAAAGTTAATTGGTGTTTATATTACAAAGATTTAGCAAAGATGTTATTTTTTTATTGTGAAATTAAAAAGAATTTTCGAATAATGAATTTACAATGTAGTAAGCTAGTCTTAACTAGATAGTTTACCTTATAGGATATTAAAGGATAGGATTAAAAATAATAGTTTTAAGATTTTATTATTTATTGTTGATTCTCAGAATTTTTTAAATAAATTATATGTAGATTAAATGTGCCTGTTCCAAAATAGTTTATACTAAGCGGCAAATAAGTTGAGCCTAGGCGCGCGTACCACGTGACTTACGCAGTAGCAATTTATACTTCAAAATCGTCTGCTGCACTGCACAGGCACAGGCGCCGCTTATTTTACTCTGTAGTATGTACATTTCCAATTATTTTAGCTTTCAAAACTTATTGTAGAAAATACATTTATCATTAAAAAATAACTGTTCTTTTAAAAATTATAAGGTTTTATCAAATTTGCGACAGTCAATCCTTGCAACAAATAAAAAAAGCCTACAAAATTAGAAATAAGAAAATGTTCTCGAAAATTGGTCGAACTCATTTTGTATAAAATTTCATGGAGACGATCCATAATTATGTTTACTGTGTAGCTTACTGTAAACTTTATATAAAATAAATGCAAGCATGTAATAAATTGCGTAGTGTCAAAGCAATCTTTCATTTCGAACCTACAAATCAAATCAACAAGATAAATTCTTAAATACATTTATTTAACAAACTACTAAACAATTATGTATCTCTCTCTAACTTACTGAATTCTTTCTTATCCTTTTGTGCTTTAAGTGCCTTTTCTCTTTCTTCATCGTCTGAGAAGTACTCCGCTAAGCTATCTTCATGTGAGACCGCTGGTCCTGCCATTGTGGACCCCTTCTCTGTGAGCGCGTTTAGGTTAAGTAGGGGATCTTCGAATGGGATTTCTGTGACCTCCGGTTGACGTGCTTGGGAGCTGTGAGCTGTAACCGTGGAGTATATTGACATAGCCTGCAGAAAAAGAATTCAATTAGTTTTTGCGGATATAGAATAGGCTTCGGAGATTAGGGCTTTTGTTTAGGCAACACAACACTGTCTCGTAATAGCTCTACTACAAGATCTTGATACTTGTAATAAAAAAACTAGTAAAAAAATCGACTTCCAATAGCTATCGGCTATCTGGAGTCGGTATTCTAGAAATATGGACTCAAGCCCATATTTGGTGACAGTTTTTCATTCAAATACAAATCAACAATAACATAATTTTGGGAGGACTTTTTTAATTTTACCAAAAACCCGACTGGTTTTACTGGTTGGGTTTTTGGGAATGATCCAACTTTATGCGCTCAGAGCGCCGTCCACATTCTCTTTTTGGCTTGGCACGTCAAGGGGATTTATTGACTTTATATTCTTGATAAAACTGTCAAATAGGAGTTGGTAACGGGTCTCTAATATAGTATGTACCTGTGCGACTAAGTTAGGGACGTCGCCCGCGTTCGCCGGTAAGATCAGAGTGTTGTTGGTTCTCGCCAGCTTGTTGAACGCTGACACGTACTGCTCGGCGAGGGTCAGCGAAGCAGCGTGTTTGCTGTCCTACAATAGAACAGAAAACAATAATTAGGGTAATCGCGCTAATTTTGAACGAGACTGAGACCGAAGTCTAATGCCGAGATAAATAGACGTTACTTAGCACGTGCTAATGCTTAGCATAGTCCCCGTCACTCTCTAACACGCGTGTTTTAACATTTGTATGACAGTGACAGGGGCAGTTCTAAGCATAAGTACGTGTTAAGTAACCACTATTTATCTCGACCTAAGTTTTGACAAGCAATTCACACTGACGTATGGTGGTGTTACACGGGTTTTTATATGGAAAATTATATTCACAGAGTGTACGGGGTGCTCATTGGGGTCGTCATACAAAATCCGTGAATCGCAAAAAATTTGACTTGGTCCGTTGCGCGTTGGTGTAGTGTAACACGAACTTCTGTATGTCACTTGATGAGCGCCCCTTGCGAAAACTTGGAGCACCTCAATTTTCATATTAAATTCCGTGTTGCAACTTGCACTACACAATACTTCCATGTCGATTTCTTATCAAAACTTAGAGTACGACCTCGGAATCAATTTACTACACTGGTTCCTTCACCGTTGGTCACTAGGCCCTTTTCAAGGCCACCATACCTCAAGGTGGCCCTTATTGTCTAACAAACTGATAATCGCTTTCAATAACGAGTTTAAAGTACATTGCGCTTTTTGTTTTGGTTATATTTGCTCTTCAAAAAACGTTACAGCTCGCGGCGCAATGTACTGCAAAATTGTAATCGAAAGCGATTATCAGAAGGCCAATTCTCGTAGTAATTATTTTAAATCTACACTAGAAGTTTCTCACACATACATAGCATTTTGAACTTTATTTCCATTGAGTAAGTCGTAAGTAAGACGGCAGTCGCGCGAATTTACGGGAAGACGCGCCCCCTTTATCAATACATCGATTTGTATGTTACACAATGGAGGTAAAGTTCAAAATGCTTTGTTTGTGTGCCAAACTTCCCTTCTCTCCCGCGGCAATATGAAATGACCCAAAGTTTAGCAATAATAGCATACAGTACAGTACAGAAGCCGTACTCTGGGTTTTGAGATGCTAGTTTCACGTTCAAAAACCCCAGAATCAAGCTCACGAGTGTCCAAGAAGTCGAGCCACAACCAGAGCTCTCTGCCTGCTGATGATGAAGTGTGTGAATACGTACTGTGTCGTGCAACGCGCGTCCGACGAGCGTGAGGCCGCGCGCGCGCGCCTCTGCGACGGCGAGCATCGCGTTTGCTTCTCCTGATGCTTTGTTGATTTGCTCCATTTTTTCAGCCTCTGAGAACACCAGTAATAATAATAACAATAATAAATTTGTTTATTGACATTGATCAACATTTACTTATGATATCGGCCGCAACCATCCAGTAAAAAGCCTATTTAATAATTACGGTAAAGTAGGTGTGTGTGTGTGTGTGTGTGTGTGTGTGTTTGTGTGTGAGTGGGTGTGTTTTTGTGTGAGTGGGTGTGTGTGTGCGTGTGAGTGTGTATGTGTGTGCAATGAGCAATGAAATGAAACTGTTTATTGTCCAAAGTATTAGTTTGGGAATATAGGTTCTCGAGTGGCGACCACAAACCTGGTGTAATCCCTTAGTAAAACTTTTACTATATCCACGGGAGAAGGAGGGGTGTATTCTTAGGCCGGACATAATCACAGCGAATTTTCGACATGTGTAAAACTAAATAAAAGTTTGTAATAACTTTTCATTTAAAAAACCGACTTCCGCCATTTTATTCGACTAAATATCTAGATGAAAAAAAAATGATGAGAAAACCATAGTAGTGAAAGGGTTTCTGAATGCAAATGCTTGATTTGTTGCTGAAAATATCAAAATCGCTATATGTATGCCTACAATATTTGAGGAGATCCCTCAATTCCTCATGGATTCCATCATCAGAACTGGATTTTGAAAACAAAGGTATCTATATAGTATTATATTAGTATAACTATTCAAATAAAAAAAGTTTTTTCAAATCGGTTTATAAACGACGGAGATATGAGGTAACAAACATAAAAAAAAAATACATGCGAATTGAGAACCTCCTCCTTTTTGTGAAGTCGGTTAATAAAAGTTTGTAAAAAGCGTCATACCGGAAGCCAGAATCCTAGCCTGGCGCTTGCCCTCGGCTACATTGATGTCTGCGGCGCGCACTCCCTCTGACTCCAAGATGGCGGCGCGCTTCTTCCTTTCAGCTTCCACCTGCATCTGCATAGCCTCGTGCACGCGAGATGGGAGTTTTATATCGCCTGCAAGGTTTTAATGGTAGTTAAAAGTAGACTTAGCTTGCCAAATACCACAACTAACGGTCTTGAGCCGCCTCCGTCCACTGACTTTCTGTTCATCTTTACAACGTCGTTGGTGCATCTACATGCGTGCATATTGCTTTTAATAGGACTAACTCTGTTCATCTGTCATCTGTTCGCCTGCGACGCAGGAGGTTGCGGGTTCGATTCCCGCCTCTGAACAAATATTTGTACGATCTGCAGATATTTTGTTCAGGGTGTTCTGGGTATTTTCTATGTATAATAAAAAATATATATCTATGTAATGTATTGTATTAAGTATATCAGTTATCTAGTACCCATAAGACAAGCTCTGCTTAGCATGGGGCTAGATAATGTTGTGTGAAATGTCCACCTTTATTTATTTATTTATTATTATTATCACGCCGAAGACACGCCGCGCCGCGCCATATTGTGACAAGATTACAAAAATGTTAATCTTTTAGACAAGTTAGAGGCCCAATTTAAACTTATATGTTCGTTCGTCGGCAGTCTCACTGTTTCTTTCTTGGCACCCTGCAGGCACAAGAGCCAGGAGTGAGATATACTTTATCATTATCTAGTTGATAAATTCGGAAAGAGGCCTCCAAAATACCGGCTGGTTTCGCAGATATTGGGGGGCAAATACTAGATTAAGTTTCCTCCACCACATGCTAAGGTTGCTGTTTGCGGTATGTTGGCCTAAAGGGTAATCAGGTTAGCCATGCCAATTAACATTACCGAGAAGGTCGCTAGCTTCTTGGTAGATGGTCGCAAGTGTCAAAAATTGGCCAATGACACCGGGGTAGCTTTTAATCTGATGTTTTTTTTCTGGATGTTGATTGGTTAATATTTGACAGATAATAGATAGATAATCTTTGGATGTTGATAGGCAGATGAATGACATGGGTATAAATGGTAATGAATAAATAAACCATACTTACGGATTTCATACCGAAGACATGTGATACCCCATGCCTCACTGGCTTTGTTGATAGCCTTAACAATATGAATGTTTAAGGATTCTCTCTCTCTGAACACTTTGTCTAGTGATATCTGTCCCAGCTCCGAACGCATAGTTGTTTGCGCTAGTTGCGTTATAGCAAACTCAGGATCTTCCACTCCGTATGAGGCTAGAATTAAAATTGCACTGTGATAACATAATATTTGACAACATTTCATCATCATCATCATCTGCGGCCTTTAGACGAGGCCTTACACATAAAAGAAAAGGGAGGGAATCACAATTTTTTTTTTTTTTTTCTATTTTGTTCTGCAATCAGTCTTCAGACTATGAGCAGGTATGATGTGGGTAGTCGGGATTGCGAGAGAAGTGGTCCAGCGACCGCTTCTACTCTTCTGTGCATCATGTTCTGGTGAGTTCCATGACATCTTTTCTTTTCAGTCGCCTCTTTTATGAGGGCTTAGTGAGTCGCTGTGCCAGTTGATTGGGGTGGTTTCTCAGTTTTTCCTGGTAGGCTTGAGCACTAGTTTTGATTTCTTCATATACCATGTTGACGTTGAGGATTTCATGCAACTCTGTGTTCCTTATGAACCAGGGTGCATTGGAGATATTTTTAAGAAGGCCATTTTGGAATCACAATTAACCCCCAAACAATACCTACTATTTCATTATTTTCATCTCCAGAGTTTGATGATAACTTTTAGCATTCCGTACCCACGCTACAGGGTCCCAAACGGGACCCTATTATTAAGCTAAACCTACGCTGTACGTCCGTCCAACCAACAGACGTACAAGAAAGAGATCCTATAAGGGTCCCGTTTTTTCCTGTTGAGGTACAGAGGCCTTACCATGAGCTCTTATAGCGATTCAGTTTAAAAACTATTCAGTACAAAATATCAGTTCGTCGTTGACATTCGTTATCATTGAATAACTTCAACCGCAGAAATCTATAGAGCTTCGTTTTTTAGTTTTTTTGAGTTTTTGTTTTATTGCATAACGAAAAAATATATTGCCAATTTCCAAAATTCCTGTTATTGTTCTGAGGTGTTGATAGACATTTTATTAAGACGTTGATAATTATGTATTAACTACATGATTCAGTACACTTTATCCTACTAATATTATAAATTACATAGTTTATATGAATGTTTGATGTTTGTACCACACATTAAAACTTTATTTCTGCACTTAATTCACAATATTGAGCTCAGACTGGCTTAAACAAAAGCAGTACGTGTCGATGGTGATCTATTATGAACTCAATTAAAAATATTTAAAACTTACCCAAATATGGATCCAAAATTCTGAGATACAATACTCCATCAATACTTAAAGTGACATTGTCCGAGGTGATAGCACTTTGCTTTGGCACATCAATGGCTATTTCCTTGAGGCTCTGCACATATTTTATCTTGTCCACAACAGGCCACAGTAAGTTTAAACCAGGCTCTAGTATTCTATGGAATTTACCCATTCGTTCCACAACCCATGCCTAAAACAAAAAATAAATAATCAGTAAAAATTGGTTTCTGCAATTTTTGACAGCTGTAGACTTTTAAAATGTATCAATTTAGGGTTTAAGTTTCAAATCAAGACAGGGGAAGGTGGGTAAAACCCCTACAGTTTTATGAGGTCCTCAATAAAAGCCCAGCTTAACCTTGATGTACAAACCCCCAGCATTTTATTTTTCGCTGGATTTGTTAGTTGAATTTATTACAATAAATACTATAGGATAGGTTAATCCAGAAACTAAATCAGAGCACCCCCACTTTCACCTAGTACTTGTCTAATGAATGGAGTATATATAACAAGCTGGGCGCAGGTAGGAGGAGTGCGGGGGCAGCGCCACGACTTGTAGCGCCAAAGCAGTCAATTAAGCAAACCATTTGCACAAAACCAACTTTAGTGGGTTAGGTTAAATCATGTGAATTTCTCGAAAACTATAAAATTTCGTAACTTGAACCCTCCGGTGTATACTCTCCTCCCTCAAGGTTTAACCCAACCTTAAAACAAATTAATTTCGGACAAAATGTATTACTTAGTTAAAACTAAAAAGGTAGGAGCACATAAAAGTGAGGTTATGATTTTGGAAAATAAAAAGTCTTTAAAACAAAAAAAACCTGAGAGGGAGTCTGTAGGGGGATACTACCTCCTCCATCCTACCCCCTCTATGAAGGTGTCTCGATACTAAATCTTTACCAAACATTGCATTTAGAAATTATATTTATTGTTGTGTAATGCTAAGTGGCCCAGCCTAAGATTTGGACTTTTCCAACTCCTTCAGTGGATGTTCTAAAACGTGACAGGTGACAGGTATCAGGAGATGGGCAGCAGCATCCATCTGAGCACTTAACACCAATACTGCGATCACAAATCCGCCTGCCAAACTTGGTGATTATGGCAAATCCGCCTATTGTAAGGGGAAGCCTTGTCCAGCAGTGGACATCTACCAGCTGATGCGGAATGCTTGGTGAGTATAAGTCGTAATGTGTGAATGAAGCAATACTATGACAAGTGATGCAAACTGTTTAATATAGCCACTGCAGGATAAAATATCCAATAATCTTCTTATAATAATAATACTTATACAAAATTTATAACTTTGTAAATTCACCTCTTGTTGTGGAACGAACATGACGACCGTATTGAGTGGAGTGGTGGAGCGGCTTCGAGCCGCTGTGATGCTATACAGTACGCTAGCATTGTTTTGATACTCCGGCACAAGAAGACCCTATAAAAACATTTTTCGGTTAAAAGGTTATGTTGCATATTCAAAACTCTTACAAGTATTTTATGGTACCCACTCTTATCGGTAACACTCTAGTCAGAAATAACCTGGAGCGGCTAAACATGTTGCGGAGATCACAGTTCTATTTGGATTTAAATCCTTTAATCCATTCCACAAACCAGAAAGCGAAAAATAATTTGCGGAAAATACAACACACACACAAACACAAGAAAATAAATCAATCAATCTGTTATCTGTCAAATGCTTAGAGAATTTATGTGGGGAGATGGCATGCTCAACTTCTAGTACTAAATTATTTCTGCCACTTTTTGCGGGAGGCGAGGTAAACACGTACAGCACACATTTACTTACTCACGCACACTCATGCAGAAAGTTGAGGCGTCTCTATAAACGCACACGGAAATAAAAGCTGTCACACAAACATAAAACAAGCACACAAATAAATAATTTCTGTAATTACACTATTGGTTAGTTGCACACTAGCGCAAAAACTAGTGATGGGGTGTGAAAGATTGAATGAAATTAAGATTATTAATTGTCTATGGATCTAGTCTATGGATGTATGTTTGAATGGGTGAATTGATTCATGTTGATCAAAAGTAATCGCGTAACAAACATATAAAAAAAACATAGTCAGTTAAAAATTGTTTTAGGATTTAAGAGGTCACCGGTAGGACGCGTACGTCCTTTTGCACGCGAACGAAGTTTGCTTCTATTTTGGCTATTATTTCTTCAAATTTTGTATTCATGATTTGTACACTAATATATATATAGACCCGTGGTGCGTTGGTTTCTTATAAAATTATATGGTTTCCAAATCTCACTTATCAGGCATGTATGATCTGCAACTATTTGTTCCGGGTCTGGGTGTTATGGTACCAGTTACTCGTAGTTCCTGATAGGTACCTACGATACAGGGAATAAATAGTGTGGGATCAAAACTATGTATGTGACTGTTGAGTGTTAAAAAAAACAATATTTTGGCTTCTGCTCGGAATGGATGTAAGGTTGGGTCCCGTGGTATTAAGGAGCTCCTCCTCATTGACATGGCCATCAGACAGATGGTCAGGAGGAGCAAGGGAAACCTCTCGGCTGCTTGTATTAATTATAAGAAAGTCTATGATTCTGTGCCACATACATGGATTTAACAATTATAAGCTGGGATTACATTTTATATTGTATTTTTTAAATGAAAATATAAGCTATTGGTTTTAAAATTGATCAATTTATTGTTAAGAAAATGTATTTTCGCGGATCTGCTTTTTTCATACGAAACGAGATTCGAATATCCGTATACTTTTGCATACCTTCCTAATTTCATATTGTGATTGACGAAATAACCCTAAAACCGTAAAAAAAAACGAAAATACAAACCTCTAAAATAACCTTACAACCCCTTTAAACCCGAAAAACAGCTAATCAAGCCCATTTAACCTATATTTTAGGCTGGTATTGAACGACGTAGGTATTGATATTTTCTTTGGAAACAGGTTTTTTTTACAGCTTTGAGATCGTTTTTTGGCCTGAAAACTCCCTATCCTGTTAATTTCATAAAAATCGTTGCAACCTCTTTCGTTCATTCATTCGTTCGTTTTTTTCACATCACTTGTCCCCGTACCAAGAAATTACGTATCGTTATTTCTGTCGCATGCTTGGACTAAGAAAATATATTTTACGGTGAAATTAATGGCCTAATTGTGTTGTCAATTACTTAAATGTAATAAGAAACTCCATATTTTGTTAAATTTGATGTTTCCGACCGCCATTTACACGAAACCACAGCACAGCCAACCATTTTTAGGAGCTCCGTATAGCGACAGGTATGAACGCAGAATGGCGAACGATCGTGGCTAAACTAGTTTTTATAAACTGACACGAACGACCGTTCATGTACTTCGGCAGAGGGGAAAGCGTATGCTTGCCATCTCCCTACTATAAATTCTCTAAGGTCAAATGTCAATTTGACAACTATCAGTGACAGTTTTTTTTATACTACTTGGCAAGCAAACAAGTATAATGTCCCACCCTAAGGTCCCACCTGCCCCCCGATTCCCTATCTTGAAAGTCACTCAGTGACCAACGTTTGACAAGTAAAATTACCATCGATTGACACTTCTTCATAATATTTTTTTTTTTGATGGTCATTCTACTTGTCAAACGTTAGTCACTGAGTGACTTTCAGCTAGGGAATAGGGGGGCTGATGGAAAGTAGCTTTAACGTAGCATAAGGGATTGACGCCTGCAACACCAGAGACATCACACGCGCGCTGCCGACCCTGAGATATAAAGATGAAAAGTCTCATGTGCCTGTAATTTCACCGGCAGCGGCACCCGTACGCTTCAAACCTTAGAATAATTACCTTCAAACCCGTAGACAGACTGTCTACGTTCAAACCGAAATAGCAATACGAGCATAGTGCGAGTATTTTTTTTTGTTGGTATTACCTGGCATGTAATACTTATTCTACTACTCAAAGGAAGAGTTCTTCTTATATCATAAAATTATGTATTTGTAAGGAATTATGTATTCCTTAGATGAAAAAATTTAGGAATAAATACTTGTTAATCTTTATTCTGAAATAAACACCATGAATTCCATGATTCAAACCGGTTCACAGAGTCATGAAAGTATTAGGTATCTAAACGTACGTAATATGCTTTAGTCATTATTCTGAGTACCTACCTACGTAATACTTGCAAGTTCCAAGCATAGAGAAAATAAGTTTGTTTGATCAATATTTGAAAAGTCACAAAGTTTTTTTTTAAAGAATTTTGTTGGAAACGTTATACCTACCTACCTACTGATAAATTGCTGATAAATCTCACTGAGCATACAAACACTACGTATAAATCTGTGTTGGAAACTGTTCTAAATGGCTGCAAAATCTTCATCACTTAATTTAAGCAACTTATCAAATGCAGATAATAACAACAGTAGATCCAAATTACGTCGCCTGCGAATTCAAGAAACTCTTCTTCTGCAAAGTATTCAAACAACTTATAGAAATGCATATAATGAAGATGTCGACATTTACGAGACGGAAATAAGCAGTACTTCGAGCTATAGTGATTTAATGACGCAAGTTAAAGATTCATACATTCAACTCAAGAACTTATATGATGAAGTCAAAACCAATACGCAGTCTCAAGAACTACTCGCAGACTTAGGTTTGTATCGTTTCTGATTGATCGGTATTGAAACTGTTATATACTTGTTATTAATAGACTTGTTTTGACGACCTCTGCGGCGGGTGCGGCGGGCGAGCTGCTGGCTGAGATGCGAGAGGTTGCGGGTTCGATTTCCACTGCGGGACAAATGTTTGTATGATCTGCAAATATTTGTTCCGGGTCTGGGTGTTATGGTACCATGGTCGTAGTTCCTGATATCCACGACACAGGCAGGGCCGGATTTAAATTTGTGCCGCCCTGGGGCACGAAAATGCCGCCCTATGACTTAAATTTTATTTTAATAGTTTTCCTATATTATAATATACAAAATTTTAATGTGATACATAATACTTGAATTATATTTCTTGAAAGACAAAATGTTTATTTAAAAGAATTAGTTAATTATACAGGGTGTTTTTTTTAAATGGGACAGTATGGGGATATCTGAATCCATAAGAGATACGGGAAAACTGTCTTTGGAACCATTTGCTCATTTTGTATGAAAATGATTTTGGCATAGTTATTTTTTTGGTCAAGCGTGAGTTCTCCATAAAAATGAGTAGTTTGATCAAACATTTTTTTTATGCGTATCGACTCAGTTTCATGTAAGGATTGTTTCATTGTATCGGAAGAAAAAATCTGAGCAGCAGAAGTTAGTCAAATTTTATAAAATGTTTTCTCATACAAATTGTAAGTAATCTGGTACCTACATTAATAAAACTATCGCAATAAATTTTCAAAATGGCCTCCCTCTTGCTGTTTCCAGGTACGGGCACGTTTCAGAACATCTCTAGTGGCATTAGACAAAGATGTGTGGTGAATGTTGTTCTACTGCTCTGATGGTCTCGTGAAATGAGAAAAATCAGAGCTGTAGAACTTAGTCAAACTTTAATAAGAAAATCTTAGTCTAAGGCCACAAGACGTATTCTGAAACGTACCCGTACCTGGAAACAGCAAGAGGGAGGCCATTTTGAAAATTTATTGCGATAGTTTTATTAACGTAGGTACCAGATTACTTACAATTTGTATGAGAAAACATTTTATAAAATTTGACTAACTTCTGCTGCTCAGATTTTTTTCTTCTGATACAATGAAACAATCCTTGCACGAAACTGAGTCGATAAGCATCAAAAAAATTTTTGATCAAAACTACTCATTTTTATGGAGAACTCACGCTTGACCAAAAAAATAACTATGTCAAAATATTTTTCATACAAAATGAGCAAATGGTTCCAAAGACAGTTTTCCCGTATCTCTTATGCATTCGGATATCCCCATACTGTCCCATTTAAAAAAAACACCCTGTATATTGTATAGATTTTTTTTTCTCACTTTCCAAATTTTGCCGCCCTAGAAAATTTGCCGCCCTGGGCACTAGCCCCGACTGCCCCTAGTATAAATCCACCACTGGACACAGGGAATGTGGGATCAGACTACGTAATTCGTATGTGACTGTTTGGGTGTTATGTTATGTTTTATGTTATTTGTAAGTAATTTTTAAGGGAAACTAGAGCCTCTCTACTAGACTAGGAGTCTAGGGACTTTGTAGATATGGATCTAAAAAACTTATTTTCTCATTAGTAAGTAAGTACATGTCAGATCTTCATAAAAATTGTAGATTAGTTAAGAACTAATCATGGAAAGTATAGACATAGCCCTTTCATATGACACCCCACTTGATGGTAAATAGCGCCACAGCAAACTTCCACCCTCTTTGGAGGAAATACCCCTCCAATCAAAAATCGCCGATGACCATTGACATCAATGCCGATGACAAAAAATTATAATTATGGTTTTGTAGAACTTGTCAAGAGTTTGTTCAGCGAGAGAGCCGTCGGCATCATGGCCAAATTGTGAACTAACGTTCTTGAACTAAATAATAATGATAGCATTAAAAAAAAAACGAAAAATCAAAATCGCTTTGACAAACTTCTTAAAAACATTCAATTTACGAAAAACCTTATAACTCTGATTTTTAATTTTAGACAATTTTTGTAATCAAACAAATGTCAAGATATGCCACGGTGAGTATAAGTGTCATGTATGTGTGTCATATTATGTGAATTTACCTGAATTTACACATATGCTACACAATCATGACACTTCTTATACCTCTAGTCTTTATTCTGAGTCTTATATATACTCACAGTGGCATATCTTGACATTTGTTTGTTTACAAAAATTTACTGAAATTAAAAATCAGGGTATAGGTACTTCCTACTTCATATTTTGCCCCCTTCGTAAAAGAACCAAGATCACCGACATAGTGGTAGCTCTCAGAATTACCTAGCAAGTTGAAGTCGGACGACGCGGTAGACGAAGGCCCTCTAGGTGGAGGCTCCAGCTGTGGACTTCTACAGGCTGATGATGATGATATACCAAGTACTTAATTATTTATTTGGACCATCAACGAGACACAACATACGTACAAAAAATTACAATAAAAGATAAATAAATTAAAGACTACACATACCGACAGGTTTTCGCCACGGATCTACCTAGGTAGTAGGTACATACTTAGATTCTACCATTGGTTGTTACCTACCTACTTTAATAGTTTAGCGAGGCACATAATAGTCAAATGCATTTTCTCTACTTACAGATATTGATGAAATAAGGAAGAAGATATTTGAATTGGAAACCAATATTAAGATTTTCAAATCGGATATTAATTCTGAACTGGCTGCTCTAAAGTTATCTGAACAGGATTTAAATAAACAGGTTGGTGCTATTGTAAATAAAGTAATAGGTACTCCAATTATCAAGCCAAACGCAACAGTTTTAATTATTTCACAAATCATACAGTAAGTAGGTATGTAGTAAGTATAGTAACATTTATGATTTACTTTTACAGTTAGATGAGAATCCAAAAGTGGTTGAAAATATGAAACGGCGACCAAAAGGTCGTGCAATAAATTATAATGCGATAATACCAAGCCCAGTCAGAGTTCTGATGACATCTCCCTTCAAATGTTCGGTAAGCAAAGCTTGTCCAGGTATCTAAGTACTCCTAAATAAAGTGGTACCTATCTACCTACCATTTCCTTTCTACTAAATTAGGTATTTGTCACTAAAGTTTTCTTGGAATGTTCACTTCAGGAAGTCCAAGAATTTCAAGAGTTTATGAGAAATAGTCCAAACCGATGTGGAGGATGGAACGAGTACAATCATAATCTATTTGTCAAAACTTGGCAAAAGTATTTTGGAAAAAGCTTTAGCTCTGAATTATTAGAAGATGGAACTATTCAGCAATCAATAACTCACAAAATGTTTGTCGAAGATGTTATGCCTAAATTGCAAGGTAATTAGGTACCTACCTAATTGCATAAGTTTTACGTAATAATTACTGATCTAACAATGATAAGAATAAGTACTAATTTACAGATTTATGATAACATTGATTACAAAGCCAAGTAATTTTACCTCTATCTATACAATCAAATTTAAATAAAATAGTGATGTAGGTAGTCACTTCATTCAAACTATGTAGCTAGGTAAATGGATGACCTATTTTTTGAAAACACCAACACAGAAGTTCCTTGTGAATTTTGTGCAAATTCAAATCGTTTGCAGTTTTCCTTAATATACTTAGTCAAGTTCAGTACAGTAAAAAAAATACATTTCAGGTGTGACAACAAGTGAAATTACTTCACACGTGAAATGGTATTTAAAATATGTATTCCTCAAAGAAAAGCAGCAAATTGCTATTGATAAATGGAAATGGAATAAGACGTCAGCCCGAAAGGTTCCAAAAAAGGCAAGTGACAAGGTATTTTATTACTTACTTACTTGTTTTGCCTAGAAATGCTTCAAAACACTTTAATTTTGTTATCAGGTGAAATACGCAGTTGAAGATGAAAGTTTTCAACTAGAAACTACTCTGGACCATCATAGCTTCATAGCATGGTAAGTAACCCAAACTCTATAAAAATAGTAGAAAAAAAGGGGCAAATGCTAAGCCGCTCGTATAATTCCTAAAGGTACATAATATACCCTTACACTTCTACTTTAGAATCTGCCAGAAAGTTCAAGTTCAACCCGTAATATTGGAGGGCAGATTTTGGTATGCCTCGTAGCTTATAGTTGCTAAGTCAAGGTGCCACTTTTCCACATGGTTCTCTTAACATAAGTTAGCCTGACGTATTTAGCCCAATCCCAATTCAGCTTAGCGGCCTACCTAGCCCAACACTCAGGTACTTACCTTCTTTTAATTTCAGCAATTTTAATACCAGCCTCTACGATCAACCTTCACGTGCAACTAACAATTCAACAAAAAGTCTCATTGAAAATCAGCCACAGCGAACTCATAGTCTAATGAAACCTACTAAACAATGGTTAAACAGGAAACACCAAAGCAGCGACGTTGGATCATCTTCTGGGTTTCACTGTATTGAAAATACGGAAAAACTGTAAGAAATGTTGGTTAAAGTGATAGGTAGTATATTTATAAAAGAAAAGCATCTAATTATTACAATTTTATTTTATTTTCAGGCGTACACCTCATTGGAGGCTTGGGTTGTGACCTAGTTACAACGTAATCATTAGGGTATGGCAGAATTTGTGTTAAAGGACCGTTCATTACCTGCCTATCGTACGTCAGACGTCACAGACAGAACGTCTGTGCAGAAAAAGAATAGGTGCGGCGAAAAATGGAATAGCATTATCACTGACTTCAAGTCCTACGCTCTTCAGGTTCAGGCAAAGTACAAGGATGAGCTCCTTGATCCGGATTTCTGGCTAGTGACCATTGACTTTTAAATGCCATTATATATTATTATATACCTAGGTACCCCCTATTATTCATAATAATTTTTTAGGTTTAAAAAATTATTTAGTTTAGTTTATATGTTTTGTCTTGTCTTGACGTATGACATTTTACATCAGAGAGAACAAAACAAAAGCTATTTTAACTAAAATAGGTTTAAAAAATGATTATGAATAAGGTACGAGCGGGAATAACCCATTATTAGTAACTACAGGGTGTTTGGTAGAGCGATGTCAAAAACTAAATAAATTCCTTTAACCTCTAATAAAAAAAAAACTGAATGTTTTATTTGCAATAAAACAATTTTGTTGTAACGTTAAGTGTTGTGGTGTTCAAATAAAGTGGTTATAGGAAGCAAATAACAACTAAAAGAAATATTGTAGGCCCTCAAAGTTTTAGAAATGAGAAAATAGTAGATTGTATGAGGTTATTTAGTAAATTGTAGGGAGCACAATAATATTTTTACGGCGAGGGCGCTTTTTTGAATCCAAAGCGAAGTGAGGGATTCTAGAGTAGAATCTTGAGCGTAGCGAGGGATTCTTTAGTAGAATCCTGAACGTAGCTAGAGATTCAAAGTTACGTCACCCGAGCCAAAAATATATTTTGCGCCCGAGTAGGTACTCTACTTTTCATCACCCACTATGAGAAAATAAAAGGCACCTCATATTTTATTTCAAAACAAAACCATGAATTTCTAACAATACGTAAAAATTGAAAAAACGCGGGCTGTAGTTCGCGCGTTTTTCATCTTCTATGGGCGGTCGTATACCAGCCAGTATTTATACAAACAATATTTGTGTTCGAACACTAAGATGTTCCAAATTCAAAAAGTGCGCGGCTAAGATAATTGCGGCGCACTTATAGAAGTTTCTTGTAGAAAACACCACCTTTGGGCGCACTTAAAGGCGAACCAAGTAGTCCTTTTCGAATAGATGGGATGAAAAGATAATTGTTCAACTTATATTCTGTCTGTAGCAATGACCTCTATTTATACGTATAAATAGAGGTCAGTGGTCGGTTGACTTTAACTACCTAATTACCTCCAAAAAAATAAAGGTTATTTTTCCTATAACCTTTTGAATACTCTTATGTAACCTTTGTTTGAGAAGAGCGTGGTGGTGGGTGCGGTGGTGGGTGGCCAAAGATTTAAATCTTTGGTGGTGGCTGGCAGCACTGACTGCTAAAGATTAGTGTTGCCAACAGTTAAACTAGCTGTCCACCAGATTCAACTCCTAAAACCACCAGAAAATCACTAACAAAAAATGGCCCTACTCTCAAAATCTCTAAAATGCCCACTAAACAAATTTTTAGCTTTTACGAAAGAAAACAATAAGTACTTATTATTAGTATTAGTTGTTATGTAGTAAAATATTGACAATCAGTAAATCAACAAGTCAAGATTAGGAACATTAACATTTTCAATAACAACAGCTATTCTAAATAATTTCGTCTTCTTCAGATGAGTCTTTTTTGACCGCACCCGCATTAATACAATTCTTTGGTACCGATTTGTTTTACCACATTTAATGGGAATTTCATATTGACTGGAGCATTTTCCTTCCAACCTCAAACCACAGCGTATTCTTAATATAGCAGTTAAAAGGTTTAACTTCATTCTATTCCTCTGGTTATTTTTTATTACATTCATACTGCTAAATAGCCTCCCAACATCGCTTATTCCTGAAATCTAGCTTGAAATCCCTTGAGCATTTTTAAATAACTAAAAAAATCCACCAACCACTAAAATCAATATTTCGCCACTAAAAGGAGGGTCAAAACCACCAGTTTTAGTGGAAAATCCACTAAGTTGGCAACACGACTGCTACTTCAACTCAACTGACAGACACACACACGCACACACAACATCACAAAAACTGACGTGTACTATTTGCGTGTCAAAAGATTATTTTTCGTTTTCTTTCATTCATTTCGCTGCTGCGGGTTGGCTTGGCTAGAATTGCCGTATATAACGCTGTTGAAATTAATTTTAAAATATTAACTTTGCCGTGTCTGTCGCCATACATAAAGGTGACTTTAATACTATAAAAATAGCTAGAAAGAAGACGAAACTTGTTTTCATCATGGGTGTTTTAGCGACGGGTCTCTGCCTCCTCCTAATTGTTGCTCTAGCCCGATCTGACGGCATTGCAAAGGGACCGAAAGTTACCCACACGGTATGTATAACTTTTACAGTTTTTTTAAATTATATTAATCTATTGTTCTATCAGCTGTAACGGTATCGTATCGTAGGATTATTGATGTGATGAACTGATGACCGGTCGGTGACCTTTTGATGACGCTACTAGTTCTTTTGTTCGTCCTTTCCTTGAACTTTTAATTTATACTCTTAAGATTCTAATTGGTTTTATTTATATGTGCTTATGTTTGAGGATACCAAACATCATCATCATCATCATCATCATCATCATCATCGTCGTCACCAGTCTGTTTGCGTCCACTGTTGGACGAGGCCTCCCCCCATTGAATACAATGGGGAATTTGCCATAATCATCATGCTTAGCAGGCAGATTGGTGATCGTAGTTTGGCATTATATACTCAGGTGGATGCTGCTGCCTATCCGCTGGTGTATCCTTAGTAAGGCTTTTACTACATCTACAGGAGAAGAAGTTTGTTAGTTTTTACTTAATAAAAGTCTATGTCAACTTCCTCTAAAAAGTTCCTATGGACTAGGACTTGTTGTATCAAAAATATCTCAAAACAGCCACTACAGATATGAAACGTACCTACATACTTATGTAGGACTAGCCAGTACAACCAACAAAAACCTAGCCATATTAGGCATCAATTTATTTTAGGCCCAAGTTCACCAACACATAACAGGCAGTTACCTTACAGTTTTTTATTGATTCTACATTCTAAGGACATCATGAAGCCAGGAATTGAATGGCTAAGCTTATCACCTATTACCAACCTGTTTATAGTCTTGGTGAACTTAGCCTTAATCAATTAACAAAATCATGAGATACTTTACCTTTTTACGTTCACCAAATTTTACCAACACTTAATGGCAGTTAATGGCTTAGCCTAACCAATTCTTTTCGACATATATTTTCAGTTCTTGTTTGTTATCATCATGACTAATGGTTAAGTACACTAAACATCTGTTTATATGTTGGTAAACTTGGGACTAAAGAGTACAGTGCAATCATTCAATAACCTCGGTTGCTATTATACTTCAATTTATGTGAACTAAGAGACCTTTTCCTCAGACGTAGGCCAAATGTATCAGAATGATTCTACTGACAACCTCGGTGGCGCGGTGGGCCATTAGCTGGCTGAGACGCGAGAGGTGCGGGTTCGATTCCCGCCGCAGGTTTAGTTTTACATGATCTGCACATTTGTTTTGGGTTTGAGTGTTGTGGTACCATGATACTTGTAGTTCTGTTCACTAAACAGGGAATACCAGTGTGGGACCAGGGATTAGTCAGGTCTTAATGTATGACTTAATGTGGACATAATGACTGTTGGGTAATAACTATGTTACTTTAATATGTATGTTAATCTACAATTATATCATTCATTTTAAATAAAAAAAAACGGCTAATTACCACTGTTTTCCGTCACTTTTGCTCATATCATATTTATATTCATATTTTTTTTTATATCATTCATAATCAGATTCTTATGATCTTCACAATGCAAGTAGATATCCAATGCAGACTGTACAGACTTAAAAAATAGCTTCCAAATTCTAAACATACATGTAAAGCTACCTATATAAAATGGCTTTTGGCAAAGATAATTAAATCAGAGAGAAAAAAATAAGACTCAAGACTTTGCAGTTCAATGCCTTTTTAAGCACAACGCAAATAAGCTTCAAACTTCCATTTAAATATTGCATTACACAATTTGAAATACTTCCTACTGTGAAGGAAATTGGAAGAAAACATATTTTACTATTTATATTCGGTCTATTTGACTCAAGAAATCATGAAAAACCATAAAAACTCAATGTTTGCCAGGCAAGGCAAAAAAGGCATCAAAATTATGTTTTCATACAGTTTCAATTGTTCTTATGAGATGAATTGAAACAAGAAATGCTTTAAATTTGCTTACAATGCTATTTCCTTATTATTTCTTTTTTTAGTCTCATTTTCATTGCCTTGTATCAGATTTGTTGAGATAATCCTTGACAAATGTACAACCAACATATAAAAAATAATCTTCATTATTATTCTGATCAATGACCGGCACAAGCTACTTTGAATATTAATGCTGTAAAACTGGTTGTCTAAAAAGGTCAACAGCACTTAAACTTACAATTATCGCATCTTGTTTTGCCATTTTATTTATGAGTGTTGTCCCTAGGTACCTACTAATTGTATGAAAAAAGTAGGTACTTACTCTAAAAACCCCTAAAAATATGACTACTGCTTATACTTCATGTAGGTAGGTAATTACTGGGTAGCTCAACTAATCTAAATCACAGTCGAACAGACAAAGAACAGATGGATGTTTGCAATAGTCTTTAGAAATGAGACTTTTCATCTTTATGTCTCAGGGTCGGCAGAGCACGTGTGATGCCTCTGGTGTTGCAGGCGTCCATAGGTTACGGTAACTACTTTTCAGGTGGGCCGTAGGTATGCTTGTTTGCTTGCCAAGTAGTATAAAAAAAAAGCTTGAACTGTTTAATTTATATTATAAAAAAATTGTTTATGCTTGTATTAGTTGTATTATTCTCTTTATGAAAACAGGATTCAACTATGTAAGTAAATAAAAATAGTATGAGTTTCAGTAACAAAATAATAGGTAATGTGACATTAATTAAACAGCTGTTCAAAGTTTGAACAGCTGTTTAATCAATGTTCTAATCATAGTTAGTTTGAACTTCAAACCGTGTATATTTATTATTTGGAGCCAGCCCCTTTATTGGTTAACGAACTGATATCGCTTTCGATTCCGATTTTACAGTACCTTGCGCTTTATGTTTTGAATATTTCTGCTTGTGACAATAAGCTGAAGCATACCACGCAATGTACTGTGAATTCGTAATTGAAAGCGATTACCAGTTTGTTAGACAATACTGGGGATGTTGAGCTGTCTTTTTGAACTTAGAGATTGATTTCATCAAGATTTCATGAAGGTCAATATATAGTGACATAGGACTTTGAAGCTTCCTACGCCTCGTCGAAGTTTTCGACTGAATTACCTACGCTTCAACTTTCTCTATTTTTTTTGTTTGTAAATGAAACGTAAACTAGTGCCAGACACAAAAATGTACGTGCACAAAAATGTAGTTTTATGTTTAGTAGTGCGAAAATAAAGTGTTTATCAAAAAACTGGTTTTAGCATTAGAATAAATAGTTATTACCTACTTGTTGTAGTATTTATCTTAAAACACTGTAGTAGGTACACTGTGTTATTTTTAAATATCGTGTTTTCAAAAATAAAAAAATGTAAAATGTTCATATTCCAAAATATTTAACTCTTAGAACCCGTAGATAGGTACTGAGTTCTAGATCGATTTTGTAGGGCAAAATCACATATTACGCCTTCTTAAGGTACGCTGTTCTATATTTTTGAAACGACTAACCAGAAGAAAAAAAAACAGCCGAAAGGTCTGACGACGTATTCGTGGTAACCTTAAGTTGGACTATTAGTATAAATGAAAATGTTCTTTTTTCAGGTCACTTTCGATATAAGGATCGGTGACAAAGATGTCGGCCCCATAAAAATAGGTCTGTTCGGCAAAACTGTTCCGAGGACTGTGGAGAACTTCTTCCAACTGGCCCAGAAGCCAGAGGGCGAGGGATACAAAGGCAGCAAGTTCCACCGAGTTATTAAGAACTTCATGATCCAGGGTGGTGACTTCACCAAGGGTGATGGTACTGGAGGTTAGTACATCCATACATACAGTGCTTATTGGCATCATTTAAAGTAATTTATGACAGGGGTAGTTATATAAGGAATCAACCGATACACCGACCCCTACGCGCCGCGACGCCCCGCCCCGCCCGGCGGGGTCGACGAGTCTCTTCAGAGAGTTGATTCTACGTTTTGACAAGCAATTGGCACGGACGTCAGGTGTAGTGTAACACGGATTTTTGTATGGAAAATGAGGTTCACAGTGTACGCTAGGGGCGCTCATCAGTGTCTCCATACAAATATCCACACTACACTACACGAGACGTCCGTGCCAACTGCTTGTCAAAACGTAGAATCAGCTCTTACAACCGGTTTTACTCTCTATCTCCCGCCCCAATTTGGCAACAGCCCAAACAGGTTCGTAGCGTTGGTGATGAAGTGACTTATTCAGCCAATCAAATTGTGCATAACTTTTCATTTAAAAAACCGACTTCCGCCATTGTATTCGACTAAATATCTGGATGAAAACAAAAATGATGAAAAAACCATAGTGGTGAAAGGGTTATGATACTTTCTGAATGCAAATGCTTGATTTGTTGCTGAAAATATCAAAATCGCTATATGTATACCTATAATATTTGAGGAGTTCCCTCAAATCCTCATGGATTCCATCATCAGAAATGGATTCTGAAAAATTGGACCAATCTGGAAGTATATCAATTCAAATAAAAAAAGAATTTTCCAAATCGGTTTATAAACGACGGAGATACAAGGTAACAAACAAAAAAAAAACAACCGAATTGAGAACCTCCTCCTTTTTGTGAAGTTGGTTAAAAAGAGATTATGACTAGGTCACCTTCCTTTGCAGTGCTATATATAGTATGTTTGGTATTAAAGTCGTAAAAAATCTCTTATCAACATTCTAAAATAATTTTTAGTTACCAATTATAAAATAATTTTCAGTTACCAGTTATACTATGACATGTGATAAGAAACCATTTTCTCCGATCCAGTGGTAAACCTAAAAACTCATTGAATGCTTCATGAATCATCATCATCAGTCTATAGAAGTCCACTGCTGGACATTTACAGGGTGATGATGATGATGAAATTAAATTGATTTATCTGGTTTTAAGAATCAATGTCCTTATTTAACTGTTCCATCTTCAGCTGGTAGACTTTCACCGTTGAACGAGGCCCCACACATCTAATGCAATGGGGGGATTTGCCATAGTCACCACACTTGTTAGGCGGTTTAGTGATCGCAGTGTTGGTGTTACTAACTACTACTTAGGTGGATGCTGCGTCCATCGCGTGACATCCCCTGAACCTCTTAGTCTAGAAATGTAACAAGGAAATAAACTCCCCCTGGAAGGGAGCCCTCTGAGGGCCTAGTCTATAAACATAAAATGCTACTTTGCGGACGTGTGGTGTACACTATACAGATTTTTGTATGGAAGGTTAGGTTCTCAAGGTTTCGCTTTTCGGTAGGTATTTCCATACAAAAATTCCTGAAGTGTACACCATACGCCAGTGAAGTTGCTTGTTGAATTTGCAGACTTGAGCCTCTGGTGTAATCCGTTAGTCGGCTTTTACGACATCGACGAGAGGCCGAGGGCCGGACATACCACGGCACTAACGCCTGCTTTGTCTAACTTAACAGGACTAACTAACTTTACAGGACGCAGCATCTACGGCGAGCGTTTCGAAGACGAGAACTTCAAGCTCCAGCACTACGGAGCCGGCTGGCTATCCATGGCCAACGCTGGCAAGGACACCAACGGCTCTCAGTTCTTCATCACTACTACCAAGACCACTTGGCTGGACGGCAGGCACGTCGTCTTCGGCAAGATCATCGAGGGAATGGTGAGTTGACTGCAAGTTATCAGATGATGGCCAACGCTGGCAAGGACACCAACAGCTCTCAGTTCTTCATCTTACTATCAATACCCCCTGGCTCGCGGGCGTGTCCTAGCTGTCTTTCTCGCTTTAGCGAACGATGTGTTTCTGAGAGACAGAACGGGATAGAGTTACGCGAAACAGCGGTTCGGCGCGTGCTGATGTAGCCCAACCCTAAAGCAGCTGCTATGAACTTTTAATTAAAAACGAGCTTTATGTTCGTCGATCTTAGGTACAAAATCTGGAAGGCCGTAAGCTTGTCTGCTTGCCAAGTAGCATAAAAAAAAAAAACATGGTCACGATCACGAAACCTAATGCGGTATCTAAAGGGAAACAAACAGGCATGAATGATTACATCATAATGTCTGATAGCGCAGCATCCGAAAGATAAAGGCAATATTTTTACAATTTTAGTTCTCAATTCCAGTAATTTACATTGTAATGATTTAGTTGATTGCTAGTGAAACAAAATATTAGGTCGAAACGGCCACGGCCGCGATTTTCGAGTTTGGTACACTGAATTCTGCTGTGCCCTTGCATAGCTGCGCTAGGGGGAACCGTTGAGTGGCTTAGTTAGTCACTAGTCAGCAGTGAGACAATGTCAAAGTGGTCCCCGGATGGCGGGTTGAGTTTTACCCACCTAGTGCTTGATGCTACTATTTTTAACAAGTTGTACAAGTAGTTTTTAAGAAAAACTAACCACTCGTCCACCTATAGTCAGAAGCTGATTGTGGATATAATAAAATAAAATTATATATAATTGTATTTCTTTTCTGCAGGATATTGTACGTAAAATCGAGGAGGCTTCAACTGGAGCCAATGACCGCCCCATCAAGGACATAATCATTGTAGACTCAAGTGCCGAAGTTGTGGCAGAACCTTTTAGCGTCACAAAAGAAAGTGCTCAATAACATAAGATTGTAAAGCACCTAGTATATTAAGAATAAATTACTAGCTAGGTTTTCAAATCATTTCCAGTGCATTTACTTTACTTGAACTTGTCACAACAGGGTGAAAATTACATAAATAATTTCTAACAAATATGAATTTTACTTCTAATAAAACAATCTTTTACTAGCTTAAGTTTTTTATTTCTTTTAAACATAGTTCAGCTTCTTGTTTTACATCTTTGTCCTTGGCCAGGACACCTAACTTCCATGCATAGCCACAGCTCTTTCTAGCCTCCTCTATCATTTTCTTCTTGATATACACTCGTCCGAGATTGACGTAAGTAGTTCCAATTTCCTCCATTTTCATAGATTTTCCTAATAAAATAGCTTCTTTGAAGCATGAGATACTTTCGTCTGTCTTATCAAGCTCGTCGTAAACTGCTCCAATGTCATTCAGTTGAAAAACAATGTGCTCCTGTTCAACACTGGAAACTTCTTTCATTTTTTCCAAAGCACTAATCATAAGTTTGATCCCTTGCTCATATTGTTGACAATCAAGATACAAACGTCCGTACCAATCTTCAGTTAGGGCTAATAGCTTCTTATGCTCCATACTACTAGGATCTTGGTCAGTGATTTTTTTCATCTGGTTGAGGCACCAATCAAAACCAATCTGTGCTGTTGTATATTCTTTCTGCAAGTGGCTGATTCTTGCCAGTTTTACACTTATGTGAACTACACGAGGGTCATCCTCTTTAGCTCCATTTGCCATTATTCTTTGTGATACAGCAACAAATAACCGTTTTGCTTTATCTAGTTGTTCACGCTCAAGAGCCAAGTTTGCCATTATGTCATAGATGTAAGTAATGCCCAACTCATGGCGGAGTTGTTGGGCTTGTCTCAGTGCTACATGTAGAAGTTGTTCTGCTTTGTCGTAATCCAATCTTTGAATAAATATAATACAGTGTTTTATAGTGTTGATGAGCTCATCTTCTGCAGTAAGGTTTTTGTCGCTTGTGTCGAATCCTAGCCAAGTGAACAAAGAAAATCCTAGCATACATGGCACTGCACTGCTTTTCTTCTGAGTTACGTATAATGTGTGTGGAACAGTCTTGAAATTGAACGCTAAACGAGACAAGCTATTCCAAATGAATCGGTATCTCGCAGACATAGCTGATGAGAATGTATAGACTTCAAAAAGCGTTGTGATTGATTACATAATAACTTTGAGTAGTTTTCGGTGACTGTTAAATTTTATCCTTGGTAGATTGATCCGAGATAAGATCACAACTGAGTTTGCAGGATATTTGAAACAACTGAAAAAAATGAGGCTCTGAACCGGAAGATTTACACTACATTACATTACAATTTACAAAATAATCTAAGCAATTCACATAAATCAACACTGAAAAAAAAACAGCCAGCTGGCTGATACCGTACCGTCCACAGATTTATAAGTATAGTACCACAGATTTATAAGTATAGTACTACTCTTGGACGAATTATCACAATGGACAGAGCATTTTGGTTCAAAGCATGTCCTTTTTCTGTCAGTGTGCAGTTGTAGATATGTATAAGTATGAGTGACTAGAGAAGTGACTTCATTGACTAATCTATCGATGAATAATAGCGAAATTAATGAAAAAGGCGTTATAAGATATCAACTCTTTAATTTGTTACATGTATGTATTATCATCGGAACTTGATAATGCTAAATTTCAGCTCAATCGGTTGGGTTGATGCTTAGAGAATTTATAGTAGGGAGATGGCAAGCATACGCTTTCCCCTCTGCCGAAGTACATGAACGGTCGTTCGTGTCAGTTTATAAAAACTAGTTTAGCCACGATCGTTCGCCATTCTGCGTTCATACCTGTCGCTATACGGAGCTCCTAAAAATGGTTGGTTGTGCTGTGGTTTCGTGTAAATGGCGGTCGGAAACATCAAATTTAACAAAATATGGAGTTTCTTATCACATTTAAGTAATTGACAACACAATTAGGCCATTAATTTCACCGTAAAATATATTTTCTTAGTGCAAGCATACGACAGAAATAACGATACGTAATTTCTTGGTACGGGGACAAGTGATGTGAAAACAACGAACGAATGAATGAACGAAAGAGGCTGCCACGATTTTTATGAAATTAACAGGATAGGGAGTTTTCAGGCAGAAAAAACGAAATCAAACCTGTAAAAAAAACCTGTTTCCAAAGAAAATATCGATACTACGTCGTTCAATACCAGCCTAAAATATAGGTTAAATGAGCTTGATTAGCTGTTTTTCGGGTTTAAAGGGGGTTGTAAGGTTATTTTAGAGGTTTGTATTTCCGATTTTTTTTACGGTTTTAGGGTTATTTCGTCAATCACAATATGAAATTAGGAAGGTATGCAAAAGTATACGGATATTCGAATCTCGTTTCGTATGAAAAAAGCAGATCCACGAAAATACATTTTCTTAACAATAAATTGATCCATTTTAAAACCAATAGCTTATAATTATTTTCATTTAAAAAATACAATATAAAATGTAATCCCAGCTTATAATTGTTAAATCCATGTATGTGGCACAGAATCATAGCCTTTCTTAAAATCAATACAAGCAGCCGCGAGGTTTCCCTTGCTCCTCCTGGCCTTCTGTCTGATGGCCATGTCAATGAGGAGGAGCTCCTTAATACCACGGGACCCAACCTTACATTCATTCCGAGCAGGAGCCAAAATATTGTTTTTTTTAACACTCAACAGTCACATACGTAGTTTTGATCCCACACTAGGATTCCCTGTATCGTAGGTACCTATCAGGAACTACGAGTACCTGGTACCATAACACCCAGACCCGGAACAAATAGTTGCAGATCATACATGCCTGATGCGTGTGATTTGGAAACCATATAATTTTATAAGAAACCAACGCACCACGGGTCTATATATATTAGTGTACAAATCATGAATACAAAATTTGAAGAAATAATAGCCAAAATAGAAGCAAACTTCGTTCCCGTGCAAAAGGACGTACGCGTCCTACCGGTGAGCTCTTAAATCCTAAAACAATTTCTAACTGCCTATGTTTTTTTTATATGCTTGTTTCGAGATTACTTTTGATCAACATGAATCAATTCACCCATTCAAACATACACCCATAGACTAGATTCATAGACAATTAATAATCTTAATTTCATTCAATCTTTCACACCCCATCACTAGTTTTTGCGCTAGTGTGCAACTAACCAATAATGTAATGAGGGGTTTTCACGGCCTTTTCAAATCATGCTTTGAGCGTTGAACATAGATGGCGCTGCTCTGTAACGTAGCAGTCAAGTGTCAAAATAAAGTGAAATGTCAACATCGACAACGTAGAAATAATTTTTGTTTCGTGGTATTTATTTTTGCCTACTTCTAAAAACACCACGAAATCACTAGCGCACACTCAAGAAGCAATTTTCACAAACAGAATATCATGACTAATAGACACAGACTACTTAGATAATAGTTTTGTACGCGTGCACCACAGACAATCTTGATTGATACAGTTGACACAGCGCCATCTATCGAACCAATTTGAACTACTTTTTTTATTTTTAATCGAAGATGAAAAGCCCTCATTACAGAAATTATTTATTTGTGTGCTTGTTTTATGTTTGTGTGACAGCTTTTATTTCCGTGTGCGTTTATAGAGACGCCTCAACTTTCTGCATGAGTGTGCGTGAGTAAGTAAATGTGTGCTGTACGTGTTTACCTCGCCTCCCGCAAAAAGTGGCAGAAATAATTTAGTACTAGAAGTTGAGCATGCCATCTCCCCACATAAATTCTCTAAGGGTTGATGGAACTGGCTCACAGTTTCAAGATTCAAGACCTAAACAAACATACAAACATAACATAAAACCCAACAGTCACATACACGTAGTCATGATCCCACACTAGGATTCCCTTGTCGTGGGTATCAGGAACTACGAGTACCATGGTACCATAACACCCAGACCCGGAACAAATATTTGCAGATCATACAAGCATTTATCCCGCAGTAAACACATGCGCAAAGCATCTGTTGTGTGTACATCAAAAACGGAAACTAAAATATTATCGATAAAGCTAAATAGGTTGGTGTAGTACATCACTAGCACAGATGCCTTAAACAATGCATTTCATTTTACAATAATTGAAGGTTTTACACTTAACTTTCATGATTATCACTCAGGCATATATTACTAAGTACTAATAAAATGTAATTACTACAGTTTTTCCGGTTAAAAAAACTCTCTTTTAGCAAGTAAATAAATTAAATATATTGACCAAGACTTACGTATGAAATGACAATCCCGGGTCTTTTACTCCTTCTTTTGTTGTTCTTGATGAACAACACACAGCAGAACAGGACATATTTTCACTTTTTCAAATTTATTTTTATGAAACACTGTAATTTCATATGATTTTTTGCTGATTTTAAAAACTTCACCGTAATGTTTTGGCCGACTAGCCGGTCATCAACTGACACGATTTACAAAGAAGTAAGGCGTTGCCAAACTTATATCTACTTTCTCTTTTACTCGTAGCTAGGTTCCGTGGGATGGACAAAGATATATGATCACTAATACGTACACAGATGTAAGAGCGGCAACGTCTTATGACTACGTCCATTGTGATAATTCGTCCAAGATAGTACTAATCTAAACTTGGACGAATTATTAATTAGTCCAAGAATCTAAAGGTAAGGTACCTTGGACGAATTATCACAATGGACAGAGCATTTTGGGTCAAAGCATGTCCGTTTTCTGTCAGTGTGCAGTTGTAGATATGTATAAGTGTGAGTGACTAGAGAAGTGACTTCATTGACTAACCTATCGATGAATAATTTTGAAACTAATGAAAAAGGCGTTATAAGATATCAACTCTTTAATTTGTTACATGTATGTATTATCATCGGAACTTGATAATACAAAATTTCAGCTCAATCGGTTGGGTGGATGGAACTGGCTCACAGTTTCAAGACTCAAGACCTAAACAAACATAACATAAAACCCAACAGTCACATACACGTAGTCATGATCTCACACTAGGATTCTCTTGTCGTGGGTATCAGGAACTACGAGTACCATGGTACCATAACACCCAGACCCGGAACAAATATTTGCAGATCATACAAGCATTTATTCCGCAGTAAACACATGCGCAAAGCATCTGTTGTGTGTACATCAAAAACGGAAACTAAAATATTATCGATAAAGCTAAATAGGTTGGTGTAGTACATCACTAGCACAGATGCCTAAAACAATGCATTTTATTTTACGATAATTAAAGGTTTTACACTTAACTTTCATGATTATCACTCAGGATATATGACTAAGTACTAATAAAATGTAATTACTACAGTTTTTCCGGTTAAAAAAACTCTCTCTTTTAGCAAGTAAATAAATTAAATATATTGACCAAGACTTACGTATGAAATGATAATCCCGGGTCTTTTACTCCTTCTTTTGTTGTTCTTGATGAACAACACACAGCAGAACAGGACATATTTTCACTTTTTCAAATTTATTTTAATGTAATTGTAATAATGACAAGCACCCGTGTTGCCGGCAGATAAAAACTTAAATCGTGTGGTCTCAGAATAAAGACGTGTGGTTCTTTTTTGTCACCTCTCTAAGTTTGTCACTGTCAAATGTCAATTTAAACAACAAAAATGGTTATAAAAAAATGGATGCATGAAATGAAAGAAAATGTACTTTGAAAGAGGATTTTGAAGTTATTGTTGCGTGTTGTAGTGTCGTCACTTTAAATTTAATTAGAAAGCGCGAGTGTTCATTTTCGGAATCCGAGTGGGCCTGTTTAGAATGATTAGAATCAGTTGACGTAACGCAGAACTCTAAAATTTTCATATGCGATTGAAATACTTAAATGCTATTTTTCCTCGGGAGTTGAGGGCTGTCGTAATAAACGAATGGCAAAACATTAGCTTTCATCAGAATGCCGAACGGTACTAATGGACCGGACTTGCCTCCTGTGAATGAGGACACTTTTTGTAAATATGTTTTGTACTACGAAATAAATAACTCAAGGTTGGTTGATCAATCGAATGTGTCGTCCTTGTTACGTTTTTTGTTTGTTTCTAACAATTCGTTTTTCTTTACAGGGTCCGTATTTGGGATTTGATAATACTGATACCTAATGCTCTGTTCGTGCTGTTTCTAGTGGTTAGGTTCAACAAGGCTCAGTTGAAGTTGCGTGCTACCAGTAGTCCTATATTTCTGACTTTTTACACATTAGTATGGGGGAATGTGATCATCAGTCTTGTGCGATGTGCTGTGTCAATGACAGTGAATGCTGCAATGCCTCTTGGGGGGCTGGTGGATAAAGTGTTATGGGTTGTGGTACGCTTCTTTCTGCTGGCCACTGAAATGAGTGTTGTTATTTTTGGCCTGGCTTTTGGTAAGTTTGTAATTAATGCTATTACTCTACATAATAACCACTTAACTTGAATACCTGCACATGAATAAAGTGCAATGTTATGAATTGAAGTTGCATGATTCTCAAGTGTGATCTATTGATTCCTTATAGATTCAATGAAGATTGAAATGAAAATAAACATGTTAGTAACAACTTCAGTTTATACTAGGTACCGTAGTTATTGAATTAACTTGTATCTCATTGTGAACAAGTTCATATTGTGTTGGCATCCCCTTCCCTCCTCTTGTTGTATTCCTTAATGCTGAGAGTAGTAAAATCCTCCAAATCCTCCATCATTCACTATTCCCTTGACAATGTTGGACTATCTGGATATGTTACCAGCAAGTTCATGCTTCATGGAGTTTTAAGTTGAGATTGGTGCGGATCTATTCAGACCAACATTTATGTCCCTGTTTACGGCCCTGTGGTCGCTAACCCTCGATAACAACAAAAACACAAAAAAAAATAAGGTACAAAAATAAATAAATGAACTAATTTCATATCCCCCAATTGCATCATATGTGGGAGGCCTCGTCCAATAGTGGATGTCTAAAGGCTGCTGAATTAATGCATATATTTTAAATTTCAAATTTGCGTTTTCACAATTACAGGTCACCTAGACAGCCGAAGCAGTATAAGATATGTCCTCCTAGCGACTTCACTCATATCACTTGCCTTTACGGTAACACAAGGCACGCTGGAGATTGTGATGCCAGATGATATGTTCCACATCGAAACAAGGGATTATGATCTGTTTGGACATGGAGGCATGCTGTTCTGGTTCACATCATCACTGGTGTTTGCACTAATATACTTCTTGATATTACTGCTCCCTTGGATACCTTTGAGAGAGTATTTGGCGCTACCAAGTGAGTTGCAATTTCCTTTACTAATAGTTTAACTGTGAAGTTTTTCAGAAAAACCTGTTAAAAACTGTTACAATGTATGGGAAAATAGTTTTGGGACTTTACCCCAAACTGCAATAGATCTTTGAAGGCCTAATTCTCCTAAATGGATGGTCCATATAACTTCTAAAAATATACCTAGGTACCATGGTGATGTATTGTAAGTTTTTTTGTTTAAATAACTTACTTTTGACAAGAAAAACATCGAAAGTTTCCTATGATTTAGGCAAGAATTTTTTTATTGACTCCAGACGAAATTATTACAATAAGTAAACAATTTATAGGTTGTTAAAATGCAAGTTATTCAAAAATATTCATTTACTAGGGACAGTTTGTTGTTTTCCGTGATGTTTGCTAGCTTTTTGTTTCACATTCTAACATACATATTACATATTGAATTCCAAATGACTTAATTATGCATTAGTGTACCTATGTTAATGTCCAAAATAAATACTTAGTCATCATTCTGTGATGTAGTTATGATAAACATTGACCAATGAACACATTAGTTAAATAAACAATTGTATATATGCCATTAAATAAAAACCTATACATCCATAACTTGTACCTACATTGACATTAAGATAAAAATTTATGTAATATTTGTCTATTAATATGCAGTTTTCCTTTAAATTGGTAGATTACTAAGCAACAGTACTGGTTGATATTCTGCATTATAAATAAATATTTTGTAAACAAAGTCGTAAATCGTTGAGAAGTTCCAAGACAATTTAAAATAGGAAATGTTTGTCTTCCCCTGGCATTTATACAACTGATAACTTCTGTATAGTTTATTTATTGGATTGATAACCTTTATAACATAAACAATGAAGAAAACCATTTCATGCTAGCTATAGGTTACCAAAAATTATTGGAGTGGATATCTGGGTTGCATGACAAAATTGTGATTAAATTCTTTATCATCCATTACTTAAGTGTGTCACACACATAGCAGATGCGGTAAGATATCTGTATCTGAGCGCTTATCTGTCCATATCGCTCTCTATACTAAACTCAAGGAGCAACACACACATAGCTAAACTATGACATCTTTATACATGTAATTCAGCAATAAATATACTTTGACTTTGACTTTGACTTTGACTTTGACTTTGACTTTGACTTTGATAGCAGATCACTTATATTTTACCGTCAAGCATCTGTAGGCACCGAAATATATCAAAAGATGGACAGATTATATCTGTGTATACAAATTGAAATACAATACAGTTTGAAGGTTTCCGCGTGAATGTATAATTTTCGTATATTATCGTATCTGCTACGTGTGTGATACCTTCAGATGGGATAAGTTTTTATACGCATATAAAATATTACCGCGTCTGCTGCGTGTGTGATGCACTTAAAACAACAACTTGCAGAACTGACAACCGTTGGGAAATAAAGGTTGTCGAGTAACGACCACAAACCGGACGACGCAGTAGAGGTAGCCTCTCTTCTCGATGGACTAAAGACAACGTCGGAGGAAGTCGGTGGATGGAGGCAGCTCAAGACTGTTCGTCGTGGCATTCTAGGGGGGAGACCTATGTTCAGCAATGGACTTCTACGGGCTGGTGAAGAAAGTGATGATGACATAAAAAACGAAATTATATTCGAAGTAACCCTACATTTTACAGTGTAGTCTTATGTAATAGTAATAGTTTGTGATGCTGTCTACTGACTAATGGGAGAAGCCAATATTTATTTTTACGTCTACAATCACGCTAATTGGCTCAGAAGGCACAAGAGCAGCCTTAGTAGGTTGTAACTGAGGTTGGAAATTAAGTCATTCACGCAATTCATATTCCCGTGCAAGGGTAACGTGTATCTCAGTTCAGTATTATGTTCTCGTATATTATAGGCTCAACCAGATCAAGACCTACCTTAGTAGGACTTTTGCATTGTTCAATCACAAACTACACTACACTTGGACCTAGTACCTATATTGGGTTAATTAGATATAGTTTCATAAACCTTCATAATTTTATGTAATCATCGACTGTAAAGGTGTGTACGTACCTGCAAGCGTTCTCGTTTGGGCCAGCTCAAATGTTGACAAAACGCGCGGCACAAGATGAGCTCTATTGAGCACCCGAGTCCAGCTGGGGCTTTGGATTCGTGCGAGTTCGTGATAACAGTCATGTCACTCGTGAGCCTACCTATTGCAAGATGCTGCGTTTATTGTGATGAAATCTCTTGCTCACTGGCATTGGATCGCGCCGATGCCGTTGGTGGGTCAAAAAAATCCCCTCGTCTTCATGGAACACGAGTTCGATTTCCGCCTCTGGTATGGCAGCAGCATCCATCCGAGTACTTATCACCAACTGCGACCACCAGTCCCCAAGCGTGGTGATTATGGTAAATCCAGCAGGACGTAGGATATTGATGAGGATGAATATGTCCTATTTAGTTCTAACTTATTCGATAAAAGATCTCTGTTACCTTTCAGCAAAGCTGTCCTTCTACCTCTACGTGCTCCTACTCGCGCTATTGGACTCTACGCAAGCTGTGGGCGCGGGGTTACTTGCGTGGGGCTCGATGCAGTCGGGGCTTTGCGTGGTGGATGTCACCACATGGCTCTACTTCTCTCTTTACACGCCGCTCGTGTATCACACATTCTTGAGCGAGTTTTTCAGGTAATTGAACCAGTGAAGCGAGTTCTCTTAGTTAACTTGGACGAATCGGCGTTTGTATGTATGTATCTGTAATAACTATCGAACTGTTGATACGATCTTCATGAAATATGGTAGGTGGGTTTTTAGGTACATGAGTTCGTAAAAAAATAATAATGAGAGAATCAGGTCGAGTGGTTAAGTCATATGAAAAGGTATTTTAGCCATCAAAAATATTTTTAATTTTGTTTTAGAATTGGTAGTTTCTGAGCTAAGAGCAAAAAAAAACAAAATTATAGTACTTGCACTAATTCCACAATGCAATGCAAAGTTGCAATGCGATTTGGCATGCTAGTAGCTTTAATAATACAAATACAGGGACAAGTTAACATTTTGAGAATTTAGAGATTAGTACTCTGGTTAAATGAAAAATAAATTTAACATTCATTTTAGACCTCCCAATTTTTGGAATTTGAATGGCGTTGTAGTTCAGCTTTCAGGGCGATAACATTTTAAAGCCCAATTTACACGACGATAGTTTCTTGCACGTTTTGTGGCGAGAATGTGCATACGATAATCTTTAAACGACTATCATACTTATGTGTTCACATTAAAACAAAAAAATCTACAGCTGACTATTTTTTTTAGTGTTTCCCAGCCCAGCATTATGTTCTCCTACAAGGCTCAAATGGACGAACCGATGGACGAGGATCAGGTCTCGCTGCCGCATCAGCAGAGCTTCAGCTCGCTTAAGACAGACTCCGATTATATATACCAAGTGAGTGTACGATTCTGACCTTGACTAGCTTTATGTACTCGTACAAGTCAGTGTCATGTACTCACACATGCCTTAAAATTAAATGGACGACGACTATGTTATCATCATAAGCCGTTAGACGTCCACTGCTGGACGAGGCTTCCCCCATTGAATGCAATGCGGGGATTTGCCATAATCACCACGCTTGGCAGGCGGATTGGTGATCGCCATATTGGTGTTGATTACTCAGGTGGATACAGCTGCCCATCCCCTAGTGCATGCATGTCAAACTCAAAGTCATTGGTGGGCCAAATGCCTAAAGACCGTAGAATCAGAGGGCCGCAAAACCCAACCCTAGGGAAAACAAACTCATTGCATAGATATACCTGGTAGTACTGCCCCCCCTATTCCCTAACTGAAAATCACTCGGTGACTAACGTTTGACAAGTAAAATGACTATCAATTGACACCTCTTTATGATAATTTTGACCAATTGAGGGTCCTATTAATTACTTGTCACACGTTAGTCACCGAGTGACTTTCAGTCATAGGTTAGTATTCTTAAATTTTGAATCGGGCCGCAGTCAACGTTGTAAAGGGCCGCATGCGGCCCGCGGGCCGCATGTTTGACATGCTTGCCCTAGTGTAATCTTTTAGTCGGCTTTTACGACATCCATGGGAGGAGACGGAGGGGTATATTTTTAGGCTGGACACACATCACGTCGAACGGTGACTGTGTACAGTCATAATCATTAACATTAATGACCATGGGCAGGGCAGACCTGCAAAAGCACAATGAAACTGAAATTAAATGACAGTATAAAGAGTCATTGCAATTGTACAATTGACACAGACGTACGGTGAATGTGTAACACGTTTTTTATAGAGACACTGATGAGCGCCCCTAACGTACACTGTGAGAACCTCAATTTCCATACAAAAATCCGTCATACACTACATCATACGTCCGTGTAAATTGCTTGTTAAAACTCAGACTACGGCCTCAGGTGAACACCACTCTTATCTCGCATTCCCGCGTGGAGAGTGCTTAGCTGGCATTATACTAATGCCATTTTTCAGCAGAGTAACAGCGTATACGACAGTACGCTGTTCGAAGCCGGCGGGAACACTCCCATGAATCCTGTCTACAGCGCCTCACTCCAAAGCCCCGACTCCATAGCCTCGGGCCAGTCCATCGATATCGGAGGGTTCCACAACAGAATGCCTTCGACATAACAATATATCCAAAGAACGGTGTCCATTGGCTGGCATTGAAGAGGCCTTTGATTGGTGATACATGTTACAGCAGCGATGAATATAGCGATTATACATAATCGCTTTGAGAGAAACTCAAACCGTGTTATTTGTAAACGTGGTGCCAACTGCCGCGGCAGTTATCTTTCTCACGTTTATAGACAACGGGGATGGACCGAGTCGGTTTTACCTCTTCCGATCTATTTCTGTATTGATACCTAATTTAACAATATATTTTTACCTTTGGTTATACAATTCAGTCACTATACTTAATGACTAGCGATTATGTATAATTATCAATTCATCACTGGCTGTAACACCTACGCTACACGCCAAATAACTTTGCATACTTATGTGAATCTAGAGACGGAAAACAGCGCAGTGGCAATTTCACACTAGGACAGTTAGCTGAGAGAGTAGAAGAACTTTTTATGAAATAATTCGTCAGGGGAAGTACAACCACCGTACCTATTTCTGCCGTCAAGCAATAGTGCTCGCATTTCTGTGTTTCGGTTTGAAGGGTACGGGTGCCAGTGAAATTACAGGCACATAGGACTTTTCATCTTTATGTCTCGGGGTGACAATGCAGGCATTTCAAGCCAGACCCATACAAGAAATGCTGACCAATGAAGTTCTGCTATTCATTGTCCTCGGTTACTGGCGTAGTTTGAACCGGGCATGTAATTGTCGCCAGGGAAGCATGAGGTATGCTAATGTCTCAACCACAAAGTTATGTGGCGATTATTGTGAAAGAAATGTAGTCATGGGAAGTAGTTGTTGGTGCGAAATTCAAGAGCCTGATCACACAGTATCATGTTCTTCAATATACAACAATACAGTTTAGAAAACTTATATATTTTGGTCTTTTTAGCAGTCTTAAATGGTCCTGACTATGTTCTTGAAATTCGTCAAGGAAGTTTTGAGAAAGGCGTTTTCCTACAAGGCCTTATAACTATATAGTTACCTACACAAGTAGCAATTGAGACATAAAAATTACACGACAGCGTTAAAAGTAGATGTATGGAAATGGGTTGGACTTGATAGCACTTGATTTGGCGATCTACATACATTTGCTTAGAGCGCTTTGTGTCCTTTTTTTTATTGTAATTTGAGGCAGACTTTATAAATACTGGTTGTTGTAAAAAAAAAACTTGATCGTGTTCTAGTGGACAGGCTTTAGTTTCTCGAAGGTGTTACTTGATTTATTTCCCTATTAGTTTAGGAGTATAGTCATTGGTAGTATCTACTAATTTTAGAATAACTATTGTGGATGGTGCGTTCATATTGCAGAAACAATGTGAACACGACTTGGGGCGCCGAATTGTATCGCCTCTCCATCTAGAGTTTAGGTTCTAGACCAAAAGCTATCGACAACAACACTAAGGTGCTGAGCATCATGTTTTCTAACGCTTATGTCATCATATAATATGTCATGTTGCGGAGCGCTTTAGTTTCGTTTTCGATAACCATTAGTATACAAAGCTAGCCACAAAAGCCATAAATCAAGAAGTCAAGTCAAGTCAACTCTTGACGCGCGACTGACGCTACTGGTCAAAGAGGCGGCGCGCGAAGTCACTGTCTTCTTGGTGTGAATTGACCCAAGTGTTCAAATTGTTTCTGTAATTGGTGTAGTATTTGTTTGAATATGTACAGAAGTGCTCGCCAGTGGAACACCTGGTTTATTTCTAGAATTGTAGGGCAAGGGTAGCTATCCTTCTACTTAAAATGAATCTCTAAAGCCGATTGCACACCTAGTCAGTGCTAGCTTATTCATTTACTATATAGCTCGAGCCAAGGGCCCTTTCAAGGCCACTGTCCGATTGGCTAAGCCAGCATTGGCTGCAGTGTGCAAGTAGCGTTGTTTGTCGAATGAACCATTTATTTTTGTGATACTGTAACCAGTGAACAAAACGAATCGATTGAGACTGCGTAACATCCCATTTCTGATAATATAGTCTTGTAAATGGATCCATCCATAGTTTGACATTAGATTTAGGTAAGTACTTTTAAGATGGGTAAAGCCGCGAACCCACTGCGTCGCTCGCTGTACATGGACACGTTTTAGCTGCGTGTATTCGACACGCAGAAACCAAACATCCGCGTGTAGCGTGTTCGTATGTCGCTGCAGGTGATGTACCTACATTTGAACTCAGGTGAAGCTAAGTACACGTGCGTAGCATGTGTTCGTAAGCCGCAGTGGGCTGGCGGCTTTAGACAAGTTGCAGTCGAAGCGATAGCGAAGTTTCCTGGAAAATGTGGCTACAGTTTCTGGTTTTTGCTGTGTCACACCATGTGGACAGCGTTCAGTTCTTAAAGCAATAAGAAAAGCACAGAGAGAGTATGAAAAATGCAAATTAAATTCGCAATCACAATATAGTTTTTAAATTGGTGCTGGACAAAAGCATGACTAACGATCTTGATCTGCCTCCATTCGCATACTTTCTTTTTTTTATTTTACAGTTTTAGGAAAACTTACAGCTATTACAAGTGTTAATGAAAACAAAGTGGTAAGAAAAGGCTAATTAAAAGTTTCCACGAAATAATAAATGAAACTTACTTGTTAAAAATAACAGTCATATGTTTGAATTAAAGTAATAAAAATACTAACTTTCTAAATAAATTACTAACTAGTTATCAAAGAATAAATTGCTTATCAAGCTTTTTAGACGCTTGGATGAGGTATTAAATAAGTCTAAATCTACAGCCACATCGCTCCTATCCGTTAACACAACATCTGCTAAAACGTCATTAAAGGATTTGCTTGCCCTTATGATAAACGAGTTCTGCCTATAGTTCGTCCTCACCAATGGTACAAACAGAAGACTAGGCTTCCGGAGAAAAGCTATGTTCCCGCGCAGTCCGATCAGTTCTAGTAGCTCCGAACAGTTCACTGTGCCATTTGCTATGTTCATTAGATAACATAAATCAGCAATATCCCTTCGTTCGTTCTGCAACCTTAACGATGTCATCCACCAAGTAGTGGCCGTCCACACTGCGTCTTCTAGTTCATGGTCGCCAGGATTCCCTAACAGTTGTCAGTTCTGCTTAAAACATTTTCCAAGCGATAAAATCTCCGCAAACGCTTCGCTTCGATTGGGTCTTGTCTAGACCCTGTAGATATATAAAGTTGTAACACTTAAGTGACTTGTGATTTATTTAGTTAACCATTCTGTTTATGCGATTGAAGCTGCACATAAAATATAGAAAGAAATATTTTTATATTTAAGCCAGGGTTTTTGTTATACTTATCTCCACACTATCTTATTAAAGTGTATATCAGCAGATTTCCTTATTTTCCTATCTTTGTTATTTTTAAGAATAGATAATAATAGATACTTTGTGTAATATTATGCCACATACTCAATTTCAATGATCTTGCATGATCTGTTAATGAAGTAGGTATTTGAAATCAGTTTGATCACTGATCTTAATGAATATTGAGGCTGTAATATATTATAGGCTAAAATAAAATGATTTTTAGTTGAACTATCCAAAATTATAAAGTTATTGCAGTTAAGTACATTTATAAATGTCCTTTTGAATGTTTTGTTTGTTCATGATGCATCAGTATGTGGTGTATCATACATATCCCTACCTCATCTCTATTATCAAAAAGTATTATTGATCATTGGGCTTATAATTAAGACATATCACATAACTAGGCTATTTTTAGCAGAGGCAATGAGCGTACCATACCCAATCTCATTTCTCTCTTTGCAACAGATGTAGAAAATGTAAAAAAATAAAATTAGCTGTAAATGAGCTTTTTTTGAGATCACCTATTGGTATTCCATAGAGTATTATTATTTACCTGTCTTTTATATTTTTTATCGCTATTTCATTGCAAAAGGTACATTTTAAGATGTTAAATGATGTTTGTATGACTACTGCATAAAAAGAGGCTAGATTTTTGGACCACTCATCAAAGGGGGCTGGGAGATTTTCTAATTTTCTTGTCTTGATAGTACTAGTGTTATTGACTTAATCTTTTGTTGTATTTTTTTTATTTTATTGTCGATTTCCTTTTAACGGAAATCAATCAACAGTATGCATTATATTAACAAAGCAAATTTGTTCTTGAATTTTGTTTGATTTGTTTAATATGGGAAATGATATCTTAGTGTAGGTAGGTACCTGCTTATAGATCACACACAATAACATTTTACGAACTAGCAGCATTTAAAATTCGTACCTACTTAGCTAGGTACTTGAATAGGAAAGTAATTTAAAATTTCCTGTTTTTAAGTAAAATTTTATTTTGTTTAGTAGTGTCAATTACAGAACCAGAACCTAATGGATCTTGTAAATTTTTCCTTTAATTGTGATAAACCATGAAATTTATATTTTAAGTGATATTTTGGTTGATGGCGTATATTTTTGTTGATTTCGTATCTAATAAAACATAAACATATAATTAAACTTTCTTTTATTTAAGTACCAGTAAGTTTATGTTCACCGAATGTCAAAAATTTGTTAATCATCACTTTTCGAGTTCCTCTTGTATAAACGCATGCCTCAAGCAATCACTAACCGAAAGTCTTTGGTTTGGATCCAGCGTTAGCATTTTATCTAATTGATCTTTGAGTTGAGTCAATTTCTTCTGTTCACCAAGAGAAAAGTTCTTACTAGATTTTTTGAGTTCCTTGAGAAGATCTCTGGTAGTACTACAGTTGCACACTTCAATAACTTTATCTCTGCCAGTGAATTCATCTTTCTTATGCAGCAGGAAGTTGTTATTATAGTTGAAATGCTGATCTTTGAACTTGCCTTTCCTCATAAACTTAACTGGAATCTTCCCTTTTAAATCCATGAAGCATTTAAGCATTCTATTGTTTGAGCTTCCTGTGAACAAAATCCTTCCAGTAGCCATTTCAAATATTGTACATGCTGTTGACCAAATATCTATGCCATGGCTGTATGGTACGCCGAGAATTATCTCAGGTGCTCTATAAAATCTCGAAACTAAATATGGCGTAGGCTCATTTTCGTCCAGTTTGGCTGCCGAGCCGAAATCGCATAGTTTCAGAACATTCTTCTTTTCATTAACCAAAATGTTATCTGGTTTGATATCAGCGTGAACTATGCCAATCTTCTTCAACAATCTCAAAGCCACCAGTAGCTGTCGGCTGTAACTCATTAGTGCCCTCATGTGGATGCCATGATTTTTACCGTATTTTTTGAGGACGCTGCGCAAATCCATGTGCATTGCTTCTAAAACAATACATAGATGTCCCTTATGCATAAAGTTGCAAATATACTTTACACAATGGTATTTATTTTCAGGGTCTGCTACATTGATTTCATTCAAAATTGATATTTCTTTCAGGCTTGTTTTGTACATCAATTCATTGTTTCTGACAATTTTAATTGCAACTGAAGCATTATTTTTTGTATTGTCTTGAGCATGAATGACATTGGCAAATACCCCTTGTCCTAGTATTTCTTTAAGGACATATTTATTTTGAATAATGTCTCCCACCCTTATGTTGTAGTAGCCTTCAGCATCATCCCAGTTATCAGTTAGTTGCGAATTGTTTTCATCTGTAGTGTCCCTTACCCCAGGAACATTTTGAGGGATAAAGTCATCTTTTTCAGAAAACATATCTGATAGCTGAGCTGAATTTGTATTCTCTTTCTGAGGCAAATTTTTATTGTTTGGAGGTACAGAATCTTTAGTCTTGATCTTGTCTGAGGGCTTATGTTCTGATTTTTCATTTTTAGTAATATTATTTTCATTGTTTGTGCTAGCGTCAGTAACATTAAACTTCTCCAGTATTTGTTTTCTCCGCTTTCTTCTTAGTTCAATTATATGTTCTTCATCTTCGGAGTCCAAGTTTTTGTCTGTATTGTATTTTGGGGAAACATGCCCAGTAGTTCTGGATTTGAGCAGTTTTTTAGAACTATCCAGATGATCCATTTTAGAAAACTTTCTGTTTTTGTCATCAACTCCATTATGTTTCCGTTTGTTACTTTCCTTTGACGACTTTGTGTCTGTAAATATTTGTACTTTCAATAGTTCTAATTCTTCTTTGAGTGACTCTCTTTGTCTCATCAGTTCATCTATACTGTGTCTGTGTTTAGGTAATGGAGGAGTTCTTGCTTCTATTTCATATTTTTTGTAATCTTGGTAACTGTTTTTTCTTTTTGAGAATTTTGATGCTTCTTCTTTGTGTTTTCTTGATGATGTTCTGTGTCTATCTGACATATTTGTGACTTATTGATCACTTTAAGCTAAAACTTTTGTTGATATCTGTAACAATAAATTAAATTATACTATATTTAAGTTAAGCAAAACACCATTTTTAAGCCACTTTTAAACAAAAACCAGAAGATATGCACATAAATATATTTTGAAGCATTCATCAAAGGTGAATGTTGTTCTTAAAAATCATTTTTAAAACAGTTGTGTCATAAAAGTGAGTTCATATGTGGCACATCTAGTAACAAAAGTATTATAACTATTTTTTTGATTACATTTCCACCCAATTCCTGATTCCAACATTACTTAGTCACTCTGGGACTTTTCATGTTGGTATTTAAAGGTGATTTCATCTTTACGGAGTGTCTGATACATAGGTTTCGCCAAGTCATCTTGTCCGTCAATGTATCATTTTATTGTACCACTCTTGGTTTTATAAACATAGAAATAGACTTCCATATTGAGGATTTTAATGTTTCGAAACTAGAAAGAAACAAATTACATTAGCAATATGTAATGGAATAGTATAGAATAAATAAATTTATAATTTTAAAGACATAGAACAGAAAAAGAAATGAATTTATACCTACATCTAAAATTACTTTACTCATCCCAATTTAATACTCAATAATGGTCCTTTTGGTGGCAATTATCAATATTATTCAATTTAATAAAATAATGCTCATAGCATGAACTTCAGCATGATATTGATTGCTCCATTTTTCAAATCAATACAGTCATTATAATGTAAAGTTTGTTGGGATTAGAAATCGAGCCAATAGCAAGAGTTTTTGTGTCTTATCAAATTGTCGGTAAGCATTTTCGTAAAACAAAGCCAGTGGAATTGGGCTTCATTTATGAAGTGAAAGCACTTGGTTGGTCGCACTTGCGGTAGGTATTTACCTGACACAAAATATTAGCAACTCTTTATAATAGCACTCTAACACATTTCGTAGAGTTCAGAACTTGGGGTGATAAAATCATGATTGCGAACAAGTGCCACAAGTGTGTTCATGTTATGACCACTATTTAACCCATTTTCGAAATGTATTTCATTCAAGGAATCAGATTTTATGAGTAGGTAGGTAGTATACGTGGTAGGTACGTGATATCGTAAAATAATATTCCTTGAGTTACACAACGTTGTTTTCTTGAGAGTTGAACATTAGTCAGACAGAATAAGTATCAAAACACTAGTCTAGTTATTTTGAACACGCATTTTACACGTTATACAATGATTGATAACATGTAAAATGCATTTTCGTACAATAAATATCTCTAACGCGTTTGTTACTTAATTACCGAAGAAAACACAAAGATTGCAAGAAAATATTAAAAACACATTTTAGTTAGACAGATTATGAAAAAAGCTATGAATGAATGAAGGAAAAAAAATAATTCTCGTCTCGTCTATTTTGTCTATAGTATGAATCTATGAAATGTATGATCTGTGAATTAAATGAATGAAGATGGTGATTGATTAGGGGCCCGTTCCTGTTAAAAACAATATTTTCGAAAATTTTGTTCACAAGCTCGTCAAGGTGTCTGGAACGAAATCTGTCCAACAAACTTGTCAAACCAAACACGCAAACACTGTAAACAAACATGTAGTATGTGGAAATTGTGAAAATTGCCCGAAAAATTGTGGATGGATTGGAAAGAAATAGAAAGCAAGAAAGGACTGTAGACTAATATAATGAGATAACTAATTCTAGAGAACAATAGCTCAGAGTCTGAGCCTCAAACTCGGACACTCTTGTCGACTACTGTACGTGCGTGGACTCTATCAAGAAGCTATTGCCAATTATGTTATGTAGCAACTAAATTACCTCTTCGGGATATTTAGAGGGTATTTAAATATCAAATTATATTTCAGTTATGCTAATTACATGGTTTTGCATATTATATTGTATATAATAAAATATATGGTAACAGTATACTGTTTGTAATTTATTATTGTCTATAATTAGTGCGTGTTGGGAGTGATGACTTAGAGAACCAAGATTAACGACAGTTCTCAGAATCAGCAAGTTGAAGTGGCAATGAGCAGGTCATATAGCTCGCAGAACTGACACCCGCTGGGGAATAAAGGTTCTCCAGTGGGGACCACAAACCAGACGATGCGAAAGAAGAAGGCCCACCACTCGGTGGATTAAAGACATTATTAATGTTGCATGAGGCTCAAGACTACTAATCGTGGCAAAAATTATATATTTTTTTATAAGTTATTATAAATAAAATTATAACAAAGAATCGTAGATTAAATCAGTCTTTACTTCTAAGAACTATCATAAATTGTAATTTTCTAAGATTGTTATATTGTATATTATTAAATGTGTGACTCATTCAGTACCAATGTACCTGAATTTACAAATTAGACATTCCTACGCAACATTTTTCGTAAGTATCACAATCTACATTTATAAACAAAAAAACACATGTATCTTTTAACACTGTGCAATTTAAAGATTTATGAGAGGTGAAATCAGACTTCATGTTTTACAAAATTATCCCAAAACGGTATTCAAAAAGATTGTCCCGATAGCTTTTGGTGATTTCTCTACTGCCAATTTTTTTATATGTAGCTGATGTGCTGGCTGCAGCACCTAAATGCGAAGAGTCACTGAAAAGATAAATTGAAAAAATTTAACTAGACATGTACCTATGTTTTAATATGTTTGTTTACATTTGGCTTCTGATGAGTATGTCCATTCATCATTACCATCATCAAACCTATCAAAGTCCACTGCTGGACATAGGCCTCCTGCATAGAATGCCACAACAAACAGTCTTCTACCACCTCCACGCGCCATTTTCCTGCAACCTTTATAATATCTTTGGTTCATTGAGAGGGGGAAGGGCCTTCCTCTTCTGGGTTAGGTTTGTGGTTGCCACCCAAGAACTTAATTCCCCAACGGTTGTCATTACTTGGTGGTAAGTCCAATTGTAAACATAGTTATGCAGGTGCAGGTTGTATTATCAAATATTATTTATACTTACTTACTATCATCAGTCGGTAGACATCCACTTTTGGATGATACCTCCCTCTTAGCGTGCAATGGGGGGGATTTGCACGCTTGGCAGGCGGATTGGTGATCATAGTTTGGTGTTTATTACTCAAGTGAATGCTGCTGCCCTGGCGTAATCTGTTAGTCACCTTTTACGACATCCACAGGAGGAGTTGGAGGAGCCCTATTCTTAGGCCGTTTTAACTTATTCCTAGACTGGTAAATATTTCATTTTCACCGTTTTAAAATGTTAATTCTACAGCACAATACGAAACAAATAACTTCAGAATGGTAGCAAATGTTAAACATTACGCAAATGTTGTCGCGCAAAGCATGAGGTCATAAAACGATTAGTAAATTTAATTTGACTTCCTGTTTCGTGTCGATCATTTTTACACTATGGCAACAGTTTTCTATGAAAAATATTGTGGGTAAATTGTCATCCGTTGACAAGTTTACGCATCTACCCTATGAGAAAAAAGATTGCTCCGAGCCACGTGCGAAGTGGCTCAGTTTTTTTGGTACACCTCCGAGTGCGAGGAGGGTGTGAGAGTGGGGGTCTGCCTTGAGTGGACAGACTTATAGCCACGTGGTAAGTGCTAGCTGATAATAAAGTCACCTTTTATCCCGAGGGTAGTGAGATTTTGGGAAGACTGTCTTTCGCGATAAAATATTTCCTCCGCGATAATAAGTAAAAAGTCCCCTTGTGTACGAAGGTACAACGGACTAGTTCGGTCGACCGAGAGTGCTTGGTTAGTACTGGGAAAAGAGGTTCTGAATGATTCAGAACCCATCGAGCCTTGCTCGAAGAAAGGGGGGTCTGAGGTACGTGGTACTTCAGGGCTCCTGGCATAGGCCGAATGGAAGTGCCTCTGGAGGGGAGCTATCCATTTGGATGTGGCCATCCAGAGGGCTTGTTTGCTCTAAGGGCGTGGTCGACCTTTGAGAGGAAGCGGTGGTTGCTCGAGTGGGGATGGTTAGGTGTGAGCACTTGGTATTTAATACCGAGCCCTGATCCCGGTTGCCTTCGGGGCTAGAAATCCAGACACAATCGGTGGGCGCTTGGATGATCCTTGCGTGATTGTGGTTGTGGGACCAGGGTCGATCACGGGGTCTGTTATCTGCGACAGATCCCCGGCCTTCAGCCAGCTTAGGGTTGTAAATTCATTTGCGAAGCAGTTTATAAAAAGGTTAGTGGTCGACCCATAATCTCACCCCTGTATAATTTTGTCGCAAGGGAAGTTCACCATTTGTGATAACCCTGGCATACCATTGTTATAAGAGGCGCGACAAATGTCAAAAAACGATAACTTTTACCCATCGGAATAGCTGGGTAAAAATTGCCAAAATTCGGTGGCGTTCTTAGCATTTTTAATCTGTCTGGAACATTGGAGAAAACGTTACAAACGATCACAGTGAGCACTTTCAAATCGAATGGAACATCATTTGTGATCGAAAATAACGAAAATAACGTAAATGTCACTCAAATGGAACGGACCCTTGGTGGTTATGGTTTATGCATGGAAGTAATAAGTACTGTTGTACGTAGTACTTATTACTTCCATGGGTTTATGTTCCTTGCTCCATAGTTATGGTACACAGCATGACACTGGCAGAATTATGACAGCTAGCTACAATTCACTCACTAACAAATAAAAAAAAAACAATGGAAGTAGGAAGGAGGAAAGACATAACCTAAAATTTTAAACTGAATAAAATTGCATTTGGATTATTTATTCATACTAGAATATATTTTATAAAATGACTGCATTTATAAATTCTTTTGTGAAGAAGTCCTTGAATTTCCGCTTGTTGACGCCATGCAGAAATTTACATATTACCCCAGGTTCGTCTAACGAAACTTGCGAACTTGGAACAGTTTAAATTTGCGGCTTATAATTAACTGATTTTTTTTCAGTAAATCAGCTCTACTCTCAATCTGCCCTTGGTATTGATAACTATCTTCACGCCAGAAAAAAGATTAAGGAGCAGCTTGCGAATTTCACAGACAAGTTCAGGACAAAGATGACCGACTTTGTTGCAGACCCTAAAAACATGATCTTCACTGAAGATTTGAAAAATATGGTTCATATAGCCGAGCCTTCAGATGTTGGTCTTGTCACCAATATGATCAAAAAGTTAGTACCTACTCTTACATAAAAGATATTCTAGCTTGTGCATTTATTACTTTGACTGCGCAGAGGCATCTTGTTTCTGAAATGACTTTACAATGCACCTCACCCACTGAATTGTTATTACTTCTAGGTTCAATTCACAAAACTCAGAATTTCGATTTGGCTCATTTATTTTTGGACCTGTTGTTATGAGGATGTTTTATTTCTTGGATGCCCCTAAAGAAGCTTTACAGGTAAATATAACTAACTTGTATAAAACTGTTGACTGGCAGAATTAGAGCATGTAATCTCTAGGAGCAGGTCTGTAGGAGCTAATTGAGTCTAGCTCTCCTTCATTGTCAACACCCATGGGGATACTAGAATAATGCTGCTTTCAACCTAAAGTCCTTCTCCGTTACTTTAAGGAGTTGAGCGGTCGGGGTCCCGTTAGCAGGGGGACAATGCACAAAACACCCCAATGCGAGATGTTAATGCGGTTATTATTCCATCATTTAGAATTAGAAACTGTTGACTTCAATCAACCCAAAGCCTAAAATAAGTTCCAAGTAATAATCTGCGTTTTGTGTGTGTTTTGTGGTATAAGAAAAATAAAACACTTAGAAATTCCCATTACACCCTTGTGTAGGTCCTAAACTAGAGGGTGTGATGTGAAAATAAAATTACATGGAAAAAACATTAATCGGTCAATTTACTAGTCCCCAATTATCTACTTCTAAGCCAAAGGTTTTGGTAGAAATGATTACTCTATAAATTTTAATTTTGCAGTGTTTCGAAGATCCGGCAAACAATAATTTCTTTGACCAGCTAGTTAGCTTCCAAATATTGCTGGACTTGCTTTACAGTAATGAAATGTATGATGAGATGCACAGGGTTTTCGAAAAAGTCAAGGAGAAGCAAATCAATATGTCAAAATACCCCAAGTATCCTGTTGTTTTAATACTGGCTGCATGTTACAAGCAGGTAAGAAATAATTTGATAACCTGAGACATAAAATTGAAGTCTTCACTCAGAGGCCCAATTATTTTATCTAAAAAACATTTAAGTCTCCATATAATCTCTTGCCAGTGGCACTGTCACGTGGGAACTATTACTTAATCTTCGCATTAAAAAGCGAATATTCGCGAAGATTAAGTAATAGTTACTACGTGACAGTGCGACTGACACAATATTGTGACTGGAATGTTTTTTAAATAAGAGAATTGGGCCTCTGATCTCCATCGACTTTTCGTTTTAAATCTTGTTGGCATTGACATTGGCAAAATTGTGGAAGCTAAGTCCACAGAAGCCAGACAACTGTAATGAAAAAAAAGAAAATGTAAGTCTCATGTAATTAAATATAGCCCACACTGCTCTACTGGTCCACATATCGGCTGGTTATTGAAAGAGAGAGTATGATGAAACTGAAATCAAAAGCAGTTATAAGATGTACCTAATAGGTTCTGCTTCTTGTTTTATTTCTAGAATTCACCACAAAGTCTTGAGTATGCTTCCAGACTGTGGACTGACATGACTACAGTTGGCTCAAAACCTCTGAGGCGGGCCTCAACTTTCATGGCAGGTTTGTACCATTGAACTCAATAACTACTGAAGGTAGTATTCCCTATTAAACTATATCAACACATGCTTCTAGAGAATAGAAAGAAAAATCTTTAGTACCTACCTACACAAATTAAAGAAGTACATAAGGCTAACTTAATGCTACTTATAATTTCTTCCAGCTAACCTTTGTTTAGTCAGGAGTGGGTTGAATTGCTAAAATAATAAAAATTTAAAATGTTAAATTATGAGTAGATAGAGAGGCTGTGGTGGTCTCGGCGTAAGAATAGGACTTCTCCGATTACTCCCATGGATGTCATAAAAGGGGACTAAAGGATCACGCCAGGGGATGGGCCATCTGAGAACTTAACGCCAATACTGCACCAATCCGCTGGCCAAGCGGGGTGATTATGGAAAATCAAATCCTCCTCTTTCTGGGGAGGTCTCGTCTGGCAGTGGACACCTATCAGCTGATGAAGCAAACAGATATGTAACTCTGTAATAGCCTAAATGTATAAAAAATATACAATACCTCAAGTAATTATCAATACATGAATGTTAAATTTTTAACCGACTTCCCAAAAAAGGAGATTCTCAATCGGTTGTATTTTTTTTTTTTTTTAATGTTTGTTACCGCATATCTCCGGCGTTTATGAACCGATTTGGAAAATTCTTTTTTATTTGAATTTTTTTTTAGAATCCATTTCTGATGAAATCCATGAGGAATTGAGGTAACTAATCAAATATTGTAGGCATTCATATGGCGATTTTGATATTTTCAGCAACAAACCAAGCATTTGCATTCAAAAAGTATAATAATCCTTTCACTACTATGGTTCTTTCATCATTTTTTTTTCATTCAAATATTTAGTCGAATACAATGGCGGAAGTCGGTTTTTTTGCAAGCAGATAGTATTGATTTAATTGAGAATGCTTAGACTAAGAGCCAAGGCTGACTAGTGGTTTGTGGAAAAAAAAATACAACCGAATTGAGAACCTCCTCCTTTTTGTGAAGTCGGTTAAAAAAAGAGGTTTGTTAATAGATTGTTTGTCTGTGGCCCGAAACAGGTGGTGTCCGATTTCAATGCGTTTCTTTTTTGTATGACCAAGTACACCTAGTTTTTTTTTATTTTTCGATTTATTTCAAGACATTTGGTGTATGCGCTCTTTAAATTTTCGGTAGTCTGGTTACTTCCTTGCACAGTTTGCGAACAGAGAATACGCGCGACAAAAAACGGAACTATAATATCTTATTATTATATACTTTTTGCTAACACGAAATCGTTTACGAAGCACTGCAGCGCCCTCATCATCCGCATTTATTTCCTCATAGACTCTTAATGTGTGATTTTATCATAGACTTTAGATGTATTATTTTGTCTCACTGAGAACCAATTAAATATTTTGAAAATTAAGTTCCAGTATCTTAAAATTGTTTTGTGTTTACAGCTTTGGCGTTAAAACAAGGAGCTCCACATGTGGCATTAGAGTCTATATCAATGCAGCGACAGAATTATGTCACAATCAGAAATATAAAGGTATTTGAGTTTTGAGTACACAAAAAATATTTCAGAAAAATAAATTTGAGTTAGGCATCCTATTTCCGAAAAATTAATCTTCTCTGTCCACTAGTAATCAAATTAAAACATGAATTTTATTTTCCTTCGTCTACTGCAGAGCCGCTTAGTTTTTTGTTGCGAAAAACCTATCTAGGTTAAGATCTAGGTAGGATAAGGAACAGAAGCGGTTCCTAGATAAGAACCTTTGTTGTTATACAATACCATTGCAATTCTATTACAATTGGTTAAGCCGTTTTGCAGATAAACGATAAACAAACACACAATCTCTTACTCCAAATGCATATACCACCTCCATTCCGTTGTGGGTAAAAACAAGTTATTACATCACAGTGTCATCATCATCATCAGCCTATAGAAGTTCACCACTGGACATAGGTCTCCACCATAGAATGCCATGTCAAGTGGAAGTGGCAATGAGTAGGTCATATTGCTTGCAGAACTGGTAACCGTTGGGGAATAAAGGTTCTGGAGCAACCACAAACCGGACAACACAGAGTAGGATGTCTACCGGTTGATGATGACGTACTGTGTTGTGCTCAAATAGTTACCCAGGTGGCATGAGACCTAAGTATCTTATTTTTGTTGGACGCTGTCAATAACATGATGATAGGTTACCGCTCGTAAAGTTAGTTGTTGGGCGTTATTTTTGTTTTGTTTTCTACTTACCATAACAGCACCAAGGTAGGCAAAAAAATCGAGGAAATTGTTTTTTTTTTAAGGAAAAGTTATTCGAATGTGTAATCTAAAATTTCTCCACAGGCCTCAGCACTAGCAGATATGGGCAGACCAGACGACGCGGTACCAGTGTTGAAATCAGTTTTAAACATTGATATTCCTGAACAGAAGGACAAACACACATTCTTTGAAGAGACTGTAAGTTTTGTATCACTTTCCTGGTTAAAATTTAGTCAGAATTGAGTTTTTGCGGTGGATTATATATAGCTCGTTCACTTTTCCTAGTCTATAGTAGGCCCGAGGCCTAACTGTGGGAACATGTAAAGCTGATGGTATTAAGTGGTGAAGATTTGATGGAAAACAAAGTGTGTGGAGGTTCGATGATGATAAAAACAAAGTCTGTGGAGGTTCGACGATGATGAAAAAACTCTAGGGTTCAACGATGATGAAAGCAAAGTGTGTGGAGGTTCGATAATGATGAAAAAACTAAAGGTTCAATGATGATGACAGCAAAGTCTGTGTAGGTTCGATGATGAAAACAAAGTGTGTGGAGAATCAACCAATCTAACTTTTTATTGTATTTCTAGGTTTCTAAAGTAAAGGCAGCAGTGGAGAAGACAAATAACAAAGATATACAGAAAGACTTCGAAAATGTTGAGAAAGCACTGAAAGACCGAGGTCTAATTGATACCCAACAGGTGAGCCGAAAATTCTAAATCGTCTGTTTTTTTGTTTATTTGAGTTCATGACGGAACTCACATGTGGCCCACCTTATATTTAGCGGGCCTATTACAAATACACCTTAGCTCACTTCCACCTAGGACGAAAGCAACTTGGCTTTGCAAAAAAAGAAATAAAGAAAAAAAAAATATTGAAATTACTTACTATCTTACAAACTAATAAAAAATTACAACCATCAATAAAATTAAACTAAATAAATAATATCTATGAAATTAACAATAGGGCGGTCTTATTGCTTAAAATCGATCTCTTCCCCTATGGATGGAGAGGACCTAGAAGATTGGTTCCGGTATATTTAAACAATTCCTCAACAATTAGCAATACCTAAGGTAGTCGTAGTTAGGCTCTTTTAATTTGTTTTCACATGCAAATCAGATCATTTGCATATTACATGCAGATTGTTGTGGTAAGGTCCCCAACACAGATCATGCAAACATTTGTCCCGCAGCGAGAATCGAACCCGCACCTCTTGCGTCTCAGCCGGCTACTCGCCCGCCGCGCCACAGAGAAGAAAGCATTTGTTTCCTAAATACCTATATCCCTTCCCCTCGGACGTCTATGTATAACTAACCATTTAAAAAAAAAACATGCTGGACATTTCACACAACATTATCTAGCCCCAAGCTTAGCAGAGCTTGTGTTATGGGTACAAGATAACTGATATACTTAATACAATACAATACATTACATAGATAGATATTTTTTATTATGCATAGAAAAATACCCAGAACACCCTAAACAAATATCTACAGATCGTACAAATATTTGTTCCGAGGCGGGAATCGAACCCGCAACCTCCTGCGTCATAGGCGAACCTTCCCCCGTCGCGCCACAGAGGTCGTAGAATTTCTTGTTACTCTTGCTGGGAAGGAACTGACTCACGACTTACAGGTAGCCCTAGTTTAGGAGTCAGATCTTTATTTTGAAATGTACATTGGTTTATTCAATAAATGCTTATTATTATTATTTCAGTTATTTATTTTCAAACACAGGCTTAACCTGGACCTTTATGAGGCATTATTAGGGCTGTATTAGCCAACAGTAAGAGGCCCTTTTACAATTAGGATATAAAAAACATTATTGTTATGGTGGATGGAAGACAGATGATTAAACTATTGTGGAAATGGATGAAAGTTGGTGCTATTGTAAGGAGAACATGCTAATTGAATGTTTATTGGGCTATTATATTAGGAGAAACGGCACTGCCAATTCTAAATTATTAAAAACGATTTAGGCAGGTGGTGACTTGCCGTTCCCCCCTTAAATGTGCCGCCAATGAAAGCAGCGTAAGGGGCAACGTTGGTGTGGACGGCTAAAGGGTGTTGAGAGGTGTGCTGCAGTTTCACTAAGCGCTACTCCCGGCTTTATGCCTTTAACACTTCCACCCTTGGAGCATAGGTTTCGCTCTTGCGCCTCCACCCTCAGCCAGCCGGCTAAGGCAAGCCGAGGGTCAGGGGTCTCTGTTGACCCCAAGGAGTAATGGGGCCACTCACCGAACGCTCGCTACAAGCGTGCCATGCGGTATTATTATTATTTCAAAAAGCGGAAGTATACTCTGTTAATAGATTCGAGGGTAGGACGTGGACACATTGTTAGCTGATACTAAACTGTAACGATTTGTTTCAGTCCTTGGACCAGCTACTAAACAACGAGATCACCATGCCGCCTAAAACACAGGACCAGCAGAGAGGCATGCCGTCCACTCTTTACAAAAAAATGCCTTTCGGTCTTCGGAAAAATAAAAACGTAATGTAGCATTAACTGAAGTGAAGTTTTGTACATAGTATGTTGTTGAGATTCAGAGTATGTTTGTACGTATTTGAGATGGTTTAGTTGTTGATTTAGTTGTACGAGATCTGTTACAAGAAAATTGTGAAGTGTTAGTATTTTTGTGTTTTTAATAGAATCATCAGGTTGATCAGAAAAAGAACTTAAATGTTCCATCATGTTTTTTCTTATTCCTTGAATAATGAAGTTGCAGTTCTTTAAGGTGAAACGTTTCACAGATGGCGCGAAATTCAAATTTTATTGTGTTTTTTGCTGATTAAAGCTCATCAACGCTTATTGAGATAGCGAACACTAGTTTTGCGGGACTCAGGAGAAACACGCATGTTTTAATTAAAAGTATCTCATAAATATCATTAGTTTAGCTACGAATGTCAATGAACCAAAATAACACTACAAATCATTCATTGACATTCGTAACTAAACTAAAGATATTTATGAGATATTTTCAATTAAAATATGTTTGTTAGGTTTCCCGATTCCCGCAAAACCAGTGTTTACTATCTCAATAAGTGTTAATAAACTATAATGTGCAAAAAACACAATAAAATTTGAATTTCGCGCCCCTTGCGAAACTTTCCACCTTAAGTGAAATTGATTTTAATCAAATTATTTTATTTTCTACCTACCGAAAGACGATTATACAAATAAACACACAATGTTCTTTATTTATTTAAAAATGTCATGTGATAGAATATAAGGTCAAAGTACTGCCTGCCCTTCTAGATTTTCAAAGCATCCTTAATGTACTTGTCTGAACACACCCCTACAAAGACAATGACCGCAATTAAAGATGAAAGGTCACGAATTTTGAAATGAGGACAAGTGAAACCGTTTATTTGTTTACGGATCAAAGTAATCCTGACTGAGGTTTGCGGAGCGTGCCTGCTTTATTTTCGAGAAGATTCACGTTGAGATCAATAGAAGCCTTCTAATTAAGATAGGTCTGTCGAAAAGTCTAATGACGCGGTGTTCCGGCTCGGGTTACGGAATATTCCACAAGACAAACTAGCAAGCCACCTTTACAATTTACAGCTACATAGAATACACCATTCAAAAGACTTCCTATCTACATCGGCATACGTAGAACGAACACATCGTTACAGCCGGTATACGTTGGGAACGATGTCTATTTAGGTCAGACGATTCAACTAGGAAGGTACAACTTCGACAGAGGTCAACCGACAAATCCAACAGGGTCGAGCGTTCGAGAAATCTGTGGCGAACAATATGGAACGCCATATCTTCTCGTCACTGATACCGCAGAGCCCCAAGACGAAAGTTAGTGAGTATTGTCAGTGATGATTTACGGCACTGAGATGCGGTCGCTAACTATTGGCCTCACACATAAGCTCAAAGTGGCGCAGCGGGCTATGAAGAGACCTATGCTTGGAGTGCACGTGATAGAATCTGAAACGTGGAGGTCTGTAGAAGAACCAAGATCACCGACAGCCAGGGGGGATTTGTCATAATCACCACGCTTGGCAGGCGGATTGGTAATCGTAGTTTGGTGTTAAGTACTCAGGTGGATGCTGCTGCCCATCCCATGGCGTAATCCCTTAATTTTACGACATCCACTGGAGGAGTAGGAGGAGTCCTATTCTTAGGCCAATACTTCCACGGCACAGTATTTACTGTGACATAAATCCGTATAAATCTTCAAAACAAATGCAGCAGAAACAAAAAAAGTTACAACAGTAAGGGAACCTAAGAGACTGCAGTACAAGTTGTACTATCAACGCTGCGTACTATACGCGTACACTGCGTACTCTACGGTATAGCTGAATGATATCGTTACCACTACAGGCAACGATATCATTTAGCTACGCCGCTATAGTATAACTATAGTACTTATTTAAGGTGATTCCTCTCACATGTAGCGCAATATTCAAATTTTGTTGTGTTTTTTGTAAATCACAGCTCATCTACACTTCTTGAGATAGAGAAAACAGGTTTTGCGAAAACTAGGAGACCTAGCACACATGTTTTAATTGATAGTATCTCATAAATGTCATTAGTTAAGCTACGAATATCTTTAAACCAAAAAAACACTGTAAAAATCATTGAAGAATATTCGTAGCTGAAGTAATTATCTATATGTGAAACTATAAACTAAAACATGTGTGTCAGGTCTCCTAGTTTACGCAAAATCAGTTTTTACTATCTCAAGAAGTGTTGATGAGCTGTAATGAGCAAAAACGCAATAAAATTTGAATTTCGCGCCACATGCGAAACGAATCACCTTAAATTAGAAAGTTTCTCTAAATTATTGTTTTACTGTCTACGGCTACGGCGTAGCACATCACCGCGTAACCAATAGGCATAAGAATATCTAAACTTTTTATTAGATTATTATGCATTAGGTACACACGCCAGTAAGTTAATTTGTTCGCATCCTCAAACTTAAAACGTGCGTTATGTAAGATTGGAGATTTGCACCAATTAAGCGGCGTAGCTAACCTCTACGCCGCGCCGCCCGGCCGCTACGCATCAACATATGATTGCGTATGAAGATGTGTTACAGTTTCACGCACACGGTCTCTAAGTGAGTGGTACTAATCACCGCCTAACCACTATTTAGTATTCTTTGCAACTCGGTAATAGCTACGATTGCAATTACGACATTCACTCGTCCACGTTACACGATGTTCAACGACGGAAATTATTCTAGCCACTTTTCTCGTTCTCATATGGGGTTCATTTCCTCTTTTGAAAGATACTCATATTCTACTCATATGAGTCTATTTATTTACTGACAATATTGTCAGTAAATAAATAGTTACGATTTTATTCTAGACGATTTATGTACCTACGTAAGTATGTTACCTACCTAAGTATAGGTTTACGAAGCTAAATTATTCTGGGTACCTAAACCAAAATTACACAAATATTTAAGATTCAAGATTCAATCGCTTATTTGCATGAATACACATAATTTTACACGTTTAGGTCTTAAATCTATGCTAGTCGATGCATTAAGCCTGCATGCAGGTGTACAAATATATAAATGTCAAATTAACTAAGAATTTACGTTTAAAAAAAAATCCGAACTTCCCATGAAAGAGAACCATTGTCTTTGAGGGCGTGCAAATATATAATAAATTACCCAAGGAAGTGAAGAATGCAGAAACGTTCGGCGTCTTTAAAAATAAACTAAAAAACACATTCTAAACGACATAACATAAGACTATAAAAACAGTTATCTAATAACCAATGAGTTAGTCTCTTCTTAAATATATTTCCATTCAATACTTACTTACTTACTTTTGCAAGGTAGGTACCGTTTTGTAGGTTTCAGTAGATGAGATGATGTAAAAAATGTTCGTGTATTTTTCGAACTCCTGTACTTAGTAGTACGTACTGCAAAACGTCAGATAACTATGTTATTTTAGCTCTTCGCAATAACGTCAGCAAAACGTAAATGAGTTAGTGAAAAACCTGCGTTTAACTTTCGTTGTTTGTGGACGTGACAACGTCCACAAACAACGTAACGTGCATTACAAACTTGTGAAGTTGGCTATATGTAAGCAAGACCGCAAGATGCTCATAAATAATAATTCAGGTGGGCCGTATGCTTGTTGGTTGCCAAATAGTCTAAAAAAAACTTTCCGTGTGTCTTTTTTCTGTTTTTTTTTTCTTTTTGTGTATTCTGACTACCTAAAGTACAAAGCGTTGTACTTTAGGTAGTCAGAATACACAGAAACTTCGTGATAAAAGAATACCTTAAAAAAAACAAAATCTCGCATTAAAATAAGAGTTATAAACACATCGATCTTACATCGCAGCCATCGTAACTGGTAAGCTGTATTTGGGCATACTTCTTAAATCGCGCTGTCTGGATGGGTAGAGCGATGATTACTGGCCGGAAATGTATGACGAGAGCCGACGAACGGCTCAGTCGCGCGAACTGTGTGCGGCATGAAAAGCAGGAGGATTAATTAAAATTGGAATGGCCTAAATAAGGCAAAACATCAAAACATTGATTATATAAATTGAGTATATTTCTATGGGTGGGCGTGGCATACCTATGTGTGTCATGAGGGTATATACTTTCAATTTCAATTTCAATAGCCTTTATTAAACAAACCTTAATTCTAGTTTCGCAATGAAGGCTCAATGGAGCGTCTTGTAGTGCAAGGCAGGATGGAGGGTAAGAGACCACGGGGTCGCTCTCCCACACGGTGGTCAGACCTTATAAAGTCCAGCACACAAACTTCCATGACCGAATGTTCTCGCAATGCTGCTAATAGAGCCGAGTGGAGACGCATCGCAAGAGCCGCCACTCAAGCAAGGCCTACTTAACCACGACCACTCTGTCAAGAGTGTACGACTAAGAAGAAGAAGAATTCTAGTTTACAAAATATTATCATTAGACATCGGTAATTTGATTGTTTTGCTTTTCAGCATAGGCCTCCCCCAGCCTTTTCCAAAGTTTGCGGTCTTGAGCTTTCCTTCTCCAAAGCCCTCCTGCAGCTACGCTGATGTCGTCTTCCCACCTTTAAAACGGTCGACCTCTGGCTCTTTTCCCTTCTCTTGGGTACCATTCAATCACGTCCTTGGCCCATTTATCTTTTTTGCATCTCAATATATGGCCTGCTCACTTCCATTTCAGTTTCTTAATTGTGTGTGTTATGTCTGCTAATATTTGCCATAAAAGTCAAAGTCAAAGTATTTTTGTTCATTGAAATCTCAAGGATAATTTTGAATCGTCTAATAACCTGCAATTAGTCCTGTTTCAACACGACCAAACCTAGAACAATCAGGGCAACAAACACGGCTTAGCCTGATTTGATCCATCTTATTACTCGAAGGAACTAGGAAAATACTAGGAAGCGCCTGTAGAGCAAGAAGCAGATTCATAGAAAAGAGAACTTCAAAACCTTAGGTCAAAATTATCATGTAAAGAGAATCAGCAAAAGTTCGTAAACCAGCTTGCACATGCTAGCTACGCATAATCCCGTTTCCCCATGCTTGACAGGTTGGGTTGGCTGGTTGGGTTTGCCTTAGTCGGCTATTACGACATCCACGGGAAGAGAAGCGAAGGGGGGGAAGGTTATTAGTGGACTACACATAGCCACTGCAAATCTATATAAAAACTTATAATGACATGATAATCCAGTCGTGATATAATAGGACTTTCACATAATATATCAAATATCGGTCAATTACTTACATAGGTACTCCTTAAAAGTAATACCGGAATTCGGCGCTCCATTCCAAACTCTTGCCAACTTTGCAGCGAAACTTTTCATGTTCCATTTTATCGAGTATTTGTCGATAGGGATTTATTAAAAACCTATCTAGATAGCAATAAGAAAGTCACAAGTTGGAAAACTCATTGCAAACTCAATAAAACGTCAATAATCGTAAAGGAAATTAATTTCGTTCGGATTGGTCCTCAACTTTGTTTGCCTGACCTTGGCTTGGCCTCACTGAAAAGTATAATTGCAATCACCACCGCCTAAATTGAAATTTGCCTTTGTAGTCCAACACTTTTCTCATTTATTACTTTTTTACGATGTCTTTTGGAGTTCGAAAGTAACAAAATAGAGTGTTTTGAATTTATAAAATTTTAGGATAGGAACAATTTAGTTAAATGCATAATGAAATTAAACCTATAATCTAAAATTATTCACTTGTCCTACGTTGGTTTGTAGGTATGTACATTGTAATGGTAATAGCCACTTTTAAGCAATTTAGTTAACACGAATTGTTACAGCACCAATTTCTTCAATTGTATGAAATTGTTTTCGTTTAATTAACACTATTAAAATTTCAATCAAAAAACTGTTATAGGTATTTTATAACTGTTCAAAAAATAAATTACTCGACTGAATTGTAAAATAATTAATAGCTCTGCGACTTGATAACTCGGGTCTACGATATTTCGTAGCAGCGTAGCGTCGCATCGTAGCACTTGTGTCGCACAGCCATCCAGTGCAGTCTGCACAAATACCTACACGTCGTTATCGAGACGATCGCAAAATGACAAATATTTTCCAATGACACCGGGGTAACTTTAAATCTTTGTAAGTTGATTGGTTAAAATTTACCTTTTACTATCGTCTTGTGACAGCAACTCGGGCAAAAAGATTTTAGACAACGCATCTAACTTAACTCATTAAGTTTGGCTCGAACTGTTTAAAATGAAGTTGCCAGCATTCATCAGAAAATGGACGGATAACTGGTTGGCTATTGAAGGTGATCCGATCGAAGCGGAGAAAACGATGGTCAGCTCGATTCAGAAGCTCGTTGGAATCCATAATGTGTGTGGAGATAAAGAGAATGAAAGTATGTATTTTTGGGCATATTATTAGTGTTCCGTACCAAGTTTGGAAAGTGGAACAATTATGATATCACTCTGGTATCTGTCTGTCCGTAAGTCACCTCCCTCAGAGCTAAACGGTATAAGCTATGTTATCCGCACTTGGCGAGTTTACTCATACAAACGCATCAAGTGCGGATCGCATTATTTTGGAGAGTATACCGTTTCTTCATAAAACATTTTTGGTGCCTGAATTATGGCATGCACGGTTCGACACAGCCACAGTCAAAGCACTTTTGTCGGGTTCCAGGAAAGTTTGTAAATGCGAAGAGGAAAAATCTGCGAACACGACAAAAGCATTGAGCTGTTGAGCAAATAAAACGTGTTCGAGCGTCACCCGTTAGAGATTCGGTCTTCCGTGAACTAAGTATCACTTCCTCCTTGAAAATGGTTGTGGAAAACTACAGCTGCATAGTTTTGGTTTTCCATAATAAGTACCGAGAATACGATAACTTTATAGTCTAGCGGCTAGCTGGTTTTTATATTAAATCCTCTTTGGCTAGACTCTAACCAAAGGGGATTTAATATAAAAACCTCCATAGAAAGTTAACCCTTAAATGAATGGCTTTTCAGTTTTTACTAAAAATGATTTATTATCTAGTAAAAATATATTAGTAAGGGCAAAAAAAGAAAAGTTTTTGGCATGAAAAAAATACCTACCTACGTATGTTGATATTTTTTTTGTTTGTTTATTTAAATGTTTTTCCCTTTATTTATTATACTACATAGTCAATAATTTTTAGCCAAAATATGAAGATATATCTGAGTATTTTCACTATTTTCTTGCAATAATATGCTAGAAAAAACTGTGTCAAAATATGCGGAATATTTCAAAATTATTTTTGCATCAAAGTTTTGTTTCATTAAAAACATTGTTAAATATTGGTGTGTTTTAAAGAATCAAAATGTATTTTAGAAAGATCTTAGTACTTATTTGACATGATCAAATTAAAAAAATATTTTTATTAGATTATTTTGGTATGTATTGTGTTCGATACCGAATGCATTCAAAATACCGAAGTGTTTGATAAATTATGGTAGATTAAGATGTCTGTATTGTCTGTTGTCTGTATGTCAGTTGTGTGTAGAATAGATCCTTGCTTCTCATCCTGTGAATGTCGCAAAAGGTGACTAAGGGATTATACCAGGGGATTGGCAGCAGCATCCACCTGAGTACTGAACACCAATACTCCGATCACCAATCCGCCTGCCAAGCGTAGTGATTATGGCAAATCCCCCCCTTGCATTCCATGGGCCTCGTCCAGCTGTGGACGTTTAAAAGCTGCTGCTAATGATAATGATTAAAAAATAAGTAAAAATGCATCAATAAGTTAGGCCAATAGCATTTGCTGTTCAAAACTAATTCAAATTCATTTATTGCGTAATATGGGTTAGTAACAGTTGTTTAGTGCTACAGTTGAATGTACTCCATAATCAACGTTTAACGCATGCAATTAGATACTTGGTCACAATAATTTTCAGATTAGTCAGAAATAATAATAATAATGTCAGAATTATTCATCAATACTCTTATCACCTAGAAATTCTTGTGTACTATAATAAGCTTTACCTGTAAGCAGTTTTTTCAATCTACCCTTGAAGACATTTAGACTGGGAGCATCTAGTATAGATTTAGGAAGATGATTGTATACACGCACAGCCATACAAATTACACTCCTGCTGTATAGAGCTGTTTTGCTTTGAGGAAAACTACAAATTTTTGTTCTCAGGATTCTCAGTTTTTGCTCTATTCTCCATAATATTGTTCGGAGGAACCTTCATTTACGTGGGCACGTTCAGTCAGATTGTGTACCTAGTGCAGGTGTTTCCTAATAAGATGGAGAGCTTCAAGGTCATCAACTGCGTTAGCGCCACTTCGGTACCGCTGTCGAAGTATATCTTTATGTGGACGGCTCGGTAAGAAACATCAAAGTATGCACCTCGTGGTATTTAATTTAAGGTAATGCATAATTACCTTATAATTTAAGGTAATGCATAATTACCTTATAATTTAAGTTAATGGTAGCTCCAGCAGTGGGGAAGTTATGAGCTCTGGCATAATCTCAATATGAGTGAACTCACTACGCTGGCCAAGCTGCAAGCTGATGGGCCTGCGAGCCTCAAAGCAGGTAGAATATTAAATGGTAATTATTTATAGGTCTCGTCTCCGAATCATCTTCGAGCTAAGCCGTGAAGGCCTATCCTCGATCCCAAGTGGCAGTTCAGCCCATGCCAAGATGACAAAGACTCTCCGCACCGCTCGCTACGCGTGCTGGTTTGTGGTGTTTAATCAGGCGGGTACTCATATCTTGTATCTACTCATGCCTTTTCTATTCACGCTGTTTGGGAATGAAAGATATTTGCCGACTACACCTGGTGATTCTTATGGTAAGAAATCATTTAATTTACCAGTATTAAACAGTACCTAGTACTAAAAACACCAGTTTTTTTGCTTATATCACCGTAGGTAATTTTATAATATAGGTATTTTATCCAATACTTACGTTTAGTATTACTTTTGTTGATCTATAATATGCTCAACTCCAACTAAGTTTTACTTTCAGGTCTTTCCCCAAAATACGAAACGCCGTTTTTTGAGATAACCTTTATGGTTACGGTCACCGCAACCGCCTTCTCTGCCATCAACCAAACTGGCTACATCGTCCTCTTCGTTACCCTACTGGCACATGAGCTTGGGCATTTCTACTCCATCACTGAAACCTTAAACGATATCTATCAGATCCTCAAAACCACTGACCCCAATAATGCATGTGAAAATACACAGGAAAGCGTGAATGAAAAGTTGAAGTTCTGCATCAAACACCACCAATTTCTCATAAAATATCATCAAAAAATTCGAGAGCTGTACAAAATGATTTTTGGCGCACACTTTCTCATGATGACCATTGTTATCGTGACGACATTACATACTATGAACGAGTGGGATATCAGAAACACTATTCTGACAGCGGCCACGGGAATTTTGCCTTTATTTATTTACTGTTTCGGTGGAGAATTGCTGATCACAGCCGGTCAGGAGATGTCTGCTGCCGTGTATTATAGTGGTTGGGAGCTGATGGAAATCAAACAAGCGAGAAGCGTTCTTCTGATGCTGTGTCTTTCCCAAAGGCCACTATGTTTGACTGCTGCTGATATCTTCGTTATGAATAGAGAAACGTTCGGAAACGTCGCACAGGTGGTGTACAAGGTGTATGCCGTATTCAACTAATTACATTCGGGTTAATTGAATTGTGTTATGTAGGAACTTATGTGAGGAAATATTATGTAGATTGTAGATATTGGGTCTACAAGGCCGTAATTAAACTAACATTAGTGGTAGGATTCCATCCGTTGTTTGCTGGTTATAATCCTAGGTTTATGTACTTAGATATCGTTGCTATATAGAATGTAGAATATATTCACAAAGTGCGATAGTAATATAAGAGAAAAATTATTGATATTAGGTAGTAATCAATTTAATCTCAACAGGCGAGAGTGTGAGGTGTTTTATTTCTCAAAGTTGGCAGGTGTTCCCTAAAATTTCTGGATAAAAAAATCATAACCATGGCATCTTAAGACATCTGGAGTGACATCTCATTACGGCTACAATTTATGGTGTGCATTTGTCAAGCTTACGTGGCCGTCCCGGCCGCCCGCGTCTGTACTATTGAGGTGAACAAAATCTGAGGGAGTTTCACATGTATACCTATCGAGCTTAAGAAAGTTTGTAAAACATTTAAATTTCCGTAAAAAGATAATTCAGGACAACTATGATATTATACCGCGAGCACGGACTTTACGTGACAGAAGAATTATGCAGGATATGACATTGCTACATGATGTAGGTATGTTTTGGCAATATGGACTGTTGGTGTTTGATTTCTAAAACCTCGACTATTCGCCCCCATGGATATAGTACCTTCGCACCAGGCACACGCAACTGTTTTACGTGTTCACCCATCGCAATAAATACGCAGCCAATAGTCTACCAGCCGTCTCCCCCGAACATACAATACATTTTTTATAGACCCATTCATCTTATCTTAAAATAGCTTTATCTGATAAATGGGTAAGCTCCTGACAATATTAATCATTGTCCTCAATTAAATTTAAATAATACTAATGTATTCGACGACCTCTGTGGCGCGGCGGGCGAGTAGCCGGCTGAGATGCGAGAGGTTGCGGGTTCGATTCCCGCTTTCGATTATGTTGAGTACTCAGGTGGATGCTGCTGCCCGTCCCCTGGTTTGATCCCTTAGTCGGTTTTTACGACATCCACGGGAAATGGCGAGATCTATTCTTAGGCCGGACACACCACGGCACCTATACCTAGTTTGTTTTATTCAAAAGAGTTGTTTTATGTCACTATAATATGCAATTAGCTCGTATCTATCTTTTCCCGGATTTTCTGCCGTTTTATTAGGTACCTTGTATGCATACTCTACCTACAGGTAGGTACTTTATAAACGATGTGAATACAAAATGTGGATACAAATTGGTTTACAAACGGCATATATTTAATAGCTTAAAATTACTATAAGATAATTACTGTGAATTGTAGATTAATAAAATATACAATTCATTGTTTTTTTGCTTTTACATCAAACACTTTACCTACCTACAAACTTTCCACGTCAAAGTTACGAAAGGATAACAATCAGAAAATTGAATACTTACCGTACGTGACAAACCGCAGATTCGCAGAAATCTCGAAAACAATTCCCGCGGGATCATCCCTTTATTCTAAAGAGATTACCTGGATTGGACGAGTCTCGTATCTCGTATGAGAGGCGACATTAACAGGGGACTGAATCCGTCTTTCTTTACGGTAAAACAACACCTATTCTTTAACAGGGTACCTACCTATGTTGTAGGTCAAGTGTTTGTTGTAGGTGTTCTAGGTGGCAGCCGGATGTTCGGATGTTTTTGAAAAACTTACAGATACCTATCGGTAATACTGAAACCCAATTCTCGTAATTATAAAACAAACTCATCTCAGTCAGCTGTTACGTTTGTCACTGCGTGTGTAGACGTAGTAACTATTACTTAATCTTCGCATGTACACGTTATCTTTCTGGCTAAACGAACGCCTTCCCGAGCGACGGAAAGGTTGATGATTACATAATCAAAAGTTGTCTGAGATGAGATTATATTGTGAATTGAATGTCAAATCAATTCAAGAATTGGGTCCCTGATGCCCGCATTGCGACGAGAGGTATTAGCAGACCGCACCGTGTGAGCCGTAAGCTTGTTTCACAAATAAAGAGGTGAAAATTATAATTTCGTAGTAACATTAATTCTGTACGAAGTCATTGTGTGTTCTGGATGTGCGAACTAGCAATGCTTAGATATGACTATAATCACAGTCTGACTGCTACATTCTGCGTGAAGTTTATAGGAGATCAATGTTTAGTATCTATTTATGGTAGGTATTACCCCATCTGATCACGCAAAACAGTCTCACCTGTCTGATCGCGTGATCAGATAGGACTGCTTACTTTGGTTAGATAGTGCCCAAAAACGTTAAGTAGTATCTTTAGCCAAAGTCAAAACACAAAGTCAATAAGTATTTTATTCAATTAAATCCATATTAAATCACAAGAATTGTTTTGACGTCTTATAACTTGCCTGAGAGATTGAAATGTGGAAAAGTTATTGATTCAGTTTGCTAGTGAGTTTTTATAATTTATTTGTGATTTTGATCATAAAATACAAATATTGATTATTAATGATGACTATGAATAAAAAAATCCCATGTTAACTGACATGTTATTGGAAACTATTTTTTCTGAAAGTAGGAAAAGTATTTGATTCAGTTGTTAGTTACTGCGATCACCAATCGGCCTGCTAAGCGAGGTGACGATGGTAAACCACCCCCCCCCTAATACGGTAAACACGCTTATACCGTTCGTCGTGGCTTGTTATGGGGGAGGCCTATGCCCAGCTGTGGACTTCTGTAGATGATGTTTATTTTCAGAGGTTCGATAATTTTGGGTCACGTTTTTTTTACTACAAGATACCATACTACAAAGAAATAGATAATTTCTTTGTATGTTACCTTGTATATTTGGTAAATAAAAGTATCGAGACTTTTTTCCTTTTCGACCTATGCTTTTTTCTGACTGTACATTTCAATCGCCGTTCCATTTCCTTCGATTTGCATAGCACAATGCATTAAGCTTTTCTGCTGCAAAGTGCTTTTATTCCTTCGGTTATTGTAGTGGTTCCTTTTGAATGACGTAGTCCTTTGAAAATGTGTTCCGTGTGAACTTTTGTATTTAAAAAAATACAATGGAATAACTTTTGTCACTATTATTTTCAATTTCAAGAGTACCTATTTTGAGATAGATAGTTAGATACCTTAGTTAGATAGTGTACCTACCTGTCTAGATAGTAGGGCACGAGAATTCATTCTACTCAAATATTAGGTCAAGCGATTCTGATCTCAACAATAATAATCAGTGTTTTTATGTTAGCTTCCACTTTCAGACGAATGGACGTCTGATTCTCAGTTTTTTTGACCTTTTTTATTAAGATAAAACATAATTTACTACGTTATAGAACACAGTTTGTCTGAATTTCAGCGATAAATCACAGGTTTTATTTTAAAGCACGTGGCTAAGTAGGTAATTTTGTTGATGGCTTTGTTAGACAAATTCGATTCGGATCATTTACCAAGCCGAAGTGTCAAAAAAAAAAAACAAACTAAAAATAATTGAAACTTTCCTTATCTATATTTATATCCATACCAGGTCAGGATCATCCCAGGTAAAAAATTTTTTTTCCTCGACAAAGTTTTTGTATCAGCAAGTGGCGCGAGCCGCGATAATTTCGTATATTAGAAACAAGAGCAATCAACAGGATAATAGGACGCTCAAGGCAAAGGTGAGCGGAGGGAGCTGCAAAAAAATTGTGATAAAAAACAAGAGTAGCCAAAATGGTAATAGGTGTAAGACACCTAGGAGCGAAGCGAGCGGCGATAATTTTGTGGTTTTTGAAGCGAGAAAAACAAACTGCCCTGATTGACAGACAAAGCATTGGTAAGCGGAAAAAGCTGAAAAGATTTTGTTGTTTTAGAAGAAAAAGCAGCTAAACGGTAGCAGATTAAAGGGAAGGCCGAGAGGAGTGAGCTGCAAAAATTTAGTTGTGGGGTGGGTAAAGAAACGAGAGCAGCAGTCTAACTTAGAGACCAAGGTATCGGCAAGCAGAGCAAGATGCAAAAGATTTTTTTTAAAGAATTAATTGGTTTTAGAAGCGATATGCGGGCAACTAAATAAGAGTCTATTCTTTTATTTTAATGATTTATGTGAATTGAAAATGACAAATCGCTGTATTTGCGGTCCCCCCCTGAACGAGCCAGTGCGGTACGCGGTCTGCAAGCGTGGCTGTGAGGTAGCATATGTTCATACTCATTCTTTCATTCAGACGCAGCCTATCGCGACTGTTACAATGTCATCCGACTGCATCTTCCGGTATCTATATACGTGGTTGCTACCCAGTGCTTGTCGGTTCTGTGAGATATTTATGTGGCCTGCTCATTGCCACTTCAACCGGCTAATTCTGAGATCAATGTCGGTGAGTATATTAGTATATATGCCCATTCGTACTAAATATTCGCTTGAGTTTTATTGATGTAATCCAATAATATTTATCCAATTTTACGCCATGCTGGTTTCTGAAGATGTATTTGGATCAACTAGGGCCAATAATACCGAAAACATTATTATTAACCAAAGAAAATTACATTATCACAATAATATTATAAACGCGAAAGTTCGTGAGTATGTTACTTCTTCACGCTCTATCTTTACTCAAGTCCGAGTGAAATTTGAAATGGAGATACCTTATACCTTGAATTAACTCATAGGCTACTTTTTATCATCATCATCATCAATTTTCATCATGGTTCATGCGGGTGAAACCGCGGGGCGTATAACTAGTTCTAATAGGTGGTCTTTCGATGACTGAAATGTATTTCCAAATGTTATTCTTGACTACTCAGAGATATATACAGATATATTTTGTAGGTATACAGATTTTATTACAGATATATTTTACTAATCACGTTATCGATTCTGGGCAACGGCCCAGAAGAATACTTCATCATTCAGCCTGCAGAAGTCCACTGCTGGACATAGGAATAGGTTGCCACCAACTTAATGGAGGAATACTTTCATACGACCTCCGTAGTGTGGCGGGCGAGCAGCCGGCTGAGACGCAAGAGGTGCGGATTCGATTCCCGCTGCGGGACAAATGTTAGCCCCACACTAACTAACATACCTACAAACAGAACAAGCTTGTAAAAAATAAAAGGCTGGCTAAATTTGACATCGACATTCTATTTACACACTTCAGACAAATCACATTATGGTATTCTACATGACATACAGTATACACACAACAAAGCAATCAAAGGTACTTATTCTTTTTGATACAATGTGGTAAAATGGTTACTGGTTTTAAAACTTACATACATATACAATGATTTCTATGATAGTAAAAAAACAATTAAACCCACGACTGCAAAACAACGTTATTTTGTCTATAGGAGCGCCTTTTGGGTGGTGATAAGAACAGTCTGTGAATCTGATTATACATACCTAGGTGTATTTTTATTCAAATCTGTGTTATCTTAAACATAATATAATATAATCCATTGCAGCGTGTTTGTGATCTGTGGCGATAACCCACAAGACACAAAAACAATTTGAAAAATTTAAATCGGTTATCGTTTTGAACCTAAGTGGTACCACAAAAAAACACAACCTCTTACCCCAAACACTATTATGCAACTCCATTCCGCCGTGGGTAAAATTAACAGTTTTACAAATAACAATATAAGAGAAGGCATTAAATGGTTATTTATAAAATAAACCTACCTAATAATCCATGATAACCAATTGTAGTTGAACTTCGTTTAGTAGTAGAACTTCTTGTGAAAGAGTTTGTCCGGGGAAACACCTTCTGCCGCCAAGCAGTTATAGTGCTCGCATTGCTGTATTTCGGTATGGGCGCTGGTGAAATTACAGGCACATGAGACTTTCATCTTGATCAATGCACGGGCGCAGTGCATTGTTACGTAGGGCGCGTCCTAGGTGGACCAGGTGAGCCAAAAGCCAGTACCGTCAATACACAAATAAAAAAATATAAGTAAAAAAAGTTTCCAAATCTATTAACATTCTCACAAAATTAAATGATGTAGTTCATTAATAATTATATGCACATCTATTACACCATAAATCTATTTAAACTATACATAGGTACTTTCTTGAATCATTTTATGTAAATTTACATAGAGATATTTAAAATTTAATTTTAAGATATGCCCTAACTTCTATGATACATATAGCGTTTTGTTTCCCTTTTTCATTCTTAATTTACTAGATAAATTTATTAATCACGATTAAAAGGAAAACGACGAGAACTTTGGCAACATTTACAATTTGGTAGCATTTTTATAGAATATGGTATTTATTTTTTGACCATTAAATAGGTACTGAGACAGAGTTATTGGAGATATTTTTAAACAGATATATTTTTATTCTTTAGATAATCTTACAATAATTTATAATTTCGATATAAATATAATTAAATTATTTACAACCAATATGGGATTCTTCTGTCTGATTTGAAGTAATCCTAGCGATTAAATAAAATACTTTTGACTGACTTTGATTTCAGTAGAACATGAGAAATGTGACAATAACTTTTCGTTACTAGAAATTACGCTGTCTTAAATGAGCTCTTCTTAATTGGAAAGAGATGGCAGTACTTAATTTAAGCACTGTTTAACTTTGACGGATTCCGTATAAGTACTATTATTAAAAAAACATAAATTCCTGTGACTTTACCTTTTCGCAACCTATGTAGTTGTGAGTGAAACGTTTATTCTTAATTCTAATGGATACAAATAAAAAATTAACTATATCTACGTACCATATTGATGTCACATAATTATATATTCACTAATTATTTTACAAATTTAAATAACTATATTACAGGAACAATAAATGCATTAATATTCGATACACTTTTGATCTGGGCTCGAGTTTGTTGAGCTCAAAGTAGAGCCGTTTGATATTTCAGCCTGATTCGAATAGAAGCCGTTAGATCTATTCAAATCATGTTTAGAGCATCGATCAGGATACATTACAGTTGAGGCGTGCTTGTTGTTGTCTAGTGATATGGAGCTTATACAGTTGGTAACATTTGTCTCTAGCCAGGATGAATGGTTCGCGCAGAGAGGAGAAGAGGCGGGGGAAGCAGGAAGCGACGCGTTAGGGCTGTTAGCGTCCTCTTCAGGCAAAGTGCGCAGGCGCAAAAGCCTCCCCCGCCCCCCATCTCACACTGGTGATTGGTCCCCACTCGCGCTACCGCTGGTGATGTAATCCTACACATAAAAAATCTTGTCAGTACAAAGTTCAATTGGTTAAATTTAAATAATGTAAGACAGTGTGTGTCTTGCAGTAAGACGAGGAATTAGTTACTAAAATTTTAAGATTAGTGGCGCCCAACATGGGGCCTGTTTACACACACAGGCACACATTTACATAACATTATGGAAGGATATAAATAGATATATATCTCTTCTTTTGACGACCTCTGTGGTGCGGCGGGCGAAGGTTCGCCTGCGACGCAGGAGGGTGCGGGTTCAATTCCCGCCTCTGAACAAATATTTGTACAATCTGCAGATATTTGTTTAGGGTGTTCTGGGTATTATCTATGTATAATAAAAAATATCTATCTATGTAATGTATTGTATTAAGTATATCAGTCATCTAGTTGCCATAACACAAGCTCTGCTTAGCTTGGGGCTAGATAATGTTGTGTGAAATGTCCAGCATTATTTATTTATTTATTTATTCCTAGATTATAGGTTACCTCATGTTTAATAAAATTGGTGCGGAACCATCACGTTTTGGTGTTTTTGGTCAGTTCGATGCCAGCACAGAATAAAATAGTGATGTTGATGCGACTGCAGCGTGACGTGTGTGAATATAATACAAAACGGCGTGGTGTATATACTTCTAACGAATGTTACACCCGTTAAGTTATTTGGCACGTGTTATAAGGTGGGGAAAGCATTGATACTGTTTCTTACTCACAGCATGTAGATGGCGTCCGTCCAGTGGCGGGGCGAGCGACGTTCTAGGCATGAGAAGCGTAGTCGTTGTCGTCTCTGAGGCTGCGGATTCCCTCTTTGACGGGTGACTGTATAACCTGCCCCATAGCCTTCTTGTTAGCAGTGTTTATATATCTGTACAGGTAGGATAGGCGCAGATGCGTTGAGAGCAAAAAAATGTGCGGCAAGGCTTGAAAATATGTATAATTTATACATGCTTTGTCCATATTTACAAGATATAATATATACAAAAAAATAACACATTCCTAATTATTTTTCCTCAATCATGCTTATGATCATGGGTATTCATAATTTTTTATGAGAACCTTTTTCTAGATAAATTGTCTTTGCCGGTCTAGGCCGGCAATGTTAGTATGGAATTAAAAGTTCCTTAGTAAAACCATAAATAATAATTATGTCCTGTTTACACAAAGGCAATACGAACATCGAGAACTGTCATATTATTTTATATATGGAAAGAGGTTTCATAACGCATGAAACATAAGGGTGAATGCGCATTTGTACGCACCGAATGAGTCAAACGAGCCGCAAAGTTTTGTAAGGCATCCCAAGCACACAAATATCAAGATTTGGTTGTCTTCTGTTTTTTAGCAATGCGCCGCGTTTGTGAAGATTGGTGAACAAGATTTCATAACATACAAAGAATTTTAAAATTCGACTCTCTTGTCTATTGGCGCGTTCGGAGCGCACAAATGTGCGTTCAAATCAAATAAAAATCAAAAGAATTTTATTCATCGAAATCACAAGGATCATTTTGAATCGTCTTAATCACAAGGATCATTTTGAACCTTCACTTAACTTACTTACCAGAATTCCAATATGCAAAGAGGTTTGTTGAGACGTTTTTGGCTATCTGATATATAGTCTGATCTCAGCAGAATAAAAAAATAGTAAGCGCGCGAAGCGTGAAACATTGTTGATTGAATGATTTACCAAAAAGAGCTCAAGCAAAGAAAGTATTCGATAATAATATTTTGACGCCACTTAAAAAGCAAGGAGTGGCAAAAGCCGTAATAGAAAAATTGTTGCAAAATACAAAGGTAGGTTGTTAAAAACATATGAGAACAATGGATTAATTAGAGAAAATGAACTTTTTTGAATTTCTGCGCGTTGATTAAAAAAAGTACTATAAAAGCCTTGGCTGCAATTGGAAATACGACGACGTTATGGACGCAGTCAATCAAGTATCATAATAGCAAATGGTAGGCACATATCTGGGATATGTGCCTAAAGTTGAAGGGACAATTTGTACACGGTGCCCCAGAATATGTGTTATCCCGCAATGGGACGATTTTACAACTGAAAAGATAACACTTTCCTGAAAAATAAGGCGACTTTCCCAATTGGAATAGTATCTAAAAAACTTTCAATAGGTAAATAATAAGGGTGATCATACCTAATTGATTATTTACCCAATCAGCTGTTTCTTGGACTTCAACTAACATTTAACGTACGTACAAGAAGTTTAACTTCACGATAAGTAGGTACCTTTAACAGCTTTAACAGCTGATCTAATAAATTTGTACCGAAAAAAGTTGATTGAGTATATAAATCTAATGGTACCTCTTAGGACAAAAGATGTTCCCTGTTGTGTGCAGAATTACCCTTTCGGGATAACATACATTATTCTGGTGCAACCTGTATTACCAAGCTTTTGTTTAATGTGTATCATGCTTGGTTATAAATTAATCCATGTGGTCTGATTAAGCCCGTGTTAAACCAAGCGAGGAAGCGCTTATTTGGGTGGAGTATAAGACTTAAACGGAACCAAAATTTAATATTTAAGATAATGGCTGTATATGGTTAAATTTCCTGAATCAGCAATATTCTTAATGAAGACTATAATGAGTATTGAATTTTAAAAAGAATGGCTTGTTAAAACTAAATTTTTGTTGAGTTTTATTATATGTCTAGTGATGTATTTGTGGCAAATTAAACACGGATTATCAATAGAAATTGAGATAATTATTTCAGAGCAACTTGGTACCGATCCTTTCACATTACAGGAGAGTTTGGTTTATATTCACTACTCTAGTATCTATGCTCTAACATCTAGGTATAAATTTCAATTTAGTTCTTCTTACTAAAAGTTAAGCTAAATGTATAAATGTATGTGTAATGTATTGTAACATCGTTCATTCGGTTTTCGGCACTGCTTCCATTTTGAAATGAAGTCATGTTTTAATAAAACAGTTTTACTAAAACTTTTGTAGGAGCATATTTCCACAAATATATTATTGAACGAGCGAAGCGAGTTCTCTGAGTCAAGTTGGAAGAATCGGCGTTTGTATGTATGTGTGTATGTATGTATGTATGTATGTTTGTCCGATGAAAACTTCCAAACCGCTAATCCGATCTTCATGAAATTTGGTATGGGGGTAGATAGTATTGGTACAATTTGTAGGTAAGGTTATGAGCTATATCGATCAAGCGGTTGCTGAGATATTGGGGTCCAAGAGGGGGTAAAAAAAATAAAAGTGAGACAGTCAGATCAAGTGGGGTGTCTAATGAAAGCGCTTTGGTTGGACATTTCAAAACTGTTTTTAATAATTATTTAGCCTTAGTAGTTTTCGAGATATTAGGGAAAATAAAAAACGTAAAAACCCAAAATTCTAGGGTACTTCCAGCAATCCCACAATGCTGAAATTTGGTATGCTTGTGGCTTTTGTGTCACAACTACAGGGAAAAGTCTGAAATTGAAGAATTTAGAAACATGTACTCCATAAAATAGAAACCAATATAACATCAATTGCTGACCTCCCATTTCTAATAATTTGAATGACGTTGGAGTTCTATGGTTTTCATCAAAAGGACGTTATCAATTAATTCGTCAGGTACTTGATATAGGTACTAACAGGTATGTAGTATAACTAAGCCCCGTTGCTTAGCCCTATTCAAAGGTTATTTCGATGATGTGTAGGAAATTAGAGTAGTTACTGGTAGATCCTGTACTGTACTGGTAGACCTCGAGGGATTTTTTTTCAAAAATAATAGTAGAAATAAGTTTTCATTTAAAAAACCGACTTCCGCCATTTTATTCGACAAAGTGGTGAAAGGATTATTATACTTTTTGAATGCAAATGCTTGGTTTGTTGCTGAAAATAGTAAAATCGCCATATGTATGCCTACAATATTTGAGGAGTTCCCTCAATTCCTCATGGATTCTATCATCAGAACTGGATTCTGAAAAAAATGGGACCAATCTGGAAGTATATCTATCCAAATGTAAAAAGAATTTTCCAAATCGGTTCATAAACGCCGGAGATATGCGGTAACAAACACTAAAAAAAAAAAAAAAAAATACGACCGAATTGAGAACCTCCTCCTTTTTTGGGAAGTCGGTTAAATATGGAAATTACTTAGTTAAGTAGTCGGGTTGATAAAGGTGTTATCGCGAGGTCTCAGTTCGGGGCGAACCACTAGTATATATATATATATATTTTTTTATCATCTATGTTTTATACTGTACCTACATTCTAAGCAAATAAATAATTCATTCATTCATTCATTCATTCAAAGTCCAAGTCGTTAAAGTCATAGTGAAGTCATGTTTTAGTAAAGCAGTTTATCTAAAACATTTTAGGAGCATATTTCTACCCCTTAATACATCAAATATGCACTTTAATTAAGCTACATTGGAACAATGCAACTAAAACCACATAATTTAACACATAAAAACATGACTATACACGAATAATGAAACATTTAATATTTGTGGTCGGTTTCTAACACTAGCGAGTGATATTAAACAAATATACGCAAATCACAGAAAGGTACATGCAGGGCCATTAGTTATCAATGATTTTATAACTATAGCTCCCACTAGAGGCGAGAGACACTCCCATTCTTAGTTTTTGGTTCTTAGTGTAGAAGAATAGTTATAGCATGCTTCTAAATGTGTGTGATCCATGGTGTTGGTGAACGAAAATAAAACCAATTGGATAAAGCTGATACATTTTATTGCTAATAACAAAATAAAAACTTATTCCAAATCCACATTCTAGTAATAATCTTCATAAATGCATTTACTTAGTTCCGTTTCGGCTCGCAAATTCGTTGAACCGTTTCTTCATACCGTGAGCCTATTGAGAAATAAAAATTGTGATCAAATATGGATTTGAAGAACAGAGGGTTATTATAGGAAGAGGCAATAAAATAAGTTAGTGAGCCTTAGCTGGAAAGATAGATATTTCCAACCGAAGGGTTACTAATATTTTGCGTTACACGTTAAAATAAGTTAAGTACGGAAAAAACTAGTTTTGTGGTTATGAAAAAGCACTTTTGAATCGTAAAAAATACACCGCATTGTGTTATTGCCTTTGGGATAAAATGGGAAAAATAAATGTTGCAAAACTGAAGTGTGCATACCATGTTGTTGGAATTTCATGCCATGCTGATGGAATATAAACCTAAAACTTAAATTACTTGAGTTTCTTAATCGAATGTTTGTTTATGCGAAAAAAGTAATCGTAAGATGTAAGGTCGAGGTAAATTCTAATAAAGTTAGATCAGAAAATCTTATGAATTGCTTCAAAGAGAAATGGAGGCAGAAATAAGTTTGACAAAACCGAACTTATTTTTTGATTGTATTTACAACATTTTTGCCAATAATCAAGCTTGAAGTGCTTTTTATGCCTAAAACATTTTAGATACAAAATATTTTAATACAAGGAAATGTTCCAATTAGGTCAATTAGAACATTTCCTAATAATTACGAGACAGAATTGAAATATTCGTTGATTAAGAATTTTCCCCTGATATTTAAATTTATGTAAGAGCCAACCTTTATTCTATCACAGCGCTAAAGCATACTATTGGATATTGTCTAAAGCACTGAACTCAAATTAAGATCTCTGGATTTAGGCTAAAATAACACAGGGTTTATAGAGTACGGCTGCCTTACGCTAGTAATCGATAGCGAGTCGCTAGCGAGGAGATAGTAAATGTCAAATATTAACCAATCAATATTAAAAAGGTTTCAAGATACTCCGATGTCATTGGCCAATATTAACATCGGTCGTCTCGCTAGCGTCTTGTTCGTATGTCCATCTCTACATACAATTCTCAGCTGAAGAGGTGCTGGTGAAATTATAGACTATTGAATGGAACGTTTCACAACACGTCATGTTAGTCAACATACCTGATGCTCTCAGTCCTGGAGCGAGGCGACCAGTCCTTGGAGTACGAGGTGCCTCTCCGCCGCCCCCCACCTATAGTTCGGCCAGTCTTCCAACGCTCCACGTGGTAGCGGATCGCGTGCCTTACTTCTGTATTCATGAAGCAGTAGAACAGTGCTACTGTGAAACCCTGTGAAAAAAAGATTTTAATATGAAAGTTTTTTCATTGCAATCTATTAAAATATCAGTATACTCGGAGTCTTGATTCAGACTTGAGCACAGTTTTATTATAGGTACGTAAGTCCTTAGATATGCCTCAATATCAGACCGTTTTTACTAAATCTTTTGCAACAATAATAAGGAGAAAACATTCTGGGATAAAAATGGCTGCATAACATTTGAGCAAAGGGTAATAATTAAATAATTGGTGAAATGTAATAGCTCTATAGTAGGTAGAGCTACCCACGCGTTAACAAGACTAAGGAACTGATAGATTACATGGATGAAATGAATGAACAGTTTTAGTCAAATTCAATTGAATCCAATGATTACGTATAAATCTAGAAAACAGTTCTCTTGCTATATTTGGTTCTGCACGATTCCTTTTCGCAATCTCAACTCAAGTCTATATCCAAGCTCGCAAAGCCGCTAGCTAAAGAAAAGAAAGACGCTTGAATGTCTGCGATAAGAACCCTTGAAAAAACAACACAAGTGACAAATTTATCCACTAGCTAAAAGCAAAATCTGCTAGGTTTGGACAAACATTTACTGACTAACTCTCAATGGGTTTACGAAACGAAATCCTGCGATTATGCTAATGTTGCTGATCCTAAAATGTTCGGTTGTTTTATGATAAATTCTGAAACCGTTCTGTGCCTTAAGCACAGGATTTTTCACTAAATGCTCTGCAAATTAGGCAAAAATATGTTTTGTCAATGGGCTATATAAAGTGAAATTGTTGTGAGCCACAGCTAACTTTTTCAATTTTACTGACTACGTCTGATCCGCAGTCGATTCGGTAGCGCTAGAAACTCATGCTAAGAGTATAGTACTAACTGAGCTAATAGGTACCTTGGTTGATAATAGCTTTTGGTTTGCTATTTTACTCAGGGTAGGTACTATTTAGGTATTCATGTTATCTCAGTTTGGATAGGGAAGTAAAGCCGGCATTTGGGTAATAGGATTAATTTAATCTTAGCTGGGATACCTTTCTGTTGAAAAAGGGCCAGAACCTAAAGAACGTTCTTTGTTTAGGAAGTTTTATATAGTAATGTCATGTGTTCCCTTCTCACGCCCTTCGAGCGTGGTTCTCATGATGAAGGACCTCTAAATGGTCAACGAAACGTACATGGTAAAATTATATTCTAAAATGATACCTAGCCACGATAATTCCAATTCTAAGTTTTATATAGATTTTAACGGCTTACTATTCTAAAGCCAAGACCTGAGAATGTTTTTAAGATGGCAATTTTTGGCCTTGCACCCGTTTTGAATAAAATACCACCCTAATAATAGACCGAGCGAGCGAAGTGATTTCGCTCTCTTCGCTCACTTCGCCGAAGTCTTTGCAATAACTGGAAAAATTTGCTTTCGTCTATACGGATGTATGTATGTATGTACCTATAGTATATATTGTACGTACGTACTACCACATAGTTTAGTTTTAAACAATATTTGTATAACTCTTGTTCCATATTTTTTGTACCAATTTTAATAAACTTGATACTTTACTTTATATACTCGTGTACAGATTGATTTTTTCAATGAATCTTGACGAAACATGGTAAACAGGTTCTATAAAACCATAGTTTTTTTTGTCGTCGGCGATTTTTGGTTGGAGGGGTATTTCCTCCAAAAAAGGGGAAGTTTGCTGCAGCGCTATTTACCATCAAGTGGGGTATCATAACAAAAGGCTATGTACATTCCAAAACTATTTCAATTTTTATTCTACGATGGGTATAAAAAGTGAAAAAATAACAATTGATCGATTTTTCATATTTGCTCTGTTTATAATAGGTATTACTATTTGTTTATGTCTTATGTGTAACCAAGCGAAGCTCCTGTCTGGCTGGGGCCTAAGCGTAACTTAACAAAGCCTTAAAGTCAGAGGCCAAAACTTCGGGTCGCTGCGTTAATAAGATATAAGTAGATAGGTCTACTGGCACAATTTCAAGCTGTTTCATTGTAAAAGTTTTTGTATTGGAGTATTGAAACTCGGCATCTGCAAAGATAATGCCCAATTACGCACTTCCAAAGTCGTTTCGAGCGCCAAAACGCATATCTTATCGCCGTTTAAAGTTTATTACGGTAGAGCTTTGTTCACACGTTACTGCTATTAAAATTGGAGAGACGTTTGCTGTGCTAGTAGATAGCCAGTTAGTAAAGGGATCATCGGAAAACGTTAGCATCCACAGTGCCAGAGCATCTAAACCCGGAACGGGTTTTTGTTTCATACAAACATTTGTCTTGCAGCGGGAGTCGAACCCACAATCTCTCGCATCTCGGCTGGCAACTATACATACATACCTATACTTAATGTCTACTTGATAACTGTCGGTTTGCTCTATTAATTATAATGTAAATCCGTTATTGGCTGTCGGTTTGGAACATTGGTGTAATATCTTATTTCAAATAGCTGTGGATTTTATTGTGAAGTAAATAAATAAATAAATGAATAAATCCAAGCCATGTTGCCTGATTTTCGTATGCCTGGTCTTGGTAAGGCTGGTATTTACCTGTGTGGACAGCATCAGTGCCCGCGTGTAGTCGAAAGCGTGGGCAAACCACGAATCATCGTTTGGACCATATATCACCAGCAGGTATGTGATGCCCAGCAGTGGGATGAGGACTAGCAACGCCTTCGTAGCTTTTCTATACTGCTCCGTTTCTAAGGTGTTTGCTGAACGTAGTTTTGTGATGAGTACCTGTGAATTGTTTTTTTTTAAAACTAGCGCTAAAAAAATTAGCTGGTAGATTAATTAATATATTTTTGAATACATTTTTTATCACCTAAAAAAAGTTCGTTTGTGTGTGTGTGTGTGTATGTGTATGTGTGTGTGTATGTGTGTGTGTGTGTAAGATATGTGTGGGTCAAATCTTGCAAGTGAACTTTAAACAAGTTCACCATCCAACCGATTGAGCTGAAATGTTGCATACTATCAAGTATTCGTGACAATACCATTATTATGATAGTAAGGAACTGATCTGATGACGGAAGGTGGACAACGGAACTCCTAGATGGAAAATAGTAAACTGGTCGTGTTTAGGCTCATTTTGATGAGCTCAGTTTTGATTACTAATTGTATCATCATCATCATCAGCAACCTTTAGATGTCCACTGCTGGACGAAGCTTCCCCATACAGTACAGTCCGCTTGGCAGGCGGATAGGTGATTGCAGTGTTTTTGTTGAGTACTCAGGTGGATGCTGCTGCATATCCCTTAGTGTAATCCCTTAGTCGGCTTTTATGTTATCTACGAGAGGAGATGGTAGTGTCTATAAGTAATAATATAATAATAGCAAGCTTATACACGGAAGGATATGATGTAAGCAACGTTTGCACCAAAAATGAGAACAATGTAATACGTGTTTTCGGTAAATTCCCCTGAGGCGTAACATGGGGGATTTTCTTCAATACTGCGATGGAAGATCCGAGATCGAAGATTCGAGTCACGGTTATTTCCACCCAGCTTGAGGTCGGAGGTGGTGAAAGGTGCATGAGGTGAAAGGTTCAGTGCGCCTCCTTTCATGACTTCGAATTTTTGGTTCTACGATATGTCGGTTTCCTTAGGATGTTTGAAAGCACGTAATGTATAGGTAATGCAATACTTAAGTATAGCAGGTAGGTAACAACATAACCCTTTTTCTGGGCAGTCGGGTAAAAATAGAGTACTCATAATTATACCTATCTTATTTTTAGAGTTCTTGCGTCAAGAACTTGTTCAGGATATACCAGTACTCTGACAATTGAATGAGCACGAAAAGTCCGGGAAAATTGCTCTTATTGATAAAGAAGTTAGTAAATCGTAATCTTGGAGTAATTCCACCAAGTTCCCACCAACTCACCCACATAATCCTGATCAAGAAGAAGAAATTGAGCCCCATGCCGGCCAGTGCGGGCGCTTTATGGATCCAATCGACTTGGTGCTCGTGCATCCATTTACACATCTTAGCTTCACCAGCGACGGCCATCTGTACCGTAAAAATAAATTGTGAGCATACAATATTATTCAAAAGTTCACCGAAAAGCTATTGACCGCGACAATCGTACGCATTGCGGACGTATAAAGATACGATTCTCGCACGCACATTGAAACGTACATCGAACTATCTCCGTCGTGTATCCATGTTTTTGTCATTTTATCGTCAATATTACAGGAAGGATGTTACAGGTGGAAAGTTTAGTTGAGATTCGAAGGGCCAGTACCGTTGTAGCTACAAGAAAACGTATCATCATCAGCATAATCAGCCTGTAGAAATCCACTACTGGACATAGGCCTACCCACTAGGATGCTACGACGTATGGTCTTGAGTCGCTTCCATCCACCAACTTCCAACCTAACCTAACCCATCAATACAAATGGCTTATAATGCATAATCATTATTATCAGCCGATAGATATCCAATGGTGGACATAGGCCTCCCTCATACAACGGCACGACGTAAGTCGCCTCTATCCACTGAGTTCGTGCAACCGTTACGATATGAGTAGTGGGCCATCCAACACTGCGTGATTCGGCTTGTGGTTGCCAATAGAAAACCTTTATGCTGTAAGGCTTGCCCAATGCCACTTCAACATGCTAATACTGATGTCGGTCTCTTTGGTTATTCTACTTCGTTTTAGACTTTATCATTTAGAGAAGCTGCGAGCATCTCTCCATAACCCGTTGCTACGCACAATCCTAAAGTTTAATTTATAAAGAAAGTTTACCTAGAGCGACTTGATCAAACCTCGGGGCAAAGCATAAACATTCACGCCTTGAAAGCAACCCAATTTGAATTTGAGTCACATTTCCTGACCGACCACGTCTCGGTTCGAACCCGTTTCAATATTTCAACACTGGGACGTGGTTGAGCAAACCTTGAACCCACTTCGGATCAACATTTTAAGATTTTCGAAAGATTTGAGGCACAAAACGTGTCAATTACGTAGGAAAATATTATTGCGATAGTATGGAAAGATTCATGAAGCTTATAATCGTTTAAAGAGAAGACTGTACCTATGTTTAAAACTGACTTGAATTTATTAAGATCTAGCTTTTGACAACATCTGGCTGTAGATGATGATGAAGGAACCAGACAAAAGTTAACATGTCTTACCCCGTCGGATGTCGTGCCTGGTACTACACTGACACAACTCCTCGCTATCACCCATATAGCAACGAAAACAGCTGGGGCTCCTGAAAAAAATAAAACATTTAAGAAAAATATTCATGCGTACCGACAGGCTCCATAAAAACTAAGTTTGCTTCTCATTTGGATATTAATTAATTCCAGTAAATTTATTTATACAATCAAGAAACTAATATCAAGACCTCTGGTTTGTCAGTTTCCATACAAATATTTAAGACTGTGTGATTTGGAAACCATACAATTTCTTATGAAATTGAAAAACAACGGGTCTAGATATTATTAGTGTATTGATCATGTTGACAAAAATTTCATGGAATTTGATGAGATAATATCTTAGGTAGAGGGCAGAGGGGTCGAGTGCCCTAGCGATAATAAATAATAAGTAATAATATTAATACTCCCCTTAATGATAAATCGTAGCTCGTAATTAAATCCTATGCGCACCGAAATTATTTGTTAAGAGGCGAATTAGAATTGTATACTTTGGTAAGAAAGATTAATATTACATTATTACTAAAACAAACGAATAAACACAGAGTCATAAATTAGGCAATAAGGTTGTTACGTTTTTGAAATCGTGAAACATTTGGAGCGAGTAGAAACGATATCTAACAAAATGTCTTTTTAAAGTTTCGAGTTAATGTTAATGTTATCACTTTCAATCTGGATTTCTTGGAATTTTTGTTACAAATTTTGATAGACTTTAGAGCAGAATAAAAGAGCAACTCATTTATTAAGTGAGAACGTGTGCAGTCAAAGTTATTTGATGATTATATATTGTACTAAAACAACGTGATTCATTTATCATACGGTAAATTTTCGCGTTGCACAAATGAGTATTATATATTTTATAAATTTTTGTTGTTAGGAAACTTACCCCAACCTATTGTTGTGTACACTTGTAGTTTAATGTTTTCTGCTGTGAAGGTTTCGACAACTAGCATATACAGATAAAGACCTGAAAAGAAATAAAGAAACATTTAAAATAATAATCCTAAATATTTTCTCAGCGTCAAAATGATAATCCATATTATTATATTATTATTATTATTCCCATATTTGTCTTCTGCATTCGTCATTAGTGGCACTTGATACAATCAATTATGCAGTCTCTCTTGTCTTTTCACAAAAACCGAACCACAAACTAAAGGATACTACGCATAACCGAACTAAACTTGGATGATGCACTCCGTGTGCTCGCTAACTCGCTATAGGTATTTCACATGGCACGCATTTCAAATTTATTTAATTGCCATAGAGGATGTATCGCTGCAGGTACTTACGTCATTTATGACATTTGTAGACATTGGTGTCATAGGGAGGTTAGGATTCTTATTATTGTATTGTATGCTTGGATTTATATTATTTTATGCCTAATTATTGCAACCCGGTGGTTATTGATGTTCGTGGTGTCACCTAGGCTCTGTCTGAAAACCAGCGCTGCGCCGACCTGGGAACGGCACGCCTTTTCCAGGTCAGGTGCAGCTTATGCTGAGACAGGGACCTATTTCACCTCACACAACACATTAGTCTATATACTTATATCTTCATGTTTATTTTTAATGTTAATTTTTTTTTCTGTATGTTTTTTCTTTTTGTGTAATCTTGTGTTGTGTTTACTATGTGTGAAATAAAGAAATTTTCTTTCTTTCTTTCTTTTCTTTCTTTCTTTCTATAATAATAAAGAGCTGCAATACTGTTTGTAAGGAGTTATTAAAATATGCCTTAAAAGTACTTGTGTGAGGAAAATAAGAGTGCAATATTTTAGGAATTAGGTAATAAGAATTAGGGATTTTGCGAAACCGTAAATAATCTAACCTGATCTTATAATTCTAATCTAATAAATTCTAGTGTGGGATTAGGACTGTTGGGTGTGTTATGTTGTTATGTTAATATTCTACCAAGACAAGTTTTAACAGAGTTTGGTTAGTTGGGCTAGTTATTACAGTGTTAGTGTACCTACAACAATCTGCCTAAAACATTTACATCTGCCATTTATTTTAATTTCAATCTGATGTCTTTCTATAGTTACGAAGAATTTATTAATTCGTATCTATGAATGTATCTACCTACTCTATGCTGTTATGTATTCATCATTTAGGGTAGGTACCTAAAATTAGCTTTGACATGATTGTAGTCTATTGTTTTTATTTGTAAATGTTAATATATATAAATTAAATAATTACATATAATTATTGACATATAATCTAATTATAATTTATTACTTGTTTATCGCTAAGTATAATAAAAAACGACTCAGTTCTACCAACAACTCTACAGCAGCAGCGGCAGCAGCACGGAGACATTTACAAGCCGGTCGATAAACTTGGACCCAGCTCCACCATTTTTGGAAAGTGAAGTAGAACTTTCCATAAAGAGGCTCAAGCCAGGAAAATGTCCCGGTCCAGATGGAATTACCAGCGACATGATAATAAAAGGGAAACAACCACTAACTAAAGTTCTTGTTAAGTTATTCAACCTCATTCTGGATGAGAAAAAAATACCACACCAATGGGCAGAGTCAGAGATAGTACTACTCTACAAAAAGGGAGACCCAAAACTTATCACGAATTATAGACCCATTAGTTTAATGTCGTGCTTATATAAAGTGTTTGCATCAACGCTGCTTCGAAGAATATCGAACTCAATAGAAGAGAATCAGCCGGTAGAGCAAGCAGGTTTTAGAAAAAACTATTCTACTGTGGACCATATTCATACCTTGAAACAGGTCATAGAAAAGTATGTAGAGTACAACCAACCGCTATATATTTGCTTTATCGACTATTCTAAGGCATTCGACTCGATATCCCATACATTTATATGGCAAACACTTGAAGTACAAGGCATAGGCAAGGATTATATTAATTTGATCAGAGAGATATACAGTAAAAGCACTGCAAAGGTTAAACTTGACATAGCTGGACCAGCTTTCCGCATTGAACGAGGCGTGAAACAAGGCGACCCGCTCTCGCCGAGTATTTTTATAGCCATCCTAGAAAACATATTCAGATCACTGGAGTGGGAGAAAATGGGAATAAAAATCGATGGAAAGTATTTAACGCACTTGAGATTTGCAGACGATATTGTGCTTCTTTCTGAAAATCCAGTTGAACTACAATGCATGGTAGAGTCTCTAAATGTACAAAGTAAGAAGGCTGGGCTAGAGCTAAATCAGGACAAAACAAAGTTGATGACCAATAAATCCAGAACACCAATCGGGGTCCAATCAACTACTCTAGAATATGTTGAGGAATATATATACCTAGGCCACCTTATCACATTTGATTCATGTACCCAAAGAGAAGTAAACAGACATGAACAACGAAAATCAACATGGAATAAATACTGGGCCATGAAAGAAATCTTTAAGAGCAGGCTACCCATAGAACTGAAAAGCAAAGCTATGGATATCTGTTTAACACCCTGCCTAACATATGCATGTCAAACTTGGGCTACAACAAAAAAGATGCTAGAGAAACTAAGAATTTGCCAGAGAGGTATTGAAAGAAGTTTTTTAGGTATCAAGCTCAAAGACCGAGTAAAAAATACTGCGATTAGACATAAAACAAAAGCAAAAGATGTGGTCAAAAGGGTAATGGGTCTGAAGTGGAAATGGGCAGGACACATACAAAGAATGAAGCCACATTGGTGGCCCCACATTGCTACGAACTGGATACCCCTAAGCATAAGAAGGAAAAGAGGAAGACCATTTAAAAGATGGAATGACGACCTTGTTCAAGTGGCTGGGAAAGTCTGGCCAAGAAGAGCAAGAGTCAGAGAGGATTGGCGATCCTTGGAGGAGGCTTATACCGCCATGGGCGGTCCATACTTAAATTAGTTAGTTTTGCGAACATTTTTAATTTATAGGTGTATATTTTTTGTGTGGCAATAAAGCTATTTTTATTTTTTTTATTTTTTATTTTATTTTATTTATTTATAATAAAAAAAGCGATACAAAAAATACCGAACTTTGTGTAGAAAACGTGACTGGTAAAATCTGTTTTTTTTACTAATAAACTTGTGTTGAGTATGGATTACTATTAGTATAATATTATAGTGATGTAAATATTTAGTGAAAAAAAAAACATCACCTTCATCATAAGCCTACCCCTAGAATGCCACAAAAAACGGTCTTAGGTCGCCTGTATCCACAGACTTCTTACAACCTTTATAATGCTTTAAAAAGTAAAATAAAAACACTTTAAGTAAATTTTAAACAAAAAATAGTAATTTGTACCTGGCATAACTTACCTTCAACAAGCATCCAGAAGAAATTCGTTAAATAGAAATAATGCATGCATATCACTAACACCATACAAGAGGGATTATCTTTTTGAGCGTCATCTGAATAATTCTGAAACAATAAAAATACTTGGGTACATAAATCTATCTGAAGAACTTTTAATTCTGTACCGCACAACTAAATTGAGGCGCAGATTGGCTTGAAACTAACGAATTAATTGACATTGGTCAGCCTTGAACCTTCCCTAATTACTTGAAACATATCAACAAACTTCTGTACTGATTGAAAAATTTGCTTTGACAAAATAAAACTCTGCTTTTGTAAAAAACAAGTACAAAAATATTTGTGATGACCAAATTTTTTATTCTAACGAGTCCCACTTAGATGCTCTTATACTTCTTCTTCTTAGCGCTATCTAAATCTGATGAAACTTGAATACTTCTTGATCTAAATATTCCTCCTTTCGAGTTTCAAAAGATTTGGACAGCGCTAAGGCTGCCAATATGATATCCATTGTTGTGTTCCCCATTGCCATTTGCTAGTAATTGGGGGGCTGATCGCGGTAAAAGATGTATCTATTCAAAACGAACTAGGTACCTTCAAACACTTTTTGTGATATTTTTGGACAAAATATAACGCATTCTTAGGTTTATTACGCGTATAATATAAATTAATCCCTGCATGTCTCTATAATTCATAATTTTGCGGGATTAATTGTACAAATCCGGTTTAATGCCGTAAAAGGCCCCTTGAATTTTGATTTAAACTTGTGGATGGAACGAGTTGGATCTTTTGTTCGTAAACAGTCCATTTGAGGCTTTCTGCCATAACATAACATGCTAGTGTAACGAGAAACTACTAGCCATAATTGAGCCTTGGTAACAACCGTTGGTGCATTTCTACATAGATATTTTATTATCTCACTCTCTTTCTTTATTGATCAATTATTATGATTGAAGCAATAATTACCTACAAAAAATAATTATAACTAAAAAGGATAGGTACACAATGGGAGACCTTATCACTAAACTAAGTCCAATAACATGAAAAAATTACATAGAAGTTAGCTCAAAACACTTGTTATATAACATTGTAAAGGTTTAATCATTACCATCATCATGGTAAATAATCATTAGACAAAGAGCAAATAGACATTGATTAAGACCACGGTGTTCGCCATCTGACCTATATTATCATCATCATCATCCTGTAGAAGTCCTATGGCGGACATAGGTCTCCCTTATGAAGCCTTGACGAACGGTTTCGAGCTGCCTCCATCCATCGACTTCCGGTGACCTTGATAATGTCCTTCACCCATCGCGAAAAAAAGGCGGGTTCTTTTAATGCGTCGTGTGGTTTGTGCTCATGCACCACTCGAGAACCTTTATTCCCCAACGGTTCTTAGTTCTGCGAGCTATAAGTACCTGCCCATTTCCACTTCAACTTGCTATGTCGGTGATCTTGTTTCTTCTACGGATTCCCTCATTTATCTTAGCATAGCTCTCTCCATTGCCTTTAGCTTGTGTATAAGACCAATAGTTAACGACCACTTTTAAGTTTAAAAATTTGGCATTTCGGACCTTGCCATTGAAAGTTGCCATTGGATATTTTGAGCCTACTAACAAAATATAAAAAAAAGGTATATACTTACTTGTACAACTAAATTTAGTAGCCAACTACAAGCTGATAAAATATATGTAGACATAAGATTTGTGTGAATCGTATTCCTTAGACATCGTAGATCCCTGTAACAATAAATATAGGTTTTAATCATTTAGATTTGTTCAGTAGTTTTTTTGTTAAATTGAGTGAATGAACAAGAATGTTGAATGTTATCATCATAATGTTAGACGGCCACAGTTGGACGAGGCCCCCTCAAAGATTGCAATGGGGGATTTGTTATAATCAACACGCTTGGCAGGCGGTTTGATGATCGCAGTATTTGGTGGTGGATACTGCTGGGTGTAATCCCTTAGTCGGCTCATACTACATCACACACACACAACGGCTTCGAACTATGACACATCATGTAAGTCGCATAGCTGTCTCATTTAAATAATTTTCGCAAATATCTACAATGCCTATAAACCTGCAACTTTACGCCTCGACCCAAGGGATAAGAGAACCCTTAGTGGGCCTTAACCCATAAGTCATTAGTGAGGATCTACCTAATTATTATGTTTATCCTGTATCATGTAAATTTGTGTGTGTTACGTTATACTGTAAACTTGATTTGAAATGCGCTCTATAATTTAATTTACGTTTATCAAATGCACGCGTCTGACGAAGGCTGTGAAGTGGAGAAATTCTATTTCAGTAATACCTCATCAGTAGTGTACCTAGATATCTGAATTCCTGCTTTCAGTCCTGATTGATTCCGTCTCACTGGTACACTAGCTCATCCACTTCGCATTCAGTTCTCAAATCTAATCTTCAGATTCTAGCTTCGTCCACTCAATGAGTAATCTAAGACCCTTGTTAGTATTGCTTCCATGTTTACGCTAGGTGCTATAGCTACATCTTGTATAGCTGGGTAGTTTTTTATATCTTAGGTAGACAAAAAAGTGGTTTGGGTCCCGTATCCAGAGGGACCCTATTATACTTAGCTTATGCTGTGTGTCTGTCAGTTGAAATTTTCACAGTTTATGTGTTGATGGCATTAATCTTGGCATATCCTAAACTATTAAACAAGCAATATTTGTATATTATAATATATGTTTTGAGATCTCGAAAACGGCTTTAACGATTTTGATGAAGTTTGGTTTATGGGGGCAAAAAATCGATCGGTTTAATATCTGGGAAAATGCGTTTTCCGAGTTTTCCGAGCAAAGCTTAGTCACCCAAATACTAATTATTATAACAAAAAATCTAATCCTAACTCCCCATAACAATAAGAGCTCTCTATAAAGCATGCTTCATCATAAATCCAACTGTATCTAAAAAGTTACATAATACAATTTAAAATTTTGCTTGGCAACACAACAATAAATATATAAATAAATTGATTATAACCAATAATTAATTATTTATTAGTTAATTATAACAATTAAATAAAAAAGATAAGTAATAATAGTTTAGTTTAAAAAATAATAATTTAGGATCATAATTGGTCCATAGCACAGAATCCTCAGTCTCAGTCTGACCCGCACTTGTCTAATTTATAAATAAGTACATCTTCATTAGTTTGTGTTTTTAGTTAATTTGTTTGTTTTATTCAAACTAATTTTAAGGGAGCAATTTATGTGTGTAATGACTGTTCCATAATTGAAGTTTTTATAACATTATTATTTTACTTGAATGACGAACAAAAAGCTTCAAGAATGTTTTTAGATAAAATAATAATGGGAAAGTAAGTTTGCTGTTGATTTATAAACTTAGATTTTACATTATGAAGATTAATATTTTTTTTAGATAAGCTTGAAAAGCCTCAACTTCTAACCTTCAAATTAAACTTTAGAACTTTATCGACATAACAATAACAAAAAATGAATTGTTTAAGTTTACAGCCATAGTTGCCATTTTTATTTTCAGTAGAAATGAGATCGTATTCACAATGATATTCAAATTCATATTTATTAATTATTGTCACGAGTATTTATTGCGTTCATTACCTTTTTGTTGTCTAATACTTAAGCATTCTTATCACAAAAATTAAAAACAGTCTACTCACAAGTCTACATACTATTATATTTAACACATCTGCATCCCTACATCTCCACGCGAGTAAAAATGAAAAAAAATGGATACGCAAAAGTGTTATGACCCCACTGAACGTTTCTACATGCCTACCGGTTTTTCTCCGACTGCCTTCGTGAATATAGCTCCATATCGACAAATAGTATACATACTACACAGCATTTAGAAAAGTCTAATCCATCCAGTAGTACTCATGTTATAAGTAGGTACATAGATAGATAGATTATAACTTTATTGTACACCATAAACAAAAATTCAAAAAAATTAAGATACAATGTTTCAAATCAGAGGTACAATGGGCGGTCTTATCGCCCATACATACATATATTACATAATATAAGGTCCAGATAATAAATAAAAAGTAATGACAGCCTTTTTACCCGACTGCGGCAAAGCAAAAGGAGGGTTTTTATATTTTAAAAAATATATAAGTTAGGAATTTTTCATTAAAATTTATCATAAATCATTTAACTTCATAGATAATCTCTAACTTATGCTCTATTCTTTACAGAGCTTTCCCATAAGTACTTATTTTACATTCATGCAATCTTAGTTTTCATTTGTGTGTAAATTGAATTGAAACCTAGTATTAAGTGATTATATGGTATCTTCTTGATAATCAAATGATTTTAAAGCTTTATTATATCTCATAGTATCGTTTGATTGCGGTTTTGGTATAATTTACGATAATTCATATGAGCGGTTTATATGAGAGAGATGTCACACCAACGTGTTCACGACGGAATGTGACCGCAGACGATGGCTCGTTTTCATTATGGGGTTTGTAACGGAAAAAAACTTATTATTTAATTAATAAGTTAGTATATGTTTGTTTGAAACTGAACATTACCTGATTCTGTGTAAAAAAGTAAGCACCTATGTTTAGGTAGTAGTAGAAAAACCACCCACTAATATGCAGGGCCGGATTTAAATTTGTGCCGCCCCAGGGCACGAAAATGCCGCCCTATGACTTAAATTTTATTTTAATAGTTTTGATATCTTATTTTTTAAGAATTAGAATAACTAATTGATTGCAGGAAATTTATTATGTATTATATAGCATTTATTATACATTATGTTTTATTTATATTAAATAATATACAAAATTTTAATGTGATACATAATACTTGAATTATATTTCTTGAAAGATAAAATGTTTATTTAAAAGAATTAGTTAATTATATATTGTATAGAATTTTTTTTCTCACTTTCCAAATTTTGCCGCCCTAGAAAATTTGCCGCCCTGGGCACTAGCCCCGACTGCCCCTAGTATAAATCCACCACTGCTAATATGAAGCTGATGTTATCAATATGTAAATGGCAACCACTCATTTGGACCCGAAAACAAAAATAGACAAAAAACTGTGATCCACGGAAATAAATCCTGGAGTTTTGTATCGCAATGGTTCTTCTTTGGTAACTAGAGAACAACATATACTAAAACTAAAACACTCAGCATTATGAAAGGAGGTTGAAACTTTCTGGCAGAGAACAATATTATTATGTTTTTTTTAATCTGTGGTGTTAAAGTGCTAAATTAAAATTGTTGTATTTGGAAAATGTGCGCCTTTAGGAGTAGGTACATAGTCTAACCTAGGTTAGTCTAGTCTAGGTTTTTCAGGTAGGTACAGACGGCAAAACAAATTGATTACCCCCGCGTCACAGTCTAAAAAATAGTTACTACGTTTCGCGTGCCAAAATAGCATTGTAAGAAATTTTTTTGCACCTTAACATAGCTTAGTGCTGAATACATAACTTAAGATAATGAAGCACTGAAGAATATTAATCATTTCGTTTCTACTTCAACTTTAAACACACTGGGGGCTAACCAATTAGCTTTGGTATCATACTCAAAAGAATTTGTTAAAGTAATACTTAATTTTCTGGTTTACCCCTTAAAATTGACCCCTAAAATAAGAATTCATTGGTTTACGTCACACGCCGGTGATTGTATCCAACTCTATTTAGATATAACAAATTTCAACATTTTTGGTTTAGTAGATTCGGAGAAAATAGGCTGTGACAGACAGACAGACATACAGATACCTGAGTGAACCTATAATGGTTCCGTTGGTAATTTTTGAGGTACGGAACCCAAAAAAGCTAGGTAATGTACAACTATGTAATAGGGTTATCGAAATTTTGTTTGACAAATGGACAGAAGCCAGTATTACTACAGTATTAATACATCACCTTTTAAACATTGAATTGAAATGATTTTCTAGAGGTCTACTACTAAGTGAAAATAAGACAGCGGGAAAATAAGGGTTGTAAAACTATGCAAGCGTATTCGAAAGGAAGGGAAAGATTTTCTGTCAAGCGAACAGATATGCCCGGGGGTGGTATGTTCCGGTGAGGAACTTGAATTACATATTATATCTGTTACACGAATCAGTCTATATCAGTGGTTTCGATTTAATGGTACCTACCAACCTAAACCTACTCATGTGTCAAAATAATTATTATATTGAGTATATAATTATACTTAAAATTAAAACAAATCAAATTATAGATACTATAAAGTTAAAAATAATAAAAATTGGTGCAGGTGTCAAGAAACGATTTTAAGCCAAAATTAGCTCATTTTTAATATTTTTTTAATTAGGAATACTTAATTTAATATAAAGTCAAAATACAAAATATTGAAAGAAAAATAAGTAATAAGTATATATAACATATATCATATTATATAAATATATTTTATATTTTGCAGACCTTTACGTGCAGGCGTTAATTACCTACATAAACGTGATTGACCTGATGTAGCGCCTTAAGGTAAAGTTTAGAATGCATGAATAACTGTTGATTTAATTTTAGCCTTCTATCAGCTTCTGATAGCTCAAAGAAAAACTCTAATAGCACTTATCATACTTTGATATTATGGTCGACTGAATAACTCTACTAAGCATATCATCGTAAATTCAAGACGCATTTCCACCTGTAAATGGAAAACAGCAATAAAATCGAGCTGTTAAGTTCCGTATGTTTATAAATAAAATCAGGGTAGTAAATTGCAAATCGCCTTAATACCTACGATATAAAATTTCCAACGAGAAAGTTGTTCCAATTAGTTTACTCTGCATAATATGCAGGGTCAGTAGAAAAATACGCAAACTGGTTTGGGCTTCAATTGGTTATTTTTAAAATGACTTTAACGACTTCAACTTTAACTTATGTTTTAAGATTTTTGGGATTCTTATTTTTTTATAAAATTTTGAGGTAATGTCATATAAATAGCCAATAACCTAGTAGAAATTACACTAGCGCTAGTGTCGTACTCAAAACCACGCGAAAGGTGAGTAGGTATACACAGTTGCGCATACTAAGTATGCTAATCAGTACGGGCTGCTGGCTTGCGGCCGCTGCGGCAGCGCGGATCCAGGCTGCTATTAACGCAATAAACTATGATTGAAAGATGTGATGTGTCTTAAATTATCATGTCAGTATTAGTATATTTTTCTCCATCTCATTATAAAGGCAATTGTACCTACCTACCAACCTATAGTATGAACCTATATTCCTGTATAATTCTGCACGTACCTCTGATAGTTAAGTTACTAATAATTATTGAAAGTAGGTAGGGCAACACGACAGGGCAACCCTGTCGTCCGCTGCGGAAGAGCGCGGGGCGTGTCGGGAAGAGTGGGGGGAAGTAGGTATTTATCTCGGTGGCATCATGATACGCACAAAGAGAATAGAATACTTACTTCTCATGAGTTCTTCAGTCTCTTCAAAATTTATCTGGTGATTTTCTTTAAAATTAGGCAAATACATATCATGATAAACCATCTGACTCTTCGATGAAAAGTTATTACCATGACATTACAGTTCAAGAAACAGCTTATTTTAGATTTAGTCAAAAATAGAAGTCAAAATTTTCCGAACAAAGTAAGGATCCTAAAAATCATCGAACAAAAGTTGTTTATTTTAATGATACCAATTCGCACCAAAATCAGTTTGATGACCCTGTTAACTTTGTCAACGAAAAAAATTAAAAGGTCAAATTAAAACGTAAAATTTAAATCGGTCACGTAATTCTTATTTTTCAGAAAAAATCGACCGATAAAATAGGAATATTATTCATGAAACGTTGTAATAACATTTTGGTAAATGTCTAGTCATTTAGTGGAATCACTTGAACGTGGTGATGTGGGTCAGAGACCTCAGTCGCATAGAAAGCAGATTGCGACCTCTGTTTCGGCGTTTACCGGTAGGAACTCGTGGACAATGTAAACGTAGTAACCATACGTAGTTTCGTGCTGGTAGGCAGAAACCTGCTTTAAACGTGAAAGCGCCAGAGTCGTTAGGTGTCGAGTTGAGATATTGCAAGATGGAACACATTTCCACGTGATGTTAAGGAAGATTATGACTCCCTTTAATAACCTGTTATTAATAGAGGACTGCACGCCGGTAAAATAAAATTGTGCCATCCAGATTATAATAAATAAACGTCAATTACTAGGTAATTTGTATCTTCTAACTCAATCCTACTCTTATCCTTTCCTATGATAGTGTTAACATATGAAGTTAGCTTAACACAAGGAGCGTTGATTTTGATAATTTTAATGATCTCACCTCCTGATCATCGTACGTTTTTCTACCAATTTCTAATACTAAAGATTTGCTGAAAGGAATTTCACATAAAAATACCACCAGTGACGGCTGCGCTATTCGAACATGCAATTCAGTAGTGTGTATTGTTTACCTACCTCTCCTCGCAATTGTATATATAGCATCGTTACCATGAGCTTTGGTAAATAGTAAATTGTGTTGACAGTGTCAACGGCTCAAGGCTTAACGAGTGGCTGTAATATCTTTTGTGCTTTAGTTTCTTGTTACTCTTGAAGTTGCTTGTTTTGTTACGGTTTTAGTGAGCAGTAGGAGAGAAGTCAAAATTACAATACATAATAATACAAGTTGCAAAGATTAGGTGCGAAATATCAAAAAAACAACCTGTCTCTTCTCTCCTCATAAAAATTGCAGTGTTATAATATATTGATTAGGAATCATCATCTTCATCACCATGAGCCTGTAGAAGTTCACTGCTGGAAATAGGCCTCCCCCTAGAATTCCACGTCGAACAGTCTTGAGCCGCCTCCATCCACCGATTTCCTGCAACGCTTATAATGCCTTTAGTCCATCGAGTGGAGGGCCTTCCTCTACTGGCGTCGTTCGGTTGACCCGACGACGGTCAACCGTTGGTTGGTCCGGTTTGATTAGGAATAAGTAGTACTTACTTAAAATAAAGAAACACGAAAACAGCCAGGCTCAGTACGGCCAGACTGAGTGAATACCCGGCGATGTAGATGAGACTTGTGACATCAGGCGCGGCCACATTTGCCATCCGTTCTGTACAGTTGGTGTAGTCCGAATAGTTGTGCCATACGCCATCCAAACATAAACGGGAGGCATTTTCTGAAAGACATAATATAATTTATAGCTATATATTCCCAGTCAGGAATGTTATTTGTGCTACACTTCAGCGTCCAAACACAATTGGGAGGCAATTTTAATAATTTTATGGTTGTTGTTTGAATTAGCAAGTTGAAGTGGCAATAGGCAGGTCATATAGCTCGCAAAACTGGCAATTGTTGGACAATAAAGGTTCTCGAGTAGCAACCATAAACCGGACGACGCGGTAGAGAAAGGTCCCCCCAATGAGGTTCCCCTCAATGCACTAAAGACATTTATAGACGACGCAGGAAGTCGGTAGATGGAGGAGGCTCAAGAGCGTTCGTCGTGACATTCTAGAGAGGCCTATGTCCAGCAGTGGACTTCTACAGGCTGCTGATGATGATGATGTTGATGTTTGCTGGTTTTCATACACAAGAGCTAATATTGTAAGAAATACGATTGTTTAGTGATAAAGTGATATAGAACGTGGTATAAAAACCAACGGTAGGCTTAGACTGCGGTGTGGGACGAGTAGCGGAGGATTGTTAATCGAGCCACAGACCCCTGAAGTGATGACCAGGACCTCTCTACTAAGAGTGGACAAAGAAGAGATAAAGACCAACATGCTTTATAGGTACAACACTCATATGAAGTTATGAATGAAAAGTAGCGAACTACTAGGTACATTGTTATTGATTGAAAGCTCCAATATGGCACATAATAACCTCGCCTGTATAATAACATGAACACCAAATGAAAAAGTTGCGAGAAAATTAAAGGAGCTTTTTTTCCCAGCCTGTTTTTATCTGCTCTACGAAATTCCGACTTGTCAAATGTCTGAAAAATATTTTTCTATAGAGCGACTCAGAACAAAAGAGAAAGATACTTGGTCTGGAAATATCTGCAAGTGTTTTATCAGAACAAGGCTAAAATACCTGCTGGAGTACCTAATCACCAGTGACCTTCAAAACTGATGGATAACAAAATTAAAATATTAAGGATAACAGAATAAAAAACAAAGTATACTCTTACCCCCTTATTCTTTAATCATTTTGAAACCTATTTTAGTTAAAATATGTTTTGTCTTGTTTTGACATATGACCTTTTACGTCAGAGAGAAGAAGACAAAAGCTATTTTAACTAAAATAGGTTTAAAAAATGATAATAAATAAGGCCCTTATTCTTAATGACGTTAGTTTAAAATCAATAGTAATAGTTATGAAGAATTGTCACTTTCTGTTTAGTGAAGAAACAGTAGCAAAATATCTAATTATTTGTAATTGACTAGTTATACATTTGATTGAAATATTTGACACAGGTTATCAATTTACACAGAAACATTATTAGGTAACTACTTACCTAATAATTACGTAACTGGTAGGCCGAAGGTTTCTAAGGATTCAAAGGTTTTCGGTGAATGAAACTTGATATGGAGCTTCAAAGTTCCATAGAAATAAAGGTAGTTTGCACCAAAAATTATAGCTTTTATTCAAAGCTCATCAAACGTTAATATATAATTGTATAAATAGAGGTACGAGTTGACTGAACTTTTCAACAAAGTTCAAACAAAGTTTTAAACAATATCGCTGCTGCTTATTTGCTTGGAACAACTTTAAGCGACTTCAAAGAGAAACCCGATGTCTTCAAAGAATACTTACCGACTTATCTTTGGATCTAATGGCAGGCTTACATTAAGACAGATTTACATTGAGTCACTAACTGACGCTAGTAGGTCGACTTCAAAATATATGTATATAGCCGTATTACTTAATCAGTACTGACGTGGGTGGCAGCGCTGTACTGACTTGTATACTTTATATTACACGATGCCAGGACCTGAAGGTACGTCTGGTATACGGGGTTTGATAGTTTTGTGAAAACTATATGAAGTTAAATTTTTTGCATACAGTTACTTGCACCCCTAGCGAACATAGCTTCATGGAACTAAAATCGGTAGGTACGGGTTAGATCGAATCGTAGTATTCGAATTCGAAGTATAAGTATTCGAGTTATTTATTGTATTTTGGCAGTATGAGTCCCAGTTTGAGGAGTTAGCGATAGAAAACTTTGAAAATTTTCGGTGAATGATTGATTTTCTCAAAAAAAAATATTAGCGAGCGTTATCTTACGTAAAGGTTAGCCGCACAGGCTGGTAAAGCTGATTGTCGTGAGGAGGAGTGACAAGTGCTCGTAAAGAGGAAGAGATTAAACGCACCCAGCCATATCTCCACCACTCACTTTGTGCAGCAGTATCGGTTCACAAAAGAAGGATTTGTATCTCTGTGTACAAATCTCAGGCGTTCTTAAAGTAACAAGTGCATGAAAAGAGCTCACTTGTTTGTCGCTGTAAGCCTGTTGTGGGGACCATCGGAAGGCTTATATAAGTCTCCATATAAAAAAAATACTTTTTTGAACAAATTTTGTAACAAGCCTTATAGAACATTTAAAAAATAAAATTACCTCTATGAAGTCTACGTAGTATGTGATGGGTTGGTTCTCGTCATAATTCATGTAGGTATTCGCTAACCACAGTAAATCACTTAAAGACTTTTCCAAAAGCACAACAAACAAAACGTGATTCAAAACGTCAAAAACGGAAATATTCGTTTTGTTTTTTTTTGCTTGAGTTGTAAGAGAGATGAGTAAATAGTATGAAGTCCATTCAATCGAGCTAGCCAACGGTTGACATCGTGTAAACTATACGTTTGAAAACTTAAACTCTTACTACCGATTACATTAAAAACTATTAAATTCAGCGAGCTCTCGAAAACTATTTGCTGTTGGCGTAATTTTTAAACCTGTACTAAACGGCTAAACTAACTAAAAGGTCAGCACAGACATGTCTTAAATTTTATGTCAGTAAATGACTCAATATAAATCCACCTTTAAGTCAGCTAATGGCGTTCGTCAGTCTCGGTGTAGAAAATTGTTTTAAAGTCAGTCTAGTTACAATGTACGCGATGGCAGTAAAGATGGTACACTGAGCCTTTATTTAGCCAGTGACTGACTCAATATAAATCAAGCTACCTGCTTACTCAAATAACATTGTTTTCAAGAAAGTCGTTAACCCATGGGTAAACATAATAAATCATTAATTTATAATCAAACCAAACCAAATCTAGTCCATGTTTTAAGTCAGTTTACCGAGATGATGTCACCATCATAAGACGGACATAAATATCGGTGAGAGTCACACGGGTTTTAATTACTATACCAAAAATATTTGGACTTTTTTATGTATATTTCAGTCAATTCCTCTAAGCAGTATTTGACGTTACTTTAAAAATCACAGCCAGCCACCACTAGACTCATTTAAGGTACCGTTAACTTTGGAATCTCTGGCTTTGTAGATTAAGGGAAGTGTGAGTATCGAAGGTGATGCGTCATAGTGAACACATTTTGCATATTTTATGATTCAAGGACAAGCAGTCTGCGTTATATAGGTAGGTATATATACATAGGTGTTTGTCAACACTTAGAATTCCTCAGAAGTATTAAACATTCATACGACTTATTGGGTTTCCACCAGTAGTGATAAAGCGAAAGGTTCTATAGATTTTATATGACAGCTTTTATCCTACAGCCAAAAAAAAATGTTAAAATCTTTTACGAAGAAAGAGCTGCGGGCCATTGTATAATTTTGATCTAGCTACGGGAAATGCAAATAAAGTATAGGTACTTACGCGTGTCGTCGTATTGCAGTCCGTTCAATTCCTTAAAACACCGTTGTACAGCAAACGTGTGCCACGGCGTGGGGTCCCAGCAAAGTATACCATCATGGTACGCTGGGCAGAAGTTATCTGACACATTGCCATGTCTCGCCAGGCAGTCCTCCCTCGCACTGCCATTCTCGAACACGCTCTCTGCGCCTTCTAAAGTTTGTAGGTCCTCCAGTTTGAAGTTTTACTTTTACTGCTTATTTTAATTGATTCTGATCTTTGGTTTGTTCTTTGGTACACTTCACAATCACACACATCTGAGGATAGATTCTTCCATGCTCACGGCTCAGGTGTTTTGCGTTCGCCTCACCGGAGCGGAGACTGCGTACCTCTTTCTCCTCAGTGAGAACGTTACCATGATAAGGTTGTTTGTTCGTGGCTTGTGTTCTAACTTATCAAATGATAACGCTCTGAGAGCAAACATGGGCAGACTGTAGGAGTATTTGTGTATCGTGCGAGGAACTCCAGTTTTTATTTAACTGACTTCGCTGCCTGAGCCTTACGTCCGCGCGACCTGCAAAGATACATTAGTTCATGTTATCGTTTGATAGTGTTGTGTAAACTGTATGATTATAGCTCGACATTGGTGTATTTGTTCGTCCATTAGGTACATATGTGTTAAAGATAATGTAACGGAACAACAAACTTGTAATACCTATAGTCGTATTTAGCTCAGACGTAGAACAGTAGCTATAGGTAGTTATAGTTTTAATAATGTATCTATTCATAGGTAATACAAACAAGAAATAACCTTCTGTTTTGCATGTCATGCGTAAGTCATTGACTTTGAAACCTTGCATGAGATTTAAATAGTTCATAAAGGTGAATCGGGTTGGGCGGAATATTTAATGCTTGCTTAAATTTCTAAATAGATAACCTTAGTAAATACCTTAAGCAAAAAGAAAAAAAGAAGTGGTACTACGAGTACCTAAGTACCCAGGTATGAAGTGGAAGTAACACAGCGCTATTATACCGAAGCTATTGGACTTACTTTATTATGGTGGTAATAGCGAATTAAACATTCTCGCGAGCTATTCTAAGCATTGTAATAAAGCAGATTCCAATAAAGTTATACAGAATCTTGACAATGATTTAGGTACATTTAAATTGATGTTTGGAAGAAGCAACAAATATTTGACTGCTGGATTTTAGTTAAAACATCAGCTAAGAAATTAATTCAAAAACATTACATTCAGGAATTTAACTATCTACGTAGTAATGAATCTCGGTTTCTCAAATAAATGTCATATAATTTCTTAGCACAAACACAGATTCAAACCTGCAGAATCTCTCTTAGAAAGTCAGCCACAGATTCGGTTTTAAAAACATTTTATTTCAATCGTTTTCAAAGCACAGACAAAGGATACTGGGAGCTATATCATTTGATTTATTAGAGACACGAATTGCAATTCATGATTGATCGGAGTTTTATCGTTTTCCGGCACTTTGTACTGTCGACATCTGCTTTTGAATAGAAGGTTAGATATTAATTTAACAAAATAATGTTTCTAAAATTTACGATAGGTTATTTGGAACAAAAACCTTGGTCTCTTTTGAAATTAGAAATACGCACCTATAAGATTATATGTAGCTTAATCCCAAAATAACTAAAAATAGCCATTATCATATTTTTTTGACGTTGTGGTATGTTGTTGTTGTTATTGCTAAAATATCTTTAACAGTGGAGATATTGGAATCCATGTAACTTATGACATCTCCAAATACTTTTTATCCTACTGCTATAAATTGTTGGATTACTGTGGAAAAATAAAGATGTTTTCGTCATTCTGACCGAACAATACTTACTTATTCCAGAAATAAACTCAAACGAGACTCAATTGACAGATTTATAATGAAAAAACTGTCACCAAATCTAATGCTTGAGCATAGTTCTGAAATACAGGCCTAAGTATCTCATAAAATTACAGTTACATAAAAGAAGGTCATCACTGAAATTGATTGTCCAGTGCTGGACTAAGCCTCCCCTATGAAATACAATGGAGGGAGTATGGATGGATGTTTGTTACTCTTTCACGTAAAAACTACTGAATGGATTTGAGTGAAATTTGGAATGGAGATACTTTACGCCCTGGATTAACACATAGGCTACTTTTCATCATCATCATCATCATCAATTTTCATCATTATTCACGCGGGTGAAACCGCGGGGCGCAACTAGTTTAAATTAAATGTCTTTAAAGTCGCATCATTATATTTTACAAGCTTTTATTTAATTTGATTTAAGACTATGTCTGTGTGGGACAAATCTTGAAACTGAATTTTGAACGGTTTCACCTAAACGATTGAGCTGAAATTTTTCATACTTGTTGAGTTCAGATGACAATACAATATTATGGTGACGGCGAGTTGATCTAATGATGAAGGAAGGTGGAGAACAGACCTCCTTGATTATTAATAGCCTGGTAGTGATTGGCCTCATTTTGATTAGCTCACGGTTCCGATCACTAATTTAAAAAAAGCTTGTTTTCAAAAATACTTTTTTCATTAAAAAACTTATTTAGGACTAGCTCTTCTTGTGCCCTTAAAAAGGTACAAAATGGATTTTATGAAAAGCAATAGTAAATTTTTAATTAAACGAAATATTGCAAAAGAAAACAAACATGCAAACCTTTTATTGATTTAACAACGATACGGAAGACTCGTATTTACATTTTATTAGGTACTACGAGTACAAACAAATTGGCTGTGCATACGACTTGAAGATTTTATGTGCATGAATGTTTTATTGGTTATAGGAATCTTGAATCGGTGTTTTTTATGAAGACATAAAATATTGTTTATGTATTCTTTACAAGACATGGTAATTATGATGCAAACGAACGAAGAATTCAAAGGTACATAAATACAGATAAGATAGTTGATACATTATGTGAGCTAAATTTACCTCGAGTGTTAATTATGAGCCCTGAAGGTCATCATCATCATCATCAGTGGAAGTCTACTGCTGAACTGCCTCTCCCATAGAATGACACGATGACTTAAGCCACCCCTATCCACCGACTTCCTGCACCCCTAAAATGTAGTTAGTCTATCGAGAGGCTTTCGACACTGCGTCGGTCGTCCGGTTCATATTCGCCACTCAAGAACCGGTAATGGTATATCTGTGTATATATTTATAGCCTGAAGGTATCCGAGACTAAAATCAACATCGTTTTTAACAATAACAAACGATGCCCTCGGGACAAATGAAAAATAGCTACCTCGACCTTTTCATTAATTTTAAAATGAGAGGAAATTTGAAACATGTTATTGTACTATACAGCTTCATTCTTTTGAATGTATCTTATTTTGTGAACGAACTCTGACTCATCATAATTTTCATCATCAACCTATGTCTAATGCTGGACATAAGCAGTATGAGTTGCCTCCATCCACCGACTTTAAAATGAAGCAGGAACATCGAGAGAGGAGGCCTTTCTACAATGCGTCGTCCGGTTCGTGGTCACCTCTCAAGAACCATTATCCCCCAACGGTTGTCAGTTCTGCGAGCTATATGGCCTGCCCATTGCCACTTCAACTTGTTAATTTTGAGTGCTATATCAGTGATCTTAGTTCTTCTAAGGATCTCCTAATTGTTGATTATCACGTAGTAAACCACCGAGCATAGTTTTCTCCATAGCCCGCTGCATAGAACTTAGACTGATTCATGTAAAATCGTCAATTTTATTCAAAGTATATTCTTAAAATAAATACTTATCTGAGTGAAAATGGAAGCTCAGTAGAATTCATTTCAAAGGCTTATGTTTTATTCAAATGAAGCTATACCGGAAGGATGAAGCATTGGGAATGCTACTGAAAATTTTAAACAACTGTCTTCCTAATAATCGGATTTTATGGTATTTTGAAGTATTATGGTATATCTCCATGATGCGGCGGGCAAGTGCCATCAGAGATACGAGGGGATTCCCACTGCGGGACAAATGTTTGCATAATCTACACATTTTTGTTCCGGGTCTGGGTTTTCTGGTATCATAGCTCGTAGTTTTTGATACCTTCGAAACAGGCAATTGTTTATATCAGGGATCAGGACTTTGTAAGTGACTGTTGGGGGTTATATTACACAAATAACTTCCTGATAAAAAAACCTCGAGGTGGCAGAAATGTATAGATAATAAGGGTAAATACTTCGATTACATATATAAATTATTTTAAAGTTGTTTGGATTTTTCAATATAAAATGGCAATTTCATACTTTAACCCTTTGTATGCTACTATTTCAAATACTTTTTAGGTACCTATCCTAATTAGTGGTTTAACCAGTAGGGATGGGACACTAATGTACCAATAATTACCACTTTAAAGCTTCATGTTTCTGAAACGGATCTCTTTCTCGAAAATGAGGTCAAGAAACCTTAAAATGTTTTAGAAATACCTATCCAATAATATCCCTATATCAACTGTATGCATATAAAAAACTCCTCCTTTCATGTAGAAAAAACATTCCACCAAACATGTTCATTCAAACATGCCTGAAAAAATATTTTTTCGGAGTTTAACTTCGGAACCCTAAAAAGGAGTTAGATAGCAATTCGTCATTATGTTTTTATTACAATTTCTCTCTAAAAATGTATTAAATAAAAACATGACAGACTCGGCTTGTTTTCTTAAATCAGAACTACAATACAAAAAGGACGTAGGAACCGAACAATAACAAAATTCTGTGATGGTTGAGGTCACAGTCTTATAGTAACAAAGGAAAGCATAGAGCTAGGAACATTCAATAGAAGCCGCTTCTCTCTTGTCTTATATTTGTTGCACATAAAGCAAAATAACAAATTAGTAAGAATATTTTCTTAAAGTTTGTGGTGTGTCACCCAAACCATGAAGTCTGTCAACAGTATTGTTAGAGAACAACGGTTGAAAATGTGACATGTATTTAAAAGGGAAGATCTTTAACCAGACTAACCCACTTATTCAGGTTCTTTCAACCACCAGATTTTATTGGAAGGTTGTATATTAGTCAAACTCCAGAACTATTTCACTTGCGCGATTCAGGAAATTCAGTGATTTCATGGCGATAGCATAACTCGTCAGTGTGGTGATAAGTGTTCCCTAACCCTCTTATAAAGCTGCATAACACTTTGCTGAGATAGTATGGTCAGTTCCCTGTCGATTGTAGTGAAGAAGCCAGGAAGAAGATACAAATTCACGTTTCCTCGTGGCGTAGGTCTCCAATGGAAAATGTTTATTTAGCGATAATACTTGTATAACCTTCGGAAAGTGAAATGTGACCTATTTGGGATGGGTGCCTAACGGCCTTCTGAAGACTTTACGGAAACCTGATAAAAATATTAAGACGTGAATGATTGGTAGATTCGCTCTAGTGAGAATAAAGACGTGACAGATAGCGTGGACGTTTGCCGTCTAATTTATTACTCCGTGACCGAGGCCGCCTAAACACAAGCTGCGTCTGAGGTTCGACAGGAAATTGCCGTTTAAAATTCAACGACGACGGAATAAAACCGGTTTTATTGGAATTAGCTTTTTTTACAAACCGACTGGCACAAAGGACTTTGAATTCTTTATAGACTGTTCCAGTAGATAGGTCCGAATGTTTTGTTCTTTTTCATTGACAGCCTGTTTTTAATTTGATCGAAAGAGACACAACACGTTTTATATATTCCATTACTGCTATATTACTTTTGAGTTTTTAGATTTTTGATTTTTAGGCCGTTTGGTATAGATATTAATAAATATAATGTTTCTCAAATACTATAAAAATAATTCTGTATATTGTAAGAATATATTGAGTTCGATGTAATGTCTTCCTCATTTGCCGTTAGACGTCAACGTCTACTGTTGGATGATACTTCTCTCATAGTATGCAATGTATTTGCCATAATCACCACGCTTGGCAGGCGAATTGGTGATCGCAGTATTAGTGTTGAGTACTCAGGTGGATGCTGCTGCCAATCCCCTGGCAATCCCCCCTTCAACCCCGCTAAATCTCCCTGTCTCTTGTTGTCCCTTAGTCAAACTTTTATGACATCCTCGCGAGGAGATGGAGGGATTCTTAGGCCGGACACACCACAGCAATATGACATAAATACCTACAGTATTCCGATTGTGACAGATTTTTTGAGGACAAGGGCGTAGATTCAAATTAGAAATAAAGTTTCTTATTTATAATTTTCAGAGTTCCACTGAATACAAATATTTGCATGATAATTTCAATGTAAAACTTTTATCTTGTTTGCATGCCACAATGATTTACGGTCTACATAAACATCTGCTTACCAAGCAAAATTTTGCTTGCAAGTCTATTACTATTCTAGTTTTTACACTATTAGTTACTTTAAGAGCAATTAACTCAAGGGTTGACCCAGTTTTTTTCCATCCAACCCCACTTGGGGTAGCTACCAAGTGGGGTTGGATGAAAAAAACTGGGCCAGTAGGAGTACCCACTTCATTATCATCATCAGCCGTTAGATATCTACTGCTGGACAATTAGGGGATTTGCTATAATCACCACGCTTGGTAGGTGGATTGGTGATTGCAGTATAGGTGTTAAGTACTTAGGGGATGCTGCAGGTCTAAAAAGGCCACTTTATATGAATCATAATATGAATCATAATACGATTCATATAAAGGAATTGCTAAGGATCTGCTGAGAATTCAGAAAATGAATTGCTACCAGATGAATTTGCCACATTGAGCAATTCATCTGGTAGCAATTCATTTTCCGAATTCTCAGCAGATCCCTAGAAATTCCTTTATATGAATCGTCGTATTATGATTCATATAAAGTGGCTTTTTTAGACCTGCAGATGCCCATCCCGTGCCGTAATCGCTTAGTCGCCTTTTACGACATCCATGAGAGTTGGAGAAGTCCTATTCTTGTCACTAGATATAGGTTGAATAGAAAAAAACTTGTTCAGCTTTTTTTGCATGAGTGCCTTAAACGACGTAACAATAACAAAAAACAAGCCGTAACAATATGAAGCATAAAAAACAGCATTCAGCATAAATACGCTGCTTTGGTCTTTGGAACAGCCTGCACTAAAATCTTCTTTTATCGAGACCATTACATACACCAAAACCAAAAGAGCAAAAAATACAAAATATCTGAGCCGAAAGAACGGAAAACGGAAAAATGAAAAAAACTATTGAAAGTTGCAAGTTATTCAGCTGAAACTGGCTATTAATTCGGCTTGAAACTCTATTTGAATGTGGTCTCAATATTGCGAAGGCTGTTGCCTAGCGTATGGAATGGTCTCGAGGAAATCCCATGAAAATATTATCTAAATGTTTTTTGAAGTCGTAGGTAGGTAAAGAATGTAGGTTTCCTACATCGCGTGTATTCGCGAGGTCTCAGTTCGAGGCGAACCACTAGTTATTAACAATCCGGTTGAAGTCCAATAAACGATTTACCGTGGGATTCAATGGGGAGACTTCGCCCAACAGTGGACGTACGTTTGAGTAAGTAATTTTTTAAAAACTGAAAAAACTAATAATACTAACTAAAAAACTGACTGAAAAAACTAATAATACTAACTAAAAAACTGACTGAAAAAACTGACTGATAAAGTGACTGAAAAACGGACTGAAAAAACGGACTAAAAAACTGACTGAAAAAACTGACTGAAAAACTGACTGAAAAAACTGACTAAAAAATTTACTGAACAAAACAGTTTGAAACTCTACAGTCAAATTGACTCAAATTAATTAGAAATTTAACTCGCTACTTAACTAATGCAAAAATCAGCCCTTAGGAAACCTAAATTAATCTATGGATTACGTATTGCCTGAGCATACCTAATACTTATAATATATGTTTTCGTCAATAACAACGTCTCAGTTATAATTAATTATGTCTGTGTAGTAGTTGCCCCACATCAACGCCTCAATATTAATACGCACGATTGAAAACTTACTGATTTTGTATTTGGAAAATCACATACATCTCACAAAGTATAATAGGTAGTTAGGTACCTACGTTGTGAAAACCAATCATGACACGTTGCCTAGTTATTAATCTCCACACATGGATATGCTGATCATCAGCAAATGATGCAAAATAATTAATTTTATGAAGATAATTTATCACCTCTTTGTTTCAACGTGATGTGCTATATAAATCATAATATAATTATGATGCCTATTGTACTGCTTAATTTAATAAATAATATTGTGTGTGCTGTAGTATGTCCGGCCTAACAATAGACCTCTCCTTTTCCTCCCGTGGCTGTAATAAAAGCTTTAAAAAAATAGGGATTACACCAGGGGATGGGCAGCAGCATCCATCTGAGTACTTATCACCAACTGCAATCACCAATCCGCCTATATACCACGCCTAAAAATTTACTTTATTTAGAGAAGGAAATGAATGATGAGGTGACGGTTGACAAAGGAGGGTGAAAGAAAAAGACGTACTGCGCTGACCCCAAATAAATGATGAATAATGATAATCTAAGTAGATACCTATTTTGGGATGTTACTGCCACCTACAGCGTAGTAGTAGAGTTTTTTGCAAAAGAGTTTGTCTGGAGAAGTACCGTACCCATTTCTGCCACAAGCAATAGTTGCTGTGTTCCGGTTTGAAGGGTATAGGGTGCCGGTGAAATTACAGATACAGGACTTTTCTGCTTTACGTCTCAGGATGACGGGCGCAGTCCCACAAGGCGCATTCTAAGTGGGTTCCTGATGATGCATTGTTATAGGCAGAGTTTACTACTTAGGTAACTAAGGTGGGCCAACTGATTGTTCCATCGTTTAATCAAGTAAAGAAATCTGCAACCCAGCTATACCATTAGCTAGCGCAAGAGGCAGAGCTCTGTCTTTGTTTAAAATATCTAATAAAAATAGTATTTGTTGTCGTTCGATATAAACTGTACTCTTCCACTAAACTATCAAGCATTCTGTCTGTGATTATCAGTTTAAAAATGTGCTCAATCTCTATCATCATCATCCTCAGCCTATAGAAGTCCACTGCTGCTGGATATAGGCCTCTCCCTGGAATGCCACGATGAACGTTCTTGAGCTGCCCCCATCCACCTACTTCCTGCTTCCTGTGTTTCCTTTGGGAAATCTCTATCACACTTCGGTTTTATTTTGTTATAAAATATTCTATTATCTAAACTAATTATTCAAAAGAACCATTGCAAGCATTTCCTTGTAAGGCAATCTATTTCTATAGATTTATTTACTTTTAGATAACAGATTAACTGGAATGAATCTCTGTCTCAACCAGCCAGACATATATTTCGAATTGACAAAACCAATGGAACAAAATGATTTAAAGTCGCACGAAAAAGTTTATGAGCCAGAAAGTAATTTATTTTGATAAGAAGTTATTTATACGACACCCAAATGAACTTAATTTGCTTTGATCTGTGAAAAAATGGTTTACGATGAAGTATTATTTATAACTAGTAGTTCGCTCCGAACTGAGACCTCGTGATTTTTCATCTTATTCTCCCTTATCTAAGCGAATGTGTTACCGAACAAGCTCATAGGTAATACGAACTTGCCAATGGTATTGGTATCACCAACCTACGTACCACTACAAAAAAGGCCGTTTATTTGCGAAAAAAAAAATACATTGTGGAGAATAACAATAAAATTAATGAAAAAATGGTTAAATTAAATGGTTGAATTACTTTTATTTCTCATGGGCCACACAACCACGTATAATGTTGCCGCGCTCACTGTTTTGAAATTTAATTATCAAACAAAATAACGATGGAAAATTACGCCATTATTGTAACGTGAATTTTAAAAACGATTTCAACAATTACCTACCATAGTACCAACCTTGGCTAATGGTTGTGTCTAAATAGTGTAAAAAAATAAGAAATATAGCAATAGAATAATTTACATACATACATAAAGATTTCGCCAAAGGGTAGGCAGAGCCCACACCCACAGTAAAAAAGAGCCTCAAAAAGCCTCTTCACTGTTGGTTGCACAGTTGCAGGAATTGAGACGTGACAAGTGGTGAGCTCGTCGCCGTCATTTCTTTGACGACCACTGTGACGCGGTGGGCGAAGGTTCACCTGCGATGCAGGAGGTTGCGGGTTCGATTCCCGCCTCGGAACAAATATTTGTATGATCGGCAGATATCTGTTCAGGGTGTTCTGGGTATTTTTCTATGTATAATAAAAAATATCTATCTATGTAATGTATTGTATTAAGTATACCAGTTATCTAGTACCCATAACACAAGCTCTGCTTAGCTTGGGGCTAGATAATATTGTGTGAAAAATGTCTAGCATTTATTTATTTGTTTCTTTCCACGACGAACTCTGCTAGGCAGGGTTAGCAGGGTTTTTGACTGTGAGCCGAATTATCGGTTTGGACGCTTGAGTGGATACGTTTTTCTGCGCCAAAAGTAGCAAATGGCTTTGGCATGCGAACTAGCAACCTTGCAGTGAGTTATGTAATATCAGTAACCTCAAGCTACAATAAATTGTAACTCATAAATTTCAGTCTCTAACATCGTATGTAGGTACCATTTAATCATTATTCACTATATACATTCATCCACATCTACGGGAACTAACAACGGGAACGCCAACTAAGAGATTGCACCTGTGGATGATATTGGGTGAATTGAAATGAAATTGAATTGAACAATTGAATTGAAATCACCATTGCAGCATCCACTAGAGTACTTAACATCAATACTGCGATCACCAATCCGCCTACCAAGCGTGGTGATTATGGAAAAACCCTCTATTGCATTCTATGGGGCCTAGTCCAGCAGTTTACGTCAACCGGCTGATAATAATAATAATAATAATTTATTTATTGAGTCAGATACTTAAAATCCATTTTTTGTTAGTAGGTACACTTAAATTATTTGTTAAAAAATACATAATAGCCGTCAGACAGTAACTGGGAAGTAGGTAATTAAAAAACTTTTATCCGAATCCCGACCAAACAGACTCCAGCGAGATGCCTACCTGATCAGGACTCAAACAAAAGCCTTCATTATTGGCAGATCGTAACGATGATCGTATCGTATGATGATAATGATGATCTATCAATTAATTATGGTAGCCAAACAGTCGCCCAAAACAACAAACAATTTAACAAACAACAACAATAATTTCACGAACAAATCAATTTTCAAAATCATTTAGTTACAATAGAGTCGTTTTTAAGTAGTTCTCTATTAAATAATTAAACAACCTAGCACATCTATTAAGAATGGATAAGTTCCCAAGTATTCTGTAACTGAATTTGCATAATTATCTTTGAACGTTTATGTTTAATCAAGTAAAATTGGAGTTTGACTTCTCTCTGCTCAATTATCTTTTGATGTTCCAAATTAAATGATAACATTTCAACCAAATATTGGCATTCTTGTGCTTTTAATCTTAGATAACATAACTATCTAGATAACGAACGAGCAAACTTCAAAAAATACAACCCTAAATTAGTTGATTTCCTGTACAATGCTTTATTCCCATGGACCACCCCCAAAACTGCCACCCGCGGGGTGCTTTGTAAAATCAGTCGCAACGACCACCTCTTTCTGGTCGCAACAACACGCCTAGCCGGTTTAGTTCCTTCTGCGCTCGCTAAAAACTCGGTAAAGCAGTATCGGTGAACCATCTGAGGTCGACTGCCTAGTACAGCGTAGTTGAGCGAAGTAAACACTCTGTCACGCACACTTCAATTTAAAAAAACACATTATTTGTGGGTTGTTTATTGCGCGACGCTACTTCTAGATAAGTGTATAATCTAAAGTTTTTAATATAGAGTCATTTACTCAATTTATGTACAGAATCATCAAACGTTATCAGTTTATTGAGCGGCTATAATTAAATTTGCAATCAGGAGCAAGCTGTGACGTAATCAAAGTGTGGAACCAAATTGATTTCAGCGTCGCTTAGAGGCTTCGACTGAGGGTCAATTCACACTGAAGGCATTGAAGGACATGCAACGCGCAGTTTCAATACAAAACCGACTAGCCAACTGAGACGCAGGAGGTACGGGTTTGATTCTCGCTGCGGGACAAATGCTTGCATGGTCTGCAAATATTAGTTCCAGGTCTGGGTGTTGTGGTACAATGGTGCCTACTCGTAGTTCCTGATACCCGTAACACAGGGAATCCTAGTGTGGAATCAGAGGCCTTATAATATTAGCTCTTATAGCGATTCAGTTTAAAAACTATTCAGCACAAAATATCGGTTCGTCTTTGACATTCGTCATCATTGAATAACTATAATCGCAGAAGTCTGCCAAGTCTGAAGTCTGTAGACCTTCTGCTACTGTACCTTTAAATATAGCTGCGGACATCACGGAACCGATATTTTGTACTGAATAGTTTTTGAACTGAATCGCTATAAGAGCTCATGGCCTGGACTATGTTACGCTATGTTAAAAGCATGCATGAAAGGGAGCCTATGTGAGTTGTACCAAATTAACCCTTTCACCATACTGGTTCTTTTACCGTTGAGCAAAATTCTTTATCAGAGCCACCATACTACCAAGCTGGACTCTAACCAAGAAAGAACCAGTAACAAAAAGTAGTAGTAGTACAAAAGATTGGATTTCATCAACATTACAGAAATAAATTCAGTTGATGGGATAGAAAGGATAAAGACGGCGTGAGTCGGATAGGTGGCGTGAGCAGTCACGCTAAGTTTCATGTGTTTTTGGCCTGTGCGCCGGCCGGTCGTTTTGCTGTGCCTTCAGTGTGAATTTACCCTAAGAATTGTTTAGACCGTGCCAGTGTCGTATCGAGCTGCTAAATAAATTGAAATTGACACTCGAAATCGTGGCAAACACATTACTCGGTCAATGCTGCGATTTCGAGTTTATGCATTTGAAAGATAACGGAACGGGGCTGGGTCAAATTATGAGGGAGTTTTTTCTTCTAGAGTCTAACTTTTGCTGGCATAGTAAAAATGTAATTCTTGTAGAGCCCTTTCAAACGTTCGGTAACGGTAACGTTCATGATTCCCTTCTTTATATTTCACTGATATAGATTAACGCGTGTTTTAATGCAGGTATTAATTAAAAAAAAAACAACTTCCATGTCCTTTATTGAGTTTATACAAGAAATAGCAATCCTCCATACCACACCTGCGAATAGAATCTAATCTGGGCAATCTAATGATATGCGTCATTATCTTTAACTTCGAATAAAACGAGAAAATGGCTTCTACATTTTACTTTATATAAGACTGCAATATACTTTGAAACGACTGTTATTTGAACTTACGGGTATTTAATGTTAGTGCTACGCAAGCGTAGCAAGCTACGTCGTAGGCAATATAAATATATTGCGTAGCAATAGTGCCTCTGTAAAATTTCATTTATAATCATTAATCATGATCATTGTGATAATGTAAGAACGGTTCGTATCTACTCTAGTTACTTCAATTTTAGGGTTCCGTAGCCAAATGGCCTACTATGACCTATGAACTACTTTACAATAGAGTAGTGATATTAGGAAAAAAACATTTGGTACGGCACACCACACATTAACAAAAAACAGTGCACATAAGCGAGTATCTTCAGAATCTTAAAAATAATATGAAGTTTAAAAATTACTTATTTATTGACTTTAATAGTTGGACAGATATGCGCTTCTAAATTCGTAATCAATGGCGAAGTGGGTGGAACATTCAGGTAAAATTTAAGGTAGCATTTTAGGGTAAAAGTATTTTATAAGTTCTGCTGAACTTTTGGCAAAAATTGGTTTGAGTAAGATTATGTTGTGTAGGTTTTAAGACATGGAATGTTTTCAGTTATTAACTTCGAATTTTAAACGCGAACGTTCATCCCGATGGCTTTTCTTGATAAAATTCATGGATTTGGCCTTTGACTTTAATTGAACGAGCGAAGCGAGTTCTCTGAGTCAAGTTGGAAGAATCGGCGTTTGTATGTATGTATGTATGTATGTTTGTCCGATGAAAACTTCCAAACCGTTAATCCGATCTTCATGAACTTTGGTATGGGGGTAGATAGTATTGGTACAATTTGTAGGTAAGGTTATGAGCTATATCAGTCAAGGGGTTGCAATATTGGGGTCCAAGAGAGGGTAAAAAAAATAAAAGTGACACAGTCAGATCAAGTGGGGTGTCTAATGAAAGCGCTTTGGTTGGAAATTTCAAAACTGTTTTTAATAAGTATTTAAACTTAATAGTTTCTGAGATATTAGGGAAAATAAAAAACGTAAAATTCAAAAATTCTAGGGTACTGGTGGAAGACCAGTCCCACAATGCTGAAATTTGGTATGCTTGTGGTTTTTGTGACACAACTACAGGGAAAAGTCTGAAATTGAAGAATTTCGAGACATGTACCCTATAAAACAAAAACCAATATAAAATCCGTTGTTGACCTCCCATTTCTAGGAATTTGAATGACGTTGGAGTTCTATGCTTTCGTCAAAAGGACGTTACCAATTAATTCGTAACAGGTACTTATGTAGTATCAGAGTCAAGTTACTTGTCTCTGGTGGTATGAACGCCCCGTTGCTTAGTGCTTATTCAAAAGTTATTTCGATGATGTGTAGGAAATTATCCGAGGTGAAAATTAAAAAAAAAAATGGAAATTATGAAAATGTCTTACTTAAGTAGTCGGGCTGATAAAAGTGTCATCGCGAGGTCTCAGTTCGGGGCGAACCACTAGTTAATTAAGTTGAAGGCCTTTACATAGGCCTTTGCTAAAGTCCTCTACGACATTTTGATACATGTTTTCAGCTTCTGAGTCTTAGTTTTATTTGTACTTTATGTAAAATAGTTATAATTGATGTGATATATTTTTGGAATATCCTCATTAAGCCCTTTCATTTGATACCAAATTTTATTCTATATTTATTTTGTTTTTTAACTTCTTTTTTATTATCCTGGTACCAAGTGAACGAACGAATCAGCTGTTAGAATCTTATGTCTTAAGGTGGAAAATCTCTCACATTTATAATGCCCCAGTATAATCTTTATTGAAATCGTTATCTATCAAAATTAAACTACCAAAGTTATTTATTCGGTCGTTTGTTATAAAGGGTAAAAATAAAAGGAGTTTTTCCTAATGAAGATGTTTGGCACTATTGTGCCTGTAGTAGTCACTTCTGTACACACTCATCACTGTCATACACTGTATTAGGTAAACTGTAAAATTCGCCAACGTATGCGCTACTATTGCATACGTCTATTCTCTGCGAGCGCCAACCAAAGACTGACCATCTGTTTGTCTGTGAGACTGACTCGAAAGTATGCACGAAACGAATACTTTTTGAGCTGTCTTGAGCATTTTAGCTCGAAAAAGTTATGGTTGTAAATCGTAATATGTATCATTATTATGATTATCTATACCTTATAATTATTAATCACAGAATAATCAACACATTACAGTGCCTAAATATCTAGAGCAAGAAGACATTGATCGAGATCACGGTGTTCGCCGTCAGACCTATATCATCATCATCATCATCCTGTAGAAGTCCACTGTTAGACATAGCCCTCCCCTATGGAATCCCATGACGAACGGTCTTGAGGAGCCTCCATCCAACGACTTCCTGCGAGCTTTAAAATGTCGTCAGTCCATCGAGTGTGCAATCTACACTGCGTTGCGTGATCTATCGGCTAGCACTTTGCACAACATATGAGGTTCTTCTTAGTTCGCATCCACGGGAGGAGATGAAGGGGTCTATTCATAGGACAGATACACCACGGCAAAAATAAGGACTAAGGGATTACACAAGGAGATGTGCAGCAGCATCCACCTGAGTACTCGACTCGAATACTGCGAACACCAATTCGCCTGTCAAACGTCGTGATTATGAGAATTCACTCCATTGTGTTTTATGGGGAAGGGTTTGTGTGAAGTGGACGTCTAAAGGCTGCTGATGATGATGAAAATACCATATTTTGTTTTATTAGATTGGTTTTTGTGGACAAGCATTCTAAGCTTACTAAAGCAAAAACAAAATAAATGTGCTTATATTTTAGTGAGGCTGTTCTTTGGTAGGCACTCAGCATTTCGAACCTAGTCGTTATTTCACAATAATGTCAGCCGCAGACCCAAACAAATAGTCTCTAAGTGGCATTTTTCACGTTCATTATTAAGGTTGATTTTCAATTAGGAAAGTAATTTCTGAAATAACATATTGGGTTAGGTATACTTATAACACATTCGTAGACTGTAAAGCAGCGGTTATCTTTCTTATAAACTGAAATGGCTTGTCGTAGTTTGCCATGGTGTGTCCGGCCTAAGAATAGACCCTTCCTCCTCCTCTCGTAGATGTAGTACAAGCCTTACTAAGAGATTACACCAGGGGATGGGCAGCAGCATCCATCTGAGTATTTATCACTAACTGCGATAGCCAATCCGCCTGCCAAGCGTGGTGATTATGGCAAATCCCCCTATTGCATTCTATTGCTCGTCTAGCAGTGGACGTACACCGGTTGGTGTTGATGATGATACTTATGACATAACATAACATACATAACATAACACCCTACAGTCGCATACCGTAGTCATGATCTCACACTAGGATTCCCTGTGTCATGGGTATCAGGAACTACGAGTATCATGGTACCATAACACCCAGACCCGGAACAAATATTTGTAGATCATACAAACATTTATCCTGCAGCGGGATCGAACCCACAACTTCTTGCATCTCAGCTGGCTACTCGCCCGCGCCACAGAGGTCGTCATCCACACACAATCATTGTAAACACATTTACAATGATTTGAAATAATATTATGTAAATAAAGCAAGTTGCGTAACTTGCTTTATTCTCAATGCTCACAATGCTCAATGCTTGAAGTTTCTCCAACAAGTGACACTGTTTAGAGTAATTGCCATTTGTAACATTCATTAAGGTAAGTTATAAACTTCTAAATTAATAACTGAAAATGTCGCCACAACACGAAAACAAATTTGAACTGAACAATTTACAAAGCAAGTTGAATTTGCTAAGTAATTTTAGAACGATTTACATTGAGCGGAAACGAGAACTCGTCTTAGCTTTATTTATTTAGAATTCACGAGTTAATTAGCTCATTCTAAATTAAACATGTTAATGGAGAGCGGGGTCCAATTCTCGGATTGTTGATTATAATGTAGAACTCGAAATTTTCATTCAAGATCTGACTATACAATGACATACCTAATAGCGGTGGCTTGTTATCTTCGTAGTTTGATTGGTTAATATTTGATATTTGCAATCGTCTCGCAAGCGTTTTGATAACGCAAATGTTCGTGCTTGGGCCTCGGGTCTCATTACGAAAGATAGTTTCAACCTGATTTTAGTCTTGGCTTGTTAGTTCAATTTCGGCAGTTGCCGCGTCTTAACCTATTATAGCCCAAATTAATTAGCATGTTCTCCCTGCAATAGCACAAATTTTCATCCATTTCCACAATAGTTTAATCATCTGTCTTCCATCCATTTTTTTCCTTATTTTAAAAGGGCCTCTTACTGTCTTATGCGGCCCCATCAGTAATGCCTTTAAAAGGTTCAAGTTAAGCCTGTGTTTGAAAATAAATGACATGAAATAATAACATCTTTATTTCAGGCTTATTGAAAAATGTACGAAATTTATTCAATAAGTCCATACAAATGTATACCTTAAACATAACCTTATAACTTATTATACAAAACACGTTTTACGTTTTTTAATAATACATGAAGACGGCGACGTGTAGCGCACCTGTGCTATGTCTCGTGTCAGGCGTCCAATTAACTTCCTGAACTTGACTACCTTCGGCCAAAACTCCTCATTCATGAAAGTCGATAGACGATTATGACAATTTATGATTGTCTCAGGGTGGCGAGAGCAGTGCTATACCACGTATACTATATGCTATGCTACAAACTTGATCTGTCAGGTAATTGCTATAGGCATCTGATAGCTGCTGCTTCATAGACTATTTGTTGGTTCCAAAATAAAAAGTGAGATGTGAGTGATGAGTGATTTATTAATTATTTATTTGAGTAATAAAATAATGATGATAAATAATAAATGCTGAACATTTCACACAACATTATCTAGCCCTAAGCAGAGCTTGTGTTATAGTATAGATAACTGATATACCTAATACAATACATTACATAGATAGATATTTTTTTATTATACATAGAAAATATCCAGAACACCCTGAATTAAAATCTGCAGATCGTACAAATATTTGTTCCGAGGCGAGAATCGAACCCGCAACCTCCTGCGTCGCAGGCGAACCTTGGCCCGCCGCGCCATCAACAAGTAGAACAGAGTGTTTTTATATATACTTTATTTTTATTTTTTACTGTTTACTGTTTAGCGCAGTTTGGTGTACTCAGGTTGTTGCTGCCCATCCTCTGGTGTAATTCCTTAGTAAGGCTTTTACTACATCCACGGGAGGAGAAAGAACCATCCAGCAGTGGACGTGAACAGGCTGGTGATGATGTCTGTTTGGCGTTTGACCACCATCTCACCCAATGGTAAGTGTCGACTCGATCTTAGATGGAGTACGCTTGCCTAGAATTAACTTACCAATACCTAGGTGAACAATATTATAGCCAATATATTTTAACCCTGGCATGACTCATTGCTCTTAACCTGGCAGTGATTATGTAATCCCTATTCAAATCATGGCAATTCAGCAAGACAGAAAAAGACCTTATAAAGGGTTATTTAGACACAGAGCAAAATTTATGTGTCATATATTTACAACCCATTACTACATTGAATATCACTTACAATTACACTTAAATGTCTCAAACAAATGGCGTGTTGTGCCTGGCCTAAGGATACCCTATACCCTTCCGTTTCCTTTCATGGATGTCATAAAAGCTGACTAAAGAATTACACTAAGTGATGGGCAGCAGCATCCACTCGAGTACTCAACATTACAGCGATCAACAATCCGCCTGCCGTGCGTGGTGATTATGACAAATTCATTGCGTTCTATGGTCGTTTAGCAATAGACGCCTATCGGCTGATGATGATAATGATGACACACACATTTATTCTAAGTTACTTATCACTTGGAAACTGGCTATATTTTACTACTAATCTTAATGCAAGAGCTATTTCAATTTATTACGTCGTTAAAGTTATCATAACTTTGGAGCACATGAAGTGGCTCTTCGTTCCCCGCCCGCGTTAACTTCGCTTTGACCTATCAAACTAGCAAAGATTCACTAGAACAAGTAGTTTGCTAAGTATCTTATAAATGTGGTTAATGAGTTCAAAGGTTTGCGCTGAAGATAGTTCAAGAGTTGACTGCTAAGATCACATCGGTTTGCTAATCTCAGTAACTGAACCTATCACTATCGGTCACTACGAGTATATACCTCAAGCTGGGTATTTGGAGAGTTGAATTTGCTAAGATCACATCGGTTTGTCTACACTATCACTCACTATACCTCAAACCTGGATATTTTGAGAGTTGAATTTCCTAAGATCACATCGCTTTGCTAATCTCAGTAACTGAATCTATCACAATCGGTCACTATACCTCAACCTGGATATTTTGAGAGTTGAATTTGCTAAGATCACATCGATTTGCTAATCTCAGTAACTGAATCTATCACTATCGGTCACAATACCTCAACCTGGATATTTTGAGAGTTGAATTTGCTAAGATCACATCGGTTTGCTAATCTCAGTAACTGAATCTATCCCTATCGGTCACTATACTTACCTCAACCTGGATATTTTGAGAGTTGAATTTGCTAAGATCACATCGGTTTGCTAATCTCAGTAACTGAATCTATCACTGTCGGTCACTATATCTCAACCTGGATATTTTGAGAGTTGAATTTGCTAAGATCACATCGATTTGCTAATCTCAGTAACTGAATCTATCACTATCGGTCACAATACCTCAACCTGGATATTTTGAGAGTTGAATTAGCTAAGATCAGTAACTGAATTTATCACTATCGGTCACTATACCTACCTCAACCTGGATATTTTGAGAGTTGAATTTCCTAAGATCACATCGCTTTGCTAATCTCAGTAACTGAATCTATCACTGTCGGTCACTATATCTCAACCTGAATATTTTGAGAGTTGAATTTGCTAAGATCACATCGATTTGCTAATCTCAGTAACTGAATCTATCACTATCGGTCACTATACCTCAACCTGGATATTTTGAGAGTTGAATTTGCTAAGATCACATCGATTTGCTAATCTCAGTAACTGAATCTATCACTATCGGTCACTATACCTCAACCTGGATATTTTGAGGGTTGAATTTGCTAAGATCACATCGGTTTGCTAATCTCAGTAACTAAATCTATCACTATCGGTCACTATACCTCAACCTGGATATTTTGAGAGTTGAATTTCCTAAGATCACATCGCTTTGCTAATCTCAGTAACTGAATCTATCACTGTCGGTCACTATATCTCAACCTGGATATTTTGAGAGTTGAATTTGCTAAGATCACATCGATTTGCTAATCTCAGTAACTGAATCTATCACTATCGGTCACTATACCTCAACCTGGATATTTTGAGAGTTGAATTTGCTAAGATCACATCGATTTGCTAATCTCAGTAACTGAATCTATCACTATCGGTCACTATACCTCAACCTGGATATTTTGAGAGTTGAATTTGCTAAGATCACATCGGTTTGCTAATCTCAGTAACTAAATCTATCACTATCGGTCACTATACCTCAACCTGGATATTTTGAGAGTTGAATTTGCTAAGATCACATCGATTTGCTAATCTCAGTAACTGAATCTATCACTATCGGTCGCAATACCTCAACCTGGATATTTTGAGAGTTGAATTTGCTAAGATCACATCGGTTTGCTAATCTCAGTAACTGAATCTATCCCTATCGGTCACTATACCTACCTCAACCTGGATATTTTGAGAGTTGAATTAGCTAAGATCACATCGGTTTGCTAATCTCAGTAACTGAATCTATCACTATCGGTCACTATACATCAACCTGGATATTTTGAGAGTTGAATTTGCTAAGATCACATCGGTTTGCTAATCTCAGTAACTGAATCTATCACTATCACTCACTATACCTCAACCTGGATATTTTGAGAGTCGAATTTGCTAAGATCACATCGGTTTGCTAATCTCAGTAACTGAATCTATCACTATCGGAGCATTATGAGCAACGCATTATTATTTTGGCATTTACATAAATTACCTAAAAGTTTATTCTGCTCGATAACTTGTAGAACAAAATATACTTACCTCAGCCAGTCAGAGACTAACTCACTCCAATAAAACCAGAATAAAACTATTTGGACACAGCAAAACACGAGATTTGAATTCGGAACGAGCCAAGTCGTGTAGTGGTGGCAAATTTCTCACAAAAGGTTCTGCTCAACGGCCCAGGGCATAATAACTATTATTTATTCTACTACAAGAGCAAATCGCCTTTTACATAATGTATTTTCCTATTCTTCGGTCATATATTTGCATAGCGCCCTGAAATACCCTGGTTAGTAAATAAATTTCGTCAAAAAATTAAGTATTTTCAGGAACAGCCTCTATGAGTTTATTTTGTAGCTAAAATGGCGTTTTAGTAAAGCTTCTGAATATTTTACCTATGCCTTTGAAAGCTAAGTAAGGTTTATGTTAATCCTTTAGAGGCACAAAAGGTCCCTCACGGTTCGCTTCACTGAAACAGTTTGCAACAAAACTTTATGTAAGTAAACTAATAGGTCATATTTGTTTGTTTAATTCCTTATTCATGGTTTCAAATGAACCCAAACTTTGTAAAATAGTTTTCATAACTCATGGCTCAGAAAGTAGGTCATAGTTAAATTTTTAATTTTACTTACGGCACTAGGGCCGTATGTAAAATTAAAAATAGAACGAGGCTCATTAAAGGAGACCATTCACGCTTCATACAAGTTTGGGCCAAGAACCGGAAGTGCCGGTCAATGAAAAAAAATGTTATTAAACTATTGGGCATATAGGTTTGAGCTTATGTTACTATGACACCAAAACTAGGGAACCAATATTTTGGCTGATATCGTAGTTTGAAAAATCCAATTTCCCATACATTTCAATGAAAAATTAATGTCTATATTTTAATGATATTTGGATGTGAACTTATTCAAGGGCCCATTATCAAAATTTATTACTAGTGCGGTAGTAATCTACGACCAGTCATTCAATTGTTATTGATGGTAAAACTTGGACAGTGGTATATATTTATTTTCGGCATAAAGAGTAAAAGAGACAAACAGACAAGCTCACCCATGCACAATAATTGTGTTTTTGTGCAATAATAATTCTATTATTATTAACTATATCTTAAAAAACTCGGATCCATACGGCTTTGGTTACATCGGACGGGTACTTTGAACACAAACTAAGCGCTTCTGTGACAGAATTGTGTCTTTGTACTTATTTAAAATGGATTAAATTGTGTGTATTCGGTGTCATTAATCTATGCAGGATAATTATATATATATATATATATACATCGCATAGATTATGATTCAAGAACTAATTTATCAAAGGGTATGTTCCCATTTTCTTATTACGTTCCAACTGGTTAGTTATATTAGAGAATCCTTGAAAAGATAGCTCCAGAATGATGCGATCTTCACCGATCGTGTTATTCAATAACTTTCTCACTGTACATTGTGTTTAAATAACAAATCATAGATAAAAGGATTTTTCCGAGTTTGTACTTTCTGAATACGTCGCTTTCCTCATCAATGCTATGTCGGTGACCTTGGTTTTTCTACGGATTTCCTCATTTTGGATTCTATCACGTAGTGAAACTCATAGCATAGCTCTCGCCATAGCCTGCTGCACGACTTTAAGCTGCCATACGGTCAATAGTTAAGCCCACATTATAAAGCATTAAAAAAATATCTTTAATTTTTGCTCAAATGTATGGGAAGTATCTTTTTTCAAACTGCGATAGCAGCCAAAATATTGCATCTACAGGTTTCGTGTAGTAGTATAAAATGCTCAAATTAACGTGCCCAACAATATAAAATCATTATTTGTCACTGGCCGGCACTTCCGTTTCTGGGCCCAAAATGAATGGTCTTCTTTATAATAGTATGCTACAATGAAATACGATATACATGACAATTCCTTATTTTTATTTAAAAGTGGAACAGGCCACAGGCCAGATGTGTTAAAAATAAAACAATTCGGGAAACCGGGAACGCAAATTTAAATTTTAGCAGTAAACTGTTATGAGAATGAAATTCAATTACAAGATTTTTTAAATTTCCTCGCTAAAATTGAAAGTAATTAAAAGTTATGTTTTATTTTCGGGTGTAAGCGCTCAATTACACCCTAAATCTCTTTTGCGTCCTCTCTTGCATTTGCTCATCCGTATATAATTGTAAAATTATCTCGGGTGTAATTGATTGACGGCCCTAGTGTAACAATATACTATTAGCTCTTACTTTTTAGGTACCTACCTATCTTTCAGGGTTTGATAGATAACTTGATGGCAATTAAAATCAATAGACGTAACTAGTGGGACTGAAAAACCTTTACTTATGTTTGTATACTTACACCACATAAAATTAGCTAGGCACTTTAATCTCAGTCTCTGAGTCGTTCAAAAGTGGGGTATAACTCAATGATCTTGGTCCCAAAACACTCAACGCTCAAGCACAAAAAAAGGGCCTGGATCATTTTAGTATGGAGCTTAAAAAATAAAGAAGTCGTCACACCGAAGTCGGCCCTCGCCAGCTGCAGTCCGGCAGGAGTATTCTCTATCTCGCGTCAGGTTTGCAACAGGCGTAAATTGTGCAATCAGGGCTATCAAACGGCTTCTCATACAAAAGTTACCGTGATTGCATAATTTACGTATGTTGCAAACCTGGTCGCGAGATATGCTCTGCGATGCGGCCCGGATTACGGCAACCGTAACCCGGGCCGCATCGGCAGGGTGTTGTGACGTCTCTCCTACAATTCAGAGAGTATGGTATCCCTTGCTCAGCGCTCGTTTAGCCACCTGAGACGCAAGAGGAGCGTGTACAGTTCCCAATTCAATAGTTTTAATTTTAATTCAAATAAATTGAAGTCCCTATATTTAAGTTATTTAAATGTAATGAGTTCTGCAAGCCCCTGTTTGCGAGGCTCACAGCTCATCCAGTATGCAGCAAACATGAATTAGTCGTCCACGCTGCATAAAAATAAAGCTCTTTGCACAAGACGCAGTGAAACGCAGTCGGTATATACTTAGTAGATATATTATAAATATCATGAATTTATCACAAGTTACTTTTCACGCTCCCACCGGAACTTGGCCCCATCTGGCATACTCTCTAAAATTGGAAACTGTTACCTGCATACTCCAGCTAACTTTCAGATATTGAGAAGTAAAAACCACAGAGTTATAAGTCTACAGCGCTGACCTTTGGAGCCGATAGTACGATATTCAGATTTAGTTATTAGGCATGCTGGTTTTGTTTATTGTTATTTGTATTCATCAAATGTTTTAATAGAAATAATAATGGATCTAATGATCACGGAGGGATCAAGTGATTTAAGTCCAAACTACCAAATTCGGGTCGAATTTGAGCCCACTACAATCATTTGTCGTTATTAAACAAACGACTACGGTAGCACTGTCTCTGCATAGTTTGACATTTGAGAAAAAAGTAGGATAAAAAATTACTGCGCTATTACCGAAGCCAAAATAATAAAAATAAATATGGGCTGATTATTTTGTCGTAATTTTAAGTTGCTCTCTAGAAAGTGAGAGGTACTTTGGCGAGTTTGCCTTCTCATAATAAAGTTAAAAACAACTGTGGCTTTCCCGCTCAGTGCGTAAAGATGCCTTATTGACAGCAATAGTGTTGGCAGAAGTGAACACAACCGGTGATAAAGTACACGCATGTAAATGACGGCTAATGTGAACACACCGCTCTGAATGCCTGTACACTTGTGTGTACTTTTCTCTCCTGTCTCTTTCTCTGTATAAAATTTTAATACTGGGGATTTTTATGCTAAGTTTTTTGATAACGGATGTCTTTTAACCATGACTGTGTTCATCAATATTACATATACAAAAACTTGGATGTTAACATAAAGCTACAGTAAAAAAAAGTAAAAAAAGATTTATATTACACACTACAATCGTACACTGATTATAATGTTTTGATGTTTTTTTGTTTCTCAATCATGCCGTACTTTTACTTGTAGCACAGACTCTTTTACTCAACTAGGCCGCCATGTTAGCCCTTTTTGCGTGGCGTGTGGCGAATCATGAACCATGCCGTAACGGCTGACCCGATTTAGATGTAATTTAATAAAGGCATAGATTATAACCTGGATTGATACCTAAGCTACTTTTATTCCATGTACCATACGAGTGAAGCTGTGGGTGGATTTTTGTAGAAAACATTTTACGAAAACATTCTAGTCTTCAACTACATGGAATTTTTTTCACCATTTAAGTAGGTAAAGTCTACCTACCAGAATTTGTAAGTCAGGCCCAACATGGCTACTGTTTGAACTTTAAGCAGGTAGCTTTACCTGTTAGGCGGTCGCCTGCGGCAATTGCAGCCTCCTAGTGGAATTTAATATCAGGCATCGTCGCGTCCGACGGCAACCGTGTAGACCAGCTTAGATGAGAGTAACTGGCTCGCTTCACACAAAAGCAGCTTTACAAAAAAGTATGTGTTTTGTCGCCACAAAGAACATGGATGGAATGGCATATTCAAAAGAGGCCATTTCACACTACCACTTTAAGAAACAAGCACTACTAGCCTGGCTTCGCACTGCGTTTTTGCGTTTCATGTTTTTGTAATGTGAAAAAAAAAACGCAGTGCGAATGCAGCAACACATTCATCTTTTTACCATAGAGCAAATAATTCCACGAAAAGTCCAACACTTTTTTTAACTGGTTATGTTTTCAAGGAGCCGAACAATTCAATCAAAACTCATTCAATCAATGAGTTTTGGTTCAATATCCATAATTTTAAAGTAACTACTTATGAATGAGCCGTCGAAAGCTGTACGTTTCTCCACTGGCTTTGAGTAGGTTAAATTAAAACACCCACGTTGTTTATTGACAGTGGCTATGTCTGCTTGACAAAATTGTTTTACGTAATTTTATTTACTTGGGGCACTTGATAATACTTCCTTTGAGTTTCAAAGGAAAATATAATTATTTATATAATAATTAAAATTCCTAATGCCCAATTCCTGGCTTAAAAGGGCAACGCTATAGCTTAGTCAAAGCCGCCAAGACCAATGTCAAAGTGTCAAAGTGACAGAAGTCTTTGTCCTACCATTCTGTCAATCGGGCAGTATATGCCCAGGCAGGCCATTTATTTATTTTTTATCATGTGATGATCTGGCAGCGACCTTTAGACGTTCACTGCTGGACGAGGCTACCCTCATCGAATGAAATGGGGGATTTGCCATCATTTATGTAAAACAATAAAATAGCTAAATCCATAGAGAACGTGAAATGAATTGACACTTGCACATACTCTGTGTCTTGTTGGTTGCTGAAAACGGGCATATCTTATACTTACTCCCTTATTCATTATCATTTTTTTTAAACATTTTTATTTTAGCGTTAATAGCGTTTGTTTTATTCTCTCTGATGTAAAATGACGTACGCCAAACAAGACAAAAGCTATTTTAGCTATCAAAGGCTTAAGAATTGATTATAATATGAATAAGGGGGTTAGTGTTTTAAAAGCAGTTGTTCATGTAAGATTTACATAAATTAGAAGAAAGCAATGAAGAGTGTAGCCAAGGTAAATATGAATATCACTCTTCAAGAAAATTACGCAATGCTTGAGCGTTGGTAAATTGGATCTGTTTCGTAAAAACGTTCCTGCCATGGTTAGCATCAGGGAAATATAATACAATTTATGGCGAGAGTAGAGTCACTTAGATATAAACCAAGAGTGTGTCAGTCTTAATCAAGTTGAGCATGATAACCGAATCAATTTATTTAAGAAGCCATTTACCATGTTTCCTTAAAATACAGCGACTGTAGGTACTTTTGTGTGCCGTGGTTTATTTTATTTTTGCACAGGAGTCTGATTGAGATTGGAAGAATTGGCAGCACACGGTGTGAAAAAGGCAATAGTAACTTCGAGTTTTTAGAATAGGTATAGGTAAGTCAAGAAGAGTAAAAATATTATTTCAATCATCTCAGCTTAGTGAACTTTACCCATTAAGAAAACAAGGAGTACCTAAGTAGAAGTCTTTGAGGTTGAGCTTACTGCATTCAAATGAAATTACACTTTGAAACAAGCGCATTAAATTTCTTACAGTTAAGGTGAAACGATTCGCAAGTGGCGCAAAATTCAAATTTTAAATTATTCAAAATAACACTAAGTATACAAAACATTAATTGACATTCGTAGCTAAACTAATGATATTTATGAGATACTTTCAATTAAAACAAGTGAGATGGGCCATGAAAAAAAAAAATTACAGCTTATCAACACTTCTTGAGATAGCGAACACTAGTTTTGCGAGAATCAGGTTCTCGCAAAACTAGTGTTCGCTATCTCAAGAAGTGTTGATAAGCTGTAATTTGCAAAAAACAATAAAATTTGAATTTCGCGCCACTTGCGAAACGTTTCACCTTAATAAACCCCGCTACTATTAAACGATCTTTTTTTACACTTTGCACTTTTAAAACAAATTACTATTAATATGAGTAAAATATAATTAACTTTTGAAATCGTTGCCGACATTTACGGAAAGCGAATGATAACTCTATTTGGTGGAGCTCAGCGTTTGCGATGGGCGGATGATTACGAAGCGATTGTATTGTTCTTTCTTCGTTCCATTTCACTATTTGTAAATGAAAAACGTTTCCCGAGATATGGTAGGCTATATATAGACTTCTATTGAGGTTTTCCTTGTTATTTGACGAGAACGTGAATCCTTTTGCTCCTCTCTATCTTGCTGTGTCTTGCTTTGTAGGTATTCAGTAAAAATATATTCACACCCAATCAAAAATCGCGAAAATACATATTTTCGAATGTGTAAAATATATTCTCGCTGGTAATTTTATCCTCGTATATATTCAACATTCAACTCCCTAGCGCCCCGCTTGACTTATTTGATCTTATTCTCAGTTCGTTGGCACTATACGAAAATATTAATATAGTGAATCACCCCGTAAAGACTAAATGATGTTTGTAATGGGAAAATAAATTCAATTTATCATAGATAGATCTGGTATAGAAACTGGTAGATATAAACTAACTTAACTGCCGGCCTAGACAAAAGACATTCGTCTCGAAATGATTCTATTTCTACAATCATAATTAGAATACAATACAATAGACCACGTGACATTTCAATAACTTACGTCAATCTCACATTGTTGGACTTATACTAACACTATCGCTAATATAATGTTACTTTGACTAAGGCCTCAGGCCTGTTATAAATTGTATTTCAATACACTGTGCCCTTGCAAGTTGTTTATTTGTTACCTCGGCAAAAGAACAAGGTTTGTCTCGTAATCACTAACTTTTCCACAACCATATGTTATGGGTGATATGGTACCATGGTACTCGTAGTTCCTGATACCCAAACCAGGGAATCCTGACTGACATCATGACTACGTATGTGACTGTAATTGGACTGTTGCTGTGTATGCATGTATGAGTATGTATGTTTCTTAGCACATTGTTGAACATAGGCCTCTCTTATCGTACATACCATTACTCGATTTTTGGTTCTTTTTCACCAACTATGATGTGCACTCAGTAATGACACTATTGCATTTACAATGCTTCAAGAGCTGCTTAGTTCCATAGAAGCTTCAAATGTACAAGCAGAGAAGTTACAAACTATGCTTATACGTCCCATTGACATCCCCATTGCTGTAATTTTGTAAGCACAAAGCTTAAGCTTTACAATGCAGGTAAACCTGTATTAACCTGTATTGCTATTAGCTTTTTAAGCCTCTATCTCTAGGTCATACAACTTACGTTATCTTATCTACTAGGTTTGTCCTTTATAACAATTTGTAATAATTCAGAATCCTCCTATTTTGTAAAGAGAACTGGAATCGGAATCTTCATCAGCCGTTAGACATCTACTGCTGGATGAGGCATCCCCCATAGCATGCATAGCTTACAACCCATAGCGTGCAATGGGGTGATTTGCCATAATCACGACGCTTGGCAGGCGGATTAGTGTTAAGTACTCAGGTGGATGCTGCTGCCCGTCCACAGGAGGAGTTGGAGGAGTCCTATTCTCAGGCCGAGACTACCACGGCTTCGGAATCGGAATAAACCCGTACATCGAGTGATGAGAATGTCAGCGAAATTTCATAAAATTGGGTAATAGTCTGAGTTGCACAGGAAAAATAGGATGCTTAGGTATTTTTATGGTTTCGAAACCAAATGATAATAGCAGAACGGATATTTTATGGTTTCGAAGCCAAATGATAATAGTGGAACGTTTATTTTTGGTACGAATGTTCCTACATGGCCAGCAGGAATGTTCTAAGGAAATATCGCTCGCATTTTTTTTTATTTGAGGAAATGCCGGAGCAAGCTGATTTAGCGCTAACCTGTACCTAAAAAAATGCACTACTTCACAGGCCACCGTCCACCTAGGGCGCGTCCTACGTGGATTGCACTGTACCCGCCACCCTGAGACATAAAGATGAAAAGTCTCATGCAATTTCCTGTTTAATTGTTTCAGTAAAATCATATTTATTGCTAATTACGTTGCAGAAATATTTTAGAACTACTGTTACTTTAATACAACCTGTCAATATCATCTTAAAAACACCTTGTTGATTATGTGTATCTAGTCCCTATATTGTACAACATGATAAAGTACATCCCGATTATGTACAGCATGTTTTTTCACGACAAGTTCTCCAAAATATGGCTCCCAAATATCATGCCGCGCAAAACATACTGTACAAAAATATTTTTTAAACTCGCGATCAGAACACATATTTATTAATTTTGTCACGGGTTTTTATCACGTGCTACCTTATATTTTGTTATTCCCGACGTTCCGAATGCGTTACAGCAATTGTGGTCGCGGGCTGACGAGTCAGCTAAACCGTACAAAATTGGTTGTGTATTATCAACACGTGATGATATTTTACAACAAAATACTGCACGGCTTAATTATGTACACCCTCGATCATCCGAAACCACGAGTAGTATTTTCTTGTGCAAGTGCCTAAGTTTAAGTGAATAAGGTTTAGTGTGGAATTGCTCCTTAAATAGTAAAAAAAAACAACAACCTACCGAGAGACTGAAAATATTAGAAGTTTTTGTGAGGCTCTTAAAATAGTTTAATAAAAAACCTAACAACCTACCGAGGGACTGAAAATGTTTGAACTAACCAGTGCAAACAAGGCTCCTTCGTATTGCCCAATGGAGGGGCTAGGGATTAGATAGACTTTCAGCTAATCACAAGGTGGTCACGAACAACATGCTGTATTATCAGATTGTGCGTTATCACCATGTGACGATTTTGTATGGCCGATTATGTACAACCAAATAATGCACAGCCCGATCAATCGTGCCACCAGCTTCCAATGATCGGGGTATACATTATGTGGTTGTTCAATTTGGTCGTGCAAAATTATACTGTGCATAGTCGTCTCCCATTTTATTAAATCATTTTTAAAGTGGGATACCTACTTTTCCGGAGAAGCTCAGCGTGAACATTGAGACAGTTGAAAAACAAATATTGACAAGTAAAATAATACACTTCTCATCAAAAAAATCGAAACACTTACAAGATTTTCTTTCTGGTGACAAATATAAATAAATAAATAAATGCTGGACATTTCACACAGCATTATCTAGCCCCAAGCTAAGCAGAGCTTGTGTTATGGGTACTAGATAACTGATATACTTAATACAATACATTACATAGATAGATAATTTTTATTATACATAGAAAATACCCAGAACACCCTGAACAATCTGCAGATTGTACAAATATTCGTTCCGAGGCGGGAATCGAACCCGCAACCTCCTGCGTCGCAGGCGAACCTTCGCCCGCCGCGCCACAGAGAATATAAAAAAAATAGGATTATTTCTTCAAGAAAAACCATCATCCTATTGGCTGGCAGTTCGTAACCTTGTACTACCTACTTTTATACGTCAATTTTTTTCCGTTTATTACAATATTTTACTAATAATCCTTTAAATACATAAACTTTATATCAGAAGTGTTTCGATTTTTTTTATGAGAAGTGTATTACAAAATTATCTTGTAATACATCTACAGAAACGTCTTTGTAATAGTGAGTCGCTTTGTCGTGGTTAGGAACACTTGCCATCCCAACTTCGTGTTTGAAAACAAGAAATTGGAAGATCACGTCCAAAGCTTAGATTTTGAATGAACTTGAAGTACCTACAGATTTGAAACTTATAAGTACCTACTTATTGATAACCACTCCTAAGTAGTTTAAATAACAAGATATCAATCAAGACTAGCTATAAATACTAACGAACGAGTTGCTTTTGTTTTCCTCTAAAACCACTGAATGGATTCAAATAGAGTTATGTTGAATGGTTTAGTTATTCAGCAAGACTTCGACGCGTACGAAATTGCAAGTGGGTCAGCTAGTATAAGATAAATACGATTCAAGAAATTTCCAAGAATTCGAAAAAGGACATAGACGTAATATTGTGAAAACAGTATTTTTTTCAGGAAAACTTATTTCCTTATTCGGGAAAGACTCAATACTTCCAACAGTTTGCGGCAAATTTTCCTCAAAATCTTCAAAGGACTGTTTATAATTTTAATTCAGTTGGTCTTGAAACGTGACTCCAACTCCGGAACGTGATTCAGAAACTTTATCTCATTAAATTCTATGTGATCAAAGTTTTAGATTAGAAACCAAGGCTGCAGAATGGTAGCTCAAGGGAAACATTTGCCTTGCATTTCTTTGACTTGTGGTTTAAATCCGCGGTAGCATTTTATTTATCTTGTGTAATTAGTTGTTATTTGTCTCTTTGAGCTCTGAAAAGAGCCTTTTGATTAGACGGTGAATAAATCAATGCGGTGAAAGAATTCACGGAGGAAACGGTAGCCGAGAACGCGAGGTGCCCATCTCTAGCTGTAGGTACCTAGCTATCTATGTCTGTACGTAGTAGACTTATCCTACTAATATTATAAACGCGAAAGTTTGTGAGTATGGATGGATGGATGTTTGTTACTCTTTCACGTAAAAACTACTGAATGGATTTTAATGAAACTTTACAATAATATATCTTATACATCAGAATAACACATAGGCTACAATTTATAAAGATATTGTGTTAATTGTCCATAATATGACGATAAGTGTCAAGTAATTAGGAAAAAATCTAAAAGCTATTCTAGCGTGCGCTGCCAAAACCGCTAGAGTTACACATATGTAATGTATGATAGAAATGTTTATCTTAAATAGTCCTACAAAAAATCCCGCCACAGTATATATCTATATCTTATGTGTAAGCCATTACAGCTTACACATAAGATATAGATATATACTGTGCCAAAATGTGTATAATATTATAAACGCGAAAGTTTGTTACCTATTATGTTTGTTACTTCTTCACGCTCAAACAGCTGAACGAATTTGAGTGAAACTTGGAGTGGGGATACCTTATACCCTGGATTAACACATAGGCTACTTTTCATCATCATCATCATCATCATCAATTTTCATCATTATTCACGCGGGTGAAACTGCGGGGCGCAACTAGTAAACAATATTTGCAGTGCGAAAACATAAAAGGATACAGTATTCCTCAATTTGAAACAAAAGTCCTAAGAGCGATAGAGTCCTAAGCATCTTGAAAGACTAATTAAATACTAAAATCGTATGTTTTAATTTATATTTTATTATATGCAAAAAACATTGTAGCTATGTATCTGAGAATTGAATTTCACTAAAAACTTTATATCTGTGTAGTTAGATACACATAAAAGTTAGAGTTGTAAATACACGTTTCTTTTTAAACGAAACTGGGTCACGTGGAGGAAGTTATTTAGTTGTTGTTATTGAATAAAAAATCCGCACTCTTAAATATAAATTAAATGAAAAATTAATAATTAATTAATTTTAAGCTTATATTAGTTGAATAAACTCCTGTGTGAGTTTATTGTTGTAAGGCAAAGAACAAAAGCACATCAAAGGTTATCAACAAAGTGAAAATGCTCTTACTGATACGAAAATAAATTGAGAAAAGTGACGACAGTAGGTCTCTTTACGGTTTCCTCGAAACCTGTGGGTAATCCTGATTTACGAGTACCTTCCTGTTTACTGTAAGTAGGCAAATATACAGGATGTTCAGTAAGCAGAAGTCTATTGTATACAGGTAGTACAATTTTAAAAAAGCAATATGAACTTGTATAGCAGTTGGCTGATATTTCAAACTCCAAGATATAAAGTGAACTATAATAATAATAATATTAATTTATTTCAATCAACATGGATCATATTGTGTTAGTTAGTTTCTTATCTTAGATTAGTTAATATAATGATAATAATAAGTTCGTTTATTTTCTCATCACAAAGGTCATTTAGTCTGAAAATTAAAGTTAAAGATCAAGTCAGTCAAAACATTCTGATTTTTATAAACAAAACCTCAGAATTAACACAATCATAAAACACGCCAACCATACAACAAGAAATTGAATTTGAATAAAGTATGTCATTTAGAATAAATAATTTAGTTCCTTATTAAACTGGATACTCATGGATGGACAGTGGCTGAGGTACTCACAGTCAAACCTGTCTGAGAAAGAACTGTTTTTCTTTAGAATAAATTATACCAATGTATTTTTGTTACTTATTTATTTTTTGTTTATGTTATTCAACACGAACCACCGTGTTGAATAAAATAAACTTAGGACACTCTGTATGTTAATTTTCCTAGAAAACCATCGGTAAAATTATATTGCCATTTATTGATAAAGATAAATGCAGTATTAACCTTTTTAGCTACTAAAAGGATCTTGTTACCTTCTCTACCTTATTTATTGTCTTATTAGTAGAGGGAAATATACGGAAAATCTGGTAGGTTTAATATTATTATTCTTTCGAAAAGGTTTTTACTCGCCTCGAGCGGCAATTCCACAGAAATCAAGTAGCTTGACAGATACATTTAATTCATTAGGCAAATAGCAGAGGCCCAATTCTCTAATTTAATAACATTCCAGTCACAATATAATCTCGTGTCAGTCGCACTGTCTCGTATACTAACTATAACATATTCTTCGCAAGAATCGCGAAGATTATGTAATAGTTACTATACGTGACAGTGCGACTGAGACGAGATTATACTGCGAATTGAATGTTTTTAAATTAGAGAATTGGGCCTCAGATTGTGAACATAATCTATTCAAGATTGTTATTACGAGATTTAGGAGAAGTAACTCAGGATAAATCACGGTACATATATCTAGCGAAACAGAATCGACCTCATGTTCCAACCGAATCATCCCCATGTACGGCATGTTCCGTTGGGGTATAAAGGTTCTCGAGTGGCGACTACAAACCAGTGGCCCAAGAAAGAAAATCCTGTCATTATCGCAACGCTAGAAGATGATCGATCGTATGTATCAAATATTAACCAATTTATTTACAAAGATTTCAAGCCGCCGCAATGTCATTAGCCAATATTTGACATCGACTATTGTGTCGCTAGCGTCTCGATACCGTTAGGTAGCTGCTAAAGCTGAATGAAGGAGTAACTGTTATCTTTGCAATCTTTCACAGTAATAATGTGGCAGGCAAGTAACATCATTTCACAGTCTTATTAGCACATTACTGCTCTAGAGACGATGAGCATCGAGTCGCAAACATTTAATAAATCCCATCGTAATGAGTCAAAACGACTGCCATATTTAATTTGGTCTTGCAAAAGCAAATTATTCTCCCCTTTACAGTAGACTGTTATCCTCCTCTGTTAATACACCTCAATACCTACCTCCCCTGTCGAAATTGAAAAATATATAGGTACAGTGCGGAGTATGCATGGTTAGGCGAATCTATTTTTCTTCGTGCTACTTACGCGAACGATTGTGTTTAGCCAGTTTTCTTTTTTTTTATATTGTTATTAGAAGTTATCTATCAAGTTACCTAACCCATAAGTATCGAATACGTTGTCTACTCGATCGTAGTCACATTGCCTAACGTACAAAAAGCGAAAATGATGCGTATCAGTAGGACACGTGGAACGAATAGCAAAGTTGTGCGAAATTAAAATTTGATTGTGTTTTTTGCTCATCAACCCTTCTTAAGATAGCGAACACTGATTTTGTGTGAATCAGGAGACCTAACATACATGTTTTAACTTATACTATCTCATAAATACCATAAGTTTATTAGTTACGAAAGTTAATGAAAAATTCGCTTTCACAAGAAGTATTGATGAGCTGTAATAAACAAAAGATGTCATAAAACGAATATGAGAACTAGGTCAGAATCGGAGATCTGATACAATCAAACACACAAACAAACAAGATAAGTTAATAAACGCCTGTAAATTGAATGGTACTGATATACACAGCATTACAAACGAAATAGCAAGTTGAGGATGACGCGCGTGGTAGACATAATAAAAGGAAATCAAAGCTATTGTGTGTTTTATTGGCTGTAAATTCCTTTAACTACCACACTGAGGGCGATCGTTGGATCAGACAGATAACGCGAGCAACAATTGTTATTTTTCGTAGTAGATTCTGTGATTGGGTAACCACGAGAAGTATTTGTTCCTTGTGATACACCTGGGGTGGACTGAACAGGTGGACCAGCCCCCCAATTACAGCAGCAAATGGTAATGGGGAACGCAACAATGGGGATCATTAACTTTTAATGTTATTTTTTAGTATTTGAATAAATTAACTTAACTGGCTTGTGACCACCAGGTGGTTAAGCGGTAACCACAACCCATTATAAATGCAATACCTCTTAGGTCACTTCCACCTATTAGGGCGCACATTGTACTGTGCCCGTCATCCTGATACATAAAAGTAAAGAGTCTCATGTTCCTGTAATTTCACCGGAACCCATACCCTTCAAACCGGAGCACAGCAATGCGAGCACTAATGCTTGGCGGCTGAAATAGGTATGGGGTAGTACTTCCCCGGACGAACTGTTACTAACATCGAGATGAAATGAGTAAGTACCTATACACCTTCGCATGGTGTACAATAATACTACTTTTATACCATAAAGTTCTCTTTTGTTTGTGTACTATATCAAGGTATGATGTATGTATAAAGAGGACCACACTATACATGGCGTAAAAAGACTACTCCCGAAAACTGAAACAGTGCATTTAGACCATGATTCTGAAAATATTTAAGCAGAAAAAAACACGAAAAAAATTTGCTCACTTTTGGGCCAATTTTTTCGTGTTTTCTTTATATAAATATCCATAAAATATCGTTAAAGGAACACAAAAACCTAATTTCCATAATTAAAAAAAACGTTAATTAATAAAAAAGTAAAAAAAAGCAATGACAACTACATAAGAAATACTGGCGCTACGGGTCGATCAGCTGACCGGGAGCGTTGAACTTGCGCGGCCGGAATAAATGCATACATTGCTGGCTGACAAATACGATACGAAACGAAAAAAAAGGTTTTCTCCGGTATGAATCACCTCTCAGGCAAAAGCTATTTTATATAGCTATGATATGGGTAGCTTGACCAGTACCTTCAGTATTCGGGAGCCGTCCTTTTATACGCTGTATACTACGCCTGGTATTCTATTACGGTGTACTGGCCTAAGACTACGTCACGACTGATAAGTCTTAGCCATTTCACAATTAGACCAATAGGATAAATTGTTCTGATTGTAAAATTGAATAAAATAGGAGAGTCGATTAATGAGAGGTGGACTGGAAAAACTCGAGCTTTTAGAGCGTTGGATAAAACACCTAGTCCATCACTATCTGTGCTGTCACCTATACTCATCAATTATCGCCATAGGCATAATACGCCATATTACGTAAAATGATGAATGAGTTTATGTCGCGACAGGTATTAACGATGGTATTATCATATGGACGCCATACAGCCATGTCTATTTAATTGCAATATTATTACTGTAATAATGGCTAATAACGACGTAGCATTTGATTTTATATCTGCTTGCTTTCTTCCTTACTCTTTTTCTCTCGTGTTACTGGTATTCTCTTGGATTTCCTTAGCTCTAAAAATAATCTTGATTGTGAACGATTATACAAAGAGCCAGTGTGGTGAAAAAAAATCAGGGAGCGCCCCGCAGGGAGGCCTGTCAGGCACACGTTTATACGCCACGAGTTATAAAAAAATCCAAATAGCTCAAGGCTTAGTTATCGTAACCATAATCACCGATCGGCTACTATCTACTTAACGAGAAGTATTATGGCAAATTCAATATATTTATGAAGGACTTCAAGAGGTATAAAAAGTCAGTGAATCTAAACGTACTTTTGAGGCGTTTGGCCCCATACAATTGATGTTATATAGAACTTACATGGAATAAAATAATGATAATAAAATAATAACAAAAACTTGACATTGTAATTAAAAGCACAATGGGCGGTCTTATCGCTTACAAAAGATTTCTTCCAGCCAACCTTTGGATTGCGAGAGGTCTGTAAGATTAGACGAATGGCCGCGGGGTTTACGTACATTTGTAAAGATTATACGAAAGAAGTAAAAACAATAATATCGAATAACTATAAAAATAAATAAACACAGAAAAAATATTCTGTGAATATTCACAGATTGAATGATTAGTTTTGGAACAAACAACTACAATCCGTTATATATCCGTCATTATCTGTGCATCTCGCGCCTCACATCGACGCAGTTTCATCGATTACACTGCGCAAAAATGATTCCGAATGAAAGATAACTATAGAAAATTAAATTAAACAGCCAGGTGTACAGATATCTTGAACAGGTTCATACAGGTATAGTCGAAGAGTGGTGTTGGTGCCACAAAGTCAGCTGATATATAAATTCAATTCAGCTTGTTAGCACGGTAGAATTACTTCAGTAGAAACTTATTAATACATTTTGACGGCTGTTGAGTGGGAACGTGCCAGTGGTACTAAGCGTAGGTACTCAACATCTATGCTATGTGAGAGCTATGCTAGAAGTTTCACTGCATGATAGAATCCGAAATAAGGAAATCCGTAGAAGAACCAAGATTTTATTTACCCTCACATAGGCTACACATAGGATATGCCACTTAAGTCGTGGCAATGAGGGGTTTTCACGGCCGTTTCATATCATGCTTTCAGCGTTGAAAATAGATGGCGCTGCTCTGTTACGTAAATGTCAAGTGTCAAAATAAAGTTAAATGTCAACATCAACAACGTAGATATATTTTCGTTTCGTGGTATTTATTTTTGCTTACTTCTAAAAACATCACGAAATCACTAGCGCACACTCAAGAAGCAGATACAAACAGAATATCATGGCTTATAGCCACAGACTAGTAAATAATAGCTTAGTACGCGTACACCACAGATAATACATTTGGCAATCTTGGCATTTACAGCTGAGACAGCGCCATCTATCGAAACAATTTGAACTACTTTTTTTTTTATCGAAGTTGAAAAGCCCTCATTGGCAGATCATAAAGCTCGCAGATCTGACAACCGTTGGGGAATAGGTTCTCGAGTGGCGAACACAAACCACACGACGCAGTAGAGGGAGGCCCTCCTCTCGATGGACTAAAGACATTATAAAGGTAGCAGTAATGTCAGTGGATGGAGGTGGCTCAAGGCCATTCACTGTGGCATTCTATCTCATGTCTAGTTACGATGACTTAACATCTTCGTGCTGGCATACCATTTCAATTTGATCCGTTGATGACCGGATCATATATTTTTACCGTATACTTTTAGACAATTGTACATCTTTCCAGGTAAATTTCAGATAACGCTGAAATATGTGTTTGTTTATTTAAAAAAAAAAAAAAATTACGACTATACACCACGTACTTTACTATTCTCCTGCTGACGTTTCGTTGACCATTTTGAGGTCCTTCTTCATGAGCACCGACCGCGACCACGCTCAAAGGTCGTGAGACGGGAACTCAAATAGTCGCAATTTTTCTAAAATGATACCAAGCCACGATAACTTCAATTTTGTTTATTTTGTTTGAGGAATCTACATGTAAAATTTCAAATGTCTACCAATGGTTTTTTAAATACAGAGCATTTTTGTTTTACATTGAAAGCCCTTTTTGGAGCCCTTATATCTACTGCACCATAAAAATATTGAGAGACGTAATAAAACATCCCACATCACGATCACAGCAGTGTATGTCTGTATCTGAAACTATCTCGCTGGTAAAAAGGGAAAACGCGGCTTTGAAACACTTTTTGTTTTTATTGGGCATACTGTATTGTATTGCTGTGTGTAGAGTAAACCTATACAGGTTGCAAGATGAAAAAAGTAAAAAAATAGAAACGTCGGACCAATCCACACTGTCTTCGTAAAAGTCTAAAAACCGTTTTACTTAACATTTATCTACCAGTTCAAATCCGTTTCAATAATGGCAACAATAGATAAACATGGCTTAGTAACGTAAACTTAGGTAAGGTAACTATAAGAATGATTATATAGATAGACGATACTTTATTCAAAATTCAAATTCAAATTAGGTGTATCCTGCTGCCCATACCCTGGTTTAATCCCTTTGTCGACATTAACCGACATCAACGGGAGGAGACGGAGGGGTCACCACAGCAAAATTATTGCACCATATAAAATCAATGCAATAAGTTCTTAAACATTCTTACAATAAATACAATGTACGGTTATAATATGAATAGTTAGAACTAGTACATACCGTACTGTCCCTTTAAATATACATATAAACCTTACAATCAAAGACCTGACTGACCTAATTCCGTGACAGGTCCTTTGTAGACGAGGCTTTGTAAAGCTGTCAGTAAAACAGATTCACAGTTGCTGGTAGGTAGGTACTAAGGCACTGGTCCCACCGCCGGCGACGAGCGATAAACGAGTAGAACTAGAAACTAGTGGGCGAGTAGCGAGAAGCAAGTGTGTAGTTTCGATAGTTTTGTCGCCCGGCTGTAAGCGAGTGTTCTAGTGCGACGGGCGATTACTTGCACGCTGTACGGTAGAATGATCGCTCTGATCGCCAAGCGCGCATCGCCGACTACCGCTGAGTGAGTTTTTTCGTTGATAGCTTTTATCGCTGCGATGAACTAGTGAAGAGAAAGTCCTCGCTGGCAGTGTGAACAGCAAGCGATGAACTATAAATATAATCTCTCTTTTTTATTTACACGGGAGCGATTATCTTTTGTTCGTTTCTTGGGCGAGAAAATCGCCGATAGCTCATCGCTTACTCGGCGGCGGTAGGACCAGTGCCTATAACCGGAAAACAAGATCTTTGTTATTTTCCATTCATAAGACATTTGGTAACTTTAGAACAGTGTTTAATTTAAAATACGAATCTCTAATAAACTGAAGAAAATAAAAGCAAGACAAAATAAAAAATAAATATCAAAAGACTGGCGCTATACCTTGGTAAGAAAATCAGTATTGCCATCCAACGAGGTAACGTTGCCAGCCTTTGGGGCATCCTGCTTGCGGTCGGTGACCTGGGGGTGATTGACGGAAAAATCTCGTACACATGATGACGTCGAATCTCGAATGATAATCATATTTTTTATAGTCATACGAGATGTGACATCATCGCGTGGACGAGATTTATTCGAGAATATGGGATCTGGAACTATGTTTTTTATCTGTATAGATAAATTTAAAAAAAAGTTAATTTAATAAGGATTTTTTTTAAGCAAGCAAGCACCTAGACAATAAGTTTTTTGTTGTAAATATAAAGAACCTACTTAATAATATTGTTCTTAAAAAAAACATAACAAACTTTTGTAAAATTTGCATTCTGGCAGATATTGATGACGAAATAACTGTCTTTAATTCATCAAACTCGTCTCTACGACACCACTCTATAGCACAACGTAAACCTACATAAAAGGTGAAATAAAGAAATCCCAGCTGATCAATTCCTCTATTCAGATGGAAGACAAAATAAGTAGTGGACTGAGAAATCATAATAAAACGAAAAGCTCATTCGTCTGAAATCATTAATAAACGGATATTCAGTGGAGCGAGAAATAGAAAAACTTAATTTCCTCGATGCTTCTTCTAGTTTATTACTTTACTTAGTACATTTCCACACGAGGAACCAAAACTCAACAGAAACGTATGTTGCATTGCAGTCTGGGAGCTTTATTACGGGTTTTGATATACGCATAATGGACCATTTTTAGAGTTCGAATGCGGAAAAGGGAGTTCTTTAACACTAACGGGTTTTGATAGTTTTCGAAACTATATGAAGTTTCGTTTCAATTTCAATTCAATTTCAATTCATTTCCTTCATAAATTTACTTGCAGCACCCCTAGCAACAACGAGAAGAAAACTAAGGACGTTATCAGTAAATGTATGTATGGAACCGAAACTTCATATAGTTTCGAAAACGATTAAAACCCGTACTAAGCCCCCAGTTTTGGTTACTATCTCAACGTTAATGGGTACCGTCACGATTTTTTTTCCAACACTTTTTCAGACGTCACACGTTCACACGTGATGGATGTGGCTGTAGGTTCCAAAAAACGGGAGGCATTATGTTCAAGAGGTAATGTATTTATCTTGCTATGGATAAACGACCATTCTATTTTGACGAAGGCTCTCTTTGAACTCGCATGCGGGTACAAAGGGCTCGGAATTATGAAAAATGTGAAATTCAATTTGGCAGAAACCGTGTGTGGGTGTCATAAATAAATGCGGCAAAGGTCCTTTATTTTTGTGTGTATTTTTGAACCCTTTTGCTGTCTATATTAATGGCATTTAAGTTTAAATTAGAAATCTTTGAGACTGGGGAAATGAAAAACATTTGAAGTGCCTATAATGATTGGCATGATGAAGATGATGAAACATGAAAAAACAAATGCAGGACGCTCCGAAACTACGAGAAAGTGTTATGTTTAAAAAGAAACACCAATGCAATTGTATTGCCTCTTAAGAAATGCAATGAGTTATGTTTACCAGGGGATGGGCAGCAGCATCCACCTGAGTACTCAACACCAATACCGCGATCACCAATCCGCTTGCTAAGCGTGGTGCATATGACAAACTCCTCCATTGCATTCCATCCCTCGTTCAGCAGTGGACGTCTAAAGGCTGCTGATGATGATTATGATTTGGTTTCCTTAGGTGGTCGTGGTTTCCTCCGTGGTGTGGTGGGCGATTACCCAGCTGTGATGCAAGGGGTGCGGGATCGATTGCCGCTGCGGGACAAATGTTTGCACACATATTTATTCTATGTTTGTGTATTGTGATATCCACGACACAGGGAAACCTATAGTACTTATATATAGTATATATTAATGTAGGATTAGGAATACGGTATGTGTCTGTTGGGTGTTATGTTTCAGTTAACAGTTAGTTAGTTTATTACAGTTTTTGTTCCCCGGATTAATTAGGGTAATTACGGCTCATGTTTTTATATAACAGCTGGCTGACTAACTTCAAGTAATGATAGATTATCCCTAAGTTGAGTTTCAGTTGTTCATTTGTCATTAAGTAGTTTAACAATAGCTGTGATGTACGTAGTTGGAGGACCAATTAAGACCAATTCACACCGGCTGCGTATGCAGCACGTAATGTAGACACGCGCCTCACTTTGTATGTACACGCTTGCGTGCAAGTCACGGAAGCGGTGTGCCACGTCTCATAGAATTTTTAAACTCTCGCGATTAGAACACACATATTTATTTATGTTGTCACGGGTATTTATTGAGTGTTACCTTATTATTTATTATTCCCGTCGCTTTCCGTTTTCCGTTTTGTAAATACCCGTGACAATATAAATAAATATGTCTCATAGAGTTCCATACACAACGTCATGGTACGATGACGTCTACATACGCAGGCGGTGTGCTGCAGCCTGAATATAGCTAACAAATGTTATTTAGCCGTGTTTTATTATCTTATGAACGAGTGTATAAATCCGAAAGGCTGTGTAATAGAATTTTCATGTCCAGTTAAATTTCATGTCATGAGTTGCAATTTATTAATGGAAAGTACGCGAGAAACGATAACGCAAAAACGCTTCGACAAATTTGGCTTGAGTGCTATGCCGTTGTGTTTGGAATGAACCAGCTAAGTTACTTTGATCTGTGTCCTTAATAAATGCTGAATTCGCAATTGAATGACAATGGACTTCGTTATACCGATAGTATCGCGCCGTAACTTTTTTAAAAGTTATTGCTGAGGACTGTGAAAATAATAGATAATTAAGATATTTTATACTTTGATTTTTAATGGATCCTGTTACATTCTGTCTTGTAACTTCTCTACGGTTGGGTGCTGCTGTGTCCCTCATCAGTGCCAGTGCGGTACTGCGGTTGAACAGCTTGGTCACCAGGGATTATAGTGCGCCAGGACTATGCTGGCTGGACTTCCCGCCCGCTAGCCTTAATGATATTCGCCAAGGCCTCACCAGCGTCAACGTTCCAGCCATTCTTGAGCCGAATGATCTGCTACGTAACGAAGGTAACCCACCTGAAGGCATGACTCTTGTTCTATGGAAGAAGGTTCTGTGGCCTTTGGTGTGATATGTTACGTTCGTTGATACCCTTATGCCATTCACTGTCCGGGAAATATAGGGCCGATGCACCGGCCGATTTGGCTGAGGATCTCAAAAGGCGCAAACGTGCAATGCTCGACAGTCCTTACATTATTAAGCCTTTCATGGCCGTGAATCTGGGTCTATGGACCCTTCGTGTTTTCAAAATTATTTCAGGGCGTCGAAGCGACGCGATACCCGAGAGCGGCTCTTAACTGGCTTAACGCATGATCGCCATTAATCGTGGTAATGCAGTCAGTGTCTTAAGAATGCTTCCGTCTGGTGGTGATTTGGAGCAGTTGTGCTAACTTTAGGTTATTTGCAACAGTCTGATAGCTCAACTGTTTCATTTGTATTTTCCAAATTATGTTGATTGAAATTGATTCTAGAGTGGTTGCAGATATTTGGAAAGACCTCACATGAGATGGACCGATGATCTGGTCAAAGTAGCAAGGAAGGACTGGCAGAAAGCTGGCAACACCTAGAAGGATGGCGTGTCATAGAAGAAACCTTCACTCAGCATAGTTTAGCAATAGGTTGAAGAAGAGAGAAGAAAAGATTGAAATTGATGGACCAAAACTGAAAATAGTAGAAAACAAATAGAAAATTACGGATTAAAACTTAACTAAAGGAAGGTAAAAAGAGTGCAGGTGAGTTTTAACCTTGCCAAAAGTTTGGCCAAACTACTATCAAAACAGAATAACTAAGATTATTAAGCTAATAAATAAGATGATTTTAAGAAAATAATCTTTTAAACATGTGGGAAAGTAAAATTGTGGTGAAATTGCTAGATTAATTTTCAACCTCCATCTGCTATATTCGTTTACCTAAATAGAAACACCACGATATTTAAAATAAGCCTTTAAGAATAAGATTGAAGACTATAGCAAAACAAATACAAAAATATGATGAAACTTGCTTTGAAGAAATTCCACCAACGCTTAGGCATAGAGCCTTCATCCGGCGAAGTTTGTTATTGAACTACGAACTTAGGGGTTTTGCCTTCGACTGGTAATTAATTCTTGGTTTCGGTATACGCCTGAAGACTCCGCGCTTGCATATCGGGGCGTCGAAAACTTTGCACAGCTGCTGTTGTATGCATTAGCTGCCTGATATTGAATTAAAGAACGACGAAATTTATTAATTATTTGCGATGAAATACTCACACTTAAATCAACTAGATGAAACCGTTGAAAATTACCAACATGTATTCATATAACTTTTCATTTAAAACACTGACTTCCGCCATTGTATTCGACTAAATATTTGGATGAAAAAAAAATGATGAAACAACCATAGTGGTGAAAGGATTATGATACTTTTTGAATGCAAATGCTTGGTTTGTTGCTGAAAATATCAAAATCACCATATGTATGCCTACAATATTTGAGGAGTTCCCTCAATGCCTCATGGATTCCATCATCAGAACTGGATTTTGAAAAAAAAAATGGGACCAATCTGGATGTATATCTATTCAAATAAAAAAGAATTTACCAAATCGGTTCATAAACGCCGGAGATATAAGGTAACAAACATAAAAAATATAAAAAAATACAACCATATTGAGAACCTCCTCCTTTTTTGGGAAGTCGGTTAAAAATCAGTAGAAAAATTTTCAAGCCACGCCTTTGCCTGGTCACATAGAGCCAACAATTTGACACTTTGCACTTGCAACTGATTTGCAGTGGATTTGAGCGCAAAAACGTGCAACAAATATAGGTGACCTACAGAGTGATACATGTAAATCGTTATGGTTTAAACTCCAACTCTCGTGGATGTCGTAAAAGGCGACTATAGACTTACGCCGGGAGATGGGCAGCAGCATCCATCTGAGTACTTAACACCAATAGAGCGATCACCAATCCACCTGCTAAGCGTGGTGATTATGGCAAATTCCCTCTTATCCTATGGGGAGCCTCTTCCAGCAGTGGACGTCTCGTCTACCAGTCTATTTATTTATTTATTATTTATTTATTATTTATTTATTTACTTATTCAGGAAATAGTAAATCGTAGGTTCCACAGCTTATCGTAAATTACGACGAAGATCAAAATAGAGATATGTATAGAATTTTTTCCTCATAATTTACGTGACTCAGTTTTCTCGGGAATACCTTGGCATAATTTGGCTTTTCAAGCCCTATAAGTTAGTTATTTTTGTAATATATTGAGGTAAAAGCCTGTATGTAACCTTTCACGTGATTTGAAAGTGGGTAAGTACTTTTCGCCCAAAGACGCTCATGATTTATTCTACACTTAGAAAAATTTATGTGAAATTTAATAAAATCTTTAAACAAATGAAAGCCTAGCTTATTTATTGTTTTTTTCGGACTGACTTCGTAATGGTACTGAATAGATTTTTGTTCTACTTTCAATATTGAATATCAAATAGTCATTTAATTTTGTGTTACAAGCGGACAAAGTAATTCTCGCTACGCTCAGGATTCTACTTTAGAATCTCTCGCTACGCTCGGGATTCTACCGTGGAATCCTTCGCTTTGCTCTGAATTCAAAATAACGCCCTCAAAGAACAAAGTATTTTGGCCCCAGAATCATTGGCTATCAGAAGCACGAAGCGGACCAATCAGAAGAGAGAAAGCTCAAACTCCTATGGGAGCAAAATTGAATTTGGCTCCCGCTATCCTCTATAGGAAATTGTCATTTTTGAATAGGTGTGATGAAAAATATTTTTCATCCCATCTATTCGAAAAGGACGACTTGGTTCGCCTTTAAGGGCACTCAAAGGTGGTGTTTTCTGTATAAAACTCTATAAGTGCGCCGCAATTATCTTTGCCGCGCACTTTTTGAATTTGGAACATATCGAACCCAAATAAGTGCGCCGCAATAATCTTTTACGCGCACTTTTTGAATTTGGAACATCTTAGTGGTCGAGCACAAATATTGTTTGAATAAATACTGGCTGGTATACGACCGCCCATAGTCGCGCCCCGCGCCGGCTGAATAAAAAAAAACAAATTAAAAACGCGCGAACTACAACCCGCGTTTTCGTAAATTTTCACGGATTGTTAGAAATTCATGGTTTTGTTTTGAAACTAGTGGTTCGCCCCGAACTGAGACCTCGCGATGACAGACTTTTTCCTGTATTTGTGTCACAAAAGCTACCAGCATACCAAATTTCAGCATTGTGGGATTGCTAGAAGTACCCTAGAATTTTGGATTTTACGTTTTTGTTTTTCCCTAATATCTCAAAAAACTATATTGTCTTAATACTTATTAAAAACAGTTTTGAAATGTCCAACTAAAGCGCTTTTATTAGACATCCCACTTGATCTGACTGTCTCACTTTTATTTTTTTTACCCCCTCTCGGAACCCAATATCTCATCAACCCCCCAACCGATATAGTTCATAGCCTTACCTACAAATTGTACCAATACTATCTACCCCTATACTAAATTTTATGAAGATCGAATTAACGGTTAGGAAGTTTTCATCGGACAAACATACATACATACATACCAACGCCGATTCTTCCAACTTGACTTAGAGAACTCGCTTCGCTCGTTCAATAAAATATGAGGCGCCTTTTATTTTCTCATAGTGGGTGATGAAAAGTAGAGTGTAACACTCGGGCGCAAAATAAATTTTTGGCTCGGGCGACGTACTTTGAATCCCTCGCTACGTTCGGGATTCTACTAAAGAATCACTCACTTCGCTCTGGATTCAAAAAAGCGCCCTCGCCGTAAAAATATTATTTTGCTCCCTTATGATACAATCTACAATTGTATGTTTGTTTATAGTTTACTATAAACTTAGGAATAAACAAAAACAAGGAAAATAACAGAGTTTTGTAATTTGAGAATTCTATCGTCCTCTGTATCATGAAAATGAAAACAAAACTCGACTGAAGTAACGCAATAAAATGTTTATGGATAATCAAAACAAACAGTCAATAACACTGATTTCCTGAGGTAGCGTCTACCGTCATATTTTAGACGGTGAAAATTGCCATTATGCATGAATCGTCACATTGATTATCAACATAAATAGCGGCCGTCATATGGTGGTACTGCTATCTCAGGAATACCTTAACTCCGGAGTTATGCTGTAGATATACTGAAACAACTCCCAAGAGATTTGAGTCAATGGTCTGGCAGGGTGTAAACCAAGTTTGGGTTCTACAGATCTAGTTTATATCACCGGTTGTAAATCATCTTAGGCCGGATCAAGCCCTGAACCGGGTTAGTATCATTTCGTCTAAAAAAGCAGCTGGTATAATTAGCAAGTGGTCTAAAAAGTAGCTGGTCTACGTGCAAACTGGTCTAAAACTCAACTGGCAGATGGTCTTTTAAAATTTTAAGTTATATTAAATAATATTTATTAGATAAATTTAAGAGTTTGTACTTAGACCCTGTGGTTATTACGTATTCTATGCTTAGACCAGCTACTTTTAAGACCACTTGCTAATTAGACCAGCTGCTTTTTTAGACGAAATGATACTAACCCGCTGAACCTAGCACTCCCCCAAAGAATGTCACGACAAACAGACCTAGTTTGTAAATCATCGGTAGTAAGTATATCATTATAATCAAAAGGCTTATGTTTATCACACATGATTTTGCCTATATGGATTATAAGAATACACTGTTGATTACCAATAAAAAAATAAAATAACTTTTCATTTAAAAAACCGACTTCCTATGGCGGAAGTCGGTTTTTAAGTATTCGACTAAATATCTGGATGAAAAAAATTTATGAAAGAACCATAGTGGTGAAAGGGTTATGATACTTTCTGAATGCAAATGCTTGGCTTGATGCTGAAAATATCAAAATCGCCATATGTATACCTACAATATTTGAGGAGTTTCCTCAATTCCTCATGGATTCCATCATCAGAACTGGATTCTGAAAAAAATGGGACCAATCTGGAAGTATATTTATTCAAATAAAAAAAGAATTTTCCAAATCGGTTCATAAACGCCGGAGATATGAGGTAACAAACATCCTTTTTGTGAAGTCGGTTAAAAATAAATACCCAGTGAAATTACTGCGAACGAGCCGCCTTCATCCATCGATCTCCCGCGACTGCCACTATGTCATTGGTCTTTCGAGTACACTGGTATACTGCATCTCCCGTTCGTGGTCACCACATTTATTTTATACCAACCTTTATTCCCCAACGGTTGTCAGATTGGCGAGTTATATCTCTTATTATAACTATATAGAGTTATAACTTTATTGTACACCTTTAAACTAGTTAAGATCACAAATCAATAAAATAAAACTAAATGTACAATGGGTGGTCTTATCTCTTCTAGACAACCTTAAGTACAAGCTTAATGAAATGAATACTTTTCATACGAGAATACTTGGTTGGCAAGTTACCTGGCTCCGATTGTAATTGGAATAAACATGTTAGGTATAGGTACTTGTTTTAATAAAATTTAATTAAACTCACACATTAAAAGTAAACGTAAACACATCAGGGCACGCGTAAACAAATTAAAAAGTTTTCCGGCACACAGCAAAGTTTACGTGTTCTCGACAGTACCGAAGAGTACTAGGGTGTGGTACTGCGTAGACGTTATGTTCTTGAAAAGATTCGTGTCCATCATAACTTGAGATGTAATTGAAGGATTTTACTTTGACGACGTCTGTGGCGCGGCGGCTGAAGGTTCGCATGCGACGCAGGAGGATGCGGGTTCGATTCCCGCCTCGGAACAAATATTTGTACAATCTGCAGATATTTGTTCAGGGTGTTCTGGGTATTTTTCTATGTATAATAAAAAATATCTATCTATGTAATGTATTGTATTAAGTATATCAGTTATCTAGTACCCATAACACAAGCTCTGCTTAGCTTGGGGCTAGATAATTTTATGTGAAATGTCCAGCATTTATTTATTTATTTATTTACTTGATTATGCAATAGATAATAGGTTTTTAAGTTTTTTTATTGGTAGCCTACTTGTACGGAACCCTTTCCACGCAAGTCCGACTCGCACTTGCCCGGTTTCTGTAGAGCCAATAGTTTAAACAGCCAGCCAGTACTATAAATCATTAGTAATATCAGTATCAGTTATAGACGAAAAATTACCTTTCTATGTGATTGATATTTCGCACAAAAACAAACGTATTGAAATTCAAACCCACATGATACACACTAAATACTACATATATGATACTGCTTTCCATCAGATGGGCCGTATGCTTGTTTGCTTGCTAAGCATAAAAAAAACAATACTTACTACGAACATTAATAGTAAAATTTTCAGAAAGATTTCCGCTGAAGCCGGTCTTGCAGTGGTACCTACGATACGATGTTTTTGTGATTGTATTTGTATAAGTATTCACAGAATAACAAAGCTGTAATTAGAACTGTTCCGGCAAGCCGTTTCACTGAAATGTATTTTGAATTTAAACCTCTCAATCTCTCCGAACAAATCCAGACAACAATTTTTACTGTAGCTTTATTTTACGGGCGATGGCGTTCAATTTTATAAAGAGAAGAGGTTCTTTACGACCTTTTCTTGGTAAAAATGGGCACTGATCCTTGAATATTTTAATGTTTACCCTTATGTGTACCGAATAAACTGGCTGTGCCATTTTTACATAAACTTTATCCCTTTATACTGGGCCGGGGAAACAAAGTAAATGCAGTTAACCACTGCTAAATAATAAATTTACGGAGCCGGGCTATACACCAAGTAACCACTATTGTAGGCCAAGAGTGTACGGATTATTTAATGGAGTGCTTCAGTGTTAATCAAAGGTGCACTTCAACGGTCGGTAGAGGGCATTGTAATAAATCAGCATATCAACAGAACTGCTTAATCAAACTTTCACAAGAGCAACTCAAGGCAAAAGGTTCCGTTTGAAGCATTGTTTTCGATGTATAATGCTGAATCAGGGGCGATGAGGGCTTCTCGACCTCGGGTGATGCGAGGACAGGGCGAAAGCCAATTTTTCGTTACATTTTATGTTTTTTTTGAACAATGTCCGCGACCTATTTTACATAAGTTTTTTAAGATGCTTACAATAGCTTGGGACTGAGAGATGTATAAATATTTTAAGGTAAATAAGCTTTTGTTACAGTGTGGAGGTACGACGAACAGTTGGTACAGGTTTGGTTTTGTGTTAGGGGAATTTTTATCGGAAGCTGGACTTAGGTACTTATCCGGCTGAGAAGCAAGATGCGGGTTCGATTTTCGCTGTGGGGCAGATGCTTGCATGATCTGTGAATATTTGTTCCGAGTCTGGTTGTTGTGGTCCTACTCGTAGTTTCTTGATAACTTCGACACCTATCCTATGTGGATCCTAGTGTGGGATCAGGGGTGTGATTATTGAATGTCAAAAAAAAAAGGAAAAAATGTGTGTGTGTGTTTGTGAAAAAAGTCGCAAGTCACCTTTTTTCAGCAGATGTATTGGACGAGGCACTTGTATATATTGATATCATTGGTATACAAATTTTAGTAATCACATATATAGAATATATAGAAATTTGGAACCGGGGATTTATTACGGGAATTTTACTGACGTTTAGTCACTCGATGACACCGGACTATGTATGTGACTATGGTGTTGTTATATACGTTATGTATTATTCACTTTCAACTTCGGATGGAAATAAACATAGATTGGTAGAGTATTAGTTCAAATTGTATTCTGATAACTATATCACTTTATAGTGTCAGCCTACATTAGGGAAACTATGTTGAAACAAGGTAATTTTATAGAACAGACGGCATTTCTTAGTTATGCTTACGGAACGCGCCTTCTGTAAAATTCCCCACGAGATTTTAATTAATTATAAAATTCTGCAAAGAGCTTTTACTGGCGCAGCTGCCGGTAGAAAAATGAAAGTGTATTTTTTGAGGTGGTCGTTGGTAATTAACCATTGGTAGGTAAATAACGGACAAAAACATTAGCCATTCAATAATTATAAATAAATAAATGCTGTACATTTCACACAACATTATCTAGCCCCAAGCTAAGTAGAGCTTGTGTTATGGATACTAGGTAACTGATATACATTACATAGATAGATATAAAATACCCAGAACACCCTGAACAAATTTCTGCAGATTGTACAAATATTTGTTCCGAGGCCGGAATTGAACCCGCAACCTCCTGCGTCGCAGGCAATTAAACCGGCTCAATGCGTATGGGAACTAATGTAGGGTGTCGTTTTCAAAATCTAAATTTTCACTCATTATCATCATCATGATTACCAGCCTGTTTATGTCCAATGCTGGACGAAGGCTCCCCCATTGAATACAATGGGGTGATTTGCCATAATTCCTACGCTTGGCAGGCGTATTAGTGATCGCAATTTGGATGTTTTTTTCAGTTTGGATGACTCGTGTGGATGCTGCTACCCATCATCTAGTGTAATCCCTTATTAAGGCTTTAACTACACCCACGGGAGGAGAAGGGGTATATTTTTAGACCGGACACACCACGGCACATATAGGTTAACACATGTTATTACATAATATTATATAATAAATATTGTAATATTTTGATATTCTAATTGTTTTCTAAATTTAACGCTTTATTTTTTTTTGTTAGTTGATGGTAATAAAAGAATTTGAATTTGAAATAAGAAAATTGGGGTTTCATTTATCAAAATTAATTAAGAGTTCATGAAACTTAAGTTAGTACTAGATGCTAATCTAAAACAAAGCATTGCAACAATATAACAAGTAATCTATTATCCTTAAACTTTTGTTTGAGATGTTGTTGTTATAGAGTTTTGGTAGTTCTAATCTAAATTAATTTAATCAAACCACAACAATTACAGTGTACTTACTTAGTTTAAGATTATCAGTAAGTACAAACGTTTATTTAACGAATTATTATCTTATTTTGAGTTAGTTAAATCAGATAAGATTGTCTGAATTCAACTTGGGAATGTGTGTGATTTTAAAATTGAAACTGAATTTAACCTTCAAGTTTTCATAGAAACACTTCTTGTGACATGATGATTATCTAATTAACTACGTCTAGTAGAGTAGGTTAATTATAGTAGGTAGGTTAAATGTAGTTAGCTAAAATCTTCGTGTGATAAACTTTGATTATTATGCTAGGCACGCTCAATACCAAGTATCAAAGTAATGATATTACGATGAGCAACCAATCAAGTTTTCTTTACGAGCTTACTTAATTAAAGCCCTGAGGTCTCGGGTGATAATCAAATGGCAGTATAAGGTTTTCATCATCATCATCACGATTAGATAGATTTTAACCAGTTTAACTTAGGTATGTAGATTATATTCGAGTATACGACCCGAGGTTTCGAGCAATTTAGATGCTCTTAATCTGAGTATGAGTGTTATTATCGATGTAAGTTAAACCGGTTAAAATCTATCCAATCATGCATACCTTACGAAAGTTTTTATCAAAAATCATTATCACGTCTTCCAAAAACGGGCAATTCGTGCCTTTCATAAAAAGAAGTCGCGTGACTCCTTGACTCTTGTTTTAAAGAAATTAAAATTCTTACTGTATTATCGCCATATATCTATGAATATTTATGACATGCACATAAACACTCGGTTAGTTTTATGAAAAAAAGTGACGTGCATGGTATCAACAAGAGAAATTACAAATAAACTGAGTATACCAAGTTAGTAGGTAAGTAAGTCTTTTATGGAAATTCTGTATGGCCATGTAAGGGCATCTAAATTTCCTATTCGAAGATGATTCAATGAATGATTGATTGTAAGAGTATAACACTCTAGAGTCTAGAGTGTTATAAGTACTCTTACAAATCTTATCGTCTACTGTAGAATCTAGACGACTACAATTGATAAAGCCGCGTGGCTTGATGTCACCCTGCCCCTCGGTAACATGTCGATTTGCGATATCTGTACCTTTAAAATGATTATTTGGTTGTTATTAGCGTGTGCTGTCTTATGAACTTTTGCTGATTCTCTTTACATTTTCCTTTTGACTACCTAAAGTAGGTAAGTAAAAGTACTCTTTTTCTATGCATCAGCTTCTCTTTGTTCGATAGGCAACAAACAGGCGCTTCTCACCTAGTAGTAAAAAGGATCATCAAATGAAGTCAAGCCGTGTTTGTTGCTCTGATTCTTCTATAGGTTGGTTGCTTTGAAACAGGAGTAAATTTAGCTATTAGTAGGTGATTCAAAATGATCTTCGTGATTTCAACGAATAATTAATTTATCATTTTAATGATAATATAACTTGGAAAAGAGTTTGCTTTAATACGGTTCAAAAAATTAATTTGATTAAGACATTGACTCCAAATTGCAGCTGACGGGGTTATGTAGGTACCTACCTGACTAACAGTAGAAATAGGACCTATTAGGTACAACAATATTGTACGTACATATATGAGCAGTAAATAAATGCAAATACAAATACAAGTAAAATCATAATACTAAAAGTTCAAACTATACTTTACAAATATTTACTTGTCTGGTTGTTTTGTTGTTGTGTAGATTATAATAATACTATTGAATAGAGTCGACTAGTTAGCACTTTTGTATATTGTTAATATGTAGGTAGGTATTACGCTTTTTTTTTCTTCTACTTGTCTGTTCTGTGTTATTGTGCGTTGTCGAATAAACGTATTTCATTTAGTTTAATTTTTTTTTTCATTTGAATTTGATTTTGATTTTAGTTCTATTGCAAAAGACCTGATGTATCGATAACTGATAATATAGCAAAATCTACCTTAAGACTTAGCTATAACAAGTTTTCGATTAGCCTTTTTGTATTGAAAAAGAAAACGGGCAATTTCTGGGTCGAATACTCAATAACTTCTGAACCTTTTGTTTTAAAAGGTTTCAGACCATTGGCTTTTGTAGATTGGCTTTTTCTTCGGCAAATTACACAGGAATAGATGTTAAGAAACAGATTACAAATTGGAAACGTTTTTTTGTTAGAAAGAAACACTAATAAATGGAAAAACCAAAATCCCCATTTCCCATTTAAAAGCTAAGTATAGGAAAAAACGTAGGAACCCTTAAATTGTTTTTTTTGTTTAAATAGTTTGAGTAGGTGTGTGTTAATGTCAATGGGATTGTTGTTTTTGAGTTCACTTGATCGGATCAGCCTAAACCAATCACAGAAGTCCAAAAAATACGGGTTTATTTTTGAAACTGCAACGAATTTGTAGTAAATTCTCTTCGAACTATTTTTATCTGTCACAAACTGATGTTTGCATTGCAACCTCCTATTGCAAAGTCTTCGAGCGTCCTACCTCATACATTACGTGCTCTGAGGTGAAATGTAGGTAGGGTAGTCAGAGAATAATGAAAGAGTCGGAAAAATCTACCAAATTTGAATGATGGTCAAGTTTTTTAAAAAAGTCTGGCACCTTATTTACTTTAGAATTTTCATTGCTCTTTGTTATGTATTTATATAAATTCGGTGGATATAGCCGGCTCAAGACCATACGCCATGGCATTCTATGTGCAGCAGTATACTTCGATAGACTGATGATGATGATGATGTGCAGTGATAGTGGAATCTCATAGTTCCTCATTGCTGCAAAATTGAGTACTTCTCATGGCACTTATTCAATACGTATGTAATCTCAATCAAATCTCTGCCACTGTGTGCTGGATATATATATTATACGATTATAATCTTCCATCTCTTCCCGTAAAATCGCTTAGTCGGTTTTTACGGCCAGACGGATTACACCAAGGGATAGGCAGCAGCATCCATCGAGCAGTCTAAAACGAATACTGCGTACGATCACCAATCCGTTTGTCAATCGTGGATACTATGCCAATTCCCCGCATTGTATATCTACTATGGGAAGACCTCGTTCAGCAGTGGACGTCTTAGAGCTGCTGGTGATGATGATGATCTCAAACCTCAATAAGTACCTACCTACACGTTCTTGGATGTACAAAACCAGATTTCTTACTAGGTATTATATTTAAATGCATTTTTTCTATTGTGAGCGCATAAAAGTAGCCTCCCTGCGGGGTATTTCTTTCAACAACTTTCACAGTCAAAGGTTCTTTTCAGAGCCACATAAATCAGCCAGAGGGATCACAAAAAAATCTAGACAAAAGCCGGATACGAGTAGTACCTATTTGTTCCATTTGGTCGGATTGTGTTCTAAAAACCTTTAACCTCGCTGGATTTTGTATAATTTATCCCACGGGCTTCCAGTAAATTATATTGTTGTATGCAAGGCGAAACCTGGTAAATATTTGTTATTTGAAATGGCAAAATGTAAATACATAACTTGCATTTTTGTTTGTTTTCTAGCTAAATTAAGTTTACCTTACTCGAAAGTAAAATACACGTTTAATTGAGTTCTATAGATAAATGGGTGCAAAATCGACCCTCTGATAGCTTTTATGTTGAGAGTTTTCTACGAATAGGGGTACAGATGCGATTATTAAAAAAAATCAGCATCAAAATTAAATTACGTGTCTCTAAGAAGTTTTTTTATCAAGATTTAATAGCATACCAATATCTTTCAATTTTATCATCAATTTCGTAAAAAGTGATTGATCTAATAGTTATTTATGATCCAAAATTTGATTAAAGTCATTCTGTATCATTGTAATCTTATATAGTCTATTTGCTCATGAACCCATACTGCAAACTTTATAATCATCTCAATTTTACTCTTGGAATATTTAGTGGGTTGTATCCGTGCCAAAAACGTATCTGAAAGTGGGGCTCGAAGGTCCCTTTTAATAAATAACGTATGAAACGTGTGTATATCAACATCATCATCACCCTCCTGTTTACATCCACTGTTGGACGAAGCCTTCCCTCATTGAATACAATGGGAGGATTTACCATATATACCACGCATGGCAGGCGGATTGGTGATCGCAGTTTGGTGTTAAGTATACCTACTCAGGTAGATGCTGCTGTCCATCCCCTAGCATAAACGCTTAATAAGGCTTCTATTACATCCACAAGAGGAGAAGGAGGGGTCTATTCTCAGGCCGCACACACCACGGCACTGAACCGTATTATAATGGTCCATTAATAAAGGTTATCAATGAATCTGACCCTAGTAATAAAACCCCTTTAAAATTTAACAAACGATGTTGCCAGGTGGCTTGCGACCTAATAGTTTTTCCTTCATAAATACATATAGCCTATCTGATCAATACTAAATTAGTAGTTTATAGGACGACTGAGACTTTGACTTAACGTATGTTACTTGTTTGTTTATTTATTTAACCCCTATCACGTTTGCCATGAGGGATTATTCTGTGAGCTAAGTTTGTAGTCAAAGTTGACTGCCAACTGAAATTTACGTAATCGCAACCCTGGACGTCTGCCAAAGTAACATGTAGATCATTTATAGGTACACTGGAACCGACTAACATGAAAAGTACTGAATAATTTGAAAAAAACTCTTTCACATTAGAAGGCTGAAGGTTTATGTGGATGGGCATAGGAATTAGAATGATCATCATCATCAGTCAGTTGATGCCTCTGCTGAACGAGCCCTCCTTCATCGAATGCAATGGGGCGGTGAGTGGCCATAACCACATACCATAATTAATAACACCCAACAGTCACATTAATCATAGAATTAAAACAGCTATTCTGACAGTAATATAAGATAGGTAGTGTATTCGCACCAATTTAATTCGCAAATTGTTTGAAGACCCAATCAGTGGACCTCGTGATCTGAATATTTTTTTATTTTTTATACTCAAGTTTCCTGATTCGCCAATTGTCTGTTGAACCACTTTTGTTTATCAGAGCTATAATAAAGCTGGCTGATTAGATTTCGACAGAGATGACACTCCGGGTTATGACGTCACACATACCTACGATGTGAGTGCAAGAGAAGGATAGAAATGACATTTTGCAAGTGCTTATAATTTTAAGTTTGTTTTCACTCTTTTTGCATGTTTAATTAAGATATTTGATATTTTGAATTGTTGTTTGCTACCATATAAGCTTGTACCTACCGCACAGGCTTTCTGGTTCCTGATAGTTATAAAATTTATACAAAAAAATATTTCAAATGCATCATGTGACATATTAAATGAAAGAACTCGTTATGAGAAATTCAAAAATATATTTTTTTTAAAATTTTGAATGCTTATTTTAAAAGATATCAAAGAAAATATGAGAAAATTTACATTCCCTTTTCAAACATAAACCAAACTTACTTAGATGTTATATGTACCTACCAATTAATACATTATTTTCTAATAAAATACAAGTTAGCGTTTCATGCTCACTTTAAATGATTTAGTTGTTTTGAGTCAAAAGTGATCATACTCTAACTCTCAAGGCTCTGGAAAGTCGAAGGCGTCATACACTTCTTCCTGCCACGCGCTCTATAGCCCTCTTCTTATTACTCAGAAATGAGACCCAATCAAACACGTTAGAAAATTCAGAAGTTGACCCCAGTTGGTTTGTTTGCGTTGAATCAACGTCTGAAATTAGTTTTGAAGACAATTTGTCGTCTTGCTCAATTTATTTTATTGGAGGGAGACGTTCGCTCACGAACTTTTAAACATTTTATACAATTCTTTGTATTATGTACCTATCTATAAGAAAAACTTTACGACGTTTCAGTTTTCTTAAAGTTTTGCTTGTTTAAAAATAACTGAGAAATTGGGGACGTTATTTTTCAGTAGTACAATAACAGTAATTCTAAGTAATCATTATTTGTCGTGGTGTGTTTCTGCCCTAAGAAAAGACCCCTCCATCTTCTCCCGTAGATGTCGTATATAAAAGCCGACTAAGGGATTACATCAGGGAAGGGACAGCAGCATCCACATGAGTATTGCGATCACCAATCCACCTGTCAAGCGTGGTGATTATGACAATTTACAAAATAACCAATTTCTTTTAAATTATGTTCACTTGATGCCACCATTTGCTAGATTTTATGATTTTTTAATCGACTTCATTAAAAGAAGGAGGTTCTCAATTCGGTTACATTTTTTTTTGTAAGGTGTATTTTTGCCTGCCCTTGGTTTGTCTTCATTCAACGAGCATGCTACAGTGTGGTGTGTGTTATATTGACACTAACCCATTTATAATCGTTATTTAAATTCATGCATTACTTAAAATGAGTCCTGTCACTGTTTGACACTATGCAATAGTAAGGGATGGCAATATTTTAAGCATAGCTTAAAATTTTATGATACACTATTACGTCAGTCATGAAATCTGCGAACATGTATTAAAACGTTATTACAGTCTTGTTTGTCGATAATGTCGAATCAAAAATGCACCCAATCTTGTAAGCATCAAAAGATTCTCTCGACTGTTCAAAACCCAAACGGTTAGCACGCTAATCCGACCAATATACTAAGGACCCATTTCTCTTGTTTTCTGTTTGAGTTTGAAGGTTGGAAAGTTCTGGTGGATTTGCCAACTACCACTCTAGCTAGAGCTGTCATTACTGGTGTTGGGTTTGAGTTGGAAGGTCTTGTGATTCTTGTGGTTTTGTTAAGCTCATCGAACATGGAGCACCGTTCAAGCACAACACATTGACTAGATCAGTAAAGGAACGTGATTTGGTTAAAACTCATTCAGAATTCTTATTTTATTTCTTGTAGACGAGTTTGATTATCAGCTTTTATTCAACTTGCAATATTTGTGTTTTGTGTTTAGGTCAAATCTTGTAAATGAATTTTAAACCAGAACCACCTGACCGATTAACTGAAATTTGGCTGTCAAGTTCCAGTGACAATTCAATTTTACGGTGACAGCGAGCTCATCTGATGATGGAGACGGAAGGTGGAAACGGAACTCTTCAATGATTAATAGTAGCATGGCAGTATTGGGCTCATTTTGATCAGCTCACGGTTCCGATCACTAATTTAACTTGTTTACTTGTTTTGGAAAAATACAATTTTCAACAAAAACTTATTTTACATCAAACCTTCTGAATTCTCAAATGATTCCAAAAAATTAAACAAGTATTTATATTCATGAGTTTTCTGCCTATATAATGCCAAATATCTAACCAAGCAGAAATAATACTAACACGAGCTGTGAGAAGATAAAATAGAATGTATTGTTGATGAAAATGTTCGGTATTCGTTTATAGATGAGTCAAGATACCAGCTTTGCATTATTATTGATATCAATAAAGCTCTTCTATCATTTGCGCTAAATATATCTCTTTGAATATCGTCGTTCATATAGAACCCAGCATCGACCGAAAACTACTGAATCGTTTAACACCATTTTTACACATTGTACTCGACTGATATTTTTGTTAATGGTTTATCAACATTTACTGTACACAGAGAAAATAAGAGGAAAGATCGGTAAAAGCAGGAACATTTTATTGCGACAGCCAGTTAAAGTGTTTGGTTATAAAGCACTTTAAAATTCACATTACTTTACTCGCCTAGTGACGGAAATAGTAGTTATACCGGTATATGACTTCTACTGAACTCTACATGATTATTGAAACTTTCATGTCCCTTGTTCTTGCCACAGAAGCGACAGTTAAAAGAAGAAGTCCTTTTCTTCTTCTTCTCAGTCTCGATTCGACGTTGCTCTTTCTTCTCTTGTCGTGCGTGGTTATGCTCTTGACAAAGCGGTTATAATAATAAGTTTAGCAATAATAATAATATTTGTCCTCCATCAACATACAACACAATAATGATACACACATCCATAACAATAATGTTTTTTTTTAATTCTAATTTTAAAAGGGCCTCTTACTCTTGTCTATTACGGCCCCATTAATGCCTCATAAAGGTCCAGATTAAGCATGTGTTTGAAAATAAATGACGTGAAATAATATATTAATTTCAGGCTATATATGGGAAATGTATATAAATTATACTTTAACATTAAGCCCATAGAAATATATACCTTATAGACTAACATAATTACTTACATATTCTATACATAAAACCTTATATAATGATTACACGTGAAGACGGTGACGTGCAGCGCACCCGTGCGGTGTCTTGTTATGTAGGTTATGGTCATCATGGACTTAGTATTATTAACTGATTGTCTCACGATGTCTTATCATTTTTGTCTTTTAGTGGACATCCTCTGTCTGGAGATCTTTCATCGTATCATCATTTTCATCTTTTACTTTAAAAAGTTTCTAAATAAGTTGTAAGTGGTCTCGAGTGCTAAGGAAAGCTGCTAAAAGCGGCTACTTATGAGCTTATCTCGGTAAATCTTTTGTTTTGTTTGGGAGGCCTTAAGCTAAATATTTTTTCTTTTGTTTTTAGCAATCACTTTTTTTGTTATATTCAAGCGATTCGCTAGGTTTAATAAGTAAATTCAAAACGCTTACTTACTAGTTTTACTTTTTTACAGTTGACCTCAGATGGTCGATGCTGCTATACCGAGCTTTTGGCGAGCGTAGAAGGCACTTAACTGATTAAAAGTTAGGTTGGAGCAACGAGTACAAGAGCATCTCTTAGTTACGGACCATGATAGATACCCATTAGATTTTCTCGATCAGATGGGTTTGCTACCCCAAATTAAGGAGCAAGGCCCATGTTACCACAGGAGGTCATAGGGATCGTCACAGCGTGGTAATAACTTTGCTGTTTGGTAGTGGGCTGCGTTGCTGTTGACGTTGACTGCCACCATGGCAAGGTGACTAGGTTGGTAGGGAGGAGTGGGCCATCAATGTACATCTGCCCATTTTTTTCTTGTTTTATTGTACTCCTTTTGATTTTGTCCATGTTGCCTGCTAACATAATGAGTTTAGGAGTTATTTCTGGGGCGTACATTTACGAAGAGGGCTATGTGTTGAAGGTCATGTTTAACGTCGTCAATAGTTCTAAATTCTCTCCCAACTGATAAGAAACCTAGAAAATCCAGGGCAAACAGCTCAACCCAACGAGTTGCCTGGCGTTACACATACGCTTAAAAACTCAAGCAGCAACATTGCTCTTTTTGGATGTCATCGGTAGAAAAAGAGCTCTTTTGCATAAAAAACAAAATATGATATCTAGCAAAGAATAGATTTTCACTACTGTGTGGGAGGACCAACCGATGCTCTTATTATTTTTATCGTACCACTAGAATTATTTATTAAAATTGAATTTAAGAAAAACAAGTTCTTTGTGCTGAGCATAAACAAAACGCAAATATCTTTTGAAGGTCAATGATTCGTCTGTAGAAAATATTTTATATAAATAAAATATTTTATTTTATTTTAGTTGCTTCTAAGCGTCTTCTGCTTTTTAGGGTTCCAATTCTGACGAGGAGCCCTTATAAGATCGTTCGTCCATCCGTCTTCACAGCGTCGCAATTGTCAGAGTCATGATCAAAAATGCATGAAATTTGTTTTAGAGAAACTTTACATATTCTGATCTCAGTTGAAAATAAAAAAAACATTATTAGGATCAACCTCTCGATACTCCCTTTTTATGCGCACGCCCTTCTTGTGATATGTCGCTAAAAAGGTATTGAGATTTCCTACGTAATTTTTTTACCAGCCCTAACTGTCAGCGAGAAAAACCCCGCCAAATACGTGTGAAATGTGGTCGCCCTGCCATTTAAAAACAATTTTAATTAAGCTTGTAATTTCCCATATAACAGGTTCATTGTAGAAACTTTCATCAAATATTATATCGGATATCCTGCAATGAAAACTTTTCAAGTTATAGAAAACTATGACTTGACTTCGAAACCCTTTACTGCGTGGTCCGACTCGCACTTAGCTAGTTATTATCTACTGGTGTATTCTTTCTTAGAAACAAATAGAGATTTATCTGAACAACCATACCTATTTTTCACAGACGTAAATTCAAACTTTTATGAAAAGATGATGGGTAAGAACATTTCAGAATTTATGTAGATAAATTACTTTTGTTACGAAATGTGTTGCCACAAAGAAAGTCGTAAGAAGTCGTAATTGCAGAAAATACCACTAAGAACCACCAATTTCAAAACTTCTGAAACTCTGGTGACTTTCTTGGGGAGACTGGTATGTTTTTTTTTATACTACTTGGCAAGCAAACAAGCATACGGCCACCTTGATGGAAAGTAGTTACCGTAGCCTATGGACGCCTGCAACACCAGAGGCATCATATTACGCGTGCTGCCGACCCTGAGACATAAAGATGAAAAGTCTCATGTGCTTTGTAATTTCACCGGCACCCGTTACCTTCAAATCGAAACACAGCAATGCGAGCACTACTGCTTGGTGGTATAGGTACGGTTGTAGTACTTCCCCGGACGAACTCTTTCAAAAGAAGTTCTACTAACAAAAGTGGTCAAGTGGTCTTAGGTCCGATTTGCGTGACCATAGCGGAGTCAGATATTCTTGACTCTAATGTTGTATGACTTCGTTCGTTTGTTACTGGTTACTTCTTGGATACCCTGCGTTAGCTCATAGTAGACATTCCTCCATTTTGAGGAATGGTGCCTGTAATAGCCTTGTGATGCATGGTGAAAAGATTCTTCTCAGGGGTTACTTTCACACACGCATAATAAATGAAAATGAATGCTAGTACTCTTCACCAGCCGGTAGGCTATATGAGGCCTGCCCCATAGCATGCATAGTGTACAACATAAACCGTGCAATAGGGGATTTGCCATAATCACCACGCCTGGCAGGCGGATTGGTGATCACAGTTTAGTGTTAAGTACTCAGGTGGATGAAGTTATAAAGCTAGTAATAAACAGTAAAATAATAAATTCAGGACTTACAGCATGAACGTTGCAGAAACTCATAAAATAAGTTGCAATGAATCTGATATACTATTTGAATTGGATAAAGTACAAATACTATTGGAGTTTTCCAGTTCCCTACCCTCAAGTCTCTCGACCTATAACTTTTTTAATAATGGTGAATTCATATGGAAAATTGGATATTTTCTAGCTATAAGTATGGCTAGTTTGCAAAACTATGCGCCAACAACAAGTTTTAGCTTTATTGTACTTGGTTTGACTTGAAGTGTTCTTTAAAAGTACTGATTTGATAAGAAAATTAATAGTTTTCAAAGTAGATTTTCAAATAAGGTAAGTATTTGATTTTTCCCAAATCTGGAAGGTTCGGTATGAAGGAAAATGGGTGACTTCTTTCGTTATTCTAAACCTAGTTAAGGGAAAATTGGTTATTTAATTATTATTTATTGTTTTTTTTTTATTTTTATCCTCACAACACCAATCGCGGCACGGTTGCAGATTGCGGTGTGTTTTATTGTGACTCTTGTTTCTACATATCACGACTATTTTTTATATTATTATTATTATTATTAATTTACAGCCCACTCATTTTCACAAAAGGGATTGGTTATTGGATTGGTTTAGTGTTCGATTTATTTTCACTAAACCTATATATTTTCAATAAGTACATTTTATAAAGGTTATTTGTTATTAAAAATCTTCATAGAAATGCAACTGTTATAAAGGATTTGTAAGCGTGTTCCTACTGTATTGCTACAGCTGGCCTACGTACAGCATGGGCAGCTTTTAATGCATATAATAGCGATAAAAACACTGACTCAGTTAAAATGTTTTCGTTGAAAAGCCAGAAGATTAATTATCTTGAGTACCTAATCCACGAAAATCACTAATGCAACCACACAAAAAACCCCAGAACGAGCTTAAGACAAGTTAATGTAGGACAAATGAACAATAGCATCAGTAAGAGAGTAGGTACTAAAGGGTGCTAATTGCTAGAGAAGGCCTCTTTATTTAATTAACGAGGGCGGCCTCCAGCGTTGCGCCATGATTCATAATAAGACCGCCTCAACATTTGTAAATTTTGTGAGGTTAATTACTCTGAAAGATGCTGAGTTATCTGGGATTTCCGTAATCCACCTCAAGGTGCGTTGAGGAGATTGTGAATATTTGATGTGTTTTAAGCCAGAGTTTACTTCAGTGGCGCGATTACGTAATTCTGTTGCTATTGATTTCAGTCGATTTCAATGTTGTTTCTATCCGAAATGACGCTTTTGCGATTACCCAATTTACGCATTTTGCTGACAAAGGTTAATTGCGACAAGACTGCGTAAATTAGGTAAACACAAACGTAATTTCAAAAACAATTGAAATCGATTGAAATCAACAGCAACATAATTACGTGATCGCCCTCGTCATATCTGTTCATTTTGTTTTCCTAACAATCTCTTTGTGATAAGAACTCGAACAACTGTTCATCAACAAACAAAGCTCGCATGTATCCGAAGGTAAGGTTCCATTTTTATTCAATGTTTGCTTTGATAACAGACACCCAAGTTTTCCCAATAAAAACTATTTGTTTGTGTAATAAACATGCCCCACTTTATAACTTCAAACATGAAATCGTTTGCACAAGTTAATTTATAACTAATACCGTAGGGACCTTGTCGAATTAACAGGAGGATTTTAGCATATTCATGAAACGTAGTTCGAATACATTGTAATCTTTCGGTAGCGAACAATGAAAGTCAGGGTAGTGTCCGAAAACCTTTAGTTATTTACTGGTATTGTATCATTTTGAATAATATTATATCTATAAACCCATCAACAAGTAACATCAATACCAACTAATAGGTAACAGTCATTTAAGGAGGCGTATAAAAAAGCCTTCTAAAACTCGAAAAAAATGACTTGCGGATTTGAGCAATAAGTGCGCTATACGCACTGCGTTGTTAAAGCATCTGATATTTGAATACATACATAAATTATATTATCATTACAAACTAATGTTTTTAAACGTCTCGAGTTTGTTTGCATGAACGTGTGAAATAGTCGAGTAATTTACCAGCACTTCAGCTGTCGTCACTTCACTAAAGATCTCTCTCTGATACTTATTTCATTAGAATTTCAATCGTGTGTGTTGAGGTTGCCTGTCATTTATCATTGGAAATTCAGCACTCGTGTGCAATTTGTCTACGACTCGAAATCAATTAGCTAACAATCCTCTACGGCGTAGGCCGTAGACCTTGTTCGTAGTAATTATTGCGTAGACCACGCTACATTGAAATTAGGTACTTAGCTCTCAGGCACCATTTGTAACTGTTATTTTAGCTACTAGAAAATAAAGATAAACCAAAAAGTTGAAATAACATTTTAACGAAAATTCTGGTACATCATCAACGTTATACTATCAATTTAATTTTGCCATCCACATCAGAAGTCTTAAACGCCATTTGTCAGTCCCTCCAAATCAATTAGGTAGGTGACTACTATCTAAAGGAGAGCAAACGTAAGTAGCTAGGCTACTTCCAGAGGCGATTCATAATTGGCAAGGGGTGTAGAAGTCAGTTCGTTGTTAATTGCTTTTTGCCCGATTAATTTGCGAGCTTGTCGCCTTGAGGTGCTAATTATATGGTAACAACACAGAGTAAGTAAGCGAATAATACAAGGTATCAAGAGGGTAGATGGATGTGACAATGTGGTGGAACAAATTAAGACAGATTTATTATGCCCATCAGTTGCTTAAGTCAGGCGTAGCTGATCAATTTATTTCAATAGGAACGATTGAAAGCTTTGCTGAGGCTTTTTTAGCATGATGAACAAAAAAACTCTAACAGAAAGTCTATGTTTTATTGCCTTTGTTAATCAAGTTTTGGTTCCTGGTCGCCACTCGAGAACTTTTATTTCCTAGTGGTTGCTCTGTGATCTATTTTAATTTAATTAACAACTATAATTGTACCTTACATTCCTGCTCATAAATTATTATGTAATGATTTAAATGATATAGCCTGCTGATTGCCACTTAAACTTACTAATTATGAAAGCTATATTTACCTACGTAGTATCTTTTACTATCTAATTTCAATTTCAATTTGTTTATTTGCAACTACAAAATTATAAGTACATTATAACTTGTTGCTTAGAACTTTACTTACTTACTGTTGGTTAGGTAGATGCAAAAAGGTCCCAACTCAGCGTTAATGCATATAGGTTGTCTGATATACCTTACACATAGGCTAAGAGCTCTTGCGCTAGTTTCTTACTTTGCCTAAATTTTAAACAATTTTAGTTATTTTTGACGTCCAACAACCGCAGACAAAATTGTTTTATTGAACTAGATTCTCAAACGCTGGTGTTTGTGAAATAATTTCGGTTGTCAGTATGTACGTACCCAACCAAAATGTTATTTTTATTCAATCCTAAGAATATTTCCCCCCGTGGATGTCATAAAAGCCGACTAAGGGTCACCATGGGGCAACAGCATCCACCTGAGTACTCAACACCATCTGCGATCACCAATCCGCCTGCCAGGCGTGGTGATTATGGCAATTCCCTATTGTATATTATGTGGGAGGCCTCGTCCAGCAGTGGACGTAAACAGGTTGGTAATGATGATGATGAATAATATTATAAATGCAAGGTTTTAGAGGCTTGTGTTTGCGAAATCCATCAAAACCTACTCATTAACCCTAAGGCTTCCATTTCAGAAAATAAATTTGTTTTAATGAGATAATTTGCTCAATTTGAACCTTGCTATTAATTATCTAAAGAATTAACAGAATGTTGGATGTTTGTTTATTTGTAATTCAAATACGCCATAACTACTGAACCGATTTCAATGTTGTCCAAAGATAGATTATGATCCGATCCCGTTACAGTTAGCTACATAATTAAATTAGCTAGGATAAAGATGTTTTCTGAAAGAATTTCGGCAAGGCTGAAAAATTTCAAGCAACATTCAACTAAGTACAAGTTTAACCAAAGTATTGCAAAGCCTTCTTACAATAGTTGGTAGCTATACGCCTACGCGTTCAAAATTTCCTACACAGTACAATTTTAGATCCTAGTTCATAAATAAAAATCGAATCTCGACTGTACTACTAGTTCTATCAACTAAATTCTTACATTGTAGGTAGGGCAACGGATGTGAAGTGTGAAAGATTGCAATTTCCATTAGTCCGTGTTGACAGATTGGTCGTATCCGCTGTAAGTCACATCGGTGACACACCAATTTGTCAGAGCCGCTGGTCGGAGACGAGATGTATGGCGGAAGTATTGGACAAGGATTTTCTTGGATGATGAACTGGGAAGGGTAAATTGGATTATCTTTGAAACGGGTAATTTGAAAAAGGTGAGACGGTAGCTCACGTTTTTGCGTACTCATGTATAAGATTAAAATATATTGCTCTACATTTGGTATGTAGACATGATAGTCCAAAATGAGGAGTACAGTATCAGGGTGCAAAGTGATGAGGGATGGAAGGTAAAATAAATGTACCAAGAGCAAAAGTTAAGAGTCAATTGTTTATTTTCCCAAGAAAATACAAATAAAATAAATAAGTCATTGATGTGTTTGCAACACGGATTGGCTGAGACATAAGTTTTGATATCTCGCTACTGCTTCATAGTTTAACGTATGGTGTAATGCAACACGGATTTTGTATGATGAAAGTATGACACTAGGGGACCTAGTGGACAAATTGTGAGCCTTAATTTTTATCTAAAATTTCTACACCTATCTCTGTTAATTACTTGTTAAAACTCCAACAAGTTCTATGAGGTCTTTGCGATGACGCGCGATGTTAAGAAGACCTGTAGAAGAACACACGGCTCGTAAGACAAAACCATTAATGTAGGTACTTTCTATGTAAGTCACATAATCTGTTCTTAAGTTACCTAATCTTTAATCTATTGTAAAGCTTAATTTCAGTTTAACAACGTACCGAGCTTGCAAAGGCCTACCAAAATTCCATTAAATATTCACCGTTAACAGATTGTGATGTATATGACATAGGTAAAGCCGCGTTTCCACGTGAGCTAAGCGGGCAATTCTAAGTCTATACATTATCCTATCAAAATTTGGTTGAACAATGTAATTGAGTGTGATGCAACATTTTTATGAATGCTGCAATGGTCTCCCATTAGATTACGTGTCGCACGCAAAGTGTTTAGTTGAAAGTTGGTGATTTCTGATCGGATAGCAAGCTATCTATGTGTAAAAACTATGGCGGGCATGACAAGGCAGTGAGTTTTTAAAAGGATTGGTTGAAAAGTTGATTCTTTCGAACGTGAATACTCATGTTCGTTGAACAATTCAGTGAAGACTCACCTTAACGAGGCTTGGCAATGTGATATTGAAATCTGGTGCGGTGACCGACCTGACCTTTGTAGCTATTAATGTCCTCATCTGTACACACATGTGTATGTCAAGTACCTGTCATCTTCTTGGAGTTGCCTATGAAATTTAATGGCATGACTGTTAGCAAACAATGGATATTTATAAACGACAATGTTGCTGATAGTAAAAAAAAAGAAAATAATTTTACGTATTGTACATACAGTGTCGTGTGGTGGTATGTCCAGCTTAAGAAGGCCACTCCAGCTGACGTGGAAATCGTAAAAGGCAGTTACAGCACGGGACGGGCAGCATCCACCTGAGTACCTACTCAACAGTAATACTGCGATCACCAATCTGCCTCCCAAGCATGGTGATTGTAGCAAGTCCCCCCATTGCATTCTATGGGGGAGGTCTCGTCCAGCAGTGAACGTCTAACGGCTGATGACGATGGTGATAATGTATTAGAAAATAGAATTTGATGATATTTTATATTTGATCTACTTCTAGATATAAATAATAATTATGAAATAGTTACCTACAAATTATTATCTTTATATAAGTTTAGGTAAATTGAAGACTAGAAAATCTAAAATATTACCAACTGTTACCTTCAGTTACCTACTTGTAAAATTGTTCAAAATTATATTTAAGTAAAACTTAGTTCAAGTACTTTTAACATAATTTCGTAATATAAGATAAATTTATTTACAGAAAGAATAATACAGCTAGTTGATAAAAATTATAATTTAGTCTAATTGAAAAACGAAAATGAGATTGCGCCAACGAACAAGAAAAAAAACAGAAATTAACACAAAGATTCTCTTGTAAAAAATGTACTCACATTACGTAAGAACGCACTCAGAGCTGCAAAAAGTGGCTCAAGACATTAGAGTGTGATTTCCTGAAACAAAAGAAAAAAATATAATATGATATCTCCAAATTGCTAACAAACTTTAAAAAGATTTCTTTAAAAAAAAAGTAAGTACACGTTAATCTTTTACAAGTAAAAATTTAAGCCTACTCTAAACTCAGGTTTTAACAATCTTACGTAATGACAGAGTTTACACTCTAAAAGAGTAGTAACACACATTCTATAATAATTGCTACTACACCGGGGCGTGCAATGTAAAGGGGTCATTTGGAAGAGCCAAGACATCTCCTAAACAATGCATGTACCTCCCTGAAATAAATTATACTTATGTGAAAGATAATTTCACCAACTAGGTATAATTATAAAAACTTTTCTTCGATGGCGTATTTTTAGATTTTAGTTTTTTATTTAAATTCGATTATTGCATTGTTTGGGAGGTATTGTGGTTTTTTTTAAGTGACCCTCATTCTTCGCGCACCAGTTTAGTTATTGAATTCGGCTCACCTTTGACAGGTTCATAAATCACAGTCATAAATTACATCAAAATCAACATTCCTTCTACTTTACGCAGACAAAGTTGTTTTTACAACGTCTACCGTGCAAAGTATCTTACGCCTCAATATAACTGTCTATCAATAACTCAGCTATCTATCGATCAAAATAAAGCGATAACATGATGTATCTATTTTGATGCGGATCCCATTTGGCGTCCGCCCAGAGATTCCTCTAAAATGTTTAGATGTATTAGACAGGGCGTTTCAACATTAGTACTAACAACGAATATAACATAAGCTTTTGTTTACATAATTGTAGTCTATTATCAACGATTGCTTACAAATTGTTAATTGAAAATTATTATGAGTAATTCGGATAAAAAAAAAATTAATAGGTCTAACATACAAGTTCAAAATGACGTAACGGGCTATTGACATAGCTACAGACAAACTCAGAGTTTCACTACGTGATAAAACCGAGACGAGAAAATTCTTAAAAGAACCAAGATCATCGACAGCTCAAGTGGCAATTGGCAAGCCACATAGCTCGCAGAACCAACAACCGCTGGGGATTAAAGTTTATCGAGTGGTGACCACGAATCGAATGACTGACGCAAGGGTAGGACGGTCGGCGAATGGAGGGGGCTCAAGAATCAAGACCAACTGTCGTTGAATTATTTGGTCCCCCAAATAATTTAAGTGGACTACCGTATGATGATGATAGTTAGCCTCGAAATGTTCTTATCTACGGTAGCAAACAAAGATAAATAGACAAAAATAGATTTATTAACAAAAAAGCTCAAAAAAACTAACAAATGTTAAATTTCTTTTAGAAAACTATGATTTAATTAGTTTGCCATTTTAATAACCTACTGATTTCTTAAATGTAATGCCAATGAAGGCTTACCTATATTTGTTCAAGCAAATTGGAAGCTCTGACTAAAGATAACTGAATATGTAATGAAATGGAAATATCATAACGTATACCTACGCACGACCCTTGACCTCAGTACAAATGGAATTTTTAACCATTTTCGTAGAAAAACTCTACATTTAACTTATTATCTCAGTTATGAGCAAAAGAAGCATAAAAAAATGGACAAGTGCGAGACTTGTGCCCTATGGGAAATCATCAGAGCCTTTTTCGACTTTCAGCCACTTATCCCTACAAACTTCACCATCCCAAAAGGGAAAGAAGGGGGGGGTGGGGGAGGGGGGGGGGAGGGAGGGGGGTAAGGGGGGAAGGGGTAAAAAAGACGAAATTCCTAAATTTTCCTAAACTTTTTTTCCCTTAATTTAATTTTGTGGCATAAAGCCTCTTAGCATTCCTACAGATTGTGACGTTCCTGGAAGTATAACTCTCAGAATAATGACTAAAGCAACATTATTCTGATATATAACCATTTCTCATTTTCTACATTTAATTTTATTGCCATATCTTTTTAATACATTGAGTAAGACGCTTGATTTTTGTACAGCATAATGATCTCAGACTTGTATTATTTAGTATACATTTTAAGTAGATTATCTTAGCCATTCCTAAGAAAAAGGGACAGACAAACAGACGGGGAAACAAAATGATTTTAATAAGTGTCCCGTTTTTTATGGAACCCTAAAAAGTATAAGACCGGTCACACACGGCATCCGCCTGTGAACATGATAAAATAGCTTCAGTTTGTCACCACTATAGGCGGCTCCGTGTGTGATCCGAAAAACTACAACTCTACAGTCAGAGGATCCTGCAGAGTTGCTACGAAGTTTTTGTGGAACTTTTAATGAATTTTATCAACCCCGCCTAAAAAAAAGTTTATTTTCCATCCATAAAGCCCAAAGAACATAAAAATACTCGTGAAGTAAGTAGGTACCTATTTGATGAAATTAATTTACTGTCGCATTGTTCATGAGGGATAAAAATAATATATCATATTATTTTTTCACGCACTCGTTGAGACATGTTACTTTCAGCATCATATTTTCTGCGATTTATGCTATATTTATTGCAGTGGATAACGTCCAACAAATAATGAGAGAAAAAAACAACTTTATCATAGTTGAAGAGTTGTCTATGATTGGGGCACAAAAATAAAACAAAAATAAAAATAATTTCGGGCTATGGTGATGATGATGAAATTAGTGAACCATCATCATTAGCCTTTAGACGTCCACTGGTGGACGAGACCTCCCCCATAGAATGCAATTGAGGGATTTGCCACAATCATAGTGAACCATGAGCTGATTAAAATGAGCCCTGGTAAATGAACAGTCTACTATTATCATCGTGGATTTGCTTGCCCACCTTCCATTTTCAACATCAAAATTGATCGCTATCACTATATAACTAAGTAGTATAGAAGGAGTATAGTATTTTATTTTCAACGGAACTTGACAGAGCACAGTTTTAACTCAATCAGTCAAATTCTCTGCAAAATTAGAACCACACTCAGCAAAAAAAATAAAGAAAAAAAAGCTCAGTAAAGCTTGTAAAGTCATCGTCTCATCATCATCATCATCAGCCTGAAGAAGTTCACTCCTGGGCATAGGCCTCCCCCTTAGAATGCCAAGACGAACGGTCTTGAGCTGCCTCTATCCACCGACTTCCTGCGACGTTTGTAATGTCTTTAGTCTATCGGTTTGTGTCAAGTCATCTACCATGATGTAATTATAGAATGATATTAATACCTCAGTCACGTCTACAAGTTTCACACTCTTGAAAAGCTTTTTACGATATTTGATATTCAAGAAAGGTGAACAGACTTACAATCTTATGCACCTGATAAAATTGGTATATTTTTGAGATACCTACGCTAATCTATTTTTGATGTTAACAGTTACTCTAATGAAGTGGAAACTCGTAAAATGTAACGTCCAAGCCATTACTACAACGAACGTACCTAAACCACGTGGATACCATTATACCATAAATAATGTATTTCAAAACATGAAAAGGCAAGAAAACATAAAAGCCCATGCCTAAAATTGGCGTCTTTTCTTCACCGCCGCGGCCATCCATAAAACATTGAAATATAAATTTTTGACAATGTTATCTTATCTCCCGATTTTTTTTTATAAACATAATCTGAATCCATCCGTCTTCATCCATCTGAGTACTTATCCCCAAATGCGATCACCAATCCACTTGCCCAAGTATGGTGATAATGGCAAATCTTCCAATTGTATTCAATGAGGGTCCTCGTCCAGCAGTGGACATAAACAGGCTGATGATGATGATAAACGCAAACGTCCCTCACTTGCGATTTCAGCAATTTCTATGATGTACGTTTGGGACACATTTTCTGTCATTGACAGTCGTTATTTATTAAATGACAAGTCTACATTAATAGAAATGAAAACCGTTTTATAGCTTGGGGATGACACTTCATAAGTTGATATCAATAAAAATGCGAGTATCGTTACAAAAATTGAAATTCCTTTCAGAAAAGACGAAGTTTGCAAAAGTAAAACTCTTAGTGGAATTTTATATGACAAATTGTGACAAATTTAAAATGAAATGTCTTTTGTAAATATCTTATAACGTTATAAGTATAACAATATCACATATTATATAGTCCTGATCCCACAAGGATTCAATATTCAATACTTACTCAATACATTTATTGCTCATGGGGATCAGGAACTACGAATACTATAGGGTACCACAACACCCAGACCCGGAACAAATAGTTATTTGCAGATCATGTAAGCATTTGTCCCGCAGTGGGAATCGAACCCACACTTCTTGCGTCTCAGCCGGCTATACTAGCCCGCCGCACCACGGAGGTTGTTTTCAAAAAGTAGAATGGCGTTCTGAATAAATTGATGGTATCACTTTTCAAAGTTTTTCTTATTGTAAAATTTACAATTTACAAAGCATATAATTTAGCTACCAACTCTTTTTTGTAGTAGCTTTTGATATGTATTTTTTGTCAAAGCTACCTCGTAGTAGGCTCGTGGAAGGGTCTAACGGCCCACACGCGACGACATTTCGTAAATTCGCTCTCATTTCCATGGTATTAGCATTTAACACGAGGCCCTCACTTTTAGTACCAACATAACGAACTTGAACGTCTCGTTCTGTTGAACCATGGTTGAACCCATGAAAGAAATTGTTGAACCCATGGATGGGTATGAAAGATTCAATCAAAGAGTCTTTGACAGCAAATGCAATTAATTTTTTTCGACCGTCATTTTGTTTCTGTGGCGCGATCATGCATACCTACAGTTGTGTAAATATAAAGTTCTTAAGTTGTTGTGGTTATGTGCTGTTAAAACAACGAAAAGTGCTGGAAAATGTAAGTAATAGCTATTTATCTATCTGTTTTCGATAAATTTTTAGTAAATATCAAAAGTTTGATCATAAATGATCAGAAAACAAACAATTTGCAACATTTTTTTTTCGATCTTGAACAATCCTGATTAGATTACTACCTACCATGTGAATACCTACAAGAAAACAATTCAACAGGATTCTTGTATAGGTATCAGTTTTATGATAGCCCATAATTAACAACTTAGGTATTAGGTACTTAGTCACCTCGATCGGCCCTTTTTTTCCTAGAGCTCGCATCAAACCTACAGGTACAGTTGAATTAGCTAATCTGTTGTTCCAATAGAGAATTTGAAACAAATTTACGCAGAGCCTTTTCTCAATCAACATGCTGTTATATTATTCATAATCAATAGAAACCTTTTATGTAATATAAAGTACCTACCTACCTAATATTATTGACGTATGTCAATTACCTTCAAGGTCAACCTCATTGAGACAGATGTTGTGTGGTCTTCAATCTAGGCAAGTAGGTACATTGATTGTTTGAATTTAATTTGTCTACCTACTACTGTATAGGTAAACAGCGCGCGCATAATAAGGAGATTAGCTTACATTACATTGGAACGTAAACACTAAGGGCCTTATTCATAATAATTTTTTAAACCTATTTTAGTTAAATTATGTTTTGTCTTGTTCTCTCTGACGTAAAATGTCATACGTCAAAACAAGACAAAACATATTTTAATTAAAATACATTTAAAAAATGATTATGAATAAGGGGGTAACTACCTACTTAGTTCTATGAGAGAATCTCTGTTTAATACAATTTGAATGTGACAGCGTTATGCGGTACCTACCTATTACAGGAACAGGAGTAATTTTAGTTTATAAGACGATTCAAAATGATTTTTGTGATTTCAATGAATAAAGTTCTTTTGACTTTGACTTTTACTTTGACTTTACAAATGCAATAGGTCATGTCCACCAAGGACGTGTCCTACATGGCAATGCCACAAAGTACCTAAAGGCGGCGCACCGGCAATGCACTGCGCCGCAAAAGTCTCATTTGTCTGTAATTTCACCGGCATCCGGAACTCAGCAATGCGAGCATTAACTGCTTGGCGGCAGAAATTGTTTTGGTGGTACTTCCCCGTACATATCTACTGTGACTTTTGTCAGGCTGATGCTTTTCCCAAAGTGGGACTGTGAGAGTTACTCAATATTTTTTTTCTTAATTACCCATAGTGATTGTTGATTGGAGAGATTGGTGCGCTAAAATCACGAAGATCACTGAAGGGTGACAAGGACATCGACTTTTGATCCTAAGGCGGTATGTTCAAATACCTACCCGTCGCGCGCCGATATATTTTTCCATAAAAATAAAGTATATAGATACAAATATTGCTCGTTTAATAGTATAGGATATAGATTAGATATATAATGTGCAATATTATCTGTAAATGAAAACCTAGATTATAACCTAGATCCCAAAATTTATAGACATGTGCATGAAAGAAGCATCCCTACGCACTATATCCTTTCACTACTGGGTTCTCACACCATCGGTCACGAGGCAACATAGCCCCTCCCTTGTCAAATACCTACGCGTAGGTAGGTATCTCCCAAATAGTAAACGATATGGGCCGCGAGTAATGTCCACTTTATAGTCGATCATTACCATGGAGCGATTAAAAATATCCAATTGGGGCAACGTTTTATGACAGAATAAATTATCTTTACGAAAAATGAGGACTGCGGCGCGCCCCAGAACTATCACTATCAGAGATTTTCCTTGTTTTTGATTTTACTTTTTCCAAATCATTGAGTTAAATTCATCGACGTATAATATGTTCTTGTTTAACTCAATGGTTAAACCAGACACAAAACCTCATACATCACGCGTCAAAATGGTGGAGTGAAGCCGCTTTTGATGACGTAGTTTTACACTTCTTATACTACTTCGCCAATAACGTTGATTTGATGGATAGAGCTATGTTACTTGTGTAACAGTGTCTGTATTGCCTTACCATATAAAAAAATCCTCAAGTTACAGCCAGTCTAGAAAGCAGTGCCGGTTTACGTCTATTAGGTACTATAAAATGCAGGACTTTAAACTGGACTTGCTGGAATAAAGACCCAACGAGAAAGTAAAATAGGAATTAAAACTACATTGAAGCTTTGTTAATAGATGCCACTCTAAAAGCACAGAACTACATGCACAAAGTGACGTTTTGCCCACGGACTATTATTTTGACTTCTTTATGTCTTCTTTCAAAGAAAAACCGTAAAACCAGGAAATCTCTGTCTGGTCTAAATCTGGTCAAACAAAAAGCTTATAAACAAAGAAGTAGAAAGTTCTAGCAACTGCATAAGTAGGCTGCTTGTGTAGGTGACCGCATAAAGGGACAAAATGCGTGCGTGCCTACATTAAACGGTATAATTACCTTATACCATTCCCTCTCTAAAAAGCTTATTTTACGGTGAATAAAAAGCACTTTTAATCACTATTTTGGTTTTTGAATTTCGAACACACCAATATATTCGACCTCCATCTCAAAGCTAGACAACCTCCTTGCGCAAAAAATACTCGTCAAAGTTCTTGTGCAAAGAATACTCGACATACAAACTCCTTGTGTAAATAACTCCACGAGATTTGATTGGTCGACATTTAATTATATTAACCTTCCTTTTTTCTTCATTAAATGACTTTTTTCGTTTAAATCTTTCTTTTTCTCGTAATCAAGGTATAAAGTATAGTATGCAACAATTGAATAAAACGGATTTATATCGAGAGCCATGAATCATGAATTGAATCGGTCGTGATATTGCATAATAGGTATACAATTTTTGTCACCAATCATGTACTTATGTAGAACTAATTGCGCAATCATTTTAACACTCCCATTGATGTATATAATGTTACTAATGAACACTCCCAAAAGAAGTGTCATGACGTCAAAAGTGCGTAGTCAAGTCAATATTTGGTGTAATCCGACACAACAGTTTTAGCAAACAAGTGGTAACACACTCGCACGAGTCCTAATCAGACGCGCTAATCGTTGCGGTCGGAGCTTCATTTGGAAACGGATATAGGCTGCTTTATCTAACGAGAAACTCAAATCGTTATTTTTACTCGTCACTAGTGGTCACTGTTCTTTAATAAAATTTCACGTGTCACATGACCGAGTGTTACGATAGAAAGAGCAAATAAAAATGTTTCACTGGCAAGTAACGGTTGCTGGTAGACGAATTTATCAGTCCAATGTTCAGTTCAGCCCAATGGTGAAGTTTGTTTTCGAGTCAAAGCAAAGAAACGGGGCTAACACTGCACTAATAACCCTGGCGTCGAAACGCTGTCTAAAACCTAATTTTTTCATGACTATACAATATTTGTTTTAATTTATATATTACAATATAATAAAACATTTTCTACACCAGCTTTTGAAGGGCAAAAATCTGCATACTGAGCTATAAGAAAAATAGCTCTAAAAATATGATTCTAGCTTACAGTTTCTGAATTGTTGGGATAATAATTGGATGTATAGTTTCACAGTACCTCATCATCATCATCATCATTATCAGCCTGTAGAAGTCCAATGCTGGACATAGGCCTTCCCCTTAGAATGCCACAACAAACGGTCTTGAGCCGCCTCCATCCACCGACTTCCTGCGACGTAGGTACCTATGAAAAGTTATTTTTAAACTAATTGAAGCTGTTAACAATTTGTCACTTTACCCACTCATGAAAGCTGAACACCAAAGCTAAAGCTGAAAAATAAATTAAAAACGTTACCTATAATCACTAGTGTTACACGCTCGCATAGGAGCTAATCAGGCGGCCTAATCAAGCGCCCTAATCGGCTGCGGCGGTAGCAAACTCATTTGGTAGCGGATATCGGTTGGTGATCAATTTACCACCGGACTTCGGAATGGGCTCTTATTTCCGAAGTGGCGTCCTTAATTAGTTAATAGAGGGCCTTTTAGATTCGGAATCTTGTGTTGGGCTGTTAATAGGGAACGAATTGCCATCTACTTTCCATCAGTATTTTATTTTCCTTTGCAACTTTTGTTATGATTATATTACACCCTAGGAAGCTTTTCAATTATTTCCATTACTATTGAACCTTTTCAAATGATCGGATTAAATACATCGGCCTATACTCTTGTTCTTCAAAGAAAATCATACAGCCAATTTCATCACATAGATTGCGAGCTTTTATACTTTCACCCGAAAAGTTTGGATACCTTTCTTTTCAAATATGTATTACACAAACGTCCGAAAAAAATATCTTAAGGAAATGAAAATTTCTGTGTAAGTATTTCCCCAAAAGCCTCGTACACTACGGACCCTAAGATTGTTATTCTTCTGTAAATTGCTTCATATTTATTTTGGTAACATTCTGTATTCTACTGTATTCATCTTCTATACCTAATAGATAATACTTTACTTTAGGTTGATAATACCATAAGGTAGTGACACAACTAAAATAAATCAGTTAGTTCTCTTGCCAAGATATAATTATCCGTAGCAAGAGCCTCTTCTGTACTAATGAACTCACTAAGTATAAGAGTTTCAAGAGAACTAAAAGATTGCGAATTTAGAAGCTAATCCTAGACGTCATCTGCGTCTACTAGTACAATTTCGACGTGCCCATTGGCGGTTATGGAAGTGACTTAGCGATTTCGCATAGAATTCATGTTACAAGATTGTGGCCTCATTGTATTAGCTAGACTAGTCAATCTGTGTATAATAGTAGCTCGTGGCATGGATTAGAGCAATTTGTGGGTAGACTGGCGATGCGGGCTGATGAGATTACGTCGCTCTTGGAAGATCAGTATTTTCACTGATGCCTGTATATGTACCTACTTCGCTGGCTACATTCAGCCTGCAATTAAGTTCTTAGTCTGAACTAGTTTTAAAAGGTATGTACGGAGTGCTTTGGTAGGTATATTACTTTTATTAATACTCGGGTTATTGTAAATGTCATCTTTTTTTTATTGGGAATTTTCAGGTTCGGGAAGTTTTGACTCAAATTCGAGAGGAAAGATTTGATAAGACTCTCGAAAGAGTGGAAGTTTGCTTGATGGATTCCAAACCAGGTACGTGAAATATACCGTTTTAAAAAATTTGTACCAAGTTACTTAGTTATTACTGAACTAGAAGTCCATTTTATATTATTGCCATGCAAAGGAATTAAAAAAGTTTTTAAAAACACAACGATGCTGCGGTACTTTGATACGGGGTAGTAGAGATAGTTTTGTATAGAATGAATCTGGCTTATATATTTTGAACATGACATAACATCAACACGGACATCAAGTTACGGATTTAGAAAAAAGTTAAACTCACGCTCTTTTGTAAAGGGAAATACTTACGGTTAATATTTATTATGTAGGTATTTCATCTGTTTTCTCACAAGCTCCATATACCAGTAATCAAAATGCAAATATAGCCCATGAAAAATTATGGACGTTTGTGTTATCAGCTGCATCCCCAAAGCAATTTTCGCAAATCCCTTAGCTTCTCTCATACACGATGTACCTACATTGAAAGCTTTGTAACTCCATTAACTCAGAATTGCATTGCATCTAATATCTACCGTTTAAGCAACGATACACATGGGTAAACTATCCCACTTTGCACCCCGTCTATACCTAATATCAAGTTTCTCTATAATAAATATAAACTTGATATTAGGTATATACCTCAGGTAAATATAAAGATACCAGTACCTTATTCTACGTGGGAGCTTAGCTAGAAAACCTAGTTCTAAAACTGTTGGGATGATATCGAGAAATGCTTTAATTCGTCAATAAACAAATGTGTTTGTTTTTTCATCACAAGGATAGTTTGAAACGTCTTACATAAACAAGGTGAATTTACATATGATCAAAAACGACCAAGCCTAGAATAATCAGGTGAACAAACACGAACGTTTTCATACCGTGTGAAAACACCTTGTGCTATAAGAAAGCGCCTATCTAGTGCATATAAAAAAGTTCATGCATAGACAATTTCTAAGGGTCATGTAAATTAACAGAACTGTCTCTATTCGCAGTTGAAGGTCTACAATATATCCTGTTTCGCTGATATTGATCTATCTATAGCCGAAGAGCCTGTAAATCCAAAAATTAATTGCTTACAATCTTTGTATCTAAATATATACTGTTCAGGCATATGTTCTATGAATTAATCAAAAACACAAGTATAAATAGAGCTTCGCACCTGAAAGTACAAATTAGAACCCACAACATACTGCGATAGGCCTAATCCTTAAAAAACTGCAATGATTACTCGCACTTCTACATCAGACGTCCGCTGTTGAACCAGGGCTCCCTCATAGAATACAATGAGGGGATTTGCCATAATCACCACGCTTGGCAGGCAGATTGGCGATCGCAGTATTGGTTTGAGTACTCAGGTGGATGCTGCTGCTCATCCCCTGGTGTAATCCTTCAGTCGACTTTACCCAATCACAGCAAAATGTCTGCTAAATATCTTTTTGACTTTCACTGCTGTCTTATGACTGGTTCGTGGATAAAATGAACATAAGAGTAATAATGTAGAAACGTGAATTTGTTTTAAAAGCCACGAATCACTGAGTTGGATTTGTAAGGCTACCTGTACATCAAAGAAGATAATAGTGCAACTGAGAAAAATAAACCAATGTTCTGTAGAGCGGAGACGTAAATAAACAAGTGCGAGCGTGACTCGCGCTCTGAGGTTCTAACGGTTTTTTCGAAACCGTCAGAGCTCTTTCAGAGCGTCAGACACTTTTTCATACATTCTCCATCATCCTAAAACGGGGTAAAAAACTTGAAAATGCACAATTTTAGACTTTTCCTTTATTTGTTTGTTTGTTTTTTTTCCTCTGAGCATTTTAAATTTTAGAATTGTGAGATCACTGGAAGTATGTACCCTAGAAGTTTTTCATTATCATTATTTTCATACAAAAATTAGACATAAATTGTCATAGCTTTTTAATGCATCTAGATTTTTGTACGGCACTATACACAGACATTTACATTTGATTGTACCTGGCTTGGTATTATTTAAGAAAAATTACGACTATACGGTGCTCATGAGGAAGGATTTCTAATCTAAATGGTCAACGAAACGTCAGCAGGAAGAATAGTAAAGTACGTGATGTGGGGCCTTTAGTCGTAATTTTTCTAAAATTTATATTTTATATAAAATAATATAAATAAATGCTGGATATTTCACACAACATTATCTAGCCCCAAGCTAAGCAGAGCTTGTGTTTGGGTACTAGATAACTGATATACTTAATAAAATACATTACATAGGTAGTTTTTTTATTATACATACATAGAAAAATACCCAGAACACCCTGAACATCTGCAGATCGTACAAATATTTATTCCGAGCCAATTGGAATCGAACCCACAACCTACTGCGTCGCAGGCGAACCTTCGCCCGCCGGCCGCTCCACAGAGGTCGTCCTCACATACATTTCATATACATTTTTAGTAGATACCTTTAGCCGTTCCTGAGAAAAAGGGTCTTGACAGACAAACAGACAGACAGACGGACGACAAAGTGATCCTGTAAGGTTCCTGTTTTTTCCTGTTGAGTTACGAATCCTAAAAACCGATTTTATTAATTTACTTTTCATTTCCGCTTTGATAGACAGGCAGGTTAAAGTTGTAAAATTTCTTGCAAATTCTCTTAATAGCCCTGTGGTGTTTACTGATAGTAGATATTTCGGTTTTTGTTTGTGTATGTTTATGATACAATGTATTTGTAAGAGAGGTAGGTTTTTCCATTGGTGTAGGCGTGACAGGCAATCTACTCTGAGTCAGAAATTATATTTATCTAGATTATATGAATAAAATTTGAATGCTCGTCGTGTTCCTATGACGTATTGACGTAGGTATACCTATTCAACGAAAGCAATTTTCTGATTAATTTGACACAACAATAACAAACCCTGGACGAACAAGCCAAATAGTTCATCCATAGTTCGTCCCACGCCATTGCCAACTTTATCACTATTATGTTATAATATTGTTTGACGTAAAACTACTTTGAATTAGAATAATATACTTCTTACAAAGACGTATTGTAGTCGGTAAAGTTTTCAGGCCCCAGATACACTATTTTATATAATTGTTATAAGTAAAAACTGCCAAAATGTGACCTAAAGCACCTTTCAATCACTTTTAATGATTTCTTTCTTTTTAGAAAATGCATCGGCTTCCAAATCGCATTTCAATTTAAAATATGCTATAATCTGTTGTAGTAAGATTAATATTGGATTTGTCATAGTACTTCCAATTCATGTAAAAGATTCATCACAAACAAACCAGTCACGTGTTCTCGGAATGCTGGCCGACAAATAGGATTACCGAATTCCTTATTTCCATAACTTTTTTCTGAAGTGGGTTCGTTTTGGTATCAGGTGTTAGCTATTTATTACCCGACTGCCCAGAAGTTGTTTTCATTCAGTATGTTTTTCCTAGTAAGTGGTGAGCTTTTGATGGATGTTGTAATCAATTGAAAAATACTACATTACTACAAACTTTAACATTCTGTTTGTCAATTTCCGAATTTTCTATGTTGTTAGGAAGGAAAAACTAAGGAAATAAAATATAATTCGAACAAAAGAGACTAACGAGAATGTATTCGTGTGGAAAGTTATGTCATCATCATCATCATCATCAGCAGCCTTTAGACGTCCACTGCTGGACGAAGCCTCCCCCATAAAATACAATGGGGGGACAAATACAATAAATTGCCATAATCACCACAATTGGCAGGCAGATTAGTGATGGCAGTATTCGTGTTAAGTACTCAGGTGGATGCTGCTGCCCATCCCCTGGTGTAACCCCTTAGTCGGCTTATACGACATCCGCGGGAAGAGATGGAGGGGTCTATTCTTAGGCCAGACACACCACGGCCAATGAATGTTATGTAATCCTACATATTTATATTCTATTTCTATCTAGAAAGACCAACGATCTTATAATTCACAATAGATCCAGGGTCACGTACAAAATGAAAACTAAAAACTGTCCGCATGGATACATACTTATACAGCTACATTTGTTTACTAACGAACAAAGATAAAAGTTTTAAAACAGTTCTAAGTTCAACCTAATTACAACCATGACACCTAGCAAAAAAGTAGCAAATCTTCAAAATATTATCTTACACTTACGATCATTCGTCACAAAAAACGAGCAAAGCAATTATATTACTCCTGTCACTTGTCAAATCAAAAGACATAGGTTAAACAACTAGTGTGAAATCTACCTTAAAGAGCTACAAATAAAGTTCTTTTTCCCGTTATTACCTTGCGAGCTACATCCATCCGTTTCCATGGTTTCGCTTCTGTTTGCTTCTTCAAATTTAACTACAGAAGGTATGGAGTCGCGTTGATCACTTAAATAATTTATAATATGCACGTTAAAGTTAAGTTAAAATTATTTATGTTTTGGGCATGTATGTTTGATATTGATAGTATATATACTTGTTATTTTATTAACGTTCTGTTGTGTGTATATTTATGTGTATGTTTATGTTTTTGGCCAAGATGTCTATCGCTGGATGTCACAAATAAAAATATCACTAAATTCCACATCTTTATATTCATGTTTACAATCTTTATAATACAAGTACAGTTTAGTGCAATAATTTGATCAAAACCCAAAATGTTTAAAACAGCTCAACATTAAAATTTTTCCATTCTGCGTACCTACAGGCTGATAATGAAGCCCTAGTTATAAAAAGCTCAAATATAAAAAATATATGTTCTGTTACGTTTGTCTCGTTTCATAATAAAAAAAGATATCGACCATCAAAGTTTTCCAACAAAAACCGTAAAGTGCTTAAGGGCGGGCGTACAGGCGCCTGCCGTAGGTTGGGCATTTATTTGATATTTGGGAAATATACCTATAATATGATAAAAGAATTTGAAAAAGTACTGTTTTTTTACGATAATGTGTTCTATAAGTGATTCTGGTTCATAAATTTTAACAAAGCGAGAGGACTCATTATCAGTTGGTATAGATGTAAAGGGGTTGTTAACCAAAGATTTGGTTAAATAACAGTAGCGTAAATGGATTGCTCGGAAAGCTAAAATAAAAAAAAGGAAAGCCAAGTATCTGATGAGAGTTCAACAAACAGACACAAAAGTAGTATTAAAATTTTTTAAAGTTCTGGTAAAAACAAATTATTACAATACAAATCTACTCCATGCATCTACTGTTCTGTTACAGACAATTTTGCGTCAACGTTGGCCAAACATTTGTAGCGGTGGTTTAAAATCGGTAATTTTGATCAAAATTTCATACTTTTTGTTAGTTTAAAGCTTAAAATACAACTTATTCTACATGTACTTAACGAAAGTAAGACACTCCGGCCGTTAAATTGTTTTTTCGGGGATTATTTTTGCAACTTTTAAATATACATTGCGGCATTGTGACACGTGTTTACATTGGCTTTGTTTGAAGCGAACTAAATCAAATACAAACTCACTTTTCAAGTGAGCTTAAATTCACCGAGACGTTTTTATTGCGCCGACCCGATATCTATGTGAGTATTAGAGATCGTTGAGAAAGACTTTCTTTTTGACTTTCTGTTCGGCGTTCGGCGAACAGAATGTGGCTGCGGAGTTGTTGCAGTATTGTGTCTTTGTTGTTCTAGCGTGCAGTGAGTCAACAGTTTCCTGAGGATGCTTCGTTGAGCGGCGAAACACGTGTCGAATCCTTTCTGAGTTTTCTTTGGATAAGAGCGGAATTGTTATATATATTTGTTCGTCTATTTAATGTTTTAGAATGGATTTCCGCAAAGTCACGCTTGAATCAATTAATTATGATAATCCTCTTTGTTATTTCAGTTTGAAACAAATATTCCCAGTGTTAATTAACCAGTACTGAAACTGTATTTTCTCATTCCTTGAATCTCTATTCCTTGAGGAAATACGTATTCAGTAATCTCGAAATTCTCGTATCCAACGCCATATTGAATCAAAACACAGCCACAATTAGAGCTCAATTTAGATTGCATGTTGATTTGAAGTGACATACGCCTGGGGTTTGCTCACGGAAGAATGAATGTTTTGCTCGTCACTGGATCGAGCGACAGGTGTATCTATTAGGGCGCGTACACATTGGAGAATGCCACGCGCACGTTTTTCAGACTCACGTTTCCCGGCACGTGATGTGGGATGAGCTTTGTTGTGTGCTCTTTATCGGCGATTTTACGCAACGAACTCGTGTTTTACACAGTTATATAACTAAAGGCTTTCTCCGTGCTAAAAGATACCACCTCTTCAAACGCTCTATAATTAACTCATAGGAATTTTATTTATCTAGCTTGCAGTGGTTGTTTTCAATAAAATACTTTCTAATCTATCTATGTATCGCATAACATAACACCCAACAGCCACATACATAGTCCTGATCCCACATTAGGATTTCCTGTGTTGTGGGTATCGGAACTACGAGTACCTACCTACCATGGTACCACAATACCCAGACCCAAAACAAATATTTGTAGATTATGCAAACATTTTTCCCGCAGCTGAAATTACACAGTAATGCGAGCACTACTGCTTGGCGGCAGAATTAGATAGTACATAGTTCGTTGGTATTCATATATGCATATCATACATCAATTGTACGTTTCCTTAGCGAGAAAATAATCGATCGCCAGTCGCTTCTTCGTCGGCGGTGGGACTTTGGCTTTGTAGGATAACGAATAACAGTTTTTATCATTAATAATTATAATGAACTATCACTGACGTTATCGTGACGTCATAATGACCAGAACTTTATCATTATCAGCGTAATAATCTGAATATTAGATTTTATGAAAACTCGTATTTATGAATGTTTTTTTCAGTGTGTATACTCAATCACGATAAAAAGTTTTCCCAACAATCTACATTAGAGGTAATAATCAGCATTAGGTAGACGTGCACTGATGGGAATCGGCCTCTCCAGTAGAATGCCACGAGGAACGGTCTTGGACCACCTCCATCCACTGACTTCCAGCTATCTTCAGGAGGTTATAAGTTTGTGTAAAATATACATAAGTATTTCCAAAATTAACCGTAATTATAGTCACTTCTCACTACGAATTTCTTGCAGTGGCCTGTTAACTTATTATTGTTTTTCCTAAATTCGGTAAAATCTATGTAATACATTATAAGTGCATACTAAAAAATAAAAAAATAAAGAAATAAAGAATTTAAAAAGATTATAATACTTATTTTTATTTAAAAAAAAAAAAAACTAAATTTTATTTCTTTATTAATAGAATTTATAATTCTTTATCATTATCATTATACTATAATATAATATAATTATTTATTTATATATATTTATTTATTTTTTTATGTTTTAGAACAAATTAAATTTCAGCCAATTCACAATTTAGTTACGATTTGGTAAATTTTCTGGAGAATTTACATAATCACAACGCTTGCCAGGCGGATTGCTAGATCGCAGAATATGTTGAGTACTCAGGTGGATGCTGCTGCAAACTGCTGGTATAAAGAGGGGTCTATTCTATAGGCCAGACACACCACGACACGCTTAGGCTGCTTATTTATTTAAATAAATGGCGTTTAAAACTCAATCAACGTAAGCAACTGTATGACTGTCGTTTCAGCTACACCCTCTAATAAAATGCTGTGTAATTTCACGATCAGTTAAACTTGCTCCATTATAGGTGCTTTGATTGTTCTATTTAATTGTTCATCAGTTGCTGACTAAGTAATTAGAATAGAACCACAGAATATTATATAGTACTAAGTGCAGAACGGCCACTCTCCGCCCCGCGCAATCTGCGTCCCCGCAGCCCACCCCGCTGGTCTGTTGTTGAATGTGTGGTTCATTATTGCAAGCCACCGTGTGCCACGTTCACGCACTAAGTACCTAGTATGTTTGTATTTGGTATAGTTACGTCAGTACTAAACATATTCTGCGTTTTGATTTTTGGAAATATGTTGTGTTATTTATTTAACCTACCTACCTAGTGTTGTGCATACACATATTATATGTATGACGGTATAGAATTCAGTTTCGAAAAAGTTTGACTGGTACAAAGTTTATTCTACCTATCTATTTCACATTTAGCTGTGCAGCGGCTCATTGATACTAACTTTAAATGTTTCTTGGGTACACACCAAATACCTAATTTACGAAGACAACTTACCACATAATCAAATATATTATGATTACTATGAGCTATGTTGCAGCCTTATGTAGTTAACAGACATTTGGTGCGTGAACAAACGTCATCTGTTTCTATGTAGGAGTAAGTACTTTAATCAACAAATTTGTATGCAGTGGCCAGCGTGTGATATAGAACATAAAAACCAAAAGGGTTGCATCAGAAAAACAACCGCAAATAACGTAGAAGTCACAGAGAGTCACTTGTAGTAGAGTCGCTCATAGAATCTAGATATATTTTTTCAAATGTGTCCGTAATTGGATAACAAGTGGCATGAACAAACTGAGTCACTACCGTAACTTCTAGTCTAAAGCAAAAAAACAGACAAAAGTGTGACTCGCACCCTGGTTCCGACAGGGTTCCGATCCGTAAATTATTTTAAAATCACCAGACCCTTTCTTGTTTTAGCCTCTTTTTCCTAAAACCTCACCATCTCATTTTATGTGTGTGGCTACGGACCTTTTTCGACGTCCGACCTACTTTAATATTTAAAAAAAAAATGATGTTTTAACACCAAAACCCATCTTTAGTATTCCGAACAGAATTGTGAGGTTACTAGAACCATAAAAGTTTGAAATTTTCACAATTTCCATGCAAAAAACAAAAAAGACATTCATTGTCATTATATTTTTACAAGCTTTTATTTAACTTGACCTGTTAGTAAACTATGTTAGGTAGTTAGTGTGGGAGAAATATTCAAAAACTGAATTGTGAACATTTTTCATACCTACCAATTTCAGACGACAATGAAATATTATAGTGGCAGGACACACCACGGCAAAATTGATACTTACATCTACTTTTCACTATTACTTCAAACGAAAGTCCACTAAGATATTGTAATATGATATAGCATAAATTGCTCGGAAGTTTGCGCTAAAGTGACTCGACAATCGGTTCCATTTGAAAACAACTTTATAGTTCCTCACACCCGACCAAGTTTCAAAGAGTCCCAATTTTCTCACTTCATAGTGAGTTATCACAAGTTCCAATTTCCACAGAATTCTTGGTAGTGTTGAATTAGAGTTTGACTTTCCATAGAAAGGAAACTGTTTATTCTGACAGGGTGGATCCGTTTCGATACCATGCTGTTTTTCTTTGAAGTGACTCGCTCGAACGGTTCCACATTTCCACAAAATTCTTGGTAGTGTTGAATTAGAGTTTGACTTTCCATAGAAAGGAAGCTGTTTATTTTGACAGGGTGGATCCGTTTCCTACCATGTTGATTTTCTACGAAGTGATTCACTCAATCGGTTCCGTTTAAATTGATTTCCCTGACTGATTTTAATTTAATATAGATTGTAATATGCCTCTGTTGTAGGTAAATGACACGCCAGAAGCAACTTCGATTGACACGTAGGCTACTTTTTTACGGTTATGGTGAGTGCAGCGGGTAGACGCAACTAACAATATTGTAAACAATATTGGAGCTATGTCGGTCTCATAACTAGCATATAATATACGAATCAACCAATCATCGTGTCATAATATAAGTGGCTCTTAATTCGAGATCCGATCATTAGGAGTATATATAACTAGTTTGGAATGGACAAGATACCGTAGTTAGATAGTTCTGAAATTGTTTTGGCGGACGAAATTGAAAGTAAATATTAGATGATCGATCTTCTTAAAGTAACTTTTATATGAACAACGTCCTGCAAATACTGATAGCTGGATACTGATGGCACTAGCATCCTTGCGAGGCCGCTTCGGGCGTTTGCCGCGGCACGGTTTACCACGCGAGACTGCCCCTATCACTACAGAGACAATGTACGCGAAGCTGCCGCGCGAAGCAATGTCAAGCCAGCAGTCTGTCTGAATATTTCTTAATATAATGTTAATGCTACTAAGCTAGGGGGTTCTTTTCTTGGCTTATATTTCTCCAAGCACCTTCTCTCAGTCTCTATTTGTATATTGTTGACATTGCGGTCTATAGGCCTTCTGCTACTGTGCCTTTAAATATAGCTGCGGACATCACAGAACCGATATTTTGTACTAAATAGTTTATAAACTGAATCGCTATATAAAGAGCTCATTCATGGTAAGGCCTCTGATCAATTAAGGATTTGCTTCGCGAAGCAGCCTCGCGAGGCTTCTTGCTCGTTCAGTAAAAATTATTTTGAAAAGTTTGTGTTTGTATGTAACTCAATCACTTCGTAACGGCTAAACCGATTTGAATGAAATTTGGTACCGAGATAGATAATGATCTGGATTTACACATAGGACATACATATAAAATAAATAAATAAATAAATATGCCTTTTATCCCACTATCACGCGAGTGAAGCCGCGAGCGGATGGTAACTTATCGGCCGAGTTTGGTAATGTCACAGAATACTAACGCCGCCGTTAGGGGCTTTGCGATTATGCCTACTAATTATATACGAAACCACAATGAATATTCTAACGGTAATTAGTGCACCTCCAAAACTAGGTCTAAATAAAATGTATTTTTGGCCTTTTTGCCATGGTAGAATGACATGAATAAAGTAAAAAATAATTGTGGGCGTACTAGCCTACTTCTACTTCTCATCTAAGGCTGATAAAAACCTGTTTCACAAAAGCCTTTTTAAATCTGGTCATAATTTAAAATGCGCACGCCAAGATGATCCTAAGGCTTATAAAGGATTATTCAACGCTGAACGTCTTAGATAATAATTGGGTAGGTATAATATCATGGCGTAAGCGGCTGGGATACGAGAGGTGCGGTCTCGAATCCCGCTGCGGTACAAATATTTGCATGATCTGAAAACATTCGTTTCGGGTCTGGGTGGTGATACCCACGACACAGGGAATCCTTGTGTAAGATTAAGACTGTATGTGGCTATAGGCGTAATGTTATGTTAGTACCAGTTTCCCAATGTTGGTTGAACCACTAAAAGAACAATCTTCAGTAGGATACTCGGTAATAGCTTCCTTTTCTCTAGTGTTGTTCCTAATTGGCAGTTAGTTGGCAATCCAGACCATTACAAACCTTTAATTAAATTCACTCGAAGTAAGCCGTGTAATCCCACCAGACGTTCTTTTAAAACATTTTGAAATCCCTTTAAGTAAAGCAAATTACCTAGCTATTACTTCAGTAAACAATGGAGGGCAATGAATTAATTATTTGTTTCCGAAGCAGTGGTGGTCTAGTGACCCTGAGTTCCGATCCTTAGGTCGTGGGTTGGAATTCCGTCATGCACCATTTTCCCACGTGAAACAATTTATCATTATCATCAGCCTTTAGACGTCCGATGCTGGACTAGACCTCCCTCATAAATATAATGGGTGGTATTGCCATAATCACCTGCACGCTTGGAAGTTGGATTGGTGATCGCAGTATTCATGTTGAGTACTCAAGTGGATGATGCTGGCCATCCGCTGGTGTAATCATTTAGTCGGCTTTTACGACATCCACGGGAGAATATGGAGGGGTCTATTTTTAGGCTGGACACACCACGGCACAACACGAACAACTTATACATACAATATATTATATACACGTGTTCTCAAACGGTAAAGGAAATGTGCATCAAAAGAGACTCTTATGTTACAATAAATCCTTTCACTACACTAGCCGTTAAACAATCGGTCACAAAGCCCATTTCAGGACCACCCAATGAGAGTGCCTTTACATCAAGCTCACTGGCCTAGCAGTGTACCCATGAAAGAACTAGTAAAACAAAGATATTCCTCAAAGGACACGAACCCACGGTCTTTAACTCAATTACTTGGGTAAACAATGGTATGTAATTAATGAATTTGTTATCTTTTTCTGTTTTCGTTCTTTGTTTCTGACTAAATTATAATAGGTCGGAGGCGCGCCTCCATTACAAGGTAACCTCAAATATTTGCCACTGTCCAATAAACCTTGAGGCGGTGTCAACAGGATTTGTGACGTCATCGTATGGAAATACAATAGTGGATGAAAATGTTTAAAGCGGCGTATAATCAGGAAAGTCGTAGAAGCTTGAAACTCACGGAGTTTGTGTTTCGTGATTGTATTATTTTCTGATGCAGTTGTTCGGTATTGCAATATTTCGTAATAGTGTTATTCGTGGTAAGTATATAGTAATCCGTGATAACGTTACTGATTCAATAAGTCCTATGGTACCTATGGAGGAATATGTGAATATGTGTTCTATGAATAGAACATGTATAAAGTTCCACTCAGAAGATTCTGTTCGTATACTAACGTCTAGGTTTTATTAAGCAAAAATATTTTGTGTCGTCATGTACCTATGGAGATACGGAGAGTAAAGGAAAATGTGGAAAGTTACGAATGATGGGAAAAGTTCGGAGAGTGAAGTCCGAAACACGTGCTAAGTTTCCGGAGTTACACGTGTTTAGGTGCTCCTGCAGTAACTTAGCTCTCTAAAAAGTTTTAAGTCGCTCTACAATAGGATTCACTGGTTCCTAAGCTCATAATCAGCATCAGCCAGTAGAAGTGAACTACTGGACGTAGGCTTCTCCGTAGAATGCCACGACGAACGGTCTTGAGCCGTCTCAATCCACCATCAATTTCAAGTGACCCTTAAAATGTCGTTGTCTATCGAGAGGGGGCTTTCCTACAGTCGTAAGATAGGCACCAAAAATTACAAGAATCTTTTAAACCATTTTTATCAGCTGGTATCATTGGTTGTTACCTAATTAATGTTTTTTATGGGTCACCGTGAATCGGAATTATAGTACCGATACCAATTATGTGACATTAAATGGACACGATTGTTCTTAATAGAACAGCAGCGCAATCCAATTCAAATCCTAGGACACAGTCATGCGATGGTCTTATCAGGTTATTTAATACTCACTAATTAGCAAGGAATAGGGATAGTACTCGCAAACGACATAATATATTGAAACAAACGCTGGATTATTATTGTTGTGCCCGGTACTCTGTGAACATCAAAACGACATAATTCAGTCGTATTTATGTGTATATAAGTAGCATAGAATGTCAAACAATGTCCAGTCGTCAAGTCCTCTGTCAAGTCATGTTCTAGCAAATCGATTGCAGTTTACTAGAATGTTCCTGGACAATTTACAGTCCTTCGAAAAGACACGCAATACACTTACTTTATTTAAATTCACTACCATGTGCTCTTTATAAGTGACACCGGTTAAAATGTCACCAAAATTACACGATATAAACACTAGAAATTGAAATAAAATAAAAAAGGACGACGTCTCCCTTCGAAAGAGCAGAAAAAGTCACTACGCGGTTTGAGTTTACCACGGAAGAATGAATCTTCCATGGAGTTTACGAAATTCGTTGTTGACAATGATCGTAGAAATTATAACGTCACAGTTTGACGTCTACAAGGTTTCGTTTTTTTATTGTTTTCTGATGGTTTGGTTTCAGTAATTTTCTGTAAAGTTCTGGATTCCTAAAGTTTACCTAACTGTAAAATTAACTGCGATTTTAAACTTTATTCCAATTAAATAATGTACCTACTCTGCCGCGACTTCTCTATATGCAGTTCGTCATAAATGATTGTCACCGTTTCAAGTCCTATAATTAGGAAACCAGAGATGTTTACAGCGGTAATTACATATTTAGGTTCAGGTTTTACTATCTGCAAATAAAAAATATTTTGTAACACGAAATTTAGAAGCCCAATTCTCGTACCAAATATTATTCCTAAAGTTCGGATCATGTTCCAATTTAGTGTCGATGCCATTAATGTCACAAATGGTATGCTCCTCACTGTCAATACAATACGGAAATATGGTTATTTATATCGAAATGTGACCGAATCATGAATGACTTTCAAAAACAAAAAAAAACAAGAAACGTTTCGTAAGTGGCGCGAAATTCAAATTTGGAATGCTAGAGGTACGAAGTTTTGTGACAAAAATAAAGAAAAACGTCTAAAATTAAGAAAGCTCAACTTTTTACGCCTAAAATGGGATGGTGAAGTTTGTAGGAAAAAGTGGCTGAAACACGAAACAACGCTTTGACGATTTCGAAATTAACGAATCGAGGCTTGCTCGCACTTGTCTGTTTTATTGTATGTATTTTGTATTTTTGTTGGTACTGAAGTTTTATTATTAGTACCTATGCAGTATTTTTATGCTTAGTCATTGAATTGACTACATTCACTGTATTCACTGTTTGTCACTATATTCATTTGTTAATACATCTATTTACATGTTTTTTACATATACAAACGTTCACAATTTTATACACACTCAAAGTCCGAGTGCTGCGAGGTTCCGGCGTTGATGATGTCACTGCTTGGTGTCAGCTGAAAACTCAGCGCTGAGTATAGGTAGGATTACTTACCTACTCAGCATTATGCTAAGCTGATTGCTAATATTTTTTTTGGCGCGATATTTGGACACATTTTGGGATAGGATGGGTGCGTGGGACATTTAACCTCTCGACATAATTGTTTTTTTTTTTAGCTTTAGTACCGTTAATTTTACCTTTTTTCAATAACTACCTTGGTAGGCATATGATTAATTTTGTTCTGTTTGTTTTCGTGGCAAATAAACGTTTTTTATTGAATATCATTTTACTTCAATAAATGGCAATATTTCAGAAGTGCCAGAACCGCAAATAAATAACTGTCAAACGCAAACAAAAGAAAATTGTTTTAGCTATAATCAATCAGTCAATGCTGACACTATTTCATGGTTCTTATGTAAGAGTAGCTGTAGTAGACTATAGTCTATAGTACAAACAAACAAACAAAAAAACACAGAATATAATATAGTACTAGTTTGTACTTTAAACCAGTAGACGCATGAAGTAATTTTGTCACATGACACTAAATACCTAGGTAGGTATATCAATCAGCAAAAAATAAGCTTAGATTTTTGCACTAAATTGATACATATGCTTATTTTTTTTAAATTTTGAACTTTGTTTTCGTGTTAAAATTGACACTTTGAACAAATATTTGCAGATCATGCAACCTTTGTTCCTGATACTCATAGCTCCTTGACATCCATGCCACAGATAATCGTTGTGTGAGATCAGGATTATGTATGTGACTGTTGGATGTTGGGTGTACTGCAGCAGGAATCGAACCCGCCCTTCTTGCGTTTCAGCCGGCTCCTCGCCCGCCTCGAAACGGAGGTCATCCACTTCTGGACCTCTGGTGGAGGCTCTATCAATATGGTCGGATTTCTCCCCACTAAAACAATCCGTCTTTTTTGGCATTTTTAACACCCGCCCGACGCAAAAAGAGGGGTGTTATAAGTTTGAGGTGTGTCTGTCTGCCTGTCTGTCTGTGGCATCGTAGCTCCCAAACGGATGAACCGATTTTGATTTAGTTTTTTTTGTTTCAGTCCATGTTAGGTTAGTTCTGGTTTAAAGAAAAACATGACGGCAACGCAGTCCGAAGACAAAGAGCAACCGTTACGTCAAGCAGATAAAAAAAATCGGTTCATGTAGGCTCTGCTTGACCTTTTACGGAAAAATGCAGGTATTTGTTAAATAAATGTTGTCTATATGCGCTTGCTCCTTTTCATTCTTGTTCCTATGCCACACTCATATAGGTTTTTATGCATAAGCAATTGTTCGTACCTTCATTGGCGCGGTCTATAGCCTGCTTATTACTTAGCCTGAAGTGTTTTTTTTTCTCGATATTGATGGTATAGATTGAGTACTAAGATGATTTATTAGCTGATCCAATTATGGACGGCGTTTTTCTTCCATCTTTTGTGACAGGGTGTTATAGTGAATCACACTATAATATTATAAATGCGAAAGTTTGTGAGTATATTTGTTACTTCTTCACGCTTAAACGGCTGAAAGGATTTGGGTGAAGTTTGGAATGGAAATACCTCATACTTTTCATCATCATCATCATCATCATCAATGTTCACATGTGTGAAACCGCGTGGCGCAGCAAGTAGGTTATAGTTTCATACTGGCTGGTTATGGTTGTTTAATAATGGTGCCTGCAGGCACCTTTATGCCTAGAATTTTGGCTTGAATTTTAGCTTTAGTAGAAGTGTCTCTCCTCTCTCTTTCCGATGATATACAACACTATACTCCTCTAATCTACGGTCACCATGAATTCGTCAAAATTGATCGAAAGTAGACTAAATTATTATAATGAGGAGAAGTGAGGACTTTTTCAGCTTTTTCAAAAAGAGACGTCCATTTTTATTTTATTTCAATTTATAGTGATTTTTATAGTGACATTTTAGTAAAGCTGTCACCACTTTACTAGAACATAACTTAACTGAGACCTTAACGACTAGAGCTAATTTTATCAAATTCATACACCAACTTGACACGGGCAAAATTGAGGAGACTTTCCTCAGAGGCGCCAATTAATAAAGAAGAAATTATTACGAGGGAGCAGAATTTGGTATTCTGCTCCCATAATAATTTTTTCTTCAAAAATACAGTCTCGATTCGCTCAACTTTCAGTGCGGTTTTAAAATAATTACAAGAATTGGCCTTTTGTCAAAAAGCTTCGCATACAGCCGCTGTTTTGTCTATTTTGGAAGAGACCCTTTTCAGATTGTTGTTAAGTTACTTCCCTTGTTAACTGTCCGCCCGCGTTTTCGCCAACATTTAAGGCGGGGACTGATCTCAAAAGTAGTATTATTTAACGTCCAGTGTGACGTGATAATATGGAATAATGAGATGAAAAAAATATTGTAGGTAGAACAATATACTAATACTTAACAGATTTAACCGAAAATAATTATAAAAAAAAGTCTGGTTTTGCAAAAAAAGTCGCACAAATGACCACCCTAAAAAAGCTTTGGCATTCAAATGCAAATTTTGAACGGCAACAACACAATTTTTTTTTACGAATTAAATAGCTAGACTTTTATTTTAAAGTTCTTATGTATGTTCTTGTTTTTATGTATGATTTGTATTTTGATTAATTTAAAAACCCTCAAAATGAATACAGTCTGAAGTGCAAACCAGTTTCATCGTCAAATATGACATGCAATTTTAAATTTTAAGCAAAGCCGTTTGGATGTTTATTTTTTATTTTTGGATGTTTGGATTTTAGGATCATACCGTGCCTTAACTGTCCGCCCGTGGTTTTACCAACATTTAAGTTGTAAAAGTTAGTTCAAAAATCATTTTCCCTAGCTTATAGCAGCAGATTATATTCCACTGTGGTATCGAAGTAGATTATCCATTGTTTCGATAACAATACGGAAAGTTTTGTAAGAAAGTTTGATTGAAGTTCGCGCTCCACGTGGATCCTGGGGAATGTTTTAATATAATCAAATTTAATATTTATTTAAGACAATGCCCATAATTTTGTTAGTAGAACTCATAATAAATTTAGTAGGGATATACAATCAAATAAATAGATTTTTAATAAACACATTGTGCAGGCGCATCTGGACTATCTACTTGTCCGACAACGCGTTCACGATGCGCTGTTCGGGCTCCCACGGACTGTACTCCTCAATGACGCACAACTCTTGCGCATGATAATGATCTTGGTTTAAGGAGTGTCAAATCATAGACACTGGGATATTTAATAAATAATATTATACATTTTGTAATATTAATATTACTGCCACATTAAAGCAACAGTAATATCATTGGAAAACGTAGGCTAATAGATATATTAAGATGTCACAGGCCTCGGAAGTGAGATCTGTGGATAGGATTTTTGGTTTGGTTAAAAATCACTCAAATAAACTATTATATTATTTATTATTATTATACTATTCTAGACTATAATGCGCGCCTCTCCATCACGTTTACACACATATAAAATGATTAAAATCTGACTTTGTGATAACAATTAAATGACGAATGAATAAAGTAGTGAGGCGTATGCGTCTTAATTTAGACGATATCTACTTACCTAAGTGAATCCTCATCGTATAAATATTTGACAATGACCATACAATCAGTGATGCGGGTGGGGCATCGAGGTCATCGCATCTGACCTCAACGGTGATTACTCAAAGTGTGACATAATCGGGCGGTTATCAAGAATTCTTGCTCTTACGCTAAAATATTTGTATCATGTACTTACTTTTCAACCGACTTCACAAAGAGGAGGAGGTTCTCAATTCGGTTGTATTTTGTTATTTTTATTTTTTATGTTTATTACCTCATATCTCCGTCGTTTATAAACCGATTTGGAAAATTATTTTTTATTTGAATAGATATACATCCAGAATGGTCCCATTCGGTCGCCAAAATCAGTATGTGTATGCCTACAATAAATGAGGAGTTGAGTTCCCTCAATTCCTCATGGATTCCATCATCAGAACTGGATTCTGACCAATCTGGAAGTATATCTATTCAAATAAAAAATAATTTTTCAAATCGGTTTATAAACGACGGAGATATGAGTTAAAAAATAAAAAAAAAACTACCGAATTGAGAACCTCCTCCTTTTTGTGAAGTCAGTTAATAACTTTTCATTTAAAAAACCGACTTCCGCCATTTTATTTGACTAAATATCTGGATGAAAAAAAAATTATGAAAAAACCATAGTGGTGAAAGGGTTATCATACTTTCTGAATGCAAATGCTTAATTTGTTGCTGAAAATATCAAAATCGCCTACAATATTTGAGGATCTTCCATCATCAGAACTGGATTCTGAAAAAATGGGACCAATCTGGAAGTATATCTATTCAAATAAAAAAAGATTTTTTCAAATCGGTAAATAAACGACGGAGATATGAGGTAACAAACATAAAAAAAACAACCGAATTGAGAAACTCCTCCTGTTCGTGAAGTCGGTTAAAAATCAACTATTCCACGTCCTTGTGAAGTAAAGCGATCAATATTTATTGTGATACCTATATTGCATTTGTTTACTACATAACAGCCAGTGTCAAGATGGCAGGGACGCTACTTGTAACAATTTCTCTAGTATAACTTTTGAAACTATCATGGTTATTAACATAATTATCACTAGAAACGGGATATTTACCATGATTTTTCAGCTTTATTGATTCCCGATTAGTTTCTCTAGTGTCATTACTTTTGCGCCACCCAGTACAAGTTAATATCTTTAACAAGCTACGTTACGTTGGTATCTTGATCCTATAAAATATTCCCACTGACTTTACTGGATTTACGTTTAACGAGTAGGTAGACACATCTCGCAATACCCAAAACACAAAGTTATTGAAGTTGGTAATAGGACAATTTTTTTTTTCAAATTTCTAAAATTACTAAAATGCTTTGAATTTTTGTTCTAAACGACTGGAAAATCATCATGACAACTAATAACATAATCCAGATGCGCGCCGTTAAATGAATGTATAGCTAATTTGTTCCTTCAATTGAATTAGTTAACTCAAATACGATTGGCAAACCCATTAAAAGTGTTCAAACGTTTTCGGATGGCAAAGCATGAATTGAAAAGTTAGAGGCCTTCGTATTGATGGATAAGGTACGAGTGACAATAGCGTCTTTGGTTTTGCTAAGGCTACGACTATGTCTATGTATTGTTGTCTATGGACTGTCTTTTAGAGAGGGTAAGGTTCTTAAATCCACTAATCTAGCTCATATGTCTTGATAATGTCATAGGTATTTATCGTGTGTATTAGGTACTTACCATATTATTTATTTTCCCAACGTTTCGAATTTGTTACAACAATCGTGGTCGTGAAAATATTAACAAATATGTGTTCAGATCGCGGAAGTTTAAAAAATACTAATCTACCTCAGTATATACTTGAGTGAAATTATAGAATTAGTGCAAGTTGCAGCCTTGACACTACTGAACCCTGCAAGTCAATCAGTGGTCTCCATGTCTAGCTCATACCAGGATGGAGAGAGGTTGGATTTTCTCTACTTGATAAATCTGAAATGAAGAAATTTGTAGAAGAACCGACACTGCTCTCGGAATTAGAAAGTTGAAATGGCAATGGGCAGGCTATTTATAGCCCGCAGAACTGACAGAGGAATTAAGGTTCTCGAGTGGCGACCACGAACCGGAACACGCTAAGACGGCCCCCCTACTCGATGGCCTGATGAGTACCTACCAGTACAATGTCGGTGGAAGGAAGCGGCTCAAGACTCTTCTATGGGTATATGGGAGATGGGCTGATGATGATGATACGTATAGAAATAGGCACAAGTTAGAGAATTTTTAGAACACGTGTGTTTTAGTTGGAACTTGCGAACCACTTATTTTGGAAGGATCTTCAAGGCAAGGTCTTCTAGGTCACCATTTTATCTACAATATAAAAGATGCATTATCCGTCTGTCCACTTTAATACATCGAGTGCGAGTGGGCAGTAAAGTACTGGACCGCAATATACCCTACAATCTAGAGGTGTGGTTATTTCAATAAGTAACTTTATTGTATCGCATGAGACGGGAAGTGCTTGGTTTAACGAGTTCTGAGCTCAGTTTATAGCTGTTTTTATGGTGCCGTGTGGCTGACTGGCTAGAATTACTCGTGTCCTTATCTATTGAATAGTTAAGTACCTACTTTTAGGAGAAAGTGTTGTCTACCTTTTACTTTTCTATTGTAATATTAACTGAAGAAACGTCATGAATGACAGCTGTCCTTTTTGTAAGTTGCGTAGACAGAGTAACCAATAGAAAAATGGTTGTCGTGCCCAAGGAAATTATTGGTTCCTTGGTTGTGCCACAATAATGTGAGATAGATAGATAGATCACTTTTACATCCGAATATACTACACAGAACCATTTTTCGAAGGGAATTCATAATATGAATTTTTACAATTTACAATTAGTTCTGTGTGTATTTCCGTGCTCACAATTTATTTTCAAATATATTTTTTACACAAAGCATACATAATGGTTTAGCACAGTAATATGCTGACCTTAAAAAAAACAAGCTCGGGACATGCGACAAAAAATTATATCATTTTGTCCCATTTCTTTACATAACGTATGCATAAGTTGTTCTCTTTCTTGTATGACTGCGATGGAAGTTATCTAGTTGTATATTGGTTAATCTGTCTACGTGAAGTTGGCTAAAAATAGTCTGACAGGTTACCTTAGATAGATAGATATAGATAGAAATAGAATAGATATTAAATCATTACACACCATAATATACAAAAAGAAACAATATATTAAACAAAAACTAACTATGTATACAATGGGCGTCTCATCGCTTTGTAGTGATTTCTACCAGACAACCTTTGGGTAGAATGGACTGTATAAATTTTAAATGTATTAAATTTAAATTAAAAAATATTGCCTCCTTACGTTGTCCTTAATTTTATGACAACGTAATGTTTTTATTTTCGATTTAATCGTAGTTAACATCAATAATATCAAAGAAAATATCTAAGGCTTCCGGCTCAGTAGACTCCGAAATTACTATAAGTACCTACATAATAATTACCCTATACCTACATTATATCCGTAATTTGCATTGTAATTAAAAACCTAATCAGTGATATTCAATTGAACAACCTGACCTATAAAGAAGTATTTCGTTAACCAAACAACCCTTCCATCAAACAACTTTACTTCCACGAAACTTAGCAATATCTCTGCTAGTACAGCTGTTACTCTGTGTGTGAAGAACTTTTCAGAATTGTCGGAAACTTTATTTTACAAGTTCACAGAAGGTTTGTGGGATGTTTTGTTAAATTATATTTCAACATTGCTATCCCAAATGGTATATAGAGCTACGCTATTGAACAGTTGTATAGTGTGGTGTATATATTTATATTGAAAGAGAGAAAAAGACAGATTCCACTATATAGTTTAGCTTTTCAATTCAAAAGAGACCTTGGAAAAAACTCGTAGCAGCACAGCTACGAATCCGGTCTACGGCGAATGGAAAAGTGTAGACGTGCACGTTTTGCATAGTTGCACTGACTTTAATATTATTCCAAACCACATTTTTACAAACTTCGTTTATTCTTTCCGGTTCACTTTTATGTATTTTTTCTTGTTTTTGTGTCTGTCTTTCCGGTTAAAATGTTTTCATGAATTTTTCAATTACTTGTTGGCTCTGATTGAGCTGAAAGGTATACCCGTCAAGTTTTGATGACAATACAATATTATGGTAACAGGATCTTATAATGGAGACGAAAGCTGAACAACGGAACTCCTCGATGATTAATAGTAGCCTGGCAGTGTTTTGGGTTAGTTTTGACCAGCTCACAGCATGATTACTAACTCCATCACTATCAATCTATTCTGGTACATTTCATAAAAGCCTGTTTTTAAAAATGTAAGTTTTAACTAAAATATTAATTTTAATGTAACATCATATTTTGAATAAAAAGTTAGTTATCGTAGCCTATGGACGCCTGCAACACCAGAGGCAAAACTCGCTTGCTGCTGACCCCGAGACATAAAGATGAAAAGTCTCATGTGCCTGTAATTTCACCGGCACTTTCAAGTCGGTACACTAATGCGAGCACTACTGCTTGGCGGCAGAAAAAGGTACGGGGGTAATACTTCCCCGGACGAACTCTTTCACAAGAAGTTCTACATAGTTATAGATATAAAGTTCTTATTGCAAAATAGATCGTTAATTATTGTATGTAAGTCCGTATTGTTAATTGTCAGTATTAATAGTCGGAAATAAACATTTTGTTTTTTTTTTAGTAATATGGGTGACCGGTTTCCGTCCGGATTTCTGCTTGTCGAAGCATGTGATGCATGCTAAGCAGAAAATTGAATGTGCAGTCAGTCTAGAGTGTAAAGGTAGAGTTCCAGGACCAAAAGGGATTATCCTATTAATGTTATAAATGTGAAAGCTTGGAGGTTTGTTTACCAATTACTCATCACGCCGTAACGACTTGTATATGACACATAACAATAGTCACTACACAACACAGTCCAGAGGCCGTACCATGAGCTCTTATAGCGATTCAGTTCAAAAACTAATCAGTACAAAATATCGGTTCGTCGTTGACATTCGTCATTATTGAATTACTTTAATCGCAGAAGTCTTTAGACCTTCTGCTATTGTGCCTTTAAATATAGCTGCGGACATCACGGAACCGATATTTTGTACAGAATAGTTTTTGAACTGAATCGCTATAAGAGCTCATGGTACGGCCTCTAATCCCATACTAGGAGTTCCTGTGTATCATGGTACTACTACACCCAGACCAGGAACAAATATTTGCAGATTATCAAAACATTTGTCCCGCAGCGGGATTCGGACCTCTTGCGTCTCAGCCGGTTAAGCACCCGCCGTGCCACGGAGATCTTCATACACATGGGTTGTGACATAGGCTAATTTTAGTACCGAGTATAACGCGAGCGAAGCCGCGTGCTGCAACATGTATGTATTTATTTTCGAAATTCTTATCTTTCATCGTCGGCAAGCTATAAAACCACTGCTTTGAAGATTCGTAAAAGTTTTATGGAAATAAATCAAATATCATATCAATCACATTTAGAAATAAGATTTAAGTTATATTTATTATTCATCATCATCAGCCAGTAGACTGCTGGATGAGGCTTCCTCCATCGCATGCATAGCGTTATAACCCATAGCGTGATTTGTTTTTTTTAGCTTGGGGTATTTGCCATAATCACCACGCTTGGCAGGCGAACTGTCCATTGCAGTTCAGTGTTAAGTACTCAGGAGGATGCTGCTCTCTATCCCCTGGCGTAATCCCTCAATAGCTTCTTACGACATCCACAGGAGGAGTTGGAGGAGTCCTATTCTTAGGCCGAGACTACCATGGCTATTTATTATTGAATACCATTGGTTGTGTTTGACACACTGTGGTTGTGTCTTATGCATTTTTACATCTTTCCAAAGTTAATTAACAAGATTTTTTGAATGTATGTACGTTTGTATGGATTCAAACTTGTCTTTCAATGAACTTAAGTAATTTACTGTTTTGTGTTACTGGGTAGCTGTTCCTAGGACGTATAAATTAGTTGCAATTATCTATTGTTTGTGTTCAAAGCAACTAAGTGCTTATTTTATTGAATGTAACACCCATTACGTTCACTTTGATTATCTGTTTACGGTATGCTAACAATATCAAAATGGATGACGTATGTACTTCATAGTTATCAACGTCCGAAAATGTGCACCTGCATCAGATTTTTAAGTGTGTCACACACGTAGCAGATGCGGTAACATATCTAGCGCGTATTTTTTTTTATACTACTTGGCAAGCAAACAAGCATACGGCCCACCACGGAAAGCAGTTACTGCGTTTAGTTAGTATCTGTCCATATCTCTCTCTATACTAAACTCAAGGAGCAACACACACGTAGCAGATCACTTATATTTTTCCGTCAAGCATCTGTAGGCACCGACATAATATATCAAAAGATGGACAGATTACATCTGTGTATACAAATTGAAATACAATACAGTTTGAAGGTTTCCGCGTGAATGTATCATTTTCGTATATTATCGTATTGCTATACGTGTGTGATACCTTCAGATGCGATAAGTTTTTATACGCATATAAAATATTACCGCGTCTGCTGCGTGTGTCATGCACTTTACTATTAGAGCATAAAAGTAGGTAGCTACGCATCTATACAGAAGTTAGTTTCTACATTTATCTTGTTCGTTTCATGTTTAGTAGGTATAAGTGTATTTTTAAAGGTAAAATGTTGAAGGAAAATTATGTGACATGTTCATAATTTGTCGAATTGACACATCTTTATAGAGCCCATTTTAACGAATTAAACAAATAGCTCTAAGATTCAATGCCGGGGTCACATGATAACAATTCCGCTGTCAATAAATAACGTTTTGATATAATTAACGTAATAATCATAATAAACATTCATAAATACCTTGAAATTAGACGGAAATTTCTGCACGTCCAACGAAAACTAGTTAAAATTCACATAAACTGCACTATACAATCACTGTTTTAATATATAGTTTTATGGTTTATATGATAGGTTAAACATTATTTTGTTTTGTAAGTTTGTGACGCGAGAAAACTCGGGAGAGTCAGCCGCGCGACTGCTCGTCTCCACTGTTCTGATTACACTGGCGCTACAGATAAATTTGATAAATGAAACTAAGGGCGTTATAACCTATCGCCCTTAGTTTTTAGTCTTTATAATTATCACTTTCAATTAACTTTTCTCATTTTACTACGTGTTTATTTAGTACGTGGGATATATTTCACCTGGTTTCGAAGTAATTTGTCCTTGATTTCCGTGAATGTTCGCGGAACCCGGGAGGGTCTTTTATGATTCAATTTGCGATAAGAACCTTTGGTAGCTTACAAAGCTAATTTTTCCATCGCTGATGTGAGTGGTATTTGCGTAATGGGAAATATCTCAGTGTGGGATCGTATAGGCACTTTAAATTGTTTCTGTTACAATGGTTTTACTTTTTGCAAAAAATACTCGAACTTTTCATTGTTTATTTTGATAAAAAAAAGGTGACTTTGGTATTAAGGTGCAAATCTCGCTTCACAACTTCTTTGGTGTATTTAGTATATCAGCAACCCTTTGCGATAAATCATTCTTATCTTCATTTTCATGTATTTTGTGTCTTTGTGACCTACCGATAAAAATTACTTTAAGAAAATATACGCCTGAACTACTGTCTAGGTGTGGGCAGTAACGGCTGCTGTTCGTATGCCTGTAGTATAGATTCATTCATTAACATGTAACCTCGCTTCAACATTTGTTTTTGTGTAGTTAGTATATCAGCCCCCCTTTCCAACAAATCACTATTCACCTCCTATTCAGCTACTTGTGTAGGATTATTATGTCTTCTACTATATGTGAACTACCGATACTACTGTGTTGGGTGTGGGCTCTAACGGTGAGGTGGCTGTCCAGTCCGTTGGTACAAAGATTAATCCATATATAAAAATAGATACCACAAACTTCGGATTTCAGGTAGGTATCCAAGCCAGGAGACGCATTAACCTAATTTACCATTAAATTTCCATTATGAGAGAGGATTGGCCTTTTAAGCTTTTGTTTTTGTTTGCTTCTTTTAGAATTAACATCTTGGAACGTTTTTTGAATGATAATTTACTTATTAGAGATTATAAAAAAAGCTGCTAATCAAAGCTTGTCTCTTTGCAATTCAAAATGCTCTTTTAAAATAAAATGGACATGAATTATCAATCGAGTTAATAAGTCGAATTGTTTGAAAAAAGCTTTAGCTAAAAGTTGCTCTAGTATTCTTTCCTTATAAGTTTTAGGGTTCCGTACGAAAGGTTCACTCTCGTGTCTGTCTGTCTGTATACCATATTCTATTTTCTTCGTATATACTGGATGAAAAAAGATAATTTGGTACATACTTATACAGAGTTAGGTGGCCCGATCGCGGACGTATAGCGTAAATAAATGAAATCTGTTTTCGGTGGTTGATTTTTAGAGCAAAGTATAGTTAATAAAAAATATTTTGTCAAATGCAGTACATATAAAATAAACGGGCTCGTTATGAAAAATACAAACTCATTTTTTATAATTTTAAAATGCAAAGTTTCGAATATACGAAAATTGAGCATTCCCTCTTCCCCTTATCTACGAATTATTCTTTGAGTTTCTACGGGAAACGGAAACTATTCGTAATGAGAAAATGTGTATACAATGTGTTGATCAACTAAAAAGTCTAAGATTAATTTTATTGGTCTACAGGGTTACTATGGGAGGTTATTATTATGATACCTACTAGTACGAACCCATCTTCACGCGAGTCCGACTCATATTTGACCGGTTTTTTTAGTAATTAATTGCGCCATTTTGCATTTGTTTCATTTGGAGAAAGTGACGTTTTCTATTGCGTCCTTATGCTTTTGTGTAATTGCGCGAAAGATTCGTCTGCTTTGGGCCGTTTTAATACATTTTTAATACGAAGGTGAGGAACCTGTCATTCGGCAGGTAGAGAGCTACATTACACACCCCGACACAGCAATAAAAATCTCACTCTTGAGTACTCGAGTGGAGACAGAGCCCGTCCCTTACATTATTATTGACACGGAAAGAGACACTCCACAGATCCAAGGCAGCGTAGACACACGAGTGAATAACGGACAGAAAGACAGCTCCTACACAATTTCAAAATTTGCATGCCTAGTTATAAGGTAGAACATAATTTAACTGATTCTATTCTAGTTTAAGACCTTATTATATTTACAATGTTTTGGCAAATAAACATATCTTATAATTATATAAAAGAGTTGTCAGCTCCTATCCTACTAATATTATAAACGCGAAAGTTTGTGAGTATGGATGGTTGTTAGTCTTTCACGTAAAAACTACTGAATGGATTTGAGTGAAATTTGGAATGGAGATACTTTACGCCCTGGATTAACACATAGGCTACTTTTCATCATCATCATCATCATCATCAGTTTTCATCATTATTCACGCGGGTGAAACAGCGGGGCGCAACTAGTCATACATAATTTTTGAATAAGTGATTTTATTAGAAGCTGTTATCTCAGCTCTCAGATCTGTACCAAAAAAAGCCGTTGATTCTTATCAGAACACCTTGCCACGCTTTTAAATAGGTACTACACCTACCTACTGTTACTGACTATTGCTGTCTGATACACCATCAGACGCAGGGGCTAACTTTGATACAAGTATGGCCATACTTCACACGTTGTCTGGATGACATATAAGTACAAACCTTGCCTATACTTTGCCTATACCTTATTAAAAAGCAGTCCTATGGAGCTTGCTTTCTGTTCCATATTTACTCATGTGGCTTAGCACTCGAACAGGTTTGCCGAGGTCGAAGGAGAGCGATTGAATGACCCGTACTGGCAAATTTCTGACAAAAGCACTTTTCAGTAACGCTTTTTTCCGCGAGATATTTCGCGCTGCGAATGTGGTTTGTTATATTGAGAGGTAGAATGCCTACGGATCTTTCTTAAAGTCAAAAGTGTAGCTACCACAATCTAGGTTAGGTATTTACAATAGTTGCTAACCTCTTTAAGCCCCTTGCATGATATCCTCAGATCTCTTTCATCCTAATCTGAAAAGAAAAACAGAGAAAAATACAAATATCTTCTATTTCTATGCCCGGACTTGTTAGCCCGGACGACGCGGTGAGTGCATGGAGGCGGCTCAAGACCGTTCGTCGTGGAATTCTAGAGGAGAGGCCTATGTCCAGGAGTATATAATAATATATATATTTGACGACCTCTGTGGCGTGGCGGGCTAAGGTTCGCCTGCGACGCAGGAGGTTGCTGGTTCGATTCCCGCCTCAAAATAAATACGATCTGCAGATCAGTTCAGGGTGTTCTGGGTATTTTTCTATGCATAAAAAAAAATATCTATCTATGTAATGTATTGTATTAAGTATTATATATCAGTTATCTAGTACCCATAGCACAAGCTCCAAGCTCTGCTTAGTTTGGGGCTAGATAATGTTGTGTGAAATATCCATCATTTATTTATTTATATATACTCTACAATAATACCACACGCACTTGACAAATTTATTTACGTAAACACGGGTATGTTTACTCAGAACTGAAGCTGAAATATCCTGAAAAAATATGGGGTTACATATTTTGGTTGGTATGTACAATACGTCATAAAATGTAAAGCTTCTAGATTCATATCTTCTTTCCCCATGTCATCATCATGGTCATTGTATGGACAAACAATAGACATCATGACAAGGGGACATATCGGGTTTTTTGTTTTGTCTCCCTATGGGGACATGGTAGGGGAACAAGCAGAAATTATTCATATTAATCATCTGTGCATAAAAGGAACCTACCTGGGGTGTATCCAAATCCTTTCGACGCGTTGATTACCAATGACAATATTTTACAAAAACATTTATAATACGGTGACCATTAAAAAGCCGAGCCGTGGTAGTCTCAGAATAAGACTCCTCTTACTCCTCCTGTGGATGTCGTAGAAGGCGACTAAGGAATTACGACAGGGGATGGGATCCACTTCTTAACTTCAATGCCACATTTTAACTTCTTAGAGTTCTTAACACCAAACTACGATCACCAATCCGCCTGCAAAGCGTGGTTATTATGGCAAATCCCCCCATAGCATGCATGGCATCATCCAGCAGTGGATGTTTACCGGCTGATGAAGAAGTTTAAGAACATAAAAAGAACAAATTACAAACAAATTAATAGAGGAATTATAAAATAAAATCGTAATTAGTATTCAGTTACCTAATTCCACGAAAAGTACGCACAAGGCATTGCCCCTGTGTATCCTGTGTGTTCCTTCAGCTATTTACAACAAAAAGTAGAAAAAACATCACAAAGCGTAACATTGTGCATTCTTCTGAATTTAAATTATCTGCATTCAAGTAATTATTAATTCATTTATTAGTAACTCCACAAAGAAACGAGAAGCCACCTAAGTACTTTTACACGCGGTTTCATTCGAGTGGTCTTGATTTAAAGTAAAAAATGCTTAGCTGAAGAGTGGCTACTTTTTAACAAAGATTTTTAGATTTTTCTTTAGTGTGATGTAGGTTTTTGTCTCAGAGCCAGGGTGAAGGTTATCTATCACAAGGATAGCTACATACTACACACGTATATATAGAGTGCGTTCAGTCTAAAAATGCTCGTCTCACTATTTAATTGAAACAAAATAAAATATTCCATAATCCGTAGCGACAAGGACCATTTTCGAATGTCAAGCTTGTGTCAAGTGCTAAGTAAAAGCGGTGGAGGGCGTGCAGTTTTAGATGGACTCTACTATGCGCAGTAGTAGGATAAATAATAGAGGTGCCGCTCTCTATGCACGTGTGTAGTTTGTATGCTTTTTGTTGTACCTTTTCTTTTAAGTTGAGTCCTTTTCTTTATAAGCACAAGCCTTTACAAAACTTTACACTGGTTCTGAATAAAATAAAACAGACAAGCGAGACACGCACCCTGAGAGTTACGACTCTCAAATTATTTCAAAAACGTCAAAACCATTTTTAACCGACTTCCCAAAAAGGAGGAGGTTCCCAATTCGGTTGTATTTTTTTTTTTTTTTTTTTTAATTGTTACCGCATATCTCCGGCATTTATGAACCGATTTGGAAAATTCTTTTTTTATTTGATTAGATATACTTCCAGATTGGTCCCATTTTTTTCAGAATCCAGTTCTGATGATGGAATCCATGAGGAATTGAGGGAACTCCTCAAATATTGTAGGCATACATATGGCGATTTTGATATTTTCAGCAAGACACCAAGCATTTGCATTCAGAAAGTATCATAATCCTTTCACCACTATGGTTCTTTCATAAAAAAAAAATCATCCAAAATTTTTTAGTCGTATAACAATGGCGGAAGTCGGTTTTTTAAATGAAAAGTTATAGAATTATTATTTTGATAAGTGTCACAAAGCCTCCCAAATTTTGTAATTGTGAGATTACTGAAAGTAACGTAAGTAAAGTAAGTAGAGGTATTTTTTGCGGTTTCCATATAAAAATTCAAATATTTTTATTAAGTAGGTACTTTAATTATTTGTCCATGACAGGTGGATTAGTGGTCGCAGTATTAGTACTCAGTATCAGTACTCAGTACTCAGGGATTACACCAGGGGATGGACAGCAGCATCCACAGGAGTACTCAATATGAATACTGCAATCACCAATCCGCCTGTTAAGCGTGGTGATAATGGCAATTCCCCCTATTGTAGTTTATGGGGGAGGCTTCACCCAAAGTCATTGACTTAGTGGACGTCTAAAGGCTGCTGATGATGACGATGATCAGTACTCAGGTGGATGCTGCTGCCTATTTCATAGTGTAATTTTACAGCTGAATAGTGCTGGAGCAAAAAAAAATGCTGAAAAAAATAAATTCTGATTTGTGGGTTCAAGTAAAGTACCTACGTGTAGTTAGCTATTATATTCTTAGCTTCATTGTTAAGTGGGTCGGATGAGTGAGCTGATGCTTCTGATAGTGTTTGTTCGTCCCGGCAACAGCCTTGCATCTGCTGGAAATAGACGGTGCTCGGACAGTTTACTTTCTAGATAAACAAGAACTAACGTTTCACTTTTATGTAGTGAGCTTAGGAATTCCTAAACTGACATGTTTGTTTTGTGAAAAGAAATTAAAAAGCTCAATTTTTTATCACTCATGCTTTGAAAGTAGTTCATAGTTAACGAAAACTGCTCCGTAAACACGATATACGGGCTCAGAGCGCGGCGGCATTGCGGCTCCGCTGCGTCGGGGCGCGTGGCGCTGCGGCAACGCCCGTGTGGCATGTCGTTCAGCATGTCGTTCAGCGTGTCGTTCAGCATGTCGTTCAGCATGTCGTTCAGCATGTCGTTCAGCATGTCGTTCAGCATGTCGTTCAGCATGTCGTTCAGCATGTCGTTCAGCATGTCGTTCAGCATGTCGTTCAGCATGTCGTTCAGCATGTCGTTCAGCGTGTCGTTCAGCGTGTCGTTCAGCATGTCGTTCAGCATGTCGTTCAGCATGTCGTTCAGCATGTCGTTCAGCATGTCGTTCAGCATGTCGTTCAGCATGTCGTTCAGCATGTCGTTCAGCATGTCGTTCAGCATGTCGTTCAGCATGTCGTTCAGCATGTCGTTCAGCATGTCGTTCAGCGTCACCGCTCCGTCGTCGATGAGTCGTCGCCACAACACCCGTGTTAAATTTTTTTCATTTTTAAGGACCTCGATTTTAAAATGGGACCCCTAAATTGAAGAACTCGAATGTGCTGTCATTTCAAAGGTTGTTTCACGATGTGGTTGAGATTTCAATATTTTCAGGACCTCAAAGTTAAAATGGGACCCCTAAATTGAAAAACAGGGTTAAAGGAGGTTGTAGGAGTTTGTAGGGGGGTGGGGGGGGTTGTTTCACTGCGGCCGCATCTTCTTCCACGCGGACGAAGTCGCGAACGGTTCAGCTAGTATCATTATGTTACTTTATTGCAAAAACAACATAATCATGTTTAAAACATATGCAGCCAAGCCAGCGTCTTGGCCTTCCGTCTAGTGATAATTTGGATCTGTTGACCTATCTTTAGATCATTTGCAACGGTCTTTACATAGCTGAACTGTTAATTAATATTTTTTTATATCTGTATCTTTTAGTTATTCTTTCTGTGAATAAATTATTTTGTGTCATTGACTATTTCTACAAACAGGTGGGTTTAATGACATCGAGATTCAAAATGATCGTTGTGATTTCAATGTATAGAATTCTTATGTTTTGTTTTGATTTGACAAAGGAGTGGTATCGGGTCCTTGAACTGCGTTGCAGAAAGCAAAAGCAAATTACCTTACCATCATTCCCAATTATATAAAGGTTGGGCCGACTGGCTCCTAAAATTTAATAAATAGGTATTTAAGTATTTCATATCACAATTTGTATGAATCACATCCAAACCTGTGTTTCTTGTCTCGTAGCAGAATGGTTCAATTTCTATCATTTGCAGGAATAAGGGTGCGTTGAGAGTGATTACACATTTGATAACTTTGCGTAATTCAACCTATAGGTGTAATTCCCAGGACAGTTTATTTCACAACTTCCTTTTCTACTAATGTTATAAATAGGAAAGACTGGACGTTTGATGTTATTTTTACTTTTTAAAAAATAAGTAGATTATAAGTAAATATGGAGACAAAAATTATGTCAAATGCCCATGTCGCACCTATGCCGGTACACGTTGGGAATGATAATAACGAAGTTGTTGACCACTGTATCTATTTGTGTCAGACGATTCAACTAGGAGGGTCCACCTTCGACAAAGAGGTCAACCGACGAATTATTTTCTAGGCTTTTTAAGGACGGCTTTTTCTATAGGCGTTTATGACATTTTTCAAAAGTGAAAGTCTCAGAACAGGTGCTACTCTTAAAAACAATTCCAATCGCTATCCAGTTTCAAACGCTTGTTTGGCACTCTTGAACCAAATCTAGTTTGAAATCGAGATAGAGCACGCGATTGACTTTGCGTGAAGAACAACAGAGACAGAAAGTAGATTTCACTTGGTTCCATAAAATTCCACCAATCTCCATTCCAAATTGTGCGCTAGTATTGAATTCAAGAGTACCAAATGACCAGAGAACATTATACTCTCTGATGACAAATGACATAAAATCCTGAATTAGGATCGAGTAGAGCGTCAAGAGTAGTTCTGCAGGAAGTTTTTCACGAATAAATAAAATTAAATCCATGTGATCTGACTTGGGACTGTTGTTTTGTGTATACAGGGCGTCCCACGGATATGCCACATGGAGGGAAAGTACCTTGAATATTATAGATAAAATATTTTACTGAAAGAAGACATTATTTGAATTTAAAAAACAATTTAAACTGCATTCATAGATAAAGTAACTTTCGTGAATTATATCATTCATTTTGTAAAAACGGGAAATTTTCACGTATGTTGGTGGAAGCACCAAAAGGTTTCGACCCTAATCGAGGGTCTTCATCAGGGTGGGTATAGGATCCGCACTACACTCCCTCCGCGTCCTTCCTCGCACTGCGTCTCTGAGCTCGCTCCTCTCGGCTCGTCCGGCGCGGGGGGGGGGGGAGGGGCTGATGAAGACCCTCGATTAGGGTCGAAACCTTTTGGTGCTTCCACCAACATATCGGTACGTGAAAATTTCCCGTTTTTACAAAATGAAGCATTCATAGATATTTAAATAATTACATGGTTGAACCGGGAATCGAACCCGTTACACGAGAAAAATAATCATCCTGTAGCTTTATCATACCGATCGAAAGGCTTCATCATAAGGATTATTTTTTGCTAAATAACATAGTATCAGAAATAAAAGAAAGACCATGATTTTTAACATTTTTAATACAAAATGAATCAATTTATCAAATGCTCACAATATTCAAGGTACTTTCCCTCCATGTGGCATATCCGTGGGACGCCCGGTATATGTTACTTATGTATAAAACTTTGTATCAGTGACTAACTTAGGATCTTCGCGTTTACTTAGACTCCAATGACTAGTGTTTGTTTCGTTGAGTCTCTTAGATCTTAAGCCCTTGTGTATAGGATGTTTTCATATTATTGCAGTCATCATCATCATCAAGAGCCTTCGGGAGTACCTGGACGAAGCCTCTACCATAAAATACAATGGGAGGAATTACCATTATCACCACGCTTGGCAGGTGGATTAGTGATCGAAGTATTGGTGTTTAGTACTCGGGTGGATGCTGCTGTCCATCCCCTGGTGTAATCCCTTAGACGGCTTTTACTACCTCCATGGAAGGAGACGGATAGGTATCTTAAGCTGGACACAGCGCAGCACACAGTCTCTGATTTTAAGACATCCTTTAGATACACATAGAAACCCAACCACCGCCGCGTGGTACGTGTCTGTCTACAGATGTTACCGGCTTTACTAGGCTTAAGTAGTCTAGCTTAATATATATTATATCTACCTACACTACTGGTGCACGTAGTTATAACTATACAGATATATGGGTTAAAGCGATGTGTTTTTGGATCCTCACTCGTTTAATGGAGTTAGATAAGTTTAATTAAATCTATTCTCTGGTGTAATTTTGTCTACGACATTATTCGTATAAAAATACACGAAATTCAATGTCACATCTAGAATTACCTTAGTCTGATCAGTGGAATAATACAAAGCTGCTGATAATGATGATGAAGTGATGAGATGATAAAACGGGCAATTCCCAGTAGTTTTACCGAGTAGTCTTACCAGTTGAACTACTGGGAATTTTCTAAACTGCTATGATATTTGATAAATTATGCTTTTTGAACAATTGGCATCAGGGCCCCAATTCTACTAAACAAATTGTGTTTGAATTGTTAATTAATTATCACAAAATTGTCAATTTTGACACTTTTGATATAGCAAAAATGACAAAAGTGACCATTTTGAGATAATACATTAACAATTCAAACACAATTTATTTAGTAAAATTGGGGCCCAGGTCAATTTTAGTTTGTTAGCCTTGTCTGTCACACTGCTGGGGGGAAAACCCCTCCCTCTTTAATTTACAATACAGGAAAATTCTAAAAATTATTTATTTCTTGTATCATAACACCCATTTTTTTAGTAAATAGTAAAGCTTTTTTTTGTGACAGAGCTCGTCCGGGGAAGTACTATCACAACACCTATTTCTGCCGCCAAGCAGTATAATGCTCGCATTGTTGTGTGACGGTATTGGGTGCCGGTGAAATTACAGGCCCAATGAGACTTTTCATCTTTATGTCTCAGAGCGGCGGGCGCAGTGCAATTCCACGTAGGGTGCGTCCTAGGTGGACGTGACTTTTGTAGTAATGATTAGCAGGGTGGCCCAACAAATTGTACCTACCGAAATTTACTGAAATAAAAAAAAACACCCAACTGTCACCCTGTATCACACCAGATCTAAGATTCCCTATTGATATTTATGAAACTACGAGCACCTATGATATAACACCACCCAGACCTCACAAGGACCTCATGTTTGATGAGGAGCTCAAGCAGACATTATGGCCCTCAGTGGGAATCGAACCAATACATCTGCCATTACAGTCGGCTACTCCCGCCTCGAATCCTAGACCTAGGCTCCCGCCTCGAATCAGACGTCGTCCTAGGGGACATCTGATTCGAGGCGGGAGCCTAGGTCTTAGGCCTTAGGTCCTAACCTAGAACGTAGGTATCAATTTGCCTAAGTATGTATGAGAAATAACGACATCAAATGATTTTATATAACGTTTCAAAAGGCTTTTACGACTGAAAAGTAATTTTAACTAGCAATAAAGGCATCAAACTCATCACTAAAGTTACTCTATAAAACTGATAGAGTGCCCTGTGCCTGTGTGTGTGTGTGTGTGTTATAGCATCATTCATAAAACAATAGTGTTCCGAATAGATCCGAAGCTCGTACCCAAATAATTAGTACTTAGTTCGCCTCACACTGAGAACTCTTGTGGTGTTATTATAAAAAATGCCCTTGGTCTGGGTTTAAACCTGGACTACCAGTCTAGGCTTAAATATCGACCTAGGGTATATACGACTGTAATACAAAAGCAGATGGTTTGTTTTCCAGAAGCAACTTTCGAGCTAGATATGCCAAAAATGACATAAGCTTGGACTATCTCTGGTTTATCTAAAACCAGGCAGCCCCCTAGTTTAGCAATGGTCTGTAAATTGACAGTTGATTGCTTGTTAGAGGTAAGAATTTGGACATCTCAATTGTGATGTGACACAATCCGTCAGTTTGATACTTTGGAAATTTGCGAAGTAGCGCGAGAATTGATTTCGGAAAACAAACCATCTGCTTTCGTATTTAGATTCGCATATGCCTAATGTCGATATTTAATCCTAGACTAGTACGCCTGGACTAAATTCAGATTTAGTCCATGTTCTGTAATAAGGCCGACGATGTCTCGATACTCACCCCTATCTCAATGATTTTTTTTCTGAGTTAGCTCAATTACGAACTTGTAAATTTTATTGATATAATTTACCTGCCTAGCTACTTTAATGGCCATTAGATCAACGGTTCCAAAGTTATACACATACATACGAACGCTGATTCCTCTAGTTAACACAGAGAACTTAGCTTCGCTTGTTCAACAAAGCCTTCCACTACATACCGCCAGAATCAAGCATTCGAACTAAATGTAATGTTATACCACCAGTTCCGTGGGAGTTGCGTATCTATACTCTTAGTTCTGTTGCTGTGATTTGTGATTTTAGCGTGCATTGGTCAGTATAACTGAGTTATCTTCCATGACTCTCAGTGATAAAGTTGAAATGTCCCCATGTAGTTGAATAAATGGTCTTTAGACACATAACACGTTTATAGAATATCATAACCACATGAATGCAATCATGATGATGATGATGACGGTGAGGAATGATTCTTTGGAAAATGCATAGCATAGCTTGCTGCAGTTTCACTGCGGACTGTTTTCTATGATTTCGTGTGTAAATACGGCTATTCGAACACGTGTGTGTGAACCGCACTGTGTTAGGGCCGCGTCAAACACAAATGTCTGCGTACTCTCGCCGTGTTGAAATAAAAAATAAGACAAAAAAAATCCGCAGAAAAAAATGCATGCACCCTAAAACCAAAACCAACAACAAAAACTACGTCTGAGTTAGACCAAATAATAAAAGTGACTTGTGGTATTCTAATGTTACATAACATGGCATACAACACACATCAGTCACATACAGAGTCCTGCTCCCCTATTCCCTAACTGAAAGTCGGATTTACTTGTCAAACGTTAGTTACCGAGTGACTTTCAGTTAGGGAATAGGGGGGCTGATTTCACATTAAGATTCCCTGTATCGTGGGTATCAAGAACTACGAGTATCATGGTACCATACAACACACAGACCCGGAACAAATACTTGCAGATCATGCAAACACTGTGCCGCGGCGAGAATCTTACCCGCATCTCTTACATCCCAGCCATTCACCCACCGCACCACAGAGGTCTTCAATTACTTCTTATTTTTTAGTAGTTTTAATGAATCATTCAATCACCTACAAACGTAGTGTCAATGTAGGTATGCTCGATGATTTACATAATAAGCCGTAACTGAATGTCTCCTATTATTCAATACTACAAGACAATGGCTGGTTGTATTGCTAATTGTCTGGCCTATTATAGGGTAGGTACCTATATATAGCATGGTACTAATAGGTATCTACCTAATAGTCTATTCATATAGCATACGACACTTTGTGTCCGCTATGTTAATAACAAAACATGCATAAACAATATATTGTATGTGGCACCAACTCACCTTCATTTGACAGTGTCGCTAGATAGCAAACTTTCATAGTTAGATAGATAGATAACTTTTTAAAAAAGCCAAGCAATCCCTGCCAGGCAACCTTTGGAATGACTGGAACGTATAAAAAAAAGAGAAGGGACATATAACATAACATAACACGTAACGGTCACATACTTAGTCATGATCCCACACTAGGATTCCCTATGTCGTAGGTATCAGGAACTACAAGTACCATGGTACCATAACACCCAAACCCGGAACAAATATTTGCAGATCATGCAAACATTTGTGCCGCAATGGGAATCGAACCCGCAACCTCTTGCATCTTATCCGGCTAATCGCCCGCAGCGCCACAAAGGTCGACAGGTATGTATGTATATATATTGGTGTATATATACATACACACATACAGATAAACAGACTATGACCGCAAACTTATTAGTCCCTCTTATTAGTCGGGGACTAAAAACACCTTTTACGAACTAAATTGTACAAAGTAGCTTGTTTGTTGTTAGTTGAATGTAGGTGCCCTAGATATCAAATAATTTTGTTTACTCACTTTTTATGTTGGTACACTTCATAAAGAGTGGAATAAACGAATTCTTTAGTTTACCTTGTAGTAGGTATTCAAGTAGTTTCGTTGGCCTATTTCACGTTATGACAACACGAAAATTGTAGAGCTGCCGAAATTGCTAGGAAATAAATAAAGTTACTGTTATGTTTATTATCTACGGTGTTTTGAACATTTTTACGAAATAGAAGAAACACGTATAAAATAAAGCCACAAAAAATGGGTAAGGCACTAACGCAGATATGATCTAATAAGCAACTCTACCATCGTTTTCGCGGTAAACATAGTAGGGAAATCGGTATCAAAAATTATCACACATAAAGATCGTAATTTCTATTTGTAGGTATAACCTAGTTCTTTTATTCAACATTTATCGCAGACTTAGTATTAAATTTCCTTCCACCGCTTTTACTTGGCACTAGTCACCATTCTGGACCCAAAGCACTCCTGGGAGGTCACCCCTAGGGGTGCCACGGGAACTTGGATTCGGACCCGTGACACCCTCTCAATTAGTGCAGTGCTTTTGAAGAGTTTCATTACAAGCTTGACGTTCGAAAATGGTCCTTGCGATTACGGAATGGAATATTTTATTTTGACTAATGAAATAGGTGTGTTCAGTTTTAGATAAGACGCACTCTACTAGAGTGCTTATTTATGTGAGGAAAGCAGACAATAAGTCGCCATCTTTGTTAACGTTTGAACAGTTATGGAACAGTTAAAGTTTGAAGTATAATTCATGGGTGTTGTGGTACCATGGTAGGTACTCGTACCCTGATACCCACGACACAAGGAATCCTAGTTTGGGATGGACTATGTATGTGACTGTTGGGTGTGTTATGTTATGATAAAATTATCTGTTAATTTTAACCGACTACGGCAAAGCAAAAAGAGGTTTTTGGTCTTAGAAGTCTAGTGTATGTATGTATACATATGCAAGTAAGTTTGTTTATCTGTTCTCTCGAAACTAAATGTTTTTTTTATCGATTTCATAAAGAAAGAAGAAAGAAAGAAAGAAAACACGTTTATTTATCCCCACAAGATAAGAAGAGAATATAAGAAACAAAATAAAAACAACAATAGGTACCTACCTACCTGAGTAGTAGGTAGGTAACTTTACAAAAACTAAAAAAAATAAAAATAAACACCAAATGGCGTAGGTAATGCATGTTGTGTGGGGGTCAAATAGGTCCCTGTCTCAGCATACAGCTACACCGGACCTACAAGTAGATACGGCGCGGCGCTGATTTTCAGACAGGGCCTGCCCGAGTGACATCACGAACGTTGAAGACGAATATACTAAGTATATTATGTAAATAAATAATTCATTCATCAGCAAACTAAAATATAAAGAAGTAGTTATACTACACAGTTATCAACAAAATATAATATAAAAATACTCTGTGGCCTGTTAGTAGTAGTTATAGTACTCTCCTTGGTAATGGCGATTTGTATTGTCTATGGCACAGAGCACTTTTAGTCTATGGTCAGTCAGACAGTCAGTGTCAATTTAAAATTTAAAATTTTCAAGTTATTAATTAAGGTATGTATACCTAGGGACTTTTTCTGCTCTTTCGAAGGGAGACGTCGTCCTTTTTTATTTTATTTCAATTTCTAGTGTTTTTTTGAGTTATATCGTGTAATTTTGGTGGCACATAGTAGTGAATTTAAATAAAATAAGTGTATTGCGTGTCTTTTCGAAGGGGTGTAAATTGTCCAGGAACATTCTAGTAAACTGCCATCAATTTACTAGAACATGACTTGACAGAAGACTTTGACGACTGGACATTGTTTGATTCATCATCATCAGCCGTCAGACGTCCACTGCTGGACGAGGCCTCCAAAACTTAAAATACCCGATGTTAATTTAGGAAAGCCTCCAGAGATAAATATGCTATGTTAAAGGCCTTTGCTAAAGAATTTTGGATTTGGCCTTCCACATTTCAACATTTGTATATTACCTGTTTTCAGCTTTGTATAAGTACCTATAGGTATTAGTTTTTAAACTTGTTTTTATTCAAACTCTTTTAAGTGGTCCTTTATTTTCGAACCACCGAAAATGTCTTCGTAAAGGTTGGTTTAAAGATAAAAAAAAGGCTCATGAAACACTAAAGTTAATAAAAAAACTAAAATCAACTCTACGTTTGAAATGGGTACTTATATACCAAGACAACATTATTCTGTTCTTAGCATTTCTAATTCCTAAACATTTTCCAGTTTCCCTATACCGGTAATTGGTACTATGGACTAATGCATTACGTGACAGAAATGGTAATTGGTTCATTGATAAGTTTAGGTCTAGTACGCATTTACATAAGCTTTGTAAAAAGTGACTACAACTTTGTGAATGAAATTAACGCGACATTGTTTTTTTAACATTTTTGATATTATATTCTTTTATAATTATGACAATTTAATTAAGTATTTATTTAAAAATGAATTTGTACTTCTATGTTTCTTTGTTTGACCCGTATATTTTCCTAAACCACTATGGCAATAGGAATTAATTCATGCCGGAGAGGGTTTCTGACAGTCCGACTACTTACTATGCGTGAACAAATGATCCTTGTATTTCAATGAATACAATTCTTTTGATTTGATTTGGTTTGATTTGAACTATGCTTGGACAAAGTTTATTTCGTTGTCCCTTAAAATACATTCGAAAAAAAAATACAAACGAATTAAGAACCTCTTCCTTTTTTTGAAGTCAGTTAAAAACGGAACGGGACGATAGCTAGTAAACATTGGTGAGTTGTTACTATAGTGTCCGTTACCGACCACAGAAAAGAGTAGACTGTTAAAAATCCTTGCATAGGTTATTATCAGAACCTAACAGAAGAGGCTCCAACTGTACTATACTATACTGTACTGTGTGTGTACTATAAGTATATCTTGTAAACAAAGTAAAAACTGGTTGATTTTGATTTTATTAAAAATATTATCCAAGGATAAGTCTTGATTTCGTCACATTTTGACTAAACAATATATATGCTGGCTCCTATCTTCCATTCTTGTCACTAGACCATGCCTTTTTCATCCACGTTTCATACAGGACATTTGTTTAGGCTGGCCGCAGACGCACGTTTTCCGTATTCGATTTCCGAATTCGTTTTTCGTATTCGGACATCCAAATGCATAGAATCAATATAAAATACATTAACTGACGCACACGTTCGCTTTTTCTCAGAACGGAACAAATTCCGTACGTACGTTTCGAATGCAAGCCGGTGCGTTCGGAAAAACCATCTGGAAAAACCTAATGACGTCATGCGGAACGCAGCGCTTGCATATATTTTGTTTGTGCTGACGCACACGTTCGGAAATTTCTATTCAGTATTACGTCCGCGCCGCGCGCATCGGACGTATTTTTTGTATTTGTTACGCATAGAATCGCACACGTGCGTTCAACACGCTATCACTATCCGTACTGACGTGTACACATTCCGAATGAAGAAAAACGAACGTTTACGCTAGTCACGCGGAATTCCGAATCTAAATTCCTGATTCGGAAACCTAATCAGGAAAACGTGCGTCTGCGGCCAGCCTAATCGATTTTAGTTTACTTTCATTAGCTAAAGAGAATATGGCCGATTTTTTGCTATTTTCACTAAACCTTTTGCAGTAAACATTTCAGAAAAAAACCTTTAATTATGTTGTCACTTTCTCGCAGCGTCTCGCCGTTTTTGATAACACTCTATAATTTACTACGGTAATGTGATTGATCACGTCGAGAAATTATATATGTGTTGACAATTTCTGAAAGCTTTTTTCACGTAGTCTTTGTACGCGAACGAAGTTTGCTTCTATTTTGGCTATAATTTTATCAAACTCCATGATATTTTGTACACAAAACACACACGCAACGTGCGCGGGTCTAGATATTAGTGTACTGAGGCCCAATTCTCTAACTAAAAAATAGTTAAAATAGAGTTCGGATCATGTTTTGGTCTTGTGTCGATGTCTTAAATGTCAGAAATGGTATTCTCCTAACTTATAATACAACACTGTAATGTGATTATATCGAAATGTAACCGAAACATAAACGATTCAAAGTTTTTTCGATAATTTTAGCTTAAGTTAGTTGGAGTCTCTCTTTACTCTTTCCAATTATATAGTATATTGGTTAGTAGTTGAACTTCTTGTGAAAGAGTTCGTCCGGGGAAGTACTACCACCGTACTTATTTCTGCCGCGAAGCAGTAGCGCTCGCCTTGCTGTGTTTCGGTTTGAAGGGTACGGGTGCCGGTGAAATTACAGGTACATCAGACTTTTCATCTTTATGTCTCAGGGTCGGCAGCGCGCGTGTGATGCCTCTTTTGTTGCAGGCGTTCATAGGCTACGGTAACTGCTTTCCATCACGTGGGCCGTATGCTTGCCTGCTTGCCAAGTAGAATAAAAAAAAACAAAAAAAAAATATTACTATCCTACTCTAATGGTTGTCACCGTGAATTGAATGTAGACTAAATTGTTATTTATGAGGGAGCAGAATATAAACTTTCAGTCAATTCACAATTCAGTCTCGATTCGGTTAACTTTCAGTGTAGTTTTAAAATAATTTAGAGAATTGGGCCTCTGGTTATGTATACAAAGTTTCATGGAGTTTGAAGAAAATATAGTCAAACAAAATTTGCTTCTAAAACTTAGTTCGCGTGCATAGGGCGTGAGCACGTTTTGCTAAATATCGGTGACATTCTCTTAATATATTATGTAACTATTAGATACTAGATTTCGCCCGCGTAGAGTTTGTCCATACTAACTTCAACACCACGCTAGACTTCTTAGGATGTATATTTCGAAAATTCCTTTCATAGTGCACTTCTAGACCACAAAAGGAATATAACCTCCAAACTTCAGGTCTGTAGGATTTACGCTGTGTGTTGATAGTCAGCCAGTCAGTGAGTTAGTCACGTAACGATTTTATATTATATTGATTTGTCTTAATAAACCCTGACTTGTTGGGCAATTTTCTTTGGTATAAGACTTGCCCTGGCTGCTGGCTTATTTAGGAGTGTGTTATTACTGGAAGAAAGCGTTAGTCGAGTTGGTTGTGGAAAGCAATGGCAGTGATGAGCTCGCCACTTGTCACGTCTATTTTCCTGCGATTGAAAACCAACGGTAAAATCAGGCTCTTTTTTTATACTATAATAATAATAATTCCTTCGAGGATCTGCCTACCCCTTCGGGAAAAAGGCGTGCATTTATGTATGTTTGTATGTATGCATATAACCATATTTTGTACAATCCAATTAGCAGTAAGTGCGACCTGCCGATGCATGCTTGTGGGTGCCGTGGATGAAGAAGAGACCCCTTCATCTCCTACCATGTATGCATACATGGTAGGAGATGGAGGGGTCTCTTCTTCATCTACGGCACCCACCCTTAATTGGGTTTTACGACATGTCGTCAATAAAAGTGTCAATAACAGGTCAAAGAAACTTTTATTACAAAGAAACCTTATTTTCACTTCATTACAGGTAATGTAAACAAGTCCAAAGAATTAATATTGATTTCTTTGGAAGGTCCTTACGATATGGTTTCTAAGCGTTTTTCATAGCAACAATTAAGTACAGAAAACCCGTATAGTAAAAAAGTCGAGCCCAAGAGGTGGCGTGCGAAGACGATGCATGCTGTCGGTCACTGCCATTTTGGTGAGAACTGAGTCTAATAGCATCTAGCTTTTTAATGAATTACCAAGTTCTAAGTAATTTGTTCTTTGTTAATTATATATAAATAAATTTTCCCCCACTGAAATAGGGGCATATAAAAACTTTATAAAGTTGCCTCAGGCTCATCAGCTTTCTTATAAGTAGCAAGAAGATCTCCTCGGAAAACTCGACGTTAAAGAACGGAGATAATTTTTTCTAACCATAAAATATATTGTAAATGCAGAAGTTTCGACGTTTGGTGTTGCTCAACCAAGCCGCAACGACAGAATCGATTTCGATGTGAGTAACAGCCCGAATTAGCCTCAGAATTAGCAAGTTGAAGTGGTAATGAGCAGGTCATAAAGCTCGCAGAACCATTGGGGTATAAAGGTTCTCGAGTGGCGACCACAAACCGGACTTTACCGGAGTTTAGGAAGGCCTTAATGATCTGTGGACATTATAAAGGTTGCAGGAATTCGGTAGATGGAGGCGGCACAAGACCATTCGTCGTAGCATTCTATGGAGAAGGTTTTTGTCCACCAGTATATATCTACTGGATGATAATGATGAAGAATGTAAGGAAGGTGTAATGGTAAATTTTTATTCAGGTTTCAACAATAATTTTCTAGAGAAAACCTGAGCCATAATTACCAAGCTTCCTCTGCTCTAGATTCAAACTATATAGAGTAGCGGAAGCTTGGTAATGAAATAAGAACTCAAACTTCTAACAGTAAAGTCTTATAAAAAACCTAATTTAATTCTCCAGTAATATGATGTGGTTTCAATATCCAGGCATAATAACAATGCAAGTGCATTATCGAGTGCTTAACTTGATCAAGTGGCTAATAGCCGGCAAATGCCCGGGAGACGCACTCCGATACGGTCAACTAGGCGGCGCGATGTTGAAGTACAGAATACACGAGCGGAATTAATATATCCTACTATTATTATAAATGTTAAATACAATGGTGGGAATTGCCATTATCACCACGTTTGGCAGGCGGATTGGTGATGGCAGTATTTATGGTTGAGTACTCAGGTGGATGCTGCTGCCCGTCTCTTGGAGTAATCCCTTAGTCGGCTTTTACGTCATCCACTTGAGGAGCTGCAGAGTTCTATTCTTAAGACGGACACCCAGTGCAAATGTTTTTCATAGAGTGTCGTTAAAGCAATTCACACACGATTGTCACCAAAAAGCCCCATAGCCCATTTTCAGGGCCGGTATTGTTTGTTTGTGTCCAATAGCAACATTTGTTTGGGTAGCCGAGATTGTTGTATTTTGACAGCCTACGTGAAGTGTCGTGTGTACTCACCTTGATTGTGGTAAATATATAAAGCTTGTTATCGATTACGCCCCGCAGCTTAGATACGTAGTAACTTATGTTCAATATGCACTTGGATCCTTTGTCTGTGGATTGGACCATCAAAGAGATAATTTAATAATGGTATAACTACACGATAATGTGACAATCGAGGATATTTACATACATAGGTACATAAACATACGTCCTCAAAGGTACGAACCTCAAAGGGCCTCTTTTCAACGGGGTAGCACATCGCAGGAATATAGACATGACAAGTGGTGAACTCATCGCCGCCATTGCTTTTCACAACCAACTAAAACTAACGCATTCTTCCAGTAATAACAGCACACTCCTAAAAAAGCCAGCAGCCACAGACAAATCTTAAACCAATGAAAATTTCTCAACAAGTAGTCCAACTACGCAACAATGTGACAAGCGAGGATGTATATTATTATATGATTTTTATTGTATTTAATGTCTGTTTTTCTCTTTATTAGCTGAATCATTTGGTGTTCCTGACAAAAACGAAACCACGTCATATTTCGACACTCATATTTTGTGCAGCTCATCACAAAATCAGCCTGTTTAGGTCCATTGCTGTACGAGGCTTCCTCTATTAAATACAATAGGGGCTTTTGCCATAACCAAATCTGATCATAGAGGTTTGGTATTAAGTACTCCGGTGAGTGCTGCTGCCCAACCCCAGGCGCAAAGGCAGCAGACTTACTAAGAACCACAACTTACTAAGTTACCTTACTAAGAACTTTGAACACATCCACGGGAGGAGACGGAGGGGTCTATTCTTCGGCCGGACATACCACGGCACGATTGAGTAGGACAATCTTGTAGTAATGTTTACTTACTTGAGTTTTTCAAGCTCTTGTGTACTCCCCTGATTGCAGTAGGTAAGGTAATTGGCCGAGTCCCAGCGTGCCTATGGACCTACTGGCCCGCTGTGTATGCTCACTCTAATTTGTGTCACATACTTGACCTAAATAAATCCATTCCACTAAACAAGTTTTTGGATGGGGAACTAGGGAAGTTGATTTCCGGTCGTGAAATTGTAGGAAATATTACTTAGTGGTTAGATAGGTTTTCTCAGCATGCGGTTTTCATATGATGTTGAGATAAGGAAGCTACTTCTTCGGTAGTAGTTAACGGTTCATAGTGGCATAGATATTATTATCATACTATTAAACTAGCAATATGTGTATTGTATATGTATATATTATACATTTTTTGAGATCTCGAAAACGGCGTGAAGGTTTTCGACGAAATTTGCTATGTTGGGGTTTTCAGAGGCAAAAAATCGTTCGAGCTAGGTTTCATCTCTGGCTAAACGATTTTTTTCGAGCTTTCCGAGTAAAACTCAGTCACCCAGGTATACTATGTTTATTGGTAATTGTCCAACAAGTATTTATTCCTTATAATAATAAAAAAAAAATGTAAATTTCCGTAGATTTACCTCTCTTGATGAGGATAAAAAAAATACGCTACGCTGCCGTTTTCGAGATCTCGAAAACGGCGTGAAGGTTTTCGACGAAATTTGCTATGTGGGGGTTTTCAGAGGCAAAAAATCGTTCGAGCTAGGTTTCATCTCTGGCAAAACGATTTTTTTCGAGCTTTCCGAGTAAAACTCAGTCACCCAGGTATACTATGTTTATTGGTAATTGTCCAACAAGTATTTATTCCTTATAATAATAAAAAAAAAATATAATTTTCCGTAGATTTACCTCTCTTGATGAGGATAAAAAAAATATGCAGAGATATATATGTATATATATATAAAATCACTACCAAGTATAGAATTTGCAGATATATATATATATAATAATTCTGTAGAAGTAAATTTCCGTAGATTTGCCTCTCTTGAGGATAAAAAAAAACACTACCAAGTATATAATGTATATAGAAACTGATAGAATGAGGGGGAATTATAAACGTATTTCTACCATTTCCCCGCTATTCAGGTGCCAGCACGCTGAAGGGTGCTAATGGACGAACTAAATTGATCGGAAATGTAATTTCAAAACTCTCGACGTTCGTTCTATGTATACGTTTACTAGATTAGATTGCCTTCAGTCACTCATAGAGAGAGAATCATAAATATGAGATTTCAAAATATTAGGAATGGGATATTTTACATTATTTTGTGACTAAAAACTTCTAAATATACTTACTTTCTGTTTTCTTTCAGTTTTGATTTTCTGTATTTAAAGCTGCTTTGCCGTGTTGTGTCCGGGTGCCTTGCTGTGTCAAGCCTAAGAATATACCCCTCCTTCTCTTCCCATGGATGTATTAAAAGCCTTACTAAGGGATTACACCAGGAGCTGGGCAACAGCATCTACTTGAGTACTTAACACCAAAGTGCGGCCACCAATCCGCTTGCCAAGCGTGGTGATTATGGCATATTCCTCCATTGTATTCAATGAGGGAAGCTTCGTCCAGCAGAAAAATTATGAAAAATGCCTATGTAAATAGGCAGGAAATAATGCTAATAGCATTTTCTTCCAGTCTTCCTGTGAGTGATCAAAAAGATGAATAGTAACAAGGCCTTACATACAAGGTAACGATGATTTGTATATAGTAGGAAAGCTTGGTATGAAGTGTAGGTAGGATGTGCCTGCCATACGTTGCAAAAATCAGGCCTACAAAGCTCGAACTTTTAAAGAAAGAAAAGAAGAAAGAAAAAGCATTTATTTGTGCCAAAAAAAACAAGTATGACACGGGAAAAAGACACACATACAAACAGAGATTAACAAAGATTATTAAAAATACACAGAAGACAAGCATTACATTAATAAAAATAGTGTGCCTCTCAGTACCTACCAGTCATACAACACTGGCACAAATTGGCGTCCAGCTCAGCATATGTTGTGTTGTGGCAACACAACGCTGATCTTCCGCTGAAACCATACAGGTGAAAACACGGATGTCTGCTTCACAACTATATAATATATTATATTTCATTTAAGAATGAAATCGTCTCCAGAGGTCTAGCGGAGTACACGTATTTTACGTTTTGCTGCAAGAAATTACTAAAATATTTTATTAGTAAAAGTTAAGTTTTAAATGCACTAAGTGAAAAGTGAGTTTTGGTTTGTGTGATTTTTAAACATACGAGTTATTTGAATTCAGCTACTACTGCACCTTGCCACAGCTTATGGCACAGTACGTCTGATCACGGAAGCCACAAGCGGTGCGTGAACGAGCCAGCCGGCATAATTCTCGCCTCCCTCGCACTTGCAAGCGTTGTGCGCCGATATCACGTCACTTTGGTCACTGCATACCATAGTACCAAAACTGCATAAAGATGAGTGTACATCGTTCACCAAAAAGCGGAAAGCTTGGGCGCGATGACGGAGGCGGTTCATCACCTGATTTACATACGCCAACTTGTGAGGAAACTTTTATCAGTCGAAAAAGAAACCGTCCGGATTTAGATGTGGATATAATAAAGTCTGAATTAGACTCATTTCGAAAAGAAATTATGTGTTTCTTCAAAGAATTTGCAAAATCTCAAAAAACTGATATTATGGGACTAAAGCAGGACTTGGTGGAAATTAAAGACGAAATAAAAACGCTGAATAGTGTCACTGAAAATCTGTCGCAAAAATATGATAACATGCAAAAAGAGGTATCGGATATTAAGCCTGAAAATGCTGAATTTCGTGAGAAACTTCAGACTTTACAGAGCGAAATAATACACTCGGCTAAAATAAGTGCTAACAGCACTACCGCTACGATCGACGCGACGCCGTCAATCTCGCTCGTGACTAACACGCCTAATGCCTCGCACGAAGCTTTATTTCTTGAGATTAAGGAACGCCACCGGCATTTGAATAATATTATTATTGTGAGTATTTCGGAACTCGCCGAGAAAAACCTAATGCTTCGGCAACAATATGACCTAGATGAAGGCATGAAGGTATTGGAAACAATACTTGAAAAGTGCCCAAAACCTGTTAAAACAATAAGGCTTGGGAAGTATAGCCACGATAATAATCGCCCGATTAAAGCGTTTTTTAGGTCCCCCGATACGGTCCGAGCTATCTTACGTAATAAATCGAAGCTGACAGACGAACGCGTTCGCATTTACGCTGACCAAACACCTTCACAGAAAACCTACCTACAAAATTTAAAAGATGAGTTATTGCGCCGTAAAAATGACGGTGAGTCGGATCTTATGATAAAATATGTCAAAGGAGTCCCAAAAATTATGATTATGCCGCCAAAAAACTCCAACCAGTAAATCAGCTAGATAAAGTTAATAATTCTGAAACTGTTACCTATTACGTCAAGTCTAACTATGAAAATATTTCATTTCACTCCTCCTCGCTAAAGATTTTCTGTGCAAACCTAGGCAGTATACGTAAGCCAGGAAGGTTCGATGAACTGCAGTGCATTTTGAAGGCAATTAAAAATACAACACATTTAATTATAGTAACAGAAACATGGATTCAATCAGAAATGGAATCAACATACTACTCTCTGCCAAATTATACACACTTATACAACTATAGAAAAGACAAAAGAGGTGGAGGGGTATCTATCTACATACACAACAGCCAAAAATATGATTTATCAGAAGAACTATACAAAGATGGAATTCATTACTTATGGATATACCTACCTCGTTTTGGATTGCATATTGGTGCTATCTACAAACCTAATAAAAAGAAAATAAACGAATTTTTGGAAACATTCTCGCGTCAACTAGACAAGCGAAACAGGTGCATTGTTGCCGGTGATTTTAACATTGATTTATTGACTTGTGAGAGCGGCAAATACCTTACTATGCTACAAGAAACGGGCTATGAAGCTATAAACAAAATACATGAGGACTACTGTACCCGTCAAACTAGCAAAACTAAAACAATTATAGACCACATATGTACCAATATAAATAAGTTCACGGGTAATCTGACCGTAATTACTTCACCCCTATCTGATCATAATCAGCTGTTTCTAGAGCTCACAAAACACAGGCACTGTCATAAGCAAAGAATGCAGTATGAATCCACAGACTACTCTAAACTATATACGAGCGTCTCTGAAGCAAACTTCTCGGATGAAAATTACCTGTATAAAGACATTGAGTCATTCATTAAATGTCATATCGACCAGAATAAAGTTTTTAAAACTAAAATATTAAATGCTCCGAGAGATGTCTGGATAAATAAATCAGTAATAGACGGAATAAACGCACGGAACATGCTATGGCGACAGCTAAAACAAGATGCTGAAAATGAGGAACTTAAAAATGCTTTTATCAAAGAAAGAAATAAAATAGGTCTGTTAATAAAGAATACAAAAGTAGCACATTTTATAAGGAATTTAGTCAATGTAAAAATCCTAAAAAAATTTGAATGTTATAAACTCATTGGTAAAAAACAAAGTTAAAGAAAATTGTTCCCTATAAACTAATAATCAATGATTCAAATCATGTAGATGACCCCACTAAAATCTGTGAGATCTTTAATATCTTTTTCTCATCAATAGGAATGCAACTGGCTAAAGACATTCCCAACACCTACAAAAACAACTCTTTCTACACGATGACATTCATGAATGATAAAATAATATATAACCTAAAACTGAAATGCGAGACTTACGACCGTGCACTGCAGATGAAGTCATAAAAATTGTAAATAACCTAGATGCAAATACCAGTACTGGTATCGACGGCATTAGTACAAAATCAATCAAGTGTATAATTAATATTATAGCTCAAAATCTAAGTAACTGTATAAATAAAAGTTTTAACGCAGGAATTTTTCCGGACAGTCTAAAAACAGCCAAAGTGACCCCCATTTTTAAATCAGGTAGCAGGACTGATCCTGGCAACTACAGACCCATATCGGTTCTACCAGTTATATCAAAAATTTTTGAAAAAGTAGTTTATAATAGACTTGAGTATCATTTAGAAAAAATAAATTTCTTATATGACCATCAGTACGGATTTAGGTCAAAATCGAACACCCTATCAGCGACAATAGATCTTTTAACAAAAATTAAAACCAATATAGATGAAAAATGTTTCTGTGTAGGGATTTTTATAGATTTAAAAAAGGCTTTTGACACTGTTAGCCACCAAATTCTAATTGAAAAACTAAATGACCTAGGTATTAAAGAAAAAGCTTTGAATATTTTTGAATCTTACTTGACAGATAGGTACCAAATTGTAAAAACAGGAAGTTATCAGAGCGGGCTTCAAAGAATTGAATGTGGCATTCTCCAAGGATCGGTCTTGGGTCCGTAACTTTTTTTAATCTATGTCAGCAACGTAAGTAAAATAGGTTTAATGGGACATGTAACCTTGTACGCAGACGATACTTGCCTCTTTTACTTTGGGAAAAGTTTGTCCGATTTGATTACTAAAGCGCAAACTGATTTGCTAAAAATTAATATCTGGTGTCAAAGCAACCTGCTAACAATAAATGCAAAAAAAACCTCATTTATGATATTCGCGGCGAAAAACAAAAAGATTCCAGAATATCCACCCCTGACCATAGGCAATACAAAAATTGCCTCCATGGAAAGTGACCCATCCATGAGAGGAGACTCATCCATGGGGAGACTCATCATGTGGAGACCCATCCATGGGAGGTGACCCATCCATGGGAGGAGACTCATCCATGGGAAATGACCCATCCATGGGAGGAGACTCATCCATGGGGAGACCCATCCATGGGAGGTGACCCATCCAATGGAGGAGACTCATCCATGGGGAGTCCCATCCATGGGAGGTGACCCATCCATGGGAGGAGACTCATCCATGGGAAGACTCAACCCTGGGATGTGACCCATCCATTGGAGGTGACCCATCTGTAGGGGATCTGGTATGCAAAACACGTTTTTCCAACAAATAACAATTTAATTCCAAAAGCCACAAGCATCGGAAAATTGCCGAGATGACAACTACTGACTGACAGCTCATATATAGCCACCTGTCCTCTACATTCCCCCCCCAGTGCTGGCACAGCACTCATTCTCTGATGTTATATGAGCCAGGCGTGCCGCTGACCTGCGCATTACTCGACTTCGTCTTAATTCCTACCATTCTTGTACGGCTGTCTTTTCCTGGAAATACTGCTGAACTAAACCTTTACGCCATATATTTCTAAGAGAGTTAGGGCCTATTATCAGAACAAGATCTCCCATTTGTAGGGGTCCGTGTTCTTCATACCATTTCTGTCTGAGGCGCATCTCAGGCAAGATTTCTCGCACCCATCGTATAACGTTTATTTGCGGCTGTAGTTTCTTTCGATAAACATATTTGCGGCGGAGGTTCAGCAATTGGTACGTTTACTTTACTTTGCTGCATCTTATTTTGCACAGCAATCTCAGAAAGGCAGGAACTTCTTGTGGCCGATTCGTAGTGTCTAGGTAGCCGCATTTTATTTATTTCTTTCATTATTCTAAGCCAATTCAACCATTTTTTTAATATTTCATCTGTTAATTCATTATCCCAACTAATTCCAGCTTTCCATGTTTCTTGCAATATAATTTTTCCTTTAATAGTGATAGGCAATATGAGACCATACACATCAAATATAGATATAATCACTCTTAGCATTTTCCTTTTAGTAGGTATGCGTTGTCCATTTACTATTGAGGTAGGTAATTTCTTAAACGAAACATCCAATCCCAGCATACCATCTTTTGAAAACCAAATCAAGCCCAGCGTTCGTTCTCCATCATATTGTTGACCATCTTTGAATCTTACAATAGTAGTTTTCAGACTCTCGCTTGGTAAACTATTAAGCACGGATTGATTGTTTGAAGTCCAATTCCGGATCTCTAGTCCTCCTTGCTGGTGAATGAAGGTGACATCATTTACTAAATTTATTGCCACTTCTTCGTTTTCTAAACTATCAATATAATCGTCCATATAATGTTGTTTGGTTATTGCTGTCACAGCATCAGGCATTGAGGAAATGAATCTTTCAGCATTTTTGTTTTTTATAAACTGAGCAACAAACGGGCTACAGTTACTTCCAAATATTATGGAGCTCATAGAATAAGTTGAATTATTCCACAAAAAACGAAGGGCATCCCTATCTTCCTCCCAAATTTTGGTTCTGAGGAACATGTCCCTGATATCACCAGCTACAGCTGTTTTGTGTTCTCTAAATCTCAGCATTATGCCATACAGGTTGATGAGAAGATCAGGGCCTTTCAGTAGGTAGTCATTCAAACACATGCCTTTACTTCTTGCAGCAGCATCAAATACTAACCTAAGCTTTTGTTTGTTAGGGTTGTCAACTCCAAAATGAGGAAGATACCAGATTCTTGCAGGGTTGTGTGATGTATTGCATTCTGAAGCATAATCATTGCATAATAGATGATCCACTCTTTCATTATATCTTTCAGCATAAGCTGGATCAGCCTGCATTTTTCTTTCTACTCCTTTAAGTCTGGACAATGCATTTGGATAGGAGTCAGGTAACTTACAGTTGGTATCTTTCCATGGTAGCCCTACGTACCACCTTCCATCTATCAGTTTGGCAGTACGTTCTAAGATTTCGCATGTTTGTACATCGTCTCTATTTTGCCTAGGCTTAGATATTGCAATTGATTCAAGGACAAAATTATGCCGCATTTCTTCTTGGATTTCTTGCAAAAGACGTTCAGATTCGGTCTGTTCTCCATTTAAGAATAAGGTGGACTGCGGCATCCTTCCATCAGCCAGCGACGTGCGTATGCAGCCATGCATGCACCATCCAAGAGGAGTACGAGTGAAGTAGGGTTTAGTAGGTTTGCCCTTTACTATCTGCAAAGGTAAGAGCAAGTCATAATTGTCCTGTCCTATCAGAATTTCTGGTTTATATTGTCCATCACAAATAGCATTTCTAATTTCAGAATTCAGTTCATAATCACACAGATCAACCGCGGCCACATTTTGCAGGGGTAAATTCATATTTTTGACACTACGCGCACGAATTGTAAATAATGTTCCTTCACAGTTTGACAAGTCAAGGTCAACGACCTCACTATCGCATACAAGTTCAGATTTGTCCCATGCACCACACACGCGCATTGATTGCTTATTACCGCGCAACCCTAATCTAGATGTGAGTGCATCACTTATTAAAGTCACAGTTGAGCCATCATCAAGTAACGCAACACTTCGAACTTTACCATTTGGTCCGTGTAAATAAACCGGGACTGTCTTTAGCAAAACCTTACAGCTGTTCACAAGATGCGTTACAGTTTCCACTGGCGGCTTAGGTTCGGTCACTTCAGTTATGTCCACACTATTGCACTGCACATACCTTTTGCTTACAGAATAATGCAGTAACCGATGGTGTGAAAGTCCACATTTATCTACATCGCACGAAGGCGCAGAGCAATTATCTTGTTTATGTTTTGACTTTAGACATTTGTAGCACAAACCGTTCCGCTTCACAAAGGTCCATCGGTCTCTACGTAGAGATTTTCTAAACTTTTTACAGTCAGGCAGCAGATGAATTGACATACGACAAAACCGGCACTCTTCGCTGTCATTACCGTCGCTGTCACTGGATTCATTGTTTATCAACACAGATACACGATGTCTATAGTTCTCACTTTGTTTACCAAAACTTTGCAGACTTGATAAGTTAACAGCAGTTTTCGTTATTTTCACTGCTTCTTCATTGAGAAAATCAGATAAAATCACAAGCTTCGGCTTGGTCCTCTCATTAATTAAAGGATAGCAATAGTCAGTCCATTTGGAGATCAGTAATGTTGGTAACTTGGAGAGAATTACTGACACAATATTCATGCCTTTCAGATAATCTTCACAGCCGATGGCAGACACAGCTGTAACACAGTTTTTCACTTTAATTGAGAATGGAATAATTTCTTTGTGGTATTCTTGTGCCATCGGACGAAGTTTACTAATATCTTGTAGGATTCTTGAAATAATAATGTCAGGATTTCCAAATTGAAGTTCTAGGGTAGACATTACTGCGTCTGAAGAAGTAGCACCAATGAGCAATGCAGTAACTGCATCCCTTGCTGGCCCACGAAGGCTCTTCCTCAGTCGCCATAGGTTCTCCTTATCACTGAAATTACAAACTAAGGACGATTCTTCATAAGCTTGCTTGAATTGAAGCCATTCAAATGGATCGCCTGAGTACACAGGTAATTCTTTCGGAGTACACAGTCGGTTGAGTAGTCGGTTGTTAGATCCATTGACACCGGCAGCAGAGGCAGCAGCCAAATCCTTCAATGCACTCGCCAGTGCGTGCACGGTACCATTTGCACCATCATCAGCCATCACTGATGGTGGTAAGCGTGCTTCGAGTGCAGTTTCAATAAATGGTGACTGTGGGTCAACGGCCTCTTTTCGGTTCAATGCTGAGGTTTGTTTTACTTCCGGACAAAGTACCACTGTGTCGTGGTGTGTATCACGCTCAGTTTTTACCTCCTTCAGACTACTTTCTAGCCAGTTTTCAACTAGACGGTCGTTGCATTCACTAACTGGGTCCTTTTGCGATAGAGAACTGCAACTTCCCGTATGTTCCAACTCAGCTAGATCTGCGGCTAATCGTTTGTCGATAAGCTCCATTTTTATGCGCGCTTTAGCTTCTGCGGCTTCCAATACAAGCCGCTTTATTCGCGCTGCGGTAGAAGATGATGTCGAAGGCTTTTTGCTCAGAGTTTTTTTCTCAAATGGCGCTGTAAAGCTTGCAGGCATGTTTTCATTCAGTTCGCTCCTGTTTTTATTCGCTTCTACAGCTTCTTTAGAAACATCTGGTTGTTCAACGTTACAATCTTCTCGTACGTGAGCTGTTTTCTCGGCGCCATCTTGCGATTTTCCTTGCTTTTCTTCCTCGATTTTCTTGGCTTGGTATCTAGTCATATGCGTTGGTGGTTTACGCTGCATTTCGATCGATCCGGTTCGAAGGACCAAAAATGTAGGGGATCTGGTATGCAAAACACGTTTTTCCAACAAATAACAATTTAATTCCAAAAGCCACAAGCATCGGAAAATTGCCGAGATGACAACTACTGACTGACAGCTCATATATAGCCACCTGTCCTCTACACCATCTATGGGAGGAGACTCATCCATGGGAAGTGACCCATCCATGGGAGGTGACCCATCCATGGGAGGAGACTCATTCATGGGGAAACTCATCCATGGGAGGTGACCTTTCCATGGGAGGTGACCCATCCATGGGAGGAGACTCATCCATGGGGAGACCCATCCATAGGAGGTGACCCATCCATGGGAGGAGACTCATCCATGGGAGGTGACCCATCCATGGGAGGTGACCCATCCATGGGAGGAGACTCATCTATGGGGGTAGATCCATCAATGGGAGGAGTCGCATCCATGGGATGTGTGACCCATCCATAGGAGACTCATCCATGGGAAGTGACCCATCCATGGGAGGAGACTCATCCAGGGGGAGACTCATCCATGTGGAGACCCATCCATGGGAGGTGACCCATCCATGGAAGGAGACTCATCCATGGGAAATGACCCATCCATGGGAGGAGACTCATCCATGGGGAGACCCATCCATGGGAGGTGACCCATCCATGGGAGGAGACTCATCCATGGGGAAACTCATCCATGGGAAGTGACCCATCCATGGGAAGTGACCCATCCATGGGAGGAGACCCATCCATGGGAGGAGACTCATCCATGGGAAGTGACCCATCCATGGGAGGAGACTCATCTATGGGGGTAGATCCATCAATGGGAGGAGTCGCATCCATGGGATGTGTGACCCATCCATAGGAGACTCATCCATGGGAAGTGACCCATCCATGGGAGGAGACTCATCCAGGGGGAGACTCATCCATGTGGAGACCCATCCATGGGAGGTGACCCATCCATGGAAGGAGACTCATCCATGGGAGGAGACTCATCCATGGGGAGACCCATCCATGGGAGGTGACCCATCCATGGGAGGAGACTCATCCATGGGGAAACTCATCCATGGGAGGTGACCCATCCATGGGAGGAGACTCATCCATGGGAAGTGACCCATCCATGGGAAGTGAACCATCCATGGGAGGAGACCCGTCCATGGGAGGAGACTCATCCATGGGAAGTGACCCATCCATGGGAGGAGACTCATCCATAGGAGGAGACTCATCCATGGGAAGTGACATGGCCTGATGCACTGCAGTAGCGCGGCAACCCCATCATAACCCTCAACGCATTATTGTAGTGGACGCACAACGCATCCTAAGATTTCTGCCTACCTATGCCTGACCAAGGCTGCATACATTCCTAAGTTTCATCATCATCAGATGATGCCTCCCCTCCCTGATGAGGCCTCCCCCTAGAATGCCACGACGAACGGCCACGATGTCTTTAGTCCATCGAGTGGAGGGCATTCCTCTACCGCGAGTATGCGGCGTTAGCGCATGCGCTTGGCGCATGCGCATGCGCATAGCGCATTCGCATTCGCGCATGCAGCGTCACCGCATGCGTTTTGCGAGGTGACGCATGACGAGGTAACGACGTATGACGAGGTAACGACGCATTAGTCATGTTTTTTCGAGCGTGCAGCCGGCTCCATCGATTTATAAGACGTTAACACGTCAAAAATTCAGTTACGTGAACTTTAAGAGAAGATGTACAAAATCATGATTTATTTCAATTTTTTCATTGGTTTATTGTCGAGTACTTACGACGTTAAATCATTAAACCAATCGTGGAACTTGATGACAAAATGTCAAATATATGTGGTGACTTTTATTTATTTTTTCTACTTGCTTTATTTAACGAGGAGACAGGCTTGAAAAAAACAGCTTGACGCCGTGTTTGTTTGGGGTACTGCCTTAATCACATAAGTTTCGTCTTGTAACACAATATCTGCGTATGTTCTTTGTTTATTCCTAGTATTCCTGGTAGTTCCTTGAGCATAATGATGTAAATGTTTCCGTTCCATTGTCTACGCCTTCTGTTCTTTGTAGGTATCTAGGTATTTGTATTCTACGGATTCCATTCGGCACCGGCGGCACTGCCCAGTGACTTGTATCGCATAAACTGAATAAGTAAGATAAAGTGCCTTAGAAAGCTTTGATAAAATATTTACGAAAGCTACAGAATGTTAGAATTGAGCAAAAATGGAAGGTATTTCTTCTGAGTTTACAAGTTTTATGGGAGAAACAACGAAGATAACAAAATAATAATATTACAAATTATATTAATTAGCCAAGTCTTTGTCTTTGTGTTTTTTTTTCTCATCCATTTTAGTAATTAATGCACTATTTTACAAAAAAAACTTAGTCTAACGCTTCCATTTTGTAGCTTCTAGGACAGTTTTTCTTAGTCATAAATGTCATAATGCATAATAATAATATAAAAATAATGCATCATGCGTAAGTTTTATCGTAAGCTATTGGCTGCTAGTGCACATGGGTATGTAGCTTAAGTGAATTATCGTATAATTTACACTCGATGTATAAATGTGTGTGAATCCTATCGTTTGCGCTTGCGACATTTATGTGACGTCATGCCCAAAGGCCTTACCATGAGCTTTTATAGCGATTCAGTTCATAAACTATTCAGTACAAAACATCGGTTCCGTGATGTCCGCAGCTATATTTAAAGGCACAGTAGCAGAAGGTCTGCGATTAAAGTTATTCAATGATAACCGATATTTTGTACTGAATAGTTTTTGAACTGTATCGCTATAAGAGCTCATGGTAAGGCTTCAGTTAAATTTTATAAGCGATTTTATTTAATTTTGTTATTAGATTAGGTGTGTGTACTTATCTATTACTATGACAAATGTGAGTACCTAGTCAAACCTTTGGAGGTTTTTTAGGTACAATATTATAATAAGTACTGTAAGAAAACTGAAACTGTGTGTAAAGCTCATGTCTCACCGTTTTTGAATAAACATTTTATCCTGAAAATGAAGCATCGTCGCAAATTGCACCTTGCGTGTCTTATGTTTGGTGTTATGAAATACAAATCTCCGTCTTATCTCTACGAGAAGTTGTCATGGATGTCGAGCTCCAGAGGTTGTGGCTCTCGCCAGTGCTCGAAGCAGCTCGTGACACAGCGGCACAGCTCTGCCTGCTTCAGAGGCAGCTTTCGATATGCAGCCTCAAAATGCTGGAACAATATCCCGCCACCGATAAGGAACCTGCTTAGTTTACATTGTTTTAGATTTAAATTAAAGAAATTTTTGTTTGACCACCAAAAGGATCAGGAAAGTCTAAGATGTGACACAAGTGTTCTGTGAGGGTTTATAATAATGGTGAGTTACAGGGCTTGTTTTGAATTGTGTCAAAAGTGTGGATATCTATTTTATCTTAAGCATAACTTTCTTCTTTTTTTATTAGTTAGTCTTATGAATAGTTTTCTTTGTTAATTTTTTTTTGTATGTTTACTTTTTGTGAGTAGTTGGTCCGTAGCGCCAACAAGTGGCTCTGACGGAAGACCAGCGTTGGTTGCTAGCTTGCTAGTCAACCAACTCATGCTGAGGCAGAGCCATTTTGTTACTGGAGTTACATTTTGTACCTTCGGGTCTGTTTCCTCTTAGTCGTAAGTTTTTATGTGTCTCTGTGTAACTCTTTTATACAAATAAATTATATTCTATTCTATTCTATAAGAAATATTGTGGTTAAATACATAAAAAAAATGTACGATGCAAATTTAGTGACAGAAATTGTTTTTTCTAGTACCTACATAATATTTTTTTACTAGACTTTTTGGAAATATAATTTAAACACTCTCGCACATTTTTTGTGACTTGAGAGTCTATCTAACTTGCTACATATTTAAAAGTATGAAGTTCTAGCTATTTGAAGTATATCAAATAGTTTCTCTAGCCATTATTTATAACTTCAGCACGAGTAGATAAATAGCGCTGCAGCAGCTTTGAGTTTGCAGAAAATACTGAGTGGTAACCGTTTTGTTGTTATATTTTGTGTGTGTTTTTACGGTTTGTTTTGTGGCGCAAGTTATTATATTATTTAAAATTGAAAAAAACGGCTAATTACCACTGTTTTCCTTCACTTTTTCTGACGTTTCGAGACTGATATAACGTTTCGTCATATTATATTCTATTTACCTCAAAACTACTAAAATAGTTCCACTCGTATTTTAGGGTATCGCAATTTTACATTGTAAATTAAACAATTGTAATCATATTGTGTCGTAGAAAGTCGGTGGATGGAGGCGGCTCAAGACCGTTCGTCGTGGCATTCTAAGGAGGCTTATGTCCAGTAGTGGACTTCTATAGGCTGATGATGATGATGAATCATTATAACTTTGAAACTATCATGTTTATTATTAACATAATTTTCACTAGAAAAGGGATATTTACCATGATTTTTGAGGTTTATTAATTCCCGATATTTCGGCACAGTTTCATGCGTCATGAAAAAAATATTATTAAAAAGCTCAAAAGTCATGGTAAATATTCCGTTTTTAGTGATAATTATGAATCATTATGTTTTGTAGTTCCACTATGCAATCTACAATTTGTAAATGGTATTTCGGCCTATGGTGAAAAACTCTTGATAAATGCCTTCCTCGGACAAGCAACCATCAAGACGAGTGATTTATCTTCGTACAACTAATTCTCTTTGGTGCCTGAAGTTTTATTGTGGTCTATAAAGTTCCGAGCTTTGTTGGAAGTCTTTTTAAACGTCAATTTGGGTTACATCCTCAGAATAAGGACTAGCATAGAAACCGTCATATTACCTTTATAGCGTACATGGCCAGCTGTCAAATGTGTATCCTTTGGAGCCTTTTGAATTTTTATGTTTTATTATTTATATATTTGCTTTTTAAAGATATAGTGTCATACGAATAAGTTAATAATACATTGCCTTTCATACAGTATTGGAATTAACGTTTGAATTACCTTAATAAGAGTATAAAATTCATTTTAAGATTTTCGTAGATAGTGTTGTGAAAAATGAAATCGATAAGTCGAGTTTCTAGTCGTAATGTTGTTTTCCCCTATGTGCTCTCCGCTACTGCAACCTAACTGACTGCACAATGTCCTTTATAATAATGTTGTTGTGTACAAATAGTAGTTTATGAAACTGTTGCATAATAAGGGTTATTATTCACCTAACACTTAACACTCGTGTGATTCTATAAAAAAACTCGCCTCCGGCTCGTTTTTTTACTCACACTCGTGTTTTAAGACCAAATTATGTGCAAAATATGTGCAAAGTATGTGCGTACCTTTTTATCCATATATATATTATCTAATCTCATGAAATAGGTAATATTATATTTTAAAGTCTTGGTAACATTTATTGTAATACCTCCTAGATTTCGCCGGTAAGAGGTTCATTTGTTCGTTGCAACTTCGAGAATGTCCGGTGGTGTAAAATTTTCTTCAGTATCGCTACTGGCGTTTTTAGACATTTTTTAAAACAAAAACTAATTTGACAATGAAATTTGCGTAAAATTACAGCTTATATTTGCATTTATTTGTAAACGTTTATAGCGCCAAAATCCATACGTGTGAGCATGTTGCACCGCGTCCACAGATTATGTATAGAAAAACTGCATTGCAACCTCCTTGGTCCAAGTGAAGTTGTATCGTAATGGAAAAAAGTTATATTATGATACAGTTGTCCATGGAAGAGCTGTATCTTAATGTGATTTTTTAAATTTATTTCGATGGCATGTGCGTAAAAACTGTCATTTTAATTTTGTTTTTAGTTTTTTCATCTTTATATTTCAGCATGAGAGTAGATAAAGTTCATATTGTAATAAATGTAATTTACAAATAACATTAATATAATTTATTTCATCTTCCAGTTCATGCTTGGTTCTAGACAAAAGTACTGTACAAGTCTCGGCCGAAATAGCAATTAACGGCCTCATTTACTAAAAATCACTTCGGAAGGGCTCGGCTTTGCCTTGTACTTCCAATATTACTCGGCTGTCAATTGCTTTATTTCAGGCCTGGATATTAATGTTCTATTATTATGAAATATGTAAATATAACACTGCGTGTAAGCTTATTAGATGTTTAAGTAACAAAAATGTACCTTAACAATTAAATTTAATGTTTTTACAACTTGTTTTTATTAGTTCCTAATGGTCATTTTTTGTACGTAGGTATACTTGCGCATTCTTCAGAGAATAAAAACATCAAGTTTTATACACAAAATACAAAAAGACAATAATATTTATAACATAGTTTTGATATTGAATCGACAGTCACTCTTTAATCGATGTCGATAGACATCATGTTCCAACCCCTAGTAGAATGAAAATGTGTACAACCTTGTTATTTGCCGTCCTGTGAAAAGTATATCTCTCTTGTTCTGGCAATAACAATTGTGCCGTAAGAGTAAAGAGCGGTGCCATATTTAATTAGTTTATACTAAGTTTCACTATTTATATGCTAGCCCTTATTCTGAGCACCTACCTCACCGCATTGAATTTCCGCAGTATTATTATTTTGTTTAGATTTCACATGCCAAATTGTTTAAAGACCTCTTCAGTCATTAATCACTTGGATTCAGCTCCCTCAAAACGCGCCTCCTTACCTTAGACTCTATAGGTTGGAAAAATGTAGGTAGGTACATAATAATTTTACATACATGAGCTTTATAACTGCTATTAATCTGTACCTACTAAAAGGATTCAAAATATATATTTCACCTACATAAATATATATATGAGAATTTACGACAAAGTAAAAACGCCACAGAATTTGCAGCGCGTGGCGAGCTATACGAACGAGCTACGAACATGGATAAGTTATATCACAGAGTATAACTAAAAATGAAACTTAACTGAAAGATTCAAGGATTTTATTTATTTAATGGTAATTGAGCTTTATATTATATGTTTTTACACCTTGGGTTACATTATAGGAGTTTTAGTAGGGATCCCTAATTTATTTTTAAAATAACATTATGTTTATGCTACTAAGTTGTAATATAGCGTTCTACTGGTGAAATATATTTTTTAAAACGTTCTTGTAGAAAATTCATTACAAACAAAAATACAAATCTAACGGGGTAGTAGAAAAGTCCAAAATGTATGATATTGGCGTAAGCTATCGAAATGTCATGGGGTCTAGTCAAAGTAGTGGTGTTACGACGTATAATAATACCTACATAATACATAATCGCTTCAAAGCTAATATCGTTTCTAGGCCGGCAGGTCGTTCGCGATGTTTTTTTATCACTACATATATTATTGGGTTTAAACTCTTCTGGGTATAATACAAGAATTACCTGGCAAGCGGTCAAGCAGGCTACGTACAACCAACTCTCAGAGGGTTCTATGGAACTTTTATGAATTCCCCGTTAAACCTAGTTTCATTTCTACATAAACGCCAAATATTACCTATTCTATATAAGTATTCAGGAATGGTCCCATTAATTTCTATTCATGCAATATGTATCTCGCGAGATTCCAGGTCTTTACATCTGTTCCCGAAAGGAGACAAACAAAAGCGAGAAAGGATGTGAGGTTAGGAGCAATTTAGCAAAGGGATTACAGAAAATAAAATTGTGACAAACTACCTTCTAGGTCTAGCAAGGTAGGCCATTTTTTTAGGGTACCGTTCATCAAAAGGTACATCCCTACCAGCCGACATCCAAAAAGCCGCTTCCAAATGAACCTTCAAGTCCAAAATTTATCAATATACACATTGTATATTTATGTCATTGGAAAACGTTCCACAAAATTGAGCACTTATGTTACTTATTTTAGATAGATAGTTATATGTTTAGGTATGTTATAATATATTATTAATTATAATATGTTTGGTATAATATATCTAGTTATTTTAACGTATAAGTAACGTAAAAACGTAACGTAATTATGTTAACTATTTAATCTCGACCAATAATGTCTCACCAAGTATAACACAAAGGTTAGCTGGAATAAAATGCTAATTAGCATTAAGTTTGCCTATGTACTCGTTTTTGTCTTGTGTAATAAAGCATTTTATATCTATCTATCTAACACTGCGATCACTAATCTGCCTGCCAAGAGTGGTGATGTCAAATCACCCCATTATATTTTATGGGGGAGTCCTCGTCCAGTAGTCGTCTAACGGCTGATGAAAATGATGATGAGGTGGATTTAAATTCCAAGAGTTGCGTTTTAAGCATGTAAATTTGGTAGTTGTATACGTCAAGGTGGCTTCCTGTGATAATGTACAAAATACGTAGGGCCTTATTCATAATTGTTTTTGAAACCTTTTTTACTTAAAATAGCTTTTGTTTTGTTTCTCTAATGTAAAATGTCATACGTTAAAACAAGACAAAAGCTATGTTCACTAAAATAGGTTTCAAAAATGATTATGAATAAGAGGATTACTTTTTTGAATCTTGAGAATTCTTTTATGGGGTCTTTAACCCCTCTGTTAATTCTAGGCTATCATTTAAAATAAATAAATATACTGATCAAAGTTTTTAATGATCTTTGTTGAACTTTGTTCAGTCAAATACAATTTATCACAAAGTTTTTAAGAGCTTTTGTGTTGTTGGTTTATACTTTTGGGTAAAATTTTAAAGAATTCATTAAAAACATTAAAACAATATCTGTAGCAGTTAGTAAATATTACTGCGTAAAATAATTATTTGGACCATGCATCGTTACAGATCTGCAAGAAATATAGGGTTGTATCAGGTACTAGATTTACCTCTGATTTGATAAATGTATTTTTTGTTTTTAGGTTTCCGTACCTTAAAAACCATTATATAGGATCATTCTTTTTTTTTGTATACTACTTGGCAGGCATACAATCATACGACCCAACTGATGGAAAGCAGTTACCGTAGCCTATGGACGCCTGTAACACCAGAGACATCACACGCGCGCTGCCGACCCTGAGACATAAAGATGAAAAGTCTCATGTGCCTGTAATTTCACCGTATATCGTTTCTCGTATCTATCTGTCTGTGAGTTTGTCTGTCACAGTCTATAACACTGTCACAGTAAATAAACGAATTTTCACACCACCTGCTCGACAATGTCCAATTACATATCATGCAACCTCAACGTAAAGTAAGGCATTGTCTCTCTAGGGATATAAAGTTGTATGAAACTCCCTAGGGAATAAAGTGATTTGAATTTGGAACGTCAAATTCGTGTGGAGACTCATGGAAAACTCTGAGTAATAAAATGCCCATATGGCATTGTAAAGAGGTTTGTTCGAAAATCGAACAGGCCACCATAAGCAGAACTCAAAAAAAAAGAAATAGGCGCGATTTTAAAGAATGTGAAACATGAGAGATGTTTGGTGCTGTGATTTTCAGTAAATTTTATTGCAATATTCTTTTAATATATATATTCAATGGCAATATTAGTGTTAACAAAAAATGTCTAATGATAATGATTCTACTCCAGAGTTTATCAAAACAGACGATACTTATTTAATGGAGCCCTGGCTTTTGTCTCGCAGCAGGTGTGAAAAGTAGAGTATGCTCCTCTGGAATAAAGCCTGTCTTCGTCTTGGGCAGCTTGAACCCCTCGCTTCACTCAGGACTCTATATAACTCCCTCGCTACACTCGGGAGTTAACTTTAGAGTCCCTCGTTACGCTCAGGGTTCAATATGCCGCCCGCGACATAAGACACTGCTTTATTCCCTTAGTGCATAATCTACTATTTGATTTCGGGGGCTTATTTTGGGGGCAAAAAATAAATATCTCAGAAACTACTGAGGCAATTTTTTTAAACACTTATCTTTAGACGTTACTCATAGTTTAGGTACATGAAAAAATCTAAATGAAAATCCTAAGGATAAATAGAACGTAGGTACTTCACGGTGACTAAGTCTAACCTTACTTTGAAATCGTCCCTGTTACTGTCACACAAATGTAACACTCGTATTAGAGAGAGACAGAGACGATTTCAAAGTAAGACTTAGACTTAGTCACCGTGAAGTACGTTCTATTTATCTGGACCTTAGTCTTTAAATTCTCACGGGAAACGGTAAATATTCGTAAAGAGAAAATGCGTATAAATATGTGTTGTATAATTGACTGAATAAGTTTAATTGGTCTAGTGGTTACTATGGTAGCCTACTTGTGAGGAACCCTCTTTACACAAATCGGACTCACACTTGACCGGTTTTTTGTATATGTACAATAGAGATATAATCAACTCGTATCTATCTAATTAGCACTTGTGTTTATTGTAAAATGTATTTATTGGTTTGTTTGTGTTATTCTTTGTAATTTCTATGCTTTCCTTTTTTCTACCTGTCTGTTCTGTGTATCTGTGTGTTGTTGAATAGGTAAATGTATTTCATTTCATTTCATCTAGTGACAAGATGGAACATGTTGACGCCATTTAATGTTTTCTTTTTTAGTTTTGTTATTTTGTGCAAGCTACTGTTGTTTTTATTTTTCATGTTTGGGGGCAAATAAATGTATTTTTCATCCCATCCATTCGAAAAGGACGACTTGGTTCGCCTTTAAGTGCACCCAAAGGTGGTGTTTTCTGTATGAAGCTTCTATAAGTGCGCCGCAATTATCTTTGCCGCGCACTTTTTAAATTTGGAACATATCGAATTCAAATAAGTGCGCCGCAATTATCTTTTACGCGCACTTTTTGAATTTGGAACATCTTGAAAAGAATCAAACACAAATAAGTGCGCCGCAATTATCTTTGCCGCGCCCATTTTAAATTTGGATCATCTTAGTGTTCAGCGCCAAAAAAGGCGGACGCAAATATTGTTTAAATAAATACTGGCTGGTACGAAGGCCCATAGTTGCGCCACCGGCTGAATAAAAAAAAACAAATTAGAAACGCGCGAACTACGACCCGCGATTTCGTAATTTTTAACCGACTTTACAAAAAGGAGGAGGTTCTCAATTCGGTTGTATTTTTTTTTAATGTTTGTTACCTCATATCTCCGGCGTTTATGAACCGATTTGGAAAATTCAAAATCCAGTTCTGATGATGGGATCCATGAGGAATTGAGGGAACTCCTCAAATATTGTAGGCATACATATGGCGATTTTGATATTTTCAGCAACAAACCAAGCATTTGCATTCAGAAAGTATCATAATCCTTTCACCACTATGGTTCTTTCATATTTTTTTTTTCATCCAAATATTTAGTCGAATACAATGGCGGAAGTCTGTTTTTTAAATGATAAGTTATTCATGGATTATTAGAAATTCATGGTTTTGTTTTGAAATAAAATATGAGGCGCCTTTTATTTTCTCATAGTGGGTGATGAAAAGTAGAGTGTAACACTCGGGCGCAAAATATATTTTTGGCTCGGGCGACGTACTTTGAATCCCTCGCTACGTTCGGGATTCTACTCTACTCTAGAATCCCTCACTTCGCTCTGGATTCAAAAAAGCTCCCTCGCCGTAAAAATATTATTTTGCTCCCTTATGATACAATCTACTATTCTTTCTTTCTTTCTTCTTTCTTTCGTAGGTTTTGAGAAGTAATAAGATTCAAATAAAATATGAAATAGCGTCTTATTTTCCTTTTAAATCATAGCATAGCAAGACCAAGTGCAAGCAATTTAGCTGAGTTGCCTGCTTGCCATTAATCATGGCTGGATAAATTGGGCGAACCTCCCTTTACAATGGCGACTGCCTACAATGCACCGGATTTATTCAACTTCGGAAGCATTGAGAAGCGGTATAATTTTCCGACACTCATTTTAAGTATCAACACCAGTCTGATGGTCTCCCTCGATATGATGAACTCTAATGCTTACTTTCACTAACAACTTGAGAACCATCTAACGTATACGAGATACTTATTGAATGCTAAAAGTGACGGTTGTGGTGTGAATGGTTTCATAGAAACCTGTTAATATGACATACAACCAACTCTTATTCTACGTAATGTGTCACGTAAAAATAGGATTGGTTGATGAAAATGGATTTTAAACTGTTCGAAATTGAGATCATCAGCAGCCAATTAACGTCCATTGCTGGACGAAGCTTTCCCCATGAAATAAAATGATGTGATTTGCCATAATCACCATGTTTGGCAGGCGGATTGGTGATCGCAGTATTTATGTTGACTCAGGTGGATGCTGATGCCCGTCCCCTGGTATAATCCCTTAATCGACTTTTATGACATCCACGGGAGGAGATGGAGAGGTTTATTCTTAGACCGAACACATCACGGCATACGGAAATTGAGATAGATTAGATAGATAGATTAACACTTTATTGTACACCAGGAAAACATAACAGGATTTATTAAAATTAGCAGTACAATGGGCGGCCTTATCGCTGAGAGCGATTTCTTCCAGGCAACCTTTGGATGGACAGTAATGAGCGTAACAGTATTGAGGTAATGGAAAATAAAATGCGAAGTATCCGGAGCAAGGTAAGGTAGATAAAAATGAGATGTAGAAATACCTACCTATCTCCTTTAAACGGAGGGTTCCCAACGAGTAACACCCAAACGAGTAACACCGTTACTCGTTGGGAATTTTTGTCCCAACGAGTAACACCCAAGGAGTGGTGTTACAAACCAGATTTATCCTATTTTTAATTAAAATCTTACAAACAAAAACTTATAAAATAAGCAATAAATCATTATATACACTCGAGAGCAATGAATCCGGGTCACTTAAAGAATCCTAAAAATCTCGGAAACTAAAAATGCTAGGTTAATGCAATAAATTGTATTTAATAGACAATGTAATACTCCTTAAATGAAGGTATTAAAACTTCTTAGTTATTGTAAAGTTATATCATAAAAAAATCAAATTTGAAAAAGGGCCACTTTCGAAGATGGAACTACGAAATTACAGCATTTGGTTTTGCTTTTGTTTGTAATCTATCATTTATCATTGTTTGATTTCTGTTTTTTTGTTGTTTTTTTTCTGCGTAAACGCAGTAATGGAAGCACGAGGAGGCAATACGAAGTATTAAAATTCAAGAAAATCGTAATAAAGTTCAAAAATTTCATGTTTCCTATTTTTGTTTTAAGGAGAGATCAGCAGTTTTTTTCTTTATGTAATTTTGTGTTAATAAAATGTATGGTGACTCATATTTTTTTTACCTTCATTTAAGGAGTATTACATTGTCTATTAAATACAATTTATTGCATTAATCTATCATTTTTAGTTTCCGAGATTTTTAACATTCTTTAGTGACCCGGATTCATTGCTCTCGAGGTCTTCCATTTCAGAGACAAAACTCAAAGCTACTCGAATGGTGGAAGGCCTTTACAACTCTACATAAGTGCCTAATATATGAATCTGAGCAAGACATTCTGGATTGCTCGGACTATAATTGAAGACGCCTCTTTTATATACTTTGTGTAAATATAAAATGTTATGTGTTCAGTAGCAGGCAATTCATATTATTCAATGTTCTATAAAAATCGAACCCTCTTGCGGCTCAGCAAACGTCACGCTCTTGCCAAAGAGGTCTATAATTTTAAGCACAGATTGTGTTTTGTTTTTTCAAAACCATGAAACCACTTTTCTACTTTTTCATCCCCAGCCTACGGTCTCGTGGGCTGACCTCTACGTCATAAGAAATACCTACAACCTTAATACTGGTAATACCTACAGAACTTTACAGATTTATTTGATTCATCATCATCAGCCGCTAGACATCCACTGATGTACATAGGCCTCCATCAACCGACTTCATGCAACCTGCACACACACAATGGAACACAATGTTCCAACAATGACATAGGCCCATCGAGTGGGGACCGATAGATTTGGTTCATCATCATCATCAGCCTGTAGAAGTCTGCTGGATATAGGCCTCTCCCCTAGTTTTGGTTACATCAAAACAAATCCAAGATTTTTCGTAGCCTTGTAGAAAGCCGCAGCGGTGAGAATAATTTTTTATTGATTTTCCAGCTTGTAAATAACATAACAGTGGATAAGGCAGTGCGTACAAGAGGAGTGAATTAAGGGTTTCAATCGATAGTAACGAAGTTGACTCAGGATATTGCATCCACCGCATGGCATGGGACGGGCGGATGTCGGCTCCTTACGGGGCGATAACCGGGGTTTTATGAACCATGACATATATTATACAGGGTATGAAAGGACAGCTCCCTAGTACTGAAGGTACCGGTAAAGCTACCTATATCATATAGCTATAAAAAATAGCGCGAGTTCAACGCTCCCGGTCAGCTGATCGACGCGCTGCGCCAATGTTTCTTAGGTGTTTTTCATAGCTTTTTTTTTTTTTTTTATTTATATACGTATTTTTACTGATAGAAATTAGGTTTTTGTGTTCCTTTTATGATGTTTTATTGATATTTAAAGAAAACACGAAAAAAGTGGCCCAAAAGTGAACACTTTTTTTTTTCGCTCTCTTCCCAGCTTAAATATTTTCAGAATCATGGTCTGAGTGCACTATTTCAGTTTTCGGGAGTAGTCTTTTTACACCCGTTATAATAATATATTATTCCAAAATTTCGATTGATGAAAATCCGGGGTTTTTATGGGGTACGGTTCTGTAAAGAAAGTACATCTAAACTTCAAAGATTTAAATCTTACATAAAGAATAATGTTCAACCAATGTGTTAGAAGCTCGATGAAGCTCAATAAAGTTACGACTTCAATTTTTATTACATAATAAAATAAAGTGACCCATGTGAACCCTATGGATAAAATTACAAGTTATACTTAGGTAGACACCTAAAATGCTTCGCCCATCGCATCGGTAATTTCCACTTTCCGTCGGATTTGTTCGCTTTGAGATTTTTCTGTGGGAAATCATCTTTGTACCTATTTTGCTGTAATTGTTTGCAGATTATATTCTCTTTCCTTACTTTGCACCAAAAATAATATATAAAATAATAAACCTTTGTGTAGGTAGGTAGATACTAATGGTATTTTTAAATATATTTATAGTAGAATTTAAATTATCGTGGCTTGGTATCATTTTAGAAAAATTACGACTATTCACCACGTACTTTACTATTCTCCTGCTGACGTTTCGTTGACCATTTTGAGGTCCTTCCTCATGAGCACCGACCGCGACCACGCTCAAAGGTCCCCGTTCCAGGGTTCCTGTCTCACGACCTTTGAGCGTGGTCGCGGTCGGCTCATGAGGAAGGACCTCAAAATGGTAATATATTTATAGTGTTTTAGTACAGTCAAGTTGCTTAGCTACTTCTGATTTTCAAGTTTAGTGTTATCTACAGAGTAACATTATAGTTACCTACGGGTAAAGGCTGATGTATTGTTATTACGATCAGGTAAGTCAAGCAGTAAGCAATAGGCTTATCTCGGATGGATGGGCCCATTGAGCCTTTCGCGAGCCTATCGAGCCAGGATTAAAAGTGTTTATTGCCCAATCAAAAGCATAGCCGGTTGAAATTGCTTAATTCCGGGTTAAGAAAATATTTATATTGTTGGGTGAAAAGTGATTCTGTAAATAATTTTACTGTAGTTAGTGCTGTAGTTAGTGAGTATGGCTCTCCCTTGTTTATTTCTCATGGACACAGTCCTGTACCATTACCATCCTCATCCGTATTAGCGATTAAACCACGAATTAATAAATAAAAAAACGAACAAGTGAGACTTGCGCCCTGAAGGTTCCTATCCATAAACCAGGTGGCAACCTTATTCTTGACAGACAAACAGACAACAAAGTGATCCTATAAGGATTTGGTTTTTTCCTGTTGATGAATACGGAACCCTAGGAAACTATTCAATATTATCTGATCCAAGCACCAACCTATAAAGTATAAATGTAAAAATAAAACAAATATGCCTTTGGTTTATACACCAGTATAAACCATATCTTACTTAATTCTTAGTAGTTAAATTACACAAAAGACGTCAACTATACATAGATTCTTGTTAGAAAACAAAGTTTATCTGAAACAGGTAATCCTGTAATCACTATAACAAATCTCGAATCTCGTGGGAGTCGAAACTTGAGTTTGAGTTTAGAAATGTGACTCTGAACTCTGTTAAGTGTCGTGTAAATTAAATCATTCGAATATGTTTTCCATAATCTCTACGTATACCGCATTCCCATGAACCTTGTATTTGGTGCCATAGAAACTCAAGTTATATCTCAATTAAAACAACAGTAACCTATACCTACTAGCAAACAGCCCCGGCTTGGCAAGGGCTTGGCAATAAACCAAACAAACTTCACATGATCACCCGCTGGGCTAATCTGAAGATTGCCAGAAAGTTTCATCAAAATCTGTCCAGCCGTTTTGGAGTCCATAGGGAACATACACACACACATCGTTTTTTATATAAAGAAGAAGATTCATTTTGAGTACGTATCATGGGATAATTTTCTAGAGAAGGACCCATTATAGATCATCATTGTTTTCTCTTTCGACAATTTTATATTTTCTGATATACTGAAATACTACAAAAATAATCTAAAACTGAAAACCTACTTAAGTTACTTACTTGATTCTCGATTCACACTTGAGCATAGTTCTAGAATTGCCATCAAAGGATCTTCCAAGACTTTCTCTAAAAACTAACAATACTTAGGAAGGAAGTGTTGGTGTTTGTCATGATACAAAGGGTCAAACACCTCACTCACATGATAAATCCATCCATAAACTAAAGTGTCGTTTTATTTATTCGCTAATCATTATATTTGTACTTGATTACAGAACATTGAACTTCTAGTCATTTAGGCAAACATTGAGATAAATTCGAGATTTCTAAAATTCTTAGTCTTTTAAAAAAAGCAGTCTTTTAAACGCATCATAAACCCTTTCGCTACCACGGTGTTTCTTTCTCACAATCAAAATCAAAGGCTCTCTTTAGAGCCAACTAGACTTCATATCCTAGAAAGACACAGTGACATGAAACTTGAAAAAGCCATTACATTAAAATCTATAATCTTCGTTTGTTCGCGCGTATTTTTCTTTCGTACATGGGTCCTTGACTATAACGGAGTCTCTTTGTTTGACTAGTAAGTAGATAAACCTGTAAAAAAAGATAAGCATCAGTAACAAATCCCCCATAACTCCTCACTGTTAATGAAACCTTAAGAATAAAAGGAGTGTCTCTGTGAGAGTGACAAAAGAAACCTTATAAGTTAGAAGAGTAGAAATTCTAGTTTCACTAGACAGCATATTATTTATTTTCCAAATTATTAAATGACAAAAAAATACAGTGCTATTTGCGGGCATGTACACCAAAAATAACATAACAGGCCTGAAAAGGCCTCTATAGTCTTAACGAAGACACGTATAGCTTGTTGCGGCAGTATAAACCAAAGGCACTGTATCTTACTTTACTTACGTGACCAAGCCCAGTGCTAAGACAGTGAGCGTACCATCGAACATGCAGAATGCGCCTGTGATAGTCTTCACGGAAACACGTATAGCTAGTTGCGGCTATATAAACCAAAGGTACAATCTTACTGAACATAAATTTACTCACGTGAATAAGCCCAGTGCTAAAACAGTGAGCGTACCATCGAACATGTATAGAATGCGCCTGGGAAGGCCTTGCGATAGTCATCACGAAGATACGTATAGTTAGTTGCGGCCATGTAAACCAAACGCATTACCTAACTGTACATGATAATTTACTCATATGAACAAGTCCAGTGCTAAGACAGTGAGCGTACCATCGAACATGTGGAATGCGCCTGGGAAGGCCTCGATAGTCGTCAAGGAGATACGTATTGCTAGTTGCGGCCATATAAACCAAAGGCACTATCTAACTGAACATTAATTTACTCACATGAACAAGCCCAGTGCTAAGTCAGTGACCATACCATTGAACTTGTGGAATGCGCCTGGGAAGGCCTTGATAGTCTTCACGGAGATACGTAGGTATAGCTAGCAAGTTGCAGCCGTATAAAGTAAAGGTACTATTTTACTGAACATTAGTGTACTCACGTGAACAAGCCCAGTGCTAAGACAGTGAGTGTAGCGTCGAACATGTAGAATGCGCCTGGAAAAGTTTCAATAGTCTTCATGTAGATAAAGCTGGATGCGGGCATGTACACCGAAGGCGCTATCGCCTCCGTCACCCCGATTAGAGCGTTAAGTTTTGCTGAAACAGAGAGTTTGAAATGCTTAAAAGGTAGTTGTAATGTTTTTAAAAGAACATCAATCTTATTTTACTCACTGTTGCTTAAAATATCTAATGTAATTGAGAAATAAAACAGCAAATAATTTCTTACGATAGAGTAAATTTATATGAGTATGTATTTCACGTTTGAAATTATATTCTCATCTTCGTACAACGTGGTATATGAAAGGTGAATAAATATTATGATAAGAATTAAGTTTTGGTTGTTTACAAATTAGATAAGACGGGGAAAGTTTTGTTGCTAAGAAATATTCATTATGATTGTGCGGTTAGAAACGAATATCAATTTGAACTTCCTAAGGTTAGGTTAGGTACGTCAAAGGTATAATTTGAGTTTATACAATTTAAATAAATTTTTAAACTGTAAGTACCTACATACATCAAACAGTGATAACTATTCTTGTTGTAATATGTTATCACACAATTGCGAAAGTTTGTGAGTAGGTATGTTTTTTACTTTTTCACGCTCAAACGGCAGAACGGATTTGAGTGAAATTTTGAATACCTTATACCTTATATCCTAGATTTAACACATAGTGTTCGATCTTTGCTCATTTGAAATAGAGGGTAGATAATTTTGTTTGCATCTGCTTTGTCCACGACTACCGTCATTTTTGGAATCGTTGGACCAGAGCTTGGCGAACGACAGCACTCGATGACAGTGTGCTTTCGCGACTACCTCGACACTGTCGCGTCCAATTATTTTGAAAGGCTATTCCGTGAATAGACAATTTTTACGTGTGAGACGTTCTCGCATTTGTGCTGTGCATTAAATTTGTGATTTTGGAACTATAGAAATCTAGATACACTCCAGGACACTGAGCTGAGCCAATCCACGAACCTTCAGGAAGTACGTGTTTGGAGTGGATGAGGTAGGTGACAGACTTGATTATCTACCCATTTCACGAGCAAAGATCTAAATCCAAAATTGTAATAGGTAACAGCTTCTTTTCTTATATTTAGGTCCTTCGAAAAATACTTATTCAAACTAAATTACCAGCGCCCTACATCCCCACATTTTGGCCTGCGAGCCGGATTAAAGTTATTAATTTTTCTACTGTCCTAACTGTCAAAACTTTCCACGTTGGTTAGTGGTTAGGACGCCATTTTGAGTAAATTACGTTGTCTTATTTATTCAAATTGACCAGCAAGCCGTGCTTGTTTCCCATTGAATTTCGTAAATTTAATCATTATATACTTTAAAACCTACTTAATTATATATTGTTTCCGTCAAAATGTCTACTTCAGACGACAAAGTTCTATCAAAAAAGGACTTGCAAACTGATAGGAATATAACAAAATACCTTGCGAAAAAGCAACGCATTTATTCGCAATTGCAACAAATATTTGATCTTTCAAATAAAATAGATACCCATCCCCATGTAAAAGATATGTTCCTTTTGCGTGCCTCAGATGTAACCACACTACGTGAATCATTCGAAAGTATTTGCATGGAAATCTTCGAACTGCAGTTAACGTTAGATTCCGATGCGCAGTTCTCAGATAACGATTTAAAAAGCTTCGATGAGTTGTTCTTTCGCGTGAAATTGTGTGCATCAAAACTAACTTCCAACATGGCGGACGTTCCTCCATGCGCAAAAGATAAAACCCCTAGCGCCGATATTCGACCGCGCTTACCTAAACTAGAATTGTTCACATTTGATGGGAATATTGAGAATTTTACAACGTTTTATGAAACATTTTGCTCTTTGGTGCACAATCATGCGGGTATATCAAACATAGATAAATTTCATTATTTGTTGTCGTGCACAAGAGGTTCCGCACTCAGCATCATCAAAAGTGTACCTATAACTTCAAGTAACTACGAAGTAGTTTGGCAGTCATTGCTTGATAAATATCAAGACAATAGGTTGCTCGTAGGTAAATACCTAGATAAAATGCTTAACTTTCCTGCGCTCAAATCGGAGTCTCCATCCAGTTTAAACCAATTTATTGAGATTTTTGACCATTCTTATCGCGCAAAATAAATAAATATCGAGCACTTATCTAGCTATGTTATGTGTCATATAGCATTGCGGGGACTAGACCCCAACACAAGGAAGTCGTTCGAACAAGGTGTCGATCAATCGACCATACCTACTTATGATCAGTTAATGTCCCACGTTCATAATCAAATAAAGATTTTGGAACATTCACAATCACAATCTACTTCTATTGTTTCGCAAATTAGGAATCCTACACCATACAATTCCAACAAAAAGTCGAGTGAAAATTACAATAGAAAGGCATTTTCATCACAGACGCAATCGAAACCTAATATTAATTCTTCTAGCAACCTTACTTGCGCACATTGTGCTCAAAATCATATGATCTTTCGTTGTGTGCAATTCCGTGAATTGACTCCTGCGCAACGAGTCGGCCGTGCTGACCATTTGAAATTGTGCCACAACTGTCTCAAACAAAATCATTCAGCTGCCGATTGCCGAAGTGAATTTAAATGTTTTACGTGTAATCAGCGTCATCATGCTTTATTGCACCTAGACTCGGAAATGAAACCTGCTACGCGAGCCGTGCCCGCGCATACTAGCAGTGCAGAGCCGATAGCTATAGGTACGCGCACTACGCACGCTAATACATCGCATTCGTCCAGCGTAAACAACTTGAAGAACTATGTCGTTCTAATAGGTACGGCTATTGTCAATGTGACTGACTCGTTCGGTAATCCCCAATCTTGCCGAGTTCTTATCGACTCAGGCGCTCAATCGAATTTCATAACTTTGAATTGTTTAGAACGCCTAGGGTTGTCGCGTCAGAAATGTCCGTTTAATATTTTTGGATTAGCCGGAAATAGTGTTAAAAACTTTGGCATGACTTCATGCACTATTAAGCCCAGACATTGTGATAATCCAACATTCAAAATTGATGCTATTATTTTGCAAAAGATAACCTCCGATTTACCTACGGTGGAAATTCCCGTAGAAGTTGCCAAGCAGTACAAACACATTTTGTTAGCGGATCCGTATTTTTATAAAAAATCCCCTATCGACATAATTCTTGCAGGTGATATATTCCCTGATATCTATGACGGTAATAAAATAATTGTAAGCCCCACACTACCCGCTGCGCTCAGTAGTGTTTTCGGGTTCGTATTGTGTGGGAAAATAGAAGTACCGTGTACTTCCGATGATGTCACTAACATTGCAACGTCTTGCAATTTGGTGTCGTACACCAATGATAATGACACCATCAACACATACCTTAAATCATTTTGGGAAATAGAGGAGTCGCCGTGCGACAACCCTAACCTTAGCCCACATGACAAGCTTGCCGAGGAGATTTATTCCGAGCGCCACTATAGGGACGATAGTGGTAGGTATGTCTCACCTATCTTACTGGACCCAAATCGCGCCGCCCTCGGCCAGTCTTATAATCACGCCGTGCGTAGGTTACAACACATGGAGCGACGTTTCGCTCGTTCACCCGAGTTACATACGCCCTATCTAGATTTCATGCGCGAATACGAGCAGTTAGGTCATATGCAACCCTACTGCGGCACAGAGCCGAGTAGGTACGTCATCCCACATCATTGTGTGGTAAAAACCTCCAGTACTACCACACCTATGCGAGTCGTATTTGATGGCTCAGCTGCCACTTCGAACGGAGTGTCATTGAATGACACATTGCTTACAGGTAGAAAGCTCCACCATGATATTTTAAAAATTATTTTCAATTTTCGCCTGTATGACATTTGCTTCACCGCTGACATAGCTAAATTTTACAGAATGGTCCAAATACATCCTGAAGACCGCTGTTATCAGCACATTCTTTGGAGGGAATCACCTTCGGACGAAATAAAAACCTACGAACTTCTCACAAATACCTATGGCTTACGTTCGTCAGGATTCGTAGCTGTTCGCACGTTGCAACAGTTAGCGAGTGACGAAGGCAAGCCATACTCTCGTGCTTCTGACATACTCACTCAAGGGTTTTTTGTAGATGACCTGTTATGGTCTACACAGGACCTAACAGAAGCCTGTACGTTACAGGACGAGCTCGTAGCTCTATTAAAGCTTGGCGGTTTTGATCTCCGTAAATGGGCGAGTAATTCCCCTGATTTACTCTCCAGGATCGGTGCCGACCAAACTGTTGCTATAAATTTCAGTGATGACACCGTGTGTTCATCACTGAAGGTTTTAGGTTTAAAGTGGCTGCCCACTGACGATTGTTTCTCGTTCGAATACAATATGACGGACAATACCTACACTAAACGGTCAGTACTAAAATTGCTTGCTAGCATTTTTGATCCCGTCGGATTCCTATCTCCCTGCACCTTCCTTGCAAAATGTATAATGCAGGATTTGTGGAAACTCAGTCTCGGCTGGGACGAACCGATTCCAGCTGATTTGCGCGATAAATGGTCGACATTCATCACGTCATTGTCGAGTCTGTCGTCAATTAAAATCGACCGGCACCTGCTCATACCTAAATTCTGCGGGATACATTTAATTGCATTTTGCGACGCATCAACCCGTGGTTATGCGGCATGCATTTACGCCCGCAGTGTTAATCCAAACAAAGACGTGAAAACTAGGCTGCTTATCAGTAAAAGTAAAGTCGCGCCAATAAAGCCTCTTTCGATCCCTAGGCTCGAACTTATGGCCGCTGTGTTGTTAGCAAAACTGATTTCATTCGTTAAAAAATCTATAAACCTAAAATTTCAATTGACTGCCTTAACGGATTCCAGTGTCGCACTCGCCTGGTTACAAACCCCTCCTTACAAGCTGAAAACATTTGTTTCGAGTCGCGTCGCTCAGGTAGTGGAAGTGGTTCCGTCAAACAGCTGGTACCACGTGAGAAGCGAAAACAATGCCGCTGACGTGTGTTCGCGCGGCGCCATGCCTACTCTGCTCGTAGCTGATTATGAGCGCTGGCTCCATGGTCCCGCTTGGTTATCTGATGACGTTCATCAGTGGCCAATCAGTACATTCTATGTAAATGATAAGACGGAAGTCTTGGAATTAAAACCAAACATAGATACATTTTCTTTTCCGTCTCAAAATGTAAAAGACGATTTTTCAGAAACGTTTTTTGAAAAATTCTCGTCGTTTAGGAAACTGCAACGTATTATATCATGGTGCTTGCGATTTGCAAAAAACTGTAGGCTTCCGAAACACGAGCGTTCGTCTGGTCCGATCTCAACACACGAGTTGAATGCGTCCCATGATGTTGTAGTTAAAACTACACAAAGTACCTACTTTGGTACTGAAATAGGTCTAATTAAAAATAATAAATTTGCTCCGTCGTTACGGAAACTTTCACCCTTCGTGGACCCCCAAGGTTTCCTCAGGGTGGGGGGTAGAATCTCTCAAGCAGACTTACCCTACAATAGCAAGCATCCCTTGCTATTGCCTAAAAAATGTCACATAACAACTTTGATTATTGAACATCTTCATAAAATGTACCTACATGTAGGCCCTCGTTCCTTGCAAGGAATTTTGTGCAAACGATATTGGATCGTATCTGCTCGTAGTATGATTCGGAGTGTGTTGTCGAAGTGCATCGTATGCTTTAAGTGCAACCCCACGTCTATTCAACCATACATGGGTACGTTACCCGCTGAAAGACTAAAACCTAACAAAGTTTTCGATCATGTAGGTTGCGATTTAGGTGGTCCGTTTTACATAAAGGCAAGTTTAAATCGTAATGCAAAAATTCAAAAATGCTACATGTGCCTTTTCGTGTGCTTTTCCACAAAGGCTGTGCACATCGAAGTTCTTAGCGATTTAACAGCTGATTGCTTCCTAGCTACGCTAGACCGGTTCGTGGCGCGACGTGGCTTGTGTTCGTGTCTACATTCTGACAATGGGACAAACTTCGTCGCAGCCGCGAAACATTTGAAAGAAATTTTTAATTTTTTTAATGAAAACAGTGTTTCTATCGCTGAAGGCTGCGCATCTCGTTCCCTCGAATGGAGAAATATTCCTGCCACGGCTGCGTCGATGGGCGGGCTGTGGGAGGCTGGTATCAAATCGGCCAAACGTCATCTCATTCGCGCTGTAGGTGAAAGGGCACTTACATTTGAAGAGCTCACCACTGTCTTCTGTAAGATTGAAGCAGTATTAAACTCACGTCCGTTATGCCCGTTATCTAATAATCCTAATGAATTTGAGGTTTTAACGCCTGGTCATTTTTTGGTAGGTCAAAGCTTACTCGCCGTGCCTGAGTACAATCTTGACGATGTAGGTATAAACAGACTGTCACGTTGGCAGTGCGTGCAAAGAATCTCCCAAACGTTTTGGAAGAAGTGGTCTGACGACTACCTGCATACCCTGCAGCAAAGAGCAAAATGGTTCACATCACCGCCAAATATTAAGGTAGGAGATTTAGTACTCATCAAATCTGAGCTAACTCGTTCACTTAACTGGGTCCGGGCCAAGGTGGAACGTCTTCATGAAGGCCCCGATAAAATAGTTCGTGTGGTAACCTTGAGGACGCAACGAGGAATAGTGAGGAGACCAGTAAATAAACTGAGCCCCCTCCCTTATTCTAATTAAACTTATTTATTTAAATTATAGCTAATTATCATAATTAAGGTATCTTAGCACATAACTTCATTATAACTTAGTCTCTAATTAATTTTCTGCTCTGTATAGTAAAGTCAACATTCGTACTTACTATCTCTCGCACTATGCATTATTTCCCTATCACTTAGGTGAAATTATCATCATAATTTCGGTGGGGGGTATGTTCGATCTTTGCTCATTTGAAATAGAGGGTAGATAATTTTGTTTGCATCTGCTTTGTCCACGACTACCGTCATTTTTGGAATCGTTGGACCAGAGCTTGGCGAACGACAGCACTCGATGACAGTGTGCTTTCGCGACTACCTCGACACTGTCGCGTCCAATTATTTTGAAAGGCTATTCCGTGAATAGACAATTTTTACGTGTGAGACGTTCTCGCATTTGTGCTGTGCATTAAATTTGTGATTTTGGAACTATAGAAATCTAGATACACTCCAGGACACTGAGCTGAGCCAATCCACGAACCTTCAGGAAGTACGTGTTTGGAGTGGATGAGGTAGGTGACAGACTTGATTATCTACCCATTTCACGAGCAAAGATCTAAATCCAAAATTGTAATAGGTAACAGCTTCTTTTCTTATATTTAGGTCCTTCGAAAAATACTTATTCAAACTAAATTACCAGCGCCCTACATCCCCACACATAGGCTGCTTTTAATCATCGTCATCATCAATTTTCATCATTGTTCACGCGGGTAAAACCGCGGGCCGCAGCTAGTCTATGAAATGATGTAGCAAACTGACTTAACACGTCATGTTCAGAAGAACTAAAATTTATAGTTTAAAACTTTGACATTAGAATCTTACCTACTTCCTCCGTAGGAACACTCTTCGTGGCTATTGACCTGACCGCAGTCAGTCCTGTATGGCTGAAGATATTCAGCACTGGAGCCACATAGAACCACTGTCTGGTCGGAGCGAAAGCGAACATGCAGGATGCGGCTATCCTGCTCACTCCTGCTAGAACGCCTATAGCGCTGTCCTGCACGTTCAGTCGTTTAATCAGTATAGATACACAGAAGATCATCCCTAAAAATAAAAAAATTTAATGATAGATATAAAAAGTACTTGGCAAAATACTATTGTGTGGCAAATTATGAAATTATGAAAATAATTATAAAAAATCAATGTTGACAAGCATTTATAAGACTGTAATATTATCTAAAGGTATTTGCAATTATAATAAGCCTACACAATTGCCATTGGAATCAACACTTTGTAAGCGTTTTGTCATTATGACACGTAGAGTCGTATCGCAATACCTTACCTACCTTTGTTAGCACCTTGCTATACTTCTACTAGGACCATAACTTCACCTATTGTAAGTAACACCGTGGTCTATGATGGAGTACCAAAGATTCAAATCTATATTCTTTATAGTTTCAAGAAAAAACTTACGAGTGGGTTCAATTTCTAAGTTGTTGTTCAAACATAGGTATTGGGATACTGGAGAAGAAAGGTGTTACCTATAGGCAGTAATCACGCAATAATTAAATGCTAATTAGGCAGGATAATGTATTTTTTATCAAGGATCTGCCCGAAGCTTCACCATGTGGTACCAGGATTAAAATTATAATTTAATTTTATTCTTAGTTTTGATGTGTGAATTTTTAAATTTCAGAAATCTGCGATTTGATCGAGTAACAAACAAACATCCAAACATTTTCATTAATAATATTAGTAGGGCATTGAAAGTAATACGTTAACGAGCAAATAAGAGTAGTGTACAAAACCTAGTTCGATAAAAGTAATTAGTGAAATAACAACTCAACTCAACAAACAAAAATAAATCTTATTTCAAAACAATCAGCGTCTACTTATCAACCTCAAGCAAACGGGTTACGTGAATGCGTGTATTATCTCGCTGTAATATCCTTGACCTAGGATGTCGATAAGTTTAGAGTTGAACTGACATGCAGCGAGATGCATTTAGGTAATTCATGTTTTTATTTTGATAAACCCATTTTTCTTCGATTTTAAATGCGTAAATGATAAGGGGCATTTGAGGATTGATAACAAAGGTATATTTTCGTACAATGTAAGATTGTACTCTTCTCTCTTGACCTTTAAAGTATATCTTCAATGTTCAATTTAAAAACTAAATTGAATTTATTTTTGTGGCTACCCTTTTCGACGAAATTGACGACAGAGGAAACACTTTTCCTTGAAGCCCCGATTTAAATAAACAGAAACCACTTACCTAGCTGTCTACTGGTTTAAAAACACATAATAATAAATCATCATCATCATCAGCTTTTAGAAGTATATTCCTGCCCATAGGCCTACCTCATAGAATGCCACGACTATGTTTTCGGCCGCCTCCTTGAACTGGCTTCCTGCAACCTTTAAAATTTCTTTGATCCATAGACAGGTCCTTCTTATACTGCATCGTTTGGTTTGTGGTCGAGAATATGTTTTTCCCAAAGGTTGTCAGTTCTGCAAGCTATATGACCCGCCCATTGCCACTTCAACTTAGTAATTCTGAGTATAGATTTCCTCATTACGAGGCTTTAATAAGGTCGTATTTGTGACGAGAAGATATGTCGTTGTTTTCCGAACGTTGATCATATCCGAGTTGGATTCGTCGGCTGACCTCTTTGTCGAAGTTGGACTTTCCTAGTGGGATCGTTTGACACAAATAGTGGTCAAAAACTTCGATATAATTTTTCCAACTTGTACCAGCATAGGTGCGACATGGGCATTTGACATGATGCTTGTATTGCCCATGTTAATTTTAAGATCCTCGGTCTTCCAGCGATTCTGCCATAATAACTATGTCATCGGCAAATCGAAGGTGAGGGCCGAAAATAAATCAAAGATAAATAACTTAATCGATATGCTTTCTGCCAATGTATTATTACTAACTACTTGAATTAAAATTATAAATAGACACAACGAAACAAGAAAATACTGATCGCAGATAAACACCTATTAAAATTTATTAAAAGGGTGGAATAAGAGCTCCATTACGATAAAAAGCCAATTAAAAATATTATTAAAAAGATGGCGACGGACCTGTTACAATGAAATGTACCATTTTTCGTTCAAGGATGTAGGTACACAATACAATCGTATCGAGCATGTTCCATTACGATATTATATAAAAGCACAGAGATTATTCATAGCTTTGTCCGACTGCGCTCTATGTATTTAAACTCTACTACTCTCTCTTTTACTATCCGTGTTACTAATAAACGCAGATTATCCTTTAAAATGTTGAAACATTGTTACGTTCTCGAGTGGCGACTAAGAAACCGGACGACTTAGTGTAGAAAGACCTCTCCCTCTCGATACACTGACGTACATAATATCAGTTTTACAAGGCAAGTTATATAAAAAAATATAAAAAGACCGCTAGAAGAACCAGGGTACTTATTAGCACTAATACTGCGATCACCAATCCACCTGACAATCGTGGTGATTATGGCATAACCCCCCAACATGGTAAACACGATTATACCTTTCGTTGTAGCATTAAAGAGGGAGCCCTATGTCCAGCAGAGAACTTCTACGTATGGGACGCATAACAGAAAGATATCGTAATAAAATTGACAACCAGCGGAGTATCTTCATGCTCACACAGTTTGATTACAATACATGCGAATGCTACAGGTGAGCCATCACCTTTAGGATTTTAAAAGATACTAATTAACATACCGAATAAGCCGAGGACGATGTTGATTGTGCCATAAATGCTGTATTCCACTTCAGTGAAGTTGAATTTTTTTATCGTATACAAGTACGATACTTGTGAGTCACCTGAAACAACAAAAAGTATGTAAAGCTGGTTTTGTAAGACAAAAACAAAGCATAATGATTGTTATTATGAAAATGTATGAAATTACGTGTTATGGTAAGGAGATATGGTAGATGACATAGGTATATTACAGTCACCAGATCCATTACATAAATTAACTTCTACATCAATCACTACATCCCTACAAATATTTATAAAAGAATTATCAAATGTAATAAAATTGGGGTTACAGTTAGATTAAAACCTGGATTAAAACAAAGTAGTTCTCTGTCCCGAAATTCACATCCCCAGCGGGCAAAACTAGTACCTCATAATTGAAGTGGAAACCTAGAACCTGTTAATTTTCTGATCCTACAATTATGTATAGTAAAAATAGATAAATAGAATAGATAGGCAACAACATGCACCTGAGTGCTCGACGACAATACAGTGATCACCAATCCACCTGCCAAGCGTGATGGTTATGGCAAATACCCCCATTGCATTCTGAGAGGGAGGCCTCGGTCAGCAGTGGATGTCTTAAGGCTAATGATGATGATGACAATTGTGTGGTAATGGTAGGATAAGAGATATAGTCTCAAGTGTCGGACCTGTTCAGATATGTACCTACCTTTTTTAGTTTTTTCATGATACAGGAAATAATAAATATCTTTTTGTGTCTCAAAAAAATGTTTAAGGTACCTACTTATTTCTTTGATGATCCTTTATGATGAACTATGTAATCGGTCTTAAAATATATTTAAAGTGACGGTAACCTACTACCTACCTTATAACCTAACCTATGGTTTAGGCTCGGCTCCATGCGGATTAAGCGAGGTACCTACAGAGGAAGATGGAACTTTTCCTTCTGTAAGCTGTGTTCTCAGCTTACAGAAGGAAAAGAGCCATTTTGAGGCTATGGTGGCTTGCCTGTGTGTGTGCCTACCTTAATCATTGTTAATTTAGAACCTTATCATCATCATCAGCTTTTAGACGTTATCTTAGTCCCTTAGTTGGCTCTTATGACATCCACGGGAGGAGACGGAGGGTTCTATTCTTAGGCCGGAGGCACTACGGCATTATATTGTATTACAGTATTATACCGGACCTTTAAATTGGACCTTTATTCTACATTAGAAACCAAATTTGCAAAACCCTTGGCCCTCTTGGCAGCCACCTCAAAGGTCATTGATAATGAGTCTTGTTTTACCTTCACACTATCGATCTTTATACAGTCGACAGCAAAAGTAGCATAACTCTAGTGATACTCATGGCTAGACACTTTTGATAGTGGCTCTCCAGGCGAAAAACGCAAGTAAATTAGTAATTTATTTCAGCCAACAGAACAGAACAGAACTATTGGGTTTTTCCGCACTGGTTCAGTTAGAAGTAAAACTAGCTTTTACCTTACATAGAACTCCGGTGGGGATGATGACCTCAAATAAACACAAATTCAATAAAAAGAGCATCACTTTCTGAATGAACAGAAATTGGTCTTTCCTAAACTGACAACAATAAAACCTTTTGTGGCACCATGGTACTCGTAGTTCCTGACACCCATGATACAGGGAATATTACACCTCGCTTTGATATTTGTTAGAGAAAAGAACCAAGCTCAACCTAGGTGCAATGACGCAGTGCGAAGACATCGCGGCAGACTAAAAACACGATAAAAGAGCCAAGCTCAACCTAGGTGCAATGACTAAAAATCCGATAGAGGGATGAGCAGTAAGTAAAGCAAGCAGCAGGTTCGACCATATTGACACAGGAATGGAATGAATGAGAAGAATGGGAGTGGCCTATGTCCAACATTAGGATATTAGAACAGAGATGCTGTGTTATACGCTTTGGGTGCTCAACTGTATCCTTTCAGCACTTTGGTTGTATAGTTGCTTATTGTAATTTTAAATGTAAGCAATCTTTGGTCACTTCAGTTAAAAAGCAATAAGCTGGCGACTGTACCAGACATATTTCATTGTGTCAATGGTCCTACGTGTCGTTACCATTGGTCACGGCCACTGTCTGTGAAATACGTGGAGAAATTTCAAATTATGTTCTTTATACAATAGATACGTAAGATATCAATGTAATAGAACGCAATAACATGCAATACGAGTATTAACTTAAGTGGTTGAGTTGGTTTTGATGTTGATACACTTGCATTGCCAAATGTGAAACGGGTAACAAATATGATGATGATGAAATCATAGCTGATGTTGGCTAGTAACAGAATAATGGCTAAAAGATGCCTGAACACAGACCATGGTCAGACAAAATTGTCTACCAACCCAGTAACAGTTGAACAGTAATCAAATCCATGATATACAGTCAATGAAATGCCTTACGAGGGATAAACTACCACTATACCTCCAAACCAACCTCTATACACCAGGTAATAGGCAACAGTATCCACCTGAGTACTCAAAACTAATGCCCTGATCACCAATCCTCCTACCAAGCGTGGTGGTTACGGCAAATCCCCATTGCATTTTATGGAGAAGGCCTCGTCCAACACTGGACGTCTAAAGGCTGCTGATGTATATGATGCCTCTAAAAGAAAACTATGGTCGTAAGCATTTTCCCTGACATACGATGCTCAGAAGTCCACTCTTGGGGTATTCAGCTTGCTATGGAGTATGTGACAATACTGTCACTCACTCAAATAAAATTTAAAATGGCTGGCGTTATGCGTGTTTATTGTGACTCTACAAAGACAGAAATACTGCGATTTAATTTGACATCCTTGTGAATTATCTACCATTTACATATTACATTTATTGAAAGGTATTTTCACAAAAAATAAGCCATACAATCAAATCAAATCCTTTCTTATCAAAAAGGACGAATATGTCACGCCTCGTCAGACTGTTATTGTTGATGTAAAACAATATCACGTCTCAAACATTAAAAGCCATTCTACTCGTTAAGATTAAATAATTAAAAACCACACCAAGCAAAGAGTCCTCAATAGGAGTGTTTAGTTTAATTTAGAAAAAAATAGTTTTGGATCGGATATGAATGAATTAAAATTTGAATAAAGAACTTTTTTTTAAGATTGTTCCGTTGGGAAAGTCTTCTCTTATTTTAGGTCATTTCCGATGTCTTTAAAAATTTATACTTACACCGACATAAAATCAGATAGATATTAGGTATAAGAGCGTTTACTCAGGTAAAAATATGTACAAAATAGGTAAATAATGTTATAGATTTGTAGACAAAGGATGTTATTGATAAAGAGAACAAGGAAAATGTGTGATTCAGTATATTTATTGGCGATTAAAGAAACTCAGGTCATTCCTCTTGGAACCGGATTCTGGAACGCAATACAATTCATGATGGCTACCTTTATTAAATGTTTATGGACACAGCGTAAACAGATACATAGACCTATACCTAACACTAAACTGCGATCAGTAATCTGCCTGCCAAGCGTGGTTATTATGGCAAATAACGAAGAAAAGACTAAGCCTCCCCTATTCAATACAACAGGGGGGGGGGGGGTATTTAATAGAGGAGGCTTTGTCCAGCAGTGAAAGTAAACAGGCTGATGATGATGATATACATCCTGAGATGACCTTGAACTTGTAGACATCCAAAACACACGGGACTACAGGCAAATATATGCAGTACTAACAGATAATCAATTTAGATGTAGAGCTAACTGGTAAAATGGACAAAGAGCTCATACCCAGAGCCCTAAAAACTAATAGGGTTGACCGAACGCAAGCAAGTTTAAGTTCATTCCTTTACAATGAAGTCAAGGCTTACCAGCCAGCTACTGACACAGAATGAGACAGTGTAAGGGCCTTACACACTGCGGCATGGCAATACCTTGGTTAATTTCGATGACTTTTTCGTAATCACGCTGAACAAGTTTATTACGCGACGCATCGCCGTAGTGTCTAAGCACCCTTACTAGTGGTTTACCTTGCCGATAAATAAGTGAAACCAACAAAGTAGGTAATCAATGTAGGTACTTAATAACTTGGTTATTTGAATGCTAGTACCTAATATAGAAGAATCTAAAGTTCAACAACTTTAATTTTAAAATCTTGTATATGACTCGTATCATTTATTTGCTTGTATACCATCATACATATTTATTATTACGAAACCAGTTAAGTTTGTCTATCTTGTCTGTATTATCGTCATTTGAATTACAAATGTGAAAGATCTATACACAAATTTAGCCGGAAAATATCAAGGTCACATACAAAATGTATGAAAAAGATGTCAACGACCTCCGTGGTACGTTGGGCATGTTGCTGGTTGAGACGCGAAAGGTACGGGTTCGATTCCTGCTGCGAGACAAGTGTTTGCATGATCTGCATTTATTTGTTCCGGGTGTTGTGATACCATATAGAAGGTACTCGTAGTTCCTGATATCTACGACACAGGGAAACCTAGTGTGGAATCAGCCCCTAATTACAGTAGCAAATGGCAATGGGGAACGCAACAATGGGGATCATTTTGGCAGCGTTAGGCGCTGTCAAAAACTTTTGAAACTTGAAAGGAGGAATATTTAGGTCAAGAAGTTTCCCCTATTCAAGTTTCATAAGATTTAGATAAATAAGGCTGCCAAAATGATCCTCATTGTTGCGTTCCCCATTGCCATTTGCTACTGTAATTGGGAGGCAGGTCTGGACTATGGATGTATAAGAATAGAATAGATTTTTACGCCACAACATTCAGAAAAAAAATACAATATTTAAAAAATGTAAAGTAAAAGTAAAAGGTTACTGTAACCTACCTTGACTTTATATAAATTTATTTTTACTTTTATATCATGATTTTTAATTTTATAGATTTATTTTGGAACTTGTATTACTATTCGTAACACATATTATTACCTTTATTATTGTATTTTAAAATTTGACATGTAAATCGGATTTATGAATAAATTGTATTGTATTGTTGTTGCAAAAAGGCCGCAACAAAATGGTTGACACAACCTGCGCTGGTCTTCCGATGTGACTGTTGGGTCTTATGTTACTTATATATGAAGGAATAGGATGAAGAAAATAATTAACAGTTCATAAGAAATGTACTTACCATAAAGAGGTCCCACCATCAGCAGATACAAAACCAGTACACAAAATATTTGAGTTCTTCCTTTTAAAACTCGGGGTCTCAAAGCTACCATCACAGTTTTGGCGACCAGCTGCAAAACTTCCCGCGATATTTTCGAAAACTTGCTCCCGCTCGCGTCACCGTCTTTTCTCACTTCATCACATGGCACAATATCTTCGAGCTTCAACAAACCATATAGGAAAGAGAAAGTGTATAACACGAGTAGTAAGGAGAACACTCCATAATATCCAAGAGTCCTCAATAAAATACCGCTTAGCGCTGTCCCGGTTGGCGTTCCTAGCGTCACACATATCGTCACTAATCCCAAGCGAAACGTTCTGTTCTCAACTGTGGTGCGATCCGCCATAAAACTGAACATGCCCATAAATATAATGATGTAACTGCCAGAAAGCGCGGCCGGAAGTGCCTCTATTAGAGCCGTTGTCGACAAAGGTAGCTCTCTGAAGTAGTACGTCGCTAGCAAAAGCCCAATATTCGCGAATATCTCCCCAATGAAAGGAAATAGTATACATATTTTTCTCTTTTTGTATTTATCGCTCCATGCTCCCACAAATATCACCATCACAGCGGGAATAGCAGTCTGTAGGGGGAATTTCCACGCAACCACCGTTGCGACTAAAGAATGGATTTGTATGACTTCATTTTCAAGGCCAGTTGTATTCCGGTCCCTGATGCGGTCACAGACGTCTTCGCTGAAGTTGAAATTCACCCTGCAGGCTTTCTCCAAGTGCATGTTTCCAACAGCCAATGACGAGATAGCTGTACAAAGCATGTAAACAAATAAGCATGGCTCGACCGTCGTCTCCCGCAGGACATTTTTAATGCACTTCAAAGCACTTTTTGAATTCTCCCTCCAAGTCTTCCTTTCCGAGTTTCCAGTGAGATGAATATTTGAAGCAGTCAGGCCGTCGTTGCCGTTGCTGCATGTAGTTTCAGTTGCAATCATGTTTGGTAAAAGTGAGAGTCAGTAAAAGTCTTCGATACTTTGCTCCACGCACAACACTGCGCCGGCGGCGATCGTTGGTGACTATATGCTTAATCCGCGGCTTTTTGACTGGCGTTTCCAAAAACCTGAGCAGTAAATGTCAGGTTGTAAAGTCGAGCGCGATATGAGTGCGTCGTCGTCGGCGCATACGAGTCGCTCACATCTCGGTAGCTACGATAACACAGGTCTCACAGTCGACGACACCACTCTAATAAATATGTGGCTCATTTATCTTGTGCCTTAAGTTACGCCGCATTAAACTAGCATTGTGAGCTGATACGCCACTACGTAATGACTTAACGCCGCTATTTGAGTAAATAAATTAATAATGACACATGATACCAGCGCTGCAAGTTGGCAATGCTTTTGGAAAATCTCTTTCTCCATTATAACCATGACTACATACAACTTCTGAAAACTGTAGCTAATTACCTTACCGTCATGTTTGTTTTGTCCATGACAAACACAAAAAACTAAGTACTTACCTACATGATGTTAACCTCTAGGCGTTTATGTACATTCATAAAGCAATCGGTGACGAATTTACCATACTTTTTCAGTTACGAATTTACCTGATGACGAAAGACCCCTAACCCATTAATTGATTCTGTGGTTCTAAATGTACTTTAAGACATTGTTTTCAAAAAATCATTTTATGAATAACTAGTTGCGCCCCGCGGTTTCACCCGCGTGAAAAATGATGAAAATTGATGATGATGATGATGATGAAAAGTAGCCTATGTGTTAATCCAGGGCGTAAAGTATCTCCATTCCAAATTTCACTCAAATCCATTCAGTGGTTTTTACGTGAAAGAGTAACAAACATCCATACTCACAAACTTTCGCGTTTATAATATTAGTATATAGTATAGTGTAGTGGATTTGATGACCAAAACAAAATAATATGAGTCTAATCTTCAATGACGTAAAATGAGGTTGTTAACCTTTTTTTTGATCGAATAGCCATGACGAGAGGATCAAGTTTTACTTTTTAAACTGAGAAGATCTATTTACTGTTTGTTTACAAAGAAGTCTTTGCACCCGCAAAGACTTCTTTCAGGCAAATTAAGGTTATTTTTTTGAAGTAGTAGAATGTTAAAAGTACCTACATATATGAAAAAAACCTATAGTTTTGGTTTTATTCAAAATTAGTGGAACGCGATTTAGTCCGTGTGGATTTCTTTCCATACAAATTTTAATACCCTGCTACATCCTCGTAAGGAGAGAATTCCGGAAATTCCTTTCTTAGTGCACCTTTAGACAACAAAAATAAATTTCAGGACTAGTAGGTAAGTTAAAGTGAGTGAGTCAGACAGTCACGCAACGATTTTATATATATTGACGATGATGATGGGTTCGGAGGAGGTTAGAACATTTGAAGGTGGTCAAGTGGTAGGTATCTAGTGTTCGATAGGTATTATGGAATAAAAGGTGTTTATTGTACACTGTGCCGTGCCGTGTCCGGTCCGGCTTAAGAATAGGCCCCTTCGTCTCCTCCCGTGGAAGTTGTCAACACAAGAAGGGATTAGGCAGCAGCATCCACCTCCAATACTGCGATCATCAAACCGCCTGCCAAGCGTGGTAATTATGACCAATGCCATGGGTTGCATTTAAGGCCGCTCCATGACTTGTCGGTGCATTATATGCGGTATTTACTGCTTTAACGTTTATTATTATTATAATGCTTTATTATTTATATAAATATAAAAACAAACTTTGTATCGGCACTCGGTTTCTTCTCTTTAACAGCTTGTATCCTTCGACAAAGTCCTCTAAAGATTTCTTCCATACCTAATATTATCCTCTGCTATTAGAGTCCATTCTGAGCCCGCTACTATTTTAATTATCATGAATATCACCAACGCTTAGTCTCTACCTTTGCTTCTTTTACCATCTTTTAGGTGTTTTATTATTAATTAATCAATCAATTTCTCTTTACTTTCTCTTGCTGTAAAGTATGTCCAGTCCATTGCCATTTTAGTTGTTTGTAAACAGTATTCTATATTTTTTAAAATGGTTATGAGTACATTTAACATCCTTTAATAATTAAATGTACTCCGGTACTTAATTAATAATTTTACAACAATTATATTTCTCAGTTTTCAAGACCAAAACTGAAAGAGTATCTCTCTCCCCTGTCTTAGCGATCGACACCTCGCGTACCATTCCAGTGAATTCCCGCAAATTCCCGCGCTTAATGATTGTTCATATCTCGTCCCACTCCACGCATCCCACGCATGTCCAGGAAGACTCTCTATTTAAACTGACTAAAACATTATGCGCTCGGTAAAGAATCTGTACCGAATCTGTACAGAGCGTACCGAGTAAAACTATAAACCACCGACGAGTCAGGGAACGGCCTAATGTAGGGAGGGCTCGTCCAGCAGGGACCGTCATCTTGAGCAGCTAATCCGTCATCCTCGCAGCCTTAGCAGTTAATCCGTCATTCATGCTGCCTTAGCAGCTAATCTGTCATCCTCGCAGCCTTAGCAGCTAATCCGTCATCCTCACTGTGTTAGCAGCTGATGACGAAGATGATTTGTACATTAACTAAATAATAGAAATTTGTAGGTGTTTTGATAATTTCTACTGAGATAAATAATTAACCCTTAGAGAGTGAAACTCGTGAGAGAGTGTGAATCGTCACACTTGGCAGATTTGCTTCTCGAAGTGCCTATCATACTTTTGCAAGTATAAACCAATTTTTTTATGATAAAGTAATAAAAAAGAAAAAAAATGGCATGTGTTATTAAAAATAACTTCACAAACTTTCCATTACATTCGGCCATCAGGACAAAGGTAAAAATAAATAAGAAATAAAGTTACGCCGCAAAGTACTTAAAACTGTTTAAAACTTAAGGTGCTGTTTAAATTTAAAAGTGCTTAAAACCTAACTCATTTTTGTCCGCAACCATCAACCATCCCCTGGTGTACCTAATCCCTTAATCAGCTTTCATGACATCCACGGGAGGAGATGGAGGGGTCTATTCTTAGGCTACACCGAGGTAGCAACATACCAATATGTTTACCTATTTAGGTCGAACCGGATGAAGCACAGCACCCCACTCACTCACTTTCATGGGCCGATGAAATATAAAAATTGCAGTATGTCGGTGGATGGAGCCGGCTTTCTTGTGCCGTTCGTCGTGAAACTTTTTGAGAGAAGCCTTTATCCAACCGTGGATGTCAACCGGCTATGATGATGATAGGTTTATTATTATGATAGGAAGACCGTGGTAGTCTCGGTCTAAGATTAGGACTCCTCCAAATCCTTCAACGGATATCGTAAAAGGCGACTAAAGGATTACGCCAGGGGATGGGCAGCCAGCATCTATCTGAGTACTTCGCACTAATACTGTGATCAGTAATCCAGTTGCCAAGCGTGGTAATTGTGGTAAATACCCTCCCCCCCCCATGCTAATGAAGAGAGTACCTATGTGTAGAAAAAAAATCAAGCTTCTATCTTTTGTATTGAAATCGGGAAAATGAAAAACCTCCAGGGTGTTTTTATAGTGACTTCACAATTCGGAAATATTAAATGTTAGGAGGCTTTGTAACACAAATAAAGGCAAAGTCTATAATTGAGGAATTTCGCCTTTTTACCCCTATAATGAATAGTTTTTAAGAAAAAGTGCTAAAACTCGAAAAGAGCTCTGACGATTTCGAAATAACTTACGGATCGGGTGCGAGTATCACTCACACTTGGAGGGTTCCCAACGAGTAACACCCAAACGAGTAACACTGTTACTCAACTTGCCCATTTTATTTACTTTGCACACATTGTATATTTTTATAACTTCTTGTATAAACTCAACACTTTCACTTATGTATGACGTAGGAATTTATTAAACAAGTCCAACGTATCCAAAGTCTTGGACGGAGTCAGCATTTTAATGGGCCCATATATATGTGTTACCTTATGGCAGCGTTGGTGTCAGTTATGCAATTATGTGTATTATAATGAGTGGTATTTATTGTGTCAGAGCAGAGCTTTGCTGTTTTCAAAAGCTTTTAATTAGGTATCATCATCATCATCATTACAAGCTTCTAGACGTCGACGTTTGTTAGTAGAACTTCTTGTGAAAAAGTTCGTCCTGGGAAGTACTACCACCGTACCTATTTCTGTCGCCAAGCAGTAGTTGTAGCATTGCTGTGTTTCGGTTTGAAAGGTACGGATGCCGGTGAAATTACAGGCACATGAGACTTTTCATCCTTATGTCTCAGGGTCGGCAGCGCGCGTGTGATGCCTCTGGTGTTGCAGGCGTCCATAGGCTACGGTAACTGCTTTCCATCAGGTGGGCCGTATACTTGGCTAGCAACAAGCGTCTGCTAGCCAAGTAGCATACACAAAAAAACTGCTGGACAAGGCCTCCCATATAAATAGAATGGGAGGGAATCGCCATAATCACCACACATGGCAGACGGATCGGTGATCGCTTATGTTGAGTACTCACAGCCGGCTACTCGCCCACTGCGCCATAGAGGTCAAAAGTTGTAAGAGGTCACCAGTAATCGAGTATCGATGTCTCAATAAAAAACATCAGCTACTTAACCAACTGAAAAGCCCGGTTACCATTTAAATGAATTAGTTCTATAAACATACCTAACCTCTTATCCTTTGATTATAAAGTATAATCATAAAGTTCTTTTGACTTTGACTTTGATTAAACTTTGGCCTTTCCTTTGATATCAGGAACCCATGTTGAGCAGGGAGAACGAAATAAACTGGCGTGCAATGAAATAGGGTCACTTAGAACCACAATACTTTCCAAACTATGCAAGATATCGAATTGTAATTAAAATCGTATTAAAATATAATTAAATACAATGACATTTGTAAAAATTGCTTTTTCTTCATCAGCCGTTAATAAACCACACCGAGGTTGTTGGACGAGGCCTCCCATATAGAATGCAAAATTTGCCATATTAGTGTTGAGTACTCGGGTGGATGCTTTTTTGATTTGCACGCCTAATGTGAAAAAAGAAAAATGTCCAAAACGAATGTCCAAAAGTAATAATGTCCAATTATAAAAATGCCTAATTATTAAAATGTCCAATAATAAAATGTCCAATAATAAAATGTCCAATAAATATGTCCAATTATAATAATGTCCAATTGAAAAAATTTTCAAATAAAAAAATGTCCAATCGAACAAAAGGTTAGTACGTTTAGGTGAGGCTTTAAGTTAAATACAGGTTACCACGGTATATATACGATTGGTAGACGTTTCTATAGAAATGAAATGAAATGAAATGAAATGGTTTATTTGCTGGAAACATGGTTAAAAGTTCTTACAAAATAGTTGTTTCACATGTTTCACCAAAACATTGGCATGCAAATTTAGATGGTCATTTTTCTGGTTGGTTATTTCTATACTTGATCAGTTTTCTAGAGTTGGCCTTTTTTAAACTTGGACGTTTTTCCGATTCGGCGATTCGATAGTTGGGTATTATTAAGCTCCTGGACATTTTTATTTTTTGACATTAGTCTTGCAAATCCTTTTTTTCTACATTTTATGTAGGTAGGTCCTACTCTACTTTTAGGCTCAAGACGAGTCTCACACGACATTACTTTATCCATTGAGCCGTTGGGGTGCTACGGAGTAAAGAATCCCGCAAAAATGTATATATTGATATACGCGCAATAGAACTCCTTTAATCTCAGAGAAATCTTCACGAGAAACTGGATCAATTAACATTAAAAAAAGAAAACATAAAATTTACCTTTTTAACATCATTAAAAGAATACATAAAAAAATCCTGTTTTCACTATTTGACTCTTAACTCAGAAAGTAAAAGGCTTTGAATTAATAAATAACTATTTGTGAAATGTGCAACCAAAGCTCTTTCATGTGAAACTTTACAAGAAATTATATTTTTTCTCTCTCTTTGCCCTCTCAAGAACCACACCACTAATTGAAAATAATCAAGCAAAAATTCTATGTCTTTGATTAGTATCTCACTCGTTTATACACATATTTGATTTCATGAAAGTTTGAAGAGTTTTGTTAAGTGAGAGATAGTCAGCGTTATATAGATGTACATACAATGCCGATCCGTCCGACTTGAACAGAGGTCCTTTTCGCTTCGCTCTCTCGATTTATTATTCTCTATCGAGAGATATACTGGAACCATAGTAGTCTCGGCCTAAGAATTGAATAATGCAATTAAGGGATTAAGCCAGGGGATGGGCAGCAGCATCCACTGCGATCACTAATCCACCTGCCGAGCGTGGTGATTATGGCAAAACCCCCATTGTACGCTATGCACGCTATGGGGGAGGCCTAATCCAGCAGTGGATGTCTAGAGGAGAAGATCGAGAGATAAGGGCGTTCTTAATAATTTAAAAGACTGAAAGGAATTAGATCTATAGGCATAAGCGATGTGAGTGACGCTTTGCTCACTCGATCAACTGTATTGCATAATATAAATAAAATTATTTTTGATAAGAACAAGTAGGTACGTTGCGTCTTGCTTTCTTGGAGAATAGTAACCTCACTACGTCACATAACTGAGTTTAACGTCCGACTGATTATAAAACCTTTTGTTTTATTAGAAAGTCTATAAAAATAACGTTATCATTAATTTGCATAGATATTACAATAGGATTGTTAATCTTTTATTGTTTAATTGGTAGGTACTTTCTATTAATATAAAGAAGAAAATCACATTGCTGGTTCAAATCCCGCTTATCTGGAAAAAATATATCTTTACATTTTGCAATGAAACGCAGAAAACATTTCTTTCCTAACAGTGTTGACCAGAAATCGTGATAAGCGCTCCCTCAGTAAACATTACAAAAACAGACTTGATAAACATTTTAAACAGTGCACTGATATGGTCACACGCATCAACTCAATAGCTACTTAGTGTATCACGTTTAATAACAATCAATTATTATACTAATATAATAATTTATTGTTATTTAACGTGTTGCAATGGGACTCTAGAGGCTAACCTCTAGAGTCCCATTGCAGGACAAATGCCTACTTTGACTATATTCTTCTCTATTTTAGCTAGTTTGAGCCACCTCATCTCGCCACCTTCACCTGAGCCTTTCTACTTGCCCGTCGTCTTTTTGGGACCCAGTCTGTGGCGGTCTTCGCCAACGGCTCATCTGACATGTGGCAATACCTATCATACAGACAGACCCCCGTATTTTCTAACATACTGATAATCGCTTTCGATCTCAATTTTGCAGTACATTGCGCTGCGTGTTTTAGCTTCTTTTCAAGAGTAGATATATTTTAAAACATGAAGCGCAATGTACTCGTAATTGAAAGCTATTATCAGTTAGCTAAACATTATGGGGCGCCGCCCGGTCGAATTTCAGTATAGTAGCTTTTTGCGCGACATCGGCTAATTATGCGTTTGAGAGCATGTGCTCTCACAAACACGTTAGAACGTGTAGAAACACGTTATACTCATGTCAGTATAACGTGTTTCTGATACGGCTTGTGACGTTGACTATACCACGTACTGATAATACCTTTTGACGACCTCCGTGGTGTAGCGGGCGAGTAGTCGGCTGAGATGCAAGAGGTGCAGGTTCCATTCCGGCTGCGGCACAAATGTTTGCATGATCTGCAAATGGTCCGGGTCTGTCGCAGTTCCTGATACCCACGACACAGAGAATCCTAGTGTTGGATCTGGATTATGTATGTGACTGTTGGGTGTTATATTATGTTACTGTCAAATCGTAGTGCTGTCCCTGTTAATAGTTGTCAGTTACTTTGACATCATGCGCGGTCATTTTAGGGTTCTTGAATATAGCTGTAAATGTTCTGGGGCCCAATAATAACAGGCGCTACCGTTAATTGTGCTTATTTGTTATTACTTACCCGAATTATTTAAATATTAACATACGTATTATTGCCTGCCGTATAAGTGAAAACATTTGGACGTCAGCGCCAGCGGGCCCCGTGTAAACGGGTTTCACAAACATTATTAAGTGTTTCTTTTATGTTTTGAAACAACAAGTTTTTGTAAAATTCTGTTAAATTGCGCTTGAATATAAAATACAAAGCTAAAATGCTGTTTTAATATCTGAGGTCGTTAACTTAAAACATTGAATCGTTTTTGAATCAATCTCGACGGACCAACAGTTTTTGAAGCAAATTTAAATAAAACTATCTAAGGCGAGCCTCGCCTTACTGAGGGTTACGAAGTTGCAACACAATAATAAAAACACGTGCGCAGTGCAGTACCAAGTGGGGCGCGTCCTAGCTGGACGTGACCTAAGAGGTATTGCATTTGTAATGGGCTAGGGGTACCACTGAACATCAGGGGGCTTAGTACGGGTTTGGATAGTTTACGAAACTATAATGATGTTTCGTTTCCATCCAATACATTTACTGACAGCGTCCTTAGTTTTCTTCTCGTTTTCGCTAGGGGCGCTGCAAGTAAATGTATGGAAGGAAACGAAACTTCACATAGTTTCGTAAACTATCAAAACCCGTACTAAGCCCCCAGATGGGCCACATACCAGCTTCGTCATTTACTTCATATAAGTATAAAAAAAACCTTTTACCAAAGTTGGTTTAAGTATAGGTACCCAAGCGAAAACATTCCAAAAACTACACAAGCTTAATGTGCACTAGTTTTTTTTTATCCCTCATATTATACTTAATTATTTTTTTTCGTAATTTTTATAAAAGTTTTATTAATCTCTTCTTTATAATAATTATTGTGAACAGATATAACAATTGTATAAATGTCACTGCCAAAGAAACCATTCTCGATGAACATTTAGTTGGTAGAGTCTATACGCCCTTTTCGCTGAGACACTTGACATGGTTCTAATTAATTTTGCAATCAAATATTGATGTTAGGATTATGTACTTACTCAAGCTCAATATTGATGTAAGGCACTTATAATTGAGCAAATGTTGTTATTATTAGTTCAAAAACTCAAGTAGCATTTTGACGGCAGCACAAGATAAGTATGTTATTAAGAGGGCGTAGGTACTATGTGATTTTGCCCAACAAAATCGATCTAAAACTCAGTATCTACGGGTTCTACGAGTTAAATATTTTGGAATATAACATTTTTATATTTGTGCATTTATTGTGTAACGTTGAAAACACGATATGTAAAAAAACCTCGATAGTTTTATTTCATGAAAAAACCCTTGTTTTCGACAAGTTTTGAAAGAAATCTCAGGAACCCTACGGTGTTTTAAGATAAATTGTACTAGTACAAGTAGGTAATAACTATTTATGCTAAAATAAGTTTTTTGATAAACACTATTTTCGCCATAATAAACAAAAACCTTCATTTTTGTGCACGACACTCGCTAGCGCGAGCGAGACGGCGCGTAGGTTATCGCGTGCGTTAAAGAGGGAGCCTAAATTGTAGTATAGTACCCTCTTAAACAATACCATAACATCTACACATCCATCTTAAGATTATGTGTGAAACGCGTAAATACAAATTATTCAGAGCAAACCGCAAAAACAAGTGTTTGTTAAATTGCTCAAAAAGTAGGAAAGGCTCTTTTGTATTTGTATTTATTTAATGCTCAATGTACATACACTATTGTTAGTAATAGGTCTTATTTCTACTATTAGTCAGGTAGGTACATGAACCCCTGCAATTTGGAGTAAAGATCAATAATAAAAATTACAAGACAATACTTAAGATAGTTCATTAATATACAAGTCCAAAAATTTAAAAACAATGTCATTAGGTAGGTAAGTCAAATTTAAACTCGCGCATTTATATGCGTGAGATTAAATTTGACTGTATTATTACAGTAACATGTCAAAACTAAAAGAAGGTAGGCAAGTCAAATCCAATTGATTGTCTGAATCTATGTCAATTAGCAGTTTGGGAACGACCAATCCACAAAATTAAATTAGATAGGTTAGTGAGTAGGCTAGTCAAAAACAGGAATTAACTGACTAGATTTACATCAGAACACATAACATAAACATCCTATAATTTGTCAGTAATAAATTCATCAAGAGAGTGCCTAATAACAATTTTTAAAAGCATAGCTTTTAACTTATTATAGAATAACTGGTCTTTTATTTCCGATTTTAATTCATCTAGTACTTTATTGAAAATCTTTATGAGCCTAAAGTTTGGACTTTTAGCCACTGTTTTTAAGTTATGTTATGGGTAACATCAATTTATTTCTTTTCCGCCTATTATAATTTTCATTCAGTTCTAAGTTCGATTTAAAATACTGTCTATGTCTCCTAACAAAGGCCGCTGCTTGCAAGATATAGATAAACGGAAGCGTAAGTATTTGTTTTTCAATAAAGTACGGCTTACAGCTTACACGGTTCGGAATATTTACAAGGATTCGTATGCACTTTTTTTGTCAAAAAGCTTGTTGAATTCTCATTTGGGCTTATCAACCATTTTCTTGAATTGATTTTAATTTAAGAGAAGGTCAGCGGTAGCTTCTATCAAAATTATATGGCTACCAAATCATAAATTAAAAATAAAACAATTTTTTTTTAAACTGACGCACCACATGTCTGGCATATAAAGTGTATATATTATATGTACAAAGTTTCATGGAGTTTGAAGAAATAATAGCCAAATTTGTAGCTAACTTCGTTCGCGTGCAAAAGGGTGTAAGCGCCCAACCGCTAACCTTCTCTTAATAAGCATATACTGAAAAAATAGTAAAATACAGTGTAAAATTTATTTATACTGCCACGAGTATTTATCGCGTGTTCTAATCGCGAGAGTTTAAAAAATACTAGTGAAAAATTGTAAGCATTTGTCAATTAAAAAATATTTAATAATAACGTATCTATTTAAAATTAAACTTATCGGTATGAAGATACAATTATGCACATGCACAACTATTAACTTAAAAATTGAGCAATATTGAATTTAATCCAAGTTAAATATTCGTTATTGATTGAATTACATAGAAATATCATAATGTTAATACATATTCTTATAACCTAAACATTTATTTGTATTAAATATAGTATGGTATATGTAGTATAATACATATAGAATATAATGCCGTGGAGTGTACGGCCTAACAGTAGAGAGCCCTTATTCCTTCTCTACCCGTGGATGGATGTACTTAATTACACCAGAGAATAGGCAGCAGCATCTACCTGAGTACTGTGATCACTAATCCGCCTGCCAAGCTTGGTGATTATGGCAAATCCCCCCAACTGTATTCAATGGGGGAGGTTGGGTCCAGTAGTGGACGTACACAGGCTGGTGATGAAAGTATCGTAAGATTTTACACTTGAGTTAAGTTTTCTGTCTGGTGGACAAGTCATACAAGTCATAAATCGACTTCTAATAGATATTTAGAAATCGGACTGCATGTGGATTGTCAATTCCATTGTATTTCATATGTACTTACCACATAATATTGATATGAATATTAAAATCAAGAGAAAAAAACTAATAGAATAACGTAAACTACTTAATAGCAATATAAACGAAAATAACATTAACAGCGTTAATTAAAATTAGACCGCCGTCACATCATTGTCATGGGCGTGCATTTCTTTATCGGCAGGGTTTTTGACGACATCTCTCTCTTGCCTCTTGAATGAAATGTAGAGAACTCTGAAATAGCAAACAACTAACTGTAATAAAAATAAATTAATTAATGGGTAGGCACATTTGCCGCAGAAATTGCTTTTTATGAGTAATTCAGGTATCCAACTACGCATTTAAATTGATCACTGGAACCTATACAACTCAAGTGCTTATTTATTTGAAACTTTCACACAAATCACTGGTGCTAGGAGGATTTTAAGGGTAATAGCATTATCTACCAGTCATACTGGGCGTGCAAAAAATGGTGAGGCGTGCCTTACAAACCAAGCGTGTTCAAAGTGCAGCAGGGTAAACAGAATCTTATTAAAAAAACTAATAAATTAGCAGTAGCTTTTTGTGAGGGTTTGTTCGGGGAAGTACTTTCGCAAAACCTGAACCTGCTGACAAGCAAATTACAGGTGCCAGTGACATTACAGGCATAAGACTTTTCACATGTCTCAGGGCGCAATGTAATGCCACGTAGGGTGCGTTCCATTATGGCGTGGCCTGTGAGGTAATGCTTATAGTCAAAGGAGGTCAGTAGTAGATTTCGTGAAAGAGTTCGTCCAGGGATGTACTACCACCACATTTCTGCCGCCAAGCAGTAGTGCTCGCATTGCTGTGTTTCGGTTTGAAGGGTACGGGTGCCGATGCCGGTGAAATTAAAGGCACATGAGACTTCATCTTTATGTCTCAGGGTCGGTAGCGCGCGTATGATGCCTCTGGTGTTACAGGCGTCCATAGGCTACGGTAACTACTATTCATCAGGTGGGCCGTATTCTTGTTTAGAAGCCAAGTAGTATAAAAAAAAGGCAGGCACCACCTGTTTGATCATTAATTAAATTTTGAAGTGGAGTGTCCGGCCTAAGAAAAGACCACTCCGTCTCCTGTGGATGTCGTTACAGCCGACAAAGGGAGACCAGGGGATGGACAGCGGAATCCACCTAAGTCCTCAACACCATGCTGCGATCAGCAATCCACCTGCCTATAGCGTCGTGATTGTGGCAAGTCCTCGAAGTCTTGCATTCAACGGGGAGCTCTCATTCAACAGTGGACGTCTAACGGCTGATTATGATGATGAAACCAATTAAAATAAATAAATATCTACGTACTCAAAACGTCACAACAAAATACAACTAACTTTTAAACTGAGGTTAACCCTTTTTATTCGGGTCTGAAACATCTGCTTAGCTACTTTTGATGTTGTTGTAAGTAGTTATATAATAAATAAAAGGAGTAAGATAACAGTAAAACGAAATAAGACTCTTGACAAACAGAAAGCTACCTTCTAATTCTGTTTTGTAAACAATATCGTATTTTATGTTTGTTTATTTATAGCCTGAACGATAACAACAAGTCCAAAAGGTTTCAGGTTATTTGTTACAGTTTTAGAAATAACCTACAAAAGATAATGTTTGAATAGGTAACTCGCTTACGCTTGGTTTAACCATCAGATTACAGTTAAGGTCCGTGAGGCAAATAAGACACGCAGTTTTTGCTTTTAAGGAACGTTGTACACAAACAACAAATTCAAATTTCGAAGGGTGCATTTGGATGGGCTAAGCCATGGAAGTAGAAATCCAATGGAAGTACAACTAAAATAGCTGATGATGTTTATAGTGTGTTGCTTCTTACACCTATACTAGAAGGCACTATGTTAGAGATAGACAAATGTATTGTCATAGAACAGTCTGTTTTCCTTTCCGTACCGCTAAATATATTTGTCATAGGCAATTGAAGTTTTCCCTAGTGAAGGGAACATAATCATCATCGTAGGTAAATATTTTTTGTCGATAAAATAATTGACTATGATGATGATTAAATAGTTAATTTCATCGTTGATGGTTTCCAACAGTAACGAGAAACCGTTCCTAGGTACTATATTCAAAATACAAAATTTGCACATACGCGAGGCAGGTATCAAATAAAACCATAATAATTAAACACACTATTTTTTTATTTACAGTAGCTTACTAGATAGGTACACATAACTGCCGTGGTGTGTCCGGCCTAAAATAGACCCCTCCTTCTACTCCCGTGGATGCCGTAAAGTAAGATGAAGATGTTTTTTGTATAGATGAACGTTCAGAACTCAAAAACTCAAGCTGAGTCGACTGATGGTCAAGTGAGTGAGTAGCAAAGATGTGACGAGCGAGTCTTGTTTAGACATTTATAAACAATTTAAGCAGATATATGCAACCACTATGGCGCGGCGGGCGAGTAACCGGCTGAGAAGCAAGAGGTTGCGGGTTTAATTCCCGCTATGGGACAAGTATTTGTATGATCTGCAAATATTTGTTCCGGATCTGGGTGTTATGGTACCATGATACTCGTAGTTCCTGATAAACACGACACAGGGAATCCTAGTGTGGGATCAGGACAACGTATATGACTATTGGGCGCTATGTTATGTTACTATAAATAAACCAGCATTACATTAGACAAAAATATACTTATTCTAACTTGAAAACTAACGTTGGAGTAGGATCTTACTTTGACTTGATGACTGGATGGACTTAGTGGTAAGAAGAGCGTGGGAACTGCATCAGGCTCTAATCTCCGCCATTTCAAATCATAAATTTTTTTTACAAAGTATTCTCGAATAATTGGTACAGATTCGTCTATCGTTAAGGATCCAATCTGGTTTGTTAATAGCCTCTAGTCATTTTTTTTTTAATAATATCTTGAGGATAGAATTGAAAGAAATACTCTTGTAAGAAAAACGCAACGATAAGACTAAAATATTTACTTTGAAAAGGTTCCACCCCATTTTGATAGCCGCGTGGTTTATATGCGTAAAATCTATCGATAGTCGATCGTATCAGGTGCATTGGTACAACACTATGATAACCAATACTATATGTATTTTTTGCATAAAAATGACTAGGAATCCTTATAAAACAGGATTATGTGATGGTACTTTGGTATACAAATAGCCCCCAAACACATATAACCCTGACCCCTAAACCCCTAATCTACAATTACCTACCTAAACAAAATAACTTACCTACCGGTGGAAACTTATATTCACAT